>OX596010.1:1200000-1800000 GCA_951394025.1 Heteromyza rotundicornis | reverse complement strand
TGGCTTTGCAGCAGGCCGTTCGACTTTCTTCATCTTTTTCACAGGCTCACCTTCGGTCGCCTCCAGTTTCTTGACCTTTGGTTTGCTCACCGTGGCCGTTTGTGTATCTTCTTCCCTTTCTTCTGGTTTGGTTTTTCTTTTCTTCTTCGGAGTGGTCGATTCTGCCTCGTCAATGGCTTCCTCGAGCCAACCGCCGCCCATCATCGATCCCTTCACTTTTTTCTTACGTTCTTTTAAGTACTGTTTGGGAATCGCTTTTTCGATCATTTGCTCGAAATTGGACTCGTCCAGATTGTCATAGTTAATCGACTTCAGAAGCTTACGTCGCTTTCGCTTGTTCAATTGCTTCAGCTTGCGTCCGGTACTGTACATCTCGTTCTCCAAGTTCTCCAGCTGCACTATTTTGTCGTTTATCAGTGGCTTTTCCGATTTGAGCTCATAGCGCGGCATGGTCTTCACACCAAGTGGGAATTCTCCTCTGTGGTATGTTTGAAAAAGTCCCAGCATTTTTTTTAACATCTTACGGGTCTTGGTGTTGTTATCGCGCTTGTAGATACATTTTTCCAGCTCCTCAATTACGTATTTGCCATCCAAGGGCAGCTCTGGCATAAAAACGTCAACATTGCCGGCGCGTGGGTCCAGGTATTTTGGTTTGGCTTCCCGATCTGTTTCCTCCTGGCCTTCATCCTCTGCCGTATCACCATTTTCCTCCTTCTCCAAGTCATGTATGGAAGCAGTGGGGAAGCCCATTTCCTTCCACGCATTATACTTCTCCGAGTATTCGCGCCCAAGCGTGCTCTGATACAGTAAATGGAAGAAAATCCGTGTGCGGCAGTGGAACAAGAGCTTGAAGTCGCGCTGTGTTGCTATGAAAGTCACAAAGGGACGCACAAATTCAGCCACTTGCTCGGCGCTAATCTCGCCGTCCGATACCTTGGCCAACTCTTCGAAGAATATGTCGAAGAAATGCATGGTCAGCCCGGTGGCAGCACTTTGCTCCGCCAACACCGTATTCTGCATGTGCTTGTTAAAGCTTCGCACACTCTCCAGACTCCAATCGGAGCCCTTCAACACGCGAAACATATAGCGCAGCATACGTCGCACCAGCATCAGGAATTTATCGATCCGCCACTGATCTATGCCAAACCATTGCTGGCACATGGTATTCAAGAATGCTCCGAAGAAGTTTACGCTAGTCTCCACGTCACCCCCGAAACACTCCAACAACTGGCCAAGCTGCTCGGCCAGCTCTTCCTGCACCAGCGGCTTATCCGACATCCACATGTTGTAGTAGAGACCTTTCCAGATGCGCAGAAAGTCTTCCTCGCTGAATGCAAACGAGCTGCGTGCCCGCAGCAGTAGCCACTTACGCAGTTTCTTCAATTGACGATTGCGCTTGTTCAGGTCATTGCATGCCAACGCCTGCACAATTTTTACCTCCTGCGCAATCACAAGAATTTCTTTTGGAATTTCTTCTCGACTTTCGCATTCCTCCGCGTCGGAGTGTAGCTCCTCAGCTATTTTTTTTGGCTTTTTCGTTTTCATTATTACCATTTCGTATTTTGTACAGTTTTAACTAATATTATTAATGATATCGAGTGTAAAATGTGGAATAAAATTCTCAATGACCAACACGTGTATTTCTATTAAAATTCTGCAAACTTTTCGGTATCTCAGCCAGAGTTGGCATTTGAAGGTGCATTTAGACCGCACGAGCGAACCCAACTTTTGTTGCGAACTCCAATCGCGACAACCGTTTAAGGTCCCCACACACCGACGCTAAATTTCGCAGACGCAGCGGAACTTGCTAAAAATGGTTCTTGAAAATACGATAATGCGTTCCTTTTAACAAAATTTAGAAAGGATATACCTTTTTATTTGTTTTTAAGGAATTTTTCACCACAAACCAATTTTTTTTATCGAATATCGCCTTTTTAAGAACAATTTTTGTTTCGCGGCGTCTGCGAAATTTCGCGTTGATGTGTGGGGATCTTTAAGGTGCATTTAGATGTCACGAACGAACGCAACTTTAGTTGGGAAGTCTAATCGCAAACAAAATTCCGTTCGCACAACCGTTTACATTTTGAACCAGCCAATGATCCCGAACCCAAGATCGCAAACCGGGCGTTTGCTTGCGAGTTCGTGAGATCTAAATGCACCTTTAATGTGCATGTCAAAAAAAAATTTGTTGAAAATTATATTTTAAAATTTTGTAAATACTGAGCTTATAGCTTAGTATGCAGATGCGACAAAATTCCGTTATGGAGAAATGACATATATTTTGTTTGCAGAGCGAAACATTTTTTCACATTTCAATTTTTGAATTTTGTAAATAAAGTTGAATGAAAATGTGAAAAAAATTCTGGGTTTCATTATGTTAACATAAGCTGACAACGACCGACGTAAATTCAGTACATTGCTGAATTTTCTGGCCCGTGCCATAGCCAGCATGTTGGCAATTTTATTGGTATATCGATGGTCATAGGTTGATACCACGTAGCAGAATTTTTTTCTTTGAGTTATCTACGTTAAACAATGTTAGCTACTGACGCCTCGTAACGTAGGACCATCTATATGACAAACGGTGAAGTCATCACATATTCTTTTTCCCATATTTTACAATAATTCGTTAAATTTTCAATGAAATCCAACCTGTTTTCATTTAAGACAATAAGCGCCATTGATTTTAACATAATGAAAACCAGACATAACGCTTATGTTGGCATCGATTTTGACATAATGAAAACCAGGCATTAGGGTTCCCACTAAGGCATTCAATCCCGAAGTGTTTTTGAAAATCCCGGGATTTCGGGATTTGAAATTACAATCCCGGGATCCCGGGATTTGTTCGGGATTTTCGGGATTTTCCAATTAAATACAATAGTTAATATAAAATTAAAGAAAAAATTGTTGCAACAATTTTTTAAGTTTAATTCGACAAAGAAAACATATTTAATAAATATTACATTAAACAAAACAAATTATATTTAAATAAATATAGTCAAACAAAAAGTAATTCTTTTTAAATTAGATTGATCGAACAAATTATTTTTTTGCCACGCTGAATCCGAATATAATTATAAAATTCTGCCAGCTCCATTTCATGCTAAACGGTCAACAAAATAATTTTAACATATATCTTTTTTGAAAAAAAATTGTTTAAATTGAAAAAATTTTATTCAAATCGATAAAAATTGTTTGTTAACCGTTATTGACAAAAAACTTGTAAATTTTTGTGTGTTTGAGCACTAAATTTTTTGTGGAAAAACGTCAAAAATATCTTAAACAATGCATAAAAAATGCATTTTTGAATCCCGGGATTCCGGACTCAAAATCCCGGGATTCCGGGATTGAGAAAACTTCCGGGATCCCGGGATTTCGGGATCCCGGGATTGAATGCCTTAGTTCCCACAAACCAACGCGGAATTTCGCAGACGCCGCGAAACTTGCTCAAAAATTTTTCTTGGAATTGCGATAGTTCGTTCCTTTTAACAAAATTTATAAATGATATACATTTTTACTTGTTTTTATGAAATTTTTCACCACAAACAAATAATTTTTATTCAAATATCGCCATTTCAAGAACAATTTTTGAGCAAGTTTCGCGGCGTCTGCGAAATTTCGCGTTGGTGTGTGGGGACCTTTAGTTAATTTGTTTGCACGCCGATTCAAGCCGGCTATGGAAGACTTCATGCCGATTATGGACGGCTTCAAGCCGATTAGCCGCCGCCGACAATTTTCAATCGACCTGGAACTCTGCTCAACGGAAAAACTTTAATTTTCCAATTCTGTAAATAATGAAATTATTATTATTCCGTTTGAAAATATATTCTTTATATTCTTGTATTACTAATTTTTAGATGAGCTCAAACATGGACGAACTGAAACTACATAAGCAGCGCGATTTAATTGAGGATAAATTGACCCAATTGCAGAAACAAGTTCTCTTCTGCCAAAATAATTATGACTATCATCATGGAAATAATGAGTTGGACATCCTGCGAGAGCAGTGTGACGTATTAAGGGCAGCAGGTTCGGCATGCAAAGGATTTCTGCACAAAGTACGTCAAATTCGCAGCACGTTGGCCGAGGCTAGTCGCAATTGCGACAGAGTCGATCGGCTCCTTTGGGAGACGGGACTGCATAAATCGGAAAATGACTCAAGCTGTGAAGAAGAAGATTATGAAGATAAGGAGAATAAACCAACACCTAAGTAAATTGGTAGTAACAAATAAGGCAAAAAAAGCAATATGAAGGTATTTACAGATAGAATCCATTTGAACAAATCTGGCCTCACCTTTAATACGTGGTTGTAGTTTATAATTGAAGGCATCGGACATCGGACCTTACAGGTGAAAAGGAGAATTTGCATTATTCGTCAGAAACGAAAAATCCGTCTAAAAACTCGCAATGAAAATGTAAATAGACAAATGATGATGGGGATTTGTTCTTTTTATGTACTTTCCAGGATCTAGCATTAAAATGAAAATTGTGTAAGGGACTTACACAATTCGAAATATGTATTACGAAAAATTTTCTTTAACATATGTCGAATGGATCTGTTTTGGATTTGGATTTTGGAATCTTAGGTTTCCTGGCAAGATAAGAGTATTTGGTCCAATTTCTCAACCAACTCTTGACCGGAAAATTTTAATATTTGGAATGGCAACTGTTCCACAGGACTCCGGGTATTATTCGTACATGTCCGTTTTTCTTTTCTGCCCAAATTTTCAATATCAAAAACAAAATAATTTTTATTTTGTTTCCAACAAAACACTTACTTAAAACTTTTTTTTGTAAGCTTGCTCGAGTAAGTGTTTGGTTGGAAACAAGTGCTACAAAGCAATGCTTTTTTGTTCTTTGCAGGGAATAATTTAATTCGTACACTTATCTATCACCTTATTGATCCGATGCCTTCAATTTTAAATTATATTACTTTCTGATAATTAGGTCAGAATTATGTTTCACAAAAATAAGTAGTGGCGGGGTAATAAGATGCGCTTATTTAAGGATTTAAAATTCACTATTTTCAAGACTGCATTCTAAGGATGCCAGAACTGCAAAAATTTGTCCAAATTAAAACTTTTGAACGACTTTATCAATGGATCGGAACGCATTATAATACATGCATTGTTTCCTAAAAAAGCTTAGTTTTTGCAGTAAATACATAATAACTTTGCTTAATTTAATTCGATTTTATTCACCATTGAATTGAAATGTTTGTCTATGAATGTAGAAGAAAGAAGATGAAACTTTCCATTATGAAAAGTACCAATTAATTAAGGGAATCCTTTGTGTAGTAGATGGAAGTAGATGTGAATACTTTTTGTTTCCTTGTATTTTTCTTGTTCTAAAACGATTATTTTATTGTAAATCGGCGCGGAATCATTATATTTCTCTTTTTCTCATCTGGTAGTGCCATGTAAATATGAGGTTTACCCATAATGTAACCAATTTTATATTGAAAAAGGAAAATAAAAAACTTTAAAACTAATTTACTTGAAATAGTTTGTTTGCTACATCCGCCTCCATTCACCCTTTCCCTTAACTTTCAATTTCACTCAGAATTTTATCAATTAAGTGACTATTTTGGAATACATTGCATATCCCGTTTCACCTACTTAAATTGAGTCAGAAATATTCTAAAAATAGAACAATTCGTAACTTTGTATACGCCTAAAGCCCGAAACCACAGTCCACCCACTCCTACGCCATTGAGTGTTTGTCCATTCATATACCAGCTGTTCCAGTTCTAGTTGCTGTTGTATTCGCCGATGACATTGTGAAATCGTGTAATGTGGCTACTTTTCGATTTTTCCGTATACCAACTGCCATGAAAGTCAATGAAGGAGCAAAGGACAACTTCAAGGGCATTTACACGAGCATGACTACTGCGCCTTGCACTAGAAAACGCAAGTATGTATTCCACTCATTCAATTGCCTTTGCAGCGTAATTCATTAAACAGCCAACAGTGGATAATTTGTAAAAATATTAAAATTAAAAGACATACACTCAAAATATTATTATAGTATAAATACATCGTTGTCCTTCGCTTGGTTAAAAATTTGTATTATTTTATGTTGTCAACTGACACTCCTACGATTTGCACCAATCGCAAAGCGTCAGTTATGCCAGGAATGGTTTGTAGGTAGGTGTTTGTCTATTATGAAATATGGAGGGTTCAGACAACGCGTATACATACAGTTGGCAGTCGCCGCCACTCGCTGAACATTTGCCCCGCCACCGCACAATAACTCGTTGTTTTCTTGTTTCCATAAATTCCCAGAGAATTTTATGGTGATTTCGCAACGGCATACAAATTTCTCGATTGACATATTAGCTATAGGAATATCAAGTTTAGTTTTTCCATTCTTTTTTCTCAAACTTCCCGTTGAAAGCATGATTTATTGACAAGCACCGAGGGTGGTCTATGTTGTTGTTTTTTATATACCGATTAGTTTTGTCATTTGAAGAGCAAATATTTTGGTTTATCAATTTTCGCGTTCACCATTTCAACATGATCGAATATTAATATTGGCAAAAATAGCAAATGTGATAAGGCCACTCAAGGAAAAGGAAACCTATTTCTGCTGCTATCTAATAACCCGTTGTCTTAGATTACATTTTCACATATATTTACATAAATATATGCGTATATGCGCTTCGCTGTCAAGATTGTTATGGTTTTTAGTATTAAACGTTTTATAGTTTATTGCTAATGTTTCCCCCATACACATTTCTTGGTATTGTAGCCATAACACAATCTTTAGATTGCAATTGCTTAATTGAGGGAAGGCAGATATAAAACTTCATCCTATATTTATAAGCTCGTCCATTTATCGCTTTATAATCAGGCTCTTGACATCAAGTGGGTTTTTATTTCGAGTCGTATGATTAGGTCGCCAGCTTATTCTTACGGTAGCACCAGCAAAAAAGCATTCAAAGTACCAAAGCCTAGTAATATGCGTTAGATCTAGTAATATGCGTCAACTCTGGTTGACTAACAACTACCAGTTACTAAATGGTATCAGTTCGTATATATTACGTATACCAAGCCGTAAATATTCAATGAATACTTCATTGAGATCTTTGAAGAACAACAGTATAATTAACAAATCGCTCAAGTTAGCAGAATTCGGTCGGTCGATTCTTTCTATGAATTAACTCTAATAATAATACGGAAAAATCAAATTCTTCACAATCTGCCTTAATATTATCTTGACCTGCTGTCAAGAACGTAAGCTATACGACGTCTGTCCTTTATTTAAACTATTGGATTTTTTGAAAATGTATTTCCCTATACTTTTAATGCTTTTTATAGCTTCTTATCTCCGTGCTCTGCATCGCAATGTTTTCCTATAACTAATTATAAAAAATCAATTAAACTGATTACACTGTGCTCAAATTATGAACTTTTTCAAGTAAAATTTTTTAAAAACAATTGTTATATACAAAAAGTAATAAAAATTGAAAAACATACGGTACGTGGTCAGTAAATCCGCCTTTACTGTGTCATAGACACGTCAAGTAACAGAGTTGGAAATTTGCATTCCTTTTGTTGATTCGAGTAGGTATCGTCAATTTTTAATTTATTTAAAATATCTTTAAGCTATTTTATGCATTCTGTCAAAAAAAGTAAACAAAACAGCAGGGAATCCTTTGTGTACCAGTGTTCATCAAAATCATTCAAAATCGAAATATTTGGAATTTAAACGTCGGAAACGTGCTTTTAATCACAACATATGACTTTCTCCCGGAAGAGCAACTCGTTCCACTTTTATTTCTTAGAGCATACAACTCTATTTTAAATTTTCTATTATTTGGTAAAATTAAACGAAACCACAAGTCAGTGTTACAGCAAAACGTGAAATTTTTCACTTTTTCTGCATACGAAATGCAATGGATATGATTTCTAGTTCCTATGTGCAATGGCTTAAACTGGGCGAATTTTACATTTCCCACGAATAGAAGTAACATTTTTTGCGAATGAGCCAGGTAAACTTCAATTCGTTTGTGCGGTGCCAAATCAAACCATGTTTTGGAATGGGTTAAATGGTTTTGTTTACATTTTTGACAGAATATGCCTTATAAATATTAAAAAAATGTGTTGATCAGTAAATTTAACTATTCTATCTAAACAAATTATACAACCAGTTCGCAATCGCAGTTCTGGAAATTCCTTCCAAACCACATTGTTACACCCCACACCATACAGCAGGGCTTTTTAATTTTGACACAACGTTTGGCAGGTGTGGAAAACTATATATATTCTTGATCAGCATCGAAAACTAAACCGATTTACCAGTGTCCGTCTGTCTGTCCACATTATAGCGGTACCAGTTTTGGAGATATCGACTTGATATCAAATTTGTTTTTGTGGATCCGATAGCAAATGTTGACGTGTTATGCGGCATTGCCGAAGATAGTTCATTCTCTAGTTTTTTTACAAGCTGTTTTTTTGCACATTCCATAGTCATTACTTTTGGTGTTATTGTTGTTTGAAATTTATTTACTTGCTGCGACTTAATTACAGCTTGTGTTTATTTGCAATTTTCCGCAATTGTCTGCTGCTTCGATTGTGTTTGAGTATTATTTTTTATCACTCGCTACACCAGCGTCACGCTCTGCTTATGCCATACATGCTTTTCAACTGTGATTCAGATTTCCCTTCACAGCTCAAAATTTCGATACATGTAATTGATTCGATTTTATCTGTTCAAAATGTACAACTCGCCCTGCTTTATGTATCGGCTCCCATACAAAACGAAAAAAGCGAACATTTTCAAATTTTTTTTATTTACCATCGAATGATATTTTAAAGGGATTTTTGACATGGTCCGCGGTTTCAAAACCACCTATAAATGGGTCACTCTGAGGTCTTTAGACAAATTTTTGGACATTTTTAGAAACGGATTTGGACATCTTGCGAAGTTCCAAAACCAAAATGGGATCCTGAAACTAAATTCTTTATCTATACTTATATAAAATTCTTTGTGAGTTTGTATGTATGTATGTGTGTATGTTTGTTAACTTATAACTCAAGAAATACTTATCAAAATGTAGGTAATTTCATTGACCTCATCATATGCAATATATAATTCATGCAGCGGTAAACCGATTTAGCTGAAATTTTATATGTGGTTTTGGGTAATGAATGGGTAACATGTTGAAAAGCTCTGTTACTTGGGTCCTATTCGAGGGATTTCGATGTAATTTTGGTTTTGGTGCTGGGTGGTGAATGGGCAGAGGGTTGACTATGAAAATTTAAGATCCACCCACTTCCATGTCCTCAAATTTTTAAAGCTCTGTAACTCGGGTGCTATTCAAGGGATGCCGGTGGTATTTTAGATTTGGTATTGGTTAGTGAATGGGCAGAGGGATGACTGGAAAATCCATTTTTATTTCAGTTGCTTAAATAACACATACAACATTTATACATTTACATGAAAATACAAAATTATTGCGAGTGAAGCTGTGGGTATAAGGTAGCGTTCTAATAATGTTCTATTATGTTCTAATAAATGGGCCATATTTTGTGGGTGTATTTAAGCTTCGGGAGTGCCGAACATACAGTGACTCCCATAAGTATTTTACCAAGTCGAAAATTTTAGACATCGATCCGATTTTCGGAAAAAGTAAAACTTGCGATAAATTTGCGATTAGGAGACGATATACAGTTTTATCGAAAAGGAATTCAAAATACCTTTCCATTGATACAAATATCGATACTTACTATTAAATGTGACTGTGAGAATAGGCAGAACACTTATGCGAGTCACTGTATGTATACGTATAATAGTGAATGTAGCACTTTGTGCTGTGTTCTCGCCTTTAATTCTCCTCACATGATCGGAAATATTGCATATTGCAATATAATTGGAATTTTTTTTAGTATTTGCACGCGACAAAAATTGTACAAGTTGCAATATGCTCTCCGCTCGTCTGGTATGTATGCTCTTTTCAATTCATTCGTACAAAGAACGCAATTAGTCGTAGCGAAATTCTCGCACTCCAGGTATTTCAGGTTTGACAGTGTAGAAATAACAAAATCAATTTAGCAATAAAAGTGCCATATTCTCGCATAGCTTATCTCTTCACATACTTCGCTTTTGTTTTCTACTATGCCGCGGAGGTGTGGCGCAGTTAATAATTTTTCCGTTTCATAATGATCGTTTTTTCTAAATGTCTCTAGTATATAATTTAAAAATAATCCCATATATATTATATTTTCGTGCTGTTCGCATTTTCAACGAACGCATTTTTGAAAGTCAATGTCAATATAGTTTCTTTGTATAAGTTTGCTATAATTATATGTTATCTAATAATAAATGCCGCAGTCCATGTAGTCTTTATGTAGCTTAAGAATTGTTCAGATAGAGTTTTGAGATTTTTTAGCGGAAGCTAATAGGCGTGAGCTTCTGGATGAACGTTGTGGGGAATCACCACATTTAATAAGTCAGAAATGTGATTCGGTCGATTAGTCATGTGGGATGCACACGAGCTACTTAAGAAAAAGTAAGTAGTAATTCTTTGCACGTGTTTGAAGTCTACTGGAAAGTACGCAAATGTAAAATTGACACAAAATAAGAAATCAAACTCCACTGCTCTCACTTAACACATCACATCACATGCCATGTCGCATCAATTGATATTAATAGTTTAATTAAAGCGCGCATCGTTTAAGCGTTTTGTTACGGTCCCTGCTTCAAATCAAATTGATTCACTCACTTTGAACACTTTTACACCCAAAAAGCTTGCATCATTCAATTAATAAGAAATAAATTAAATTGTCTGAAGTGTGCATAGGATCGGTCATAACGACAATTAGTTCAATATATTCTGAATGTTGTGTGACTGCTTCAAATGAACATACCCTCAAATATACAGTAGGTGCTTCCCGGCAATTTATGATTTCTAAATAAAGTCTCAAGTTCAAGTTGAATATTTTTACGGGAATTTTAATGAATTCTAAAATCTTGATGGATTTTTCACTTTGACTTCTCGCATTAAACGTGCTTATATAGCAGTTTTGAATGTTATTTGAATCTTTTATTATGCAGTTGTTTTTCATTTATATACTACGTCCCACCCGGGACGTATATAGTGGCTTTGACAGTGGCCGAAAGGTAAATCGGTGTCAATGTTCACGAATCCGGGGTCCGTTTTGCTCCGCTACCTCTAGATTTCTTGGAATCAAAAAATAAATTTCTCGTTTTTTCGCCAAAAAAAAAATTTATTTTGTAAAAATTTCATTTTTTTGTATCAACATTTTTTATTAAATTTTGGCAAACGCCAATCGTTGATTTTAATTCGTTTTGCATTTTTGAGTTTAAAGATTGTGAAAACCCCAGAATAATTCCAAAAAATTTCATTTGCCGAACAGTGTTATTCTTCTTTGCATTGTAATTAACGATATGAAAATGTATTCGTTTGTAATGAACTCCGTAATGAGCAGGGCTAATTTTTATATTTATTTAAATATAAAATATTTAAATCCGCCTTTTTTGGAAAGTCGATTTTCGAGATCTTGGCTAGATCTACTGCCAAAATCGTTTTTCGAAATTTAAAAGTTCCGTTTGAAATTCTTGTTAGCTATTGAACTCAGCTGTCAAATGAAACCGAGAGCTGCGCTAAATTATGTTTCAAAAGATAGTTAAAGCCTCAAGACCTTAGGGTGCCAGTAGGCGGGCACTCTCTCCTACTTATTACAATTAATCAATGTATTGACATGTAAAAAAACATCAAAAACAGACAAAAATAATGAAATCTATCGTCAATATTTCTTATTTTTGCGTCCATATTTTCCTGTATTTTCGTCCATCCTGTTTTTTCGCTCAAGCCGGTAGATTAGCTGTGGTATAGTCTGGGACTCTTCATCTTCCACACACATGACATAAACTTACCGTGACATCTTCTATCTTTTGCGAAAACGAAATAAATGAGTTAATTTTACTAAATTCAATCGTTTATTGCGTATATGTATAATTTCTGTCTCGTTTAACTTAATTCCTTAGAGTTGATATCATTCAATGATCATCATTAATGCGATAATACAATTTACATTTTTGTCACATTTTATTTATTCTTCTCAAATATAGTTCAACAATGTTTTATTTTCAATATGAATAATTGATAATGTTTAATTACTGCAACGAAATTGGCTATTTTACCAGTAAGTTTGCTGTTTCCTTTTTCAAAAATAAAATTTGTGGCATGTTGTTGTTGTTTATTTATTAAATTTGAATCAACGAGTACGGCTTCGCATTTCTTGTTTGTTTCTAGAATTGTATACAACAGGTGTTTTTTTAATAAAACGCTTATGTTTAAAAATAAGAAAATAAAATATATTTTTTTATCATTACTATTAAGTAAGTATATTATTTTTGTTTTCATTATAGTAAGCAGTATTTCTATTTTTTCTTTCTTTTAGATTTGATTGTATTTTTAATAATACATTCCGTTTTTGTCAGGTTTCTGGTTTTCTGTAAGTCGTATTTTTTATTTTGAAAGTTTAAATCGAAAAAATGAAACGCATTCTAGTTTAAACAATAAAATAACGTAAAAAATTGCCAATTTATTTTAAAAAAATTTAAAACTAGTTAATAAAGAATTATGTACTATGCTTTCTATATAAATAAAGAATTTCGTGTATATAAATTTGAATGGCCAATTTTGCTTTAAAACATATGTATACGAGAAAACTTGTTTTTGTTTTTTTAATAAAATAAAAATTATGTACTATGCTCATTAGATGTGTGTGTTTAAGCCTTGCACAAACACAAACAAGGGAAACTACAGGATACCATATTTGCCCAACAAAGCCGACTGTTGGGATTGTCTTTTCTCTGCTGCAGAATAATTTAAGTACCAATTTTAAATAGTAATCGAAAGAGATAACTGTTAAATTCTAAATTTAAGAAACTAAATATTTTGTAAATTATAACAAATGAAAGGAAATCCATTTAATGTATTCCAAAACAATACCACGAGCTCTGCCTGTCCGGATCAAAGGGGCGTTTCGCAGCTTTGATCCGGATTTTGTTGAAGAAAACTGTTTTACTTTTGGATGCGCTTCGTTTATTTTTTGGGGTCCTCTCGGCATGCGACGGCCGCAACAAGGGCAGCACCACGACCAGAACCGTCCTCTGACAGCATTAGGTCGAACGAGATGCCGGGCTTGACCAGTTGCGTGATCTTCTCGACCATCAAATTATGGAATTTCGGGTGAAAACGATAGACGCTGCCGTCGACGCCCACAGTCACCTTCGGCTCGTCCATCTTGTTGATAAGAGTGGCAATGCCGCAGGACACTAGGTGGGCCGCACGCTTCGAGACGCACTCGCAAATGTAGCGCACATTAGCGCAATCATCGTCGGTGGAATTATTCAGGCCCAATTCCTCCAGCACCAGGCGGCAGTTGGCGTAGACGCCGGGCTCGTCCGCCTCAATTTCGGAGACATACTTGGTGAAGAACTGTCCGCGCGACATCAGCACGTCCGAGTCCTGGCCCTTGAACAGCACACCGGCTTTCACCATCTTCACAATGACCAGACGCACTAACTCACCCATATACATACCGGAAATCATTTTCTCGAACACCTGTTTGCCCGGATTTATCGAATACGTGTCAATCTCGTCGTCGAACTCGGTGCGTACGAAATCCAAAGCGCCATTATCGCCAAAGGCACCCCACTCGGTGTTGATCAGCACATGCGACTTGCCATTGGCAGCACCCTCAAACAACTCAGCCTCCTCGACGCGCTCCACATAGCAGGCATTCGAGCCGGTGCCAACGATCAGTCCGATCTTGCAATTGTGATTTTTCCAGGCACACGACATTAAGGTTCCGGTGGTGTCATTAAGTATAGCGCACACATCGATTTGGACGTCTCCCCGCCGAGCAATTGCATCCTTCAGCAACTGTACTACATCCTCGTTAACGACGCCCTCACAATTGAAGCCCTTCGTCCAGGTGACAAGCAGGCCCTTGGTCAGTCCCAGCTGCTGCAGTGGAAATGAGAATGTGAAACCCAGCGGCAGGCGCTCCTTGTAGACGTCGTGCTCGTTCATGAAGTTGGACAAGCATTCGGCGATATGATCGAATAGTTGCGTCCCGGAACCGATCATGATGTGTTGTGGTATAGCGTAGATGCGCGACTCCATCTGGAAGTCGTGGTCTTCCTTCAGATGGATGAGCAACACACGGAAATTGGTGCCGCCAAGGTCGAGCGCAAGAAATTTGCCACGTTCATTGCCATTGGGCAAATCCTGTACGTACGTGACGAAGCACTTGACGTTCGCTTTGGGATGCGTGTCCTTGGCGAGGCCCTTCTTGATCTCGTGGAGGATGCGATAATTGAGCTCGTTTATCTGCTCGTCCGTGAGCAACAGTTGCTGACATAACTCGTGCACCATTTTGCGTTTTTCCGCGACACTGGCACTGGCGTATGCGAACGGTAGTAGTTGTGGCTGCTGCTGTGTTGGCGATGTTGTTTGCTGCGAAGACTTGTATGAAAAACTGGATGTAACAACAGCCGAGCTGTTGGCGTTCACAGCTGCGTAGCCGCTGCGAGCGTTGTCTGTTTCGTCGTTTTCAGGTTTTGTTGTTGTCGTGGTCGCTGACGCCGTACTATGGCTACAATTGCAACTTGACGGCGCATTTATTATGCCGTTATTGTGGCTGCTGTTGTTGTTTTGGCTTGCGAGTTTGCCACTCGCCACAGCAGCAGCAGCGTCGAGCTTTGTCGCTGCTATTATGGATGTACTTGATGCACTGCAACAGACATTTGCGGTGGTGCAAGCGGTGGCGGCGGTACTATTAATAGAAGCGCGCTGCATTGCCCCATTCAAATCTTTATCCATCTCTTTATCGTTCTACGATTCTTTCCAAGTTTTACGAAATGTTTGATCTGCTTATAACGATTTTCGCAGCTTTTCTTAGCTTTTTCTTGGATTGTATCTAACTTGGTCAAATTGTATCTCGTGTCTTGCACTAGTGGCCCGCACTCGCACTATTTCATTCACAAAGCTCGCTCGATCTTCTCTTCGCTGTTCAAGTACTTTTCAAATGACTTTCGTCACAACTTTGAATTCTTCTGTATTTAAATACAATATTCAAAAATGCACTTTTGTTGGTGAAATTTTTTTTTAGAATCCAATTTTTGACTGCTTTAGTGTTTTATTCGTGTGTGTTTCCCGCTTGCCATCCGTTGCGTTTAACTGTTTGCTACGGAATCAATTCCACTCTAGCGTTGAGCGATTCAGTTTGTGCCTTTCAGTTTAGTTCAGTACGCTGTCGTGGACTTTGAAGGAACCTTGAAGGTCAAAATTGACAATGAGTATTAGTAATGTGTAAAGTATGGAGCGTATGGAGCGTATGGAGAGCGAGAGAGTGTGGAAAAAATGTATACGACAAACTATACACGAACATGAACGGGAAATGCACATACAAAGATACCAACCTGCCTACCTATTTGTCGTCGCACTCGTTTATACCAGTTTTCTGTATTGTGCTGGAATTTTCGTTGGCACGGCACTGGGATGTAGTGCACTGGAGAACAGAAATCGCTCAAACAACTCTCGTTCGACTATATCTTTTTCGATTCTCTTTTGCCGTTAGTACGCGGGCTCGTCTCGTCACTGCCCACTTTCCTCTCTAACATGCGTTCACTTCGATTGTGAATTGATATTCAATTTTAATATTCAAGACTTATCGCAATACACATTTATTTTTGTGCAATATTCCAATTTGAATGAATACCTTTCGACGTATTACT
Source organism: Heteromyza rotundicornis (assembly GCA_951394025.1). Taxonomy (NCBI): domain Eukaryota; kingdom Metazoa; phylum Arthropoda; class Insecta; order Diptera; family Heleomyzidae; genus Heteromyza; species Heteromyza rotundicornis. The sequence goes on along the minus strand of OX596010.1, from coordinate 1,784,223 downwards.
TGTTTTGTTGTTGGTGGCGACGCTGTGCGCTTGCTCCTCTATGTTCACGTGTCGGCTATAGACTGGAAAGGCAGAAATAATGTTTGCTGTTATAAATTATTTGTTAGCGTCTACTTATCTACATAATAAGATACGGCGGCCGTTTGGAATTCATTTCACTCTACATGACTAAAATAAAGCTATGTGTGAGAATTAGAATCGAATAGAAAGAAGTCAATCGTCTTATTTAGATGCGGTCATGGGACCACATCATTTAGATCTCATTAGATTTGTCAATAATTTTAGAAAGTATTAAAGTATAATTGGCAAGCCACGACAGCTACATGCATGCTCAAATTAAAACTCAGATTCGAATTGTTTTTTAGTTACAATGTACGTTTCGAAATAACAAATTTGTAAATGAAACATATATGTGCTTCTATGCTTTAATTTGTGTGTGCCCTTGTAAACCCCTTGAATCCAAATCGCTGTTTCCTCTTATCGTCTACCGTCACAGAAACTAAACTTCTTATCTCAATTTGTCAGCGGAAATACTTTAGAACGCCCATTCGACAGCGTTAAGAACGTCTACACAATGAATCAGCATTTCATATCACGGAGGCATAGGGACTCCTCAGAGGAAATTATAAATCGCGCACACACCTTCTAATAACTGTAGGGGTAATACTGCGTCGTTACTGTCTACACAATATTAATTTTCATCATCACAATAGTTTTCTGTTATACACTTGTGGGGAGGTAATTCATTTTTAATTTTTCCTTCTCTTTTCTCAAATTGTGTTTGTTTGTCCTGCTATACGATTCCACGCCTTAAATTCTCCGATTCTCTGCTTATGCACAATGGAATTTTACACGTTTTCATTGGGATTACAACATCCGATGTATGATTGCTATGCTTCCAGTTTGACTGAGTCTGCGTGCTTATAGCCACATACCACAAAGTCGTGCCTCCGACGTCGCTGTCGCCGCTCACCTTGCTTCGAGTGGTGAGCTAAGTGCCTTTCGGGTTTGGTACCCCTATTCCCACTGTCCTCTCTGTGCCAATAGCTGGTTTCTGTGATTCAAGTAAAGGGGCTCGACAATGGAGGTTGGTCATGTGTATCTATCTGAATATGTGGTGCTTGCGCTTGTGCTTGTATTTCCCATGCTAGCATGTATATCCACAAAATAATTGATTTTTTCGTTTCTTCTTTTTCGGGTTAAACGTGCCAAAGTACTTTGGACTTTGTTGTGCTGTCGTATCATTGTAGCTCATTGTTGTTATTTTTGTTAAAGCTACGAGCTACGTCAATGGTTGATGACGTAGACAAGTTGGCTCCCAACAGTAGTTTTGTTCGCAATTTGTTTGTAATTTTGGCTAAATTACTCATGATACGATTCCTAATGCACTTAGGGTCGCATTCTCAACATCCGGTTATCAACAAAATATTTTGATGTCAAATCTTTTCATCCATTTATGCGATTAACCGGAAGATAGAAACTCTAACCGTACGTTGTAAAAAAACGGCTCTAAACTGAAACTGAAGTAATTTATTTTTATCCCCATGAAATGCGTATGTAAATGTAGAATTGTTTATAAGCATTTCACGTGATATAAAATTGTCAACAATAATTTTAAATAAAAAAGCGTCACTACCTACGCCCACAACTAAGTAAGCTCAAGAAAAATTGCAACATTTTTGGAATGTTGCCAAAAACCAAAATTCTGTCCGCCTTTACCTAGCAAACACATGCAACACACACATTCATTCAGCTTATCGAAATTTTGTACAGTGAGTACACGGAGAGAACTGCTGTTGGAAGGAACTATGAGTTGTATTCACATTATTGATCCATTGACAAACAAAAATCACAATTGAATATTTCGTACTCAGAAATAGCGAGGCTGAATATAAAATCAAAGTCAGTATTTAGTGCTATGAATTGTGAAGTTATCGTTTCTCTCTGTAAATTTCTAAACTTAATTTTTTGTATAAAAGCGATCCAAATTTGCCATTTTTGTCCAAAAATTCAAAATTTAAAAAATTTTGGAAATTCAGCAACTTTTTTTTATCACTAAAACTCCTTTTTCGAAGTACAGACGAGCCCGCTTAAGTGAAACCAGCTTAAGTGAAAAACCCGCTTAAGTGAAACGAAAATTAAATCCCATGATTTGGTTCGACTGCAGTTTTATTTTCAGCAGCTCAACTTTTTGCACCGAAAAAGGGTTGATAACACCCTGAAGAAAAGTTTGAAAATTACGTAATTTAGTACATAATGTTTTTTAAAATCTTCGCAAATAGTAAACAATTAGAGTTTTCGCAAACCGAATATTAAATTTTACTCAGTGCATATGATTAGCTAAAATCAGTCTTATGATGAGGATCGAACTGTTGGGCTTGACATTTTTCCAAGTAAACGACGGCTGCGTGAATACCACTAAAGCTTATAAAACTTACTTGACAAACACGTTATGGTCTCTTGGTCAGTTGTACGTTGATAGAAGAATTGAATCGAACTAAATCAATAACTCGAAAATCGTATTTGATTTGATTTCAATGCGTTGAACTTGTACGAGCGAGATTATCTCCAATATGTAGAACAATAGATGACCCCTCCGCAGGGCATTCGAGTTGACAAGAAAGATTCGGTTTCAACTGGAATTTTGATTATCACAAATCGAACAAAGAAACTATCAATGTCTGGTAGACTTCACTGGTAATATTATCGACCCGGTCAATGCGAAACGTTGAACCAAACTAAGCGACGCAAGAATTTCTTCTTCGCTACTACTTCGCACAAATTTAAAAGTATATTTTTTCTACTCAAAATTCATAAAATGAATTTATAATGAAAACAGCTATTCAAATCAATATATGTGATTTAAATGTGTACATTTGAATATCTTTGCATGTATGTGGATGATAATAAAAAATTTCTCATTTGACCATGACAATGTTTTAAATGTTAAAGCAGCTGATAATGCTGTCTCGACGTCTCCTAATTTTATGATAATACATGTATTTTACACTGAGAGAAAAATGTGTTCAAATTGACCGAAGTCGCTATTATATTAATCGAATTGGTTGTTGAAATAAAGCTTTGTACAGATCCGGTGAAGATCACACGCCCTAAAAACAAATTGAAAGTCATTGGCATTATTGAACAAGCGTCAATAAGTATCGTATATTGCTGAGCAAACGTAAAAGGTTGTTCCTAAAAGAGAAATTACCGAAATTTTTTTCGGCCGAAACCGAATTGGCCGAAATGTTTTGTTTTAAATTTCTGCCAAAATCGAAAAAAACAAGAAAAAATATAATAAAAGAAAAAAAAATAACGTTTTTAAAAAAATTATTGTGAGTTAATGTGCGGCTAATATAAATTGTTTTTAAAGCAACATAAAGGTCATTCCAACAATTTCGCTGTGCGGGCTATCGAAAAATCTCTCCAAAGTACTCAAGAAAGTAACTCCTTTTTAGCTTTCTCTACATATGCTACCCGAAAAATCTGAATATGAGATAAATCTCACAAATCTGGGCGGTGAATTCTTTTGAAGAATTTTTTCGTCGAATTTATTCATCAGAAACTATTTTATTTTTAAGAGCCTATTTACATTGTCATTTCATTACGAAAATCTGATAAAGAACTAATAGGGCGATTCATTTAAAGTGGGAAACCCCTGGGAAACGATTCAGTTGTGCAGATGAGCAGTCAAAACATATGAAATTTGACAGTTCTTTTAAGCAACCGCGTGTTTTCGAGGGGTTTCCCACTTTAGATGAATATGAATATATAAGAACTGCGGTAGTGAAAACGAGATAGACAATTTTGCACCGAAATTCCATATAAAAAACTTAAAAGATGGCAGCTCCATGCTTTGTTTGTTTACATTTTCATATAAAAACTGTCAAATTTCGTCATGCCCATGTCAGTGTAAATTCTAAAAACGGCATGCCCATGCGTCATGGGAATGACTGTGTAAATAGGCTCTAACAAAACAATAATTTTAATAATTTTTTTTTACGGTTTTCGGATTTTTTTTACAGTAAAAACTAGAAAATACGGATTTTTAGAAAAAAAATTCTGGCAGCACTGCCTCTCGTATTTTCAATCAAACGAGTAAACGAATCGAGCTACTCCACGTGCGGTCATCGCTGATATTTTGATATTTCGATCGACATGGGAGACAAATTGCGGATTGACTATGGCGACGTGGAATATGAGCCTACAGATTCCGAGAATGATTATAGCGACGGGGAGAAGGAGGTCCTGCAAGAAGTCCGTAAGGGCCGCGGACGTCGTGAGCAGGATTCCAAACAAGAGGTGATGGCATTCGACGATAGCGATGATGATGACGAGGAGGAAGACGATGTTGGAATGGGTGATAGTGACATTGAAGGCGCCGAAGATGACACGCATATGCCAGACTCCAAAGATTGGGGCAATAAAAGTCGGAACTACTACAACACAGATTTCGTGGACCCGGACTTTAGCAGCTACACCGCTGCACAAGAAGAGATGGCGAAGCAAGAAGAGGAGGAGGCAAAAATTATTCAACTACGCTTAATCAAAGAGATGAATGAGGAGGACTTCCTTTTAGATGAGCCGGAATTAAAAGTGACTGCCGATGAAGATAGCAATGATGCAGGAACCATGCTGGAGGAGAGCACAAAATTAAAAGCCGATTTTTCGGGGCTGTCGAAGCGGGAGCGACAACAGCTTTTCCAAAAGGACTCACCGGAATTTCCCGGCCTAATTAGAGATTTTGAGGAATACCTACACGAGTCGCAGTCGCTGCTTAGTCCCGTCCTGCAATATGTGCAGCGGCAAAAAGTACCAATGATACCAGCTTTGGAGTTCGCCCAACTCTATCAGAATATCGTGCTTACCTACTGCTCCAATGTGGCGTTTTATTTACTACTAAAAACTAAACGAGTTTCCATACGAAATCATCCAATCACAAAGCGATTCGTTCAGCTGAAGCAGCTGCTGAGGCAGCTGAACGACAAGTATGAAAACATAATTAGACCGCAATTGGAGGCCTTGCTAGAACGCATCGCGGACGGCGACGAGTTTGAGGTATTGCCAATTGAAACCAAGACGGATGCCACGACTAGCAAGAAATCGAAACTGTCCATACTCGATCAATACGGAGAAGAGAAACGTTCAACTGCTGCTAACGAGGTTGAGGACGATACCGATGCTGAATCTTCTGCAAATGAAGAAACAGGCGGCGATGAAGCGGAAGAACCTGAGGCCACTGAAGAGGACTCGCGCCGTGGTATCAACTATCAAATAGCCAAGAATAAGGGCCTGACGCCGCACCGCAAAAAGGAGTTGCGCAATCCACGTGTCAAACACCGCAGCAAGTTCCGCAAAGCTCTTATTCGACGCAAAGGCGCAGTACGGACGGTCCGCAAGGAAAACAAGCGCTACGGCGGCGAAGTTTCAGGCATTAAAGCCAGCGTTAGCAAGAGCATCAAATTCAAATCATAATTTCAAAATGCCCGCTCCTAGTTGTAAGTTTCATTTTGTTGTGAACTTGAATAAGACTTCTTTCTATCGGAATATACATACATGTACGTTAAATTTAAATGCACAGTTAATTCGTATATTTCATTCTTTATATAAATTATTATGACTTCGTACATTTAACGTGGCCTACAGGTACCAGCGGTGTTCACTTCAGTAGAAGTTTCCGAAAATCTGCGTTCGTCCTTCGTGCTGTAGCAGCGGTACCGTTGCTATTACTTTGAGGATCATCGGTGACATTGCTGCCACCTTCAGTGGTGAGCTTCTTGCGCACCACATTTGGTATCAGAGACATACGTGGCTTCTGATCGTAAACTTTATTGCGTTTGGGGTTCATGCCAAGCGATCTGTTGGAACTGGGAGCCGTTGCATTGGCTTTTGGTGGTGGAGCAGAAATGGCTACAGAAATCTGTAAAATTAGAAATTTTTTTATTGAATTTTAGATGCTGTCAGTGGTTACAAGTACTTGATGTCCACGCAGTTCCGTTGAATCAATTGCCATTATAGCTTTTCCCGAAGCGAACTCGTCCTCATATTCAACGTAGGCAATATTTTTGAATTTACCACTTCTGTGTGGGGGTAAAGTAAAATTAATCTAAAAACGAATTCAATTCAATAATGCAATTGTACACTGACTTGTGGTAGACAAGACGGACATCCTTCAGTTTCCCAAATGCTACAAATACTTGTTCCAATTCGGTTTTAGTGGCATCAGGGGGAAGACCCTTTACGAATAGTTTCTTGGGCTCCACACCGTCTTATATATGGAAATGTCAAACCATAGGTAAGTGGCTTATTGAATGTAATTTTTTTTATCTTAATTACCAGAATATTTGAACGACTGCCGCTTTTCCTTATCTCGCAGAACACTGGAAATAAACACCGGCCGCCCATTGAGAGCGCGTCTATCCAGAGCCAGTGCCTTTACCACTTCATCCTTTAGAAAAAAATCAGAATTCGTATTTTAAAATGAAAATCGAGAAACTTACCGCACTCTGGAGTTCCAAATAGCCAAAACCACGACTTCGGCCGTTTGACGAACGAATTAGATCAATATTGGCAATTTTCAGTTCAGGCAAACCTGAGCGTATCTCTTCCGCAGTCAAACTGCAAATGAGGAGATAATAATTAGATAGCAAATTGATTCTAATCCAATTCCGACTAACTTGTAATCCAAATTGCTGAGAAATATGCGCACATGGTCCTTGGTCAAGTCGATTTCCTGATTCTCATGTTCCTTGAATGCAGCCTCACGATGCTCACGATGCTTTGGCTCAGTACGTGTGTCCCTCTCTTGAGTTTTGCTTTTCTTCTCGGGTATGGCCTTGGCCTCAGGGGCTGTGGCCAACTTTCGCTTCGTTGGCTTGGAGCCGGAAGCATTACTATTCGATTTATTGTCAACAACAGCACGTTGGACTGTGAGCCTCGGCTGATGTGTCTGGCCTTTTACGCGGAATTCCGAGCATTCCTTTATGCACGCGGAAAGCGTTTTGATATTGCCATTGCAGCGCTCGAAACGTTCCCAAGCGGAAGCTATTACATTCGGGTTGTCCAAGTTGCCCGAGTGCAAAGCTTTTCGATATAACCTAAATTGATGCAATCGATATGAATGGGTTCGATTTAAGCAAAGGTTAGACTGCATGTACTTACTTCCTGGCCGACTCCAAGTCGCGTCTCATTTCCAACTGTGCAAATTCGATCCAAAGTCCAGATTTGGTTGAGTTATCGGAGCTCTCTGAAGGAAACGAGTATTAGCGACGAAATACACAGAATCAAAATTTTGATCTAACCCATAACCGTCGTCCACAACTCCTTGCCACGTTTGGCATCTTGCAGTGGACCGTATTCCAGCCTCCCCCAAAATTGTAGAATTTCGCAATTGCAGTCGGCCAGCACGCCCCATTGCTGTCCCAAAATAGTCCAGGCCAGATTGAAATTTTTACGCAAAATATCGCACTTCAAATAATGAAAAATAGCTTTAACACCACAATTTCCATTTCAATGTGAAACAAATAGTTTTAAAACCCACCTCCCCCTCGTTTTCCCAATCAGTGTGCCGTCGCAGATAAGTCAAATATTCTATCCAAATAGCTACGGCAGGCTCCGCTGACTGAAATCCACTGGACAAAGAGCTCTCCAAAATCTCTTGAATTTCCTCCCTGGTTTTATCCTGCTTCTCCAGCAAGTGCATACGTTGGATGTACAGCTTCTCCGACCACGTACAATTACGCAGAGCGCGATTGTTGACAGTAACAGCGTCCTGCTGGAAAACCGGTAAATCCTGCAATTCATCTGGCCGTCCAAATTCATCGCGATAATCGATGAAATCAATATAGGTCAGCCAACAGTTTACGTTGAGGCAGCAATCAGCCACCATGCGCTCATATACAGTTTGGAGGACATTTTCATCCAGAAATTTATCAGATTTCCTGATGTAGTTGGTATAGATCTCGGCGCGTTCACGATAGCATTTACTATCGAGCGCTCCGAGTTGCTCTTCGAAAGGTAAAATCAGCTGTAAATGCTCCTTTGCTTTGAAATACTTCCTGTCAATTATTTCCCAATCGAGATCGCGTGTAATTTGTGTTTTATTCTTCTCGTGGAACACTTTGAATTCAATGTAGCTCTCCTCCATATTGAAAAGTGGATATTTAAGTTCACACAGGAAGCTCTGAATGTAGGCTGATTGCTTGTCCTCAGCGCTGAATATTGTAAACAGTCGGCATTGAATTGAAAACACGTACCTATGTGTATGAATTAAGCAATTGCAATTACCTCATTTTTACATTACTGAAAATATATTGGCGATAACGTCCAAATAACTCCTTTCCCGTCATACAGTGCAGTGCATAAGTACCGAGAATTTCGTGCCAAATGCGCTCGGGTTCCAAGCAGCGATTTGCCAAAGCAGCGAACTCCACGGCTATATCGGTAGCTGATGAAGAAAAAGTTTGAACGTTACAAATAATATCTGTCTACTGCTCCTCGCACACTCTCGCATACAGTAGTAATCTGCCAAGGCCTTTCGAAACAATTCAACCACTTTTTCGATTTCACTGGAAGACAGTGCCACATTAACCTCAATGCGCAAATACTTGAGCCACAAATCCGGCGACAGTGGATACACCGCAGCAAATAGATTGTACGCGTTGCGTATATTATCCAAATCATCCGTGGAGCTTAACGAATTGAAATTAATATGAATCGGTTTTAAAAGTAGCTGGGAGGTCCGTCTTTCGTTTGCACTTACTGCGATAGTTCACAAAGACGCACATATTTATCGTAGGCAAATTGGTTCTTCTCCAGCTCCTTCAATATGTTTCTGTACTCTAGCAGGACTCTGTCAACCTCATCTAAATCCTCATCATCATCGTCGTCATCATCTTCACTTAATCCCTCCTCTACACCTCCTACCAGCTCTGCCGCTACCAGCGCCGCCGCTTCGTTCATCAGGGAATCTTCGTCTACGTCTGCTTGCACCGCCATGGGAGGTGCCAATTCACTAAGGCGTACCTTCGCTCCTCGGGTTGCATCAAGTTCATCGTCGGATTTAAGCAAAGCTTCTTCCTAATAGTAGCATAAGTAAAAAAAAGTTTATTAAGAAGACTTTTTGTTCTCTGTCGCCGCCGCCGCTTACCTCAGCTTCATCCATATCCTCGTACTCTGGATTCTTGTTTTCTGTCATTGTCGTTGTTTTTTCGAATCAATTAATTAACTTTCACACAAAAAAAGAACTGATTTATATGATTTTGTTTCACCACCAACAATCAGGGAACAAAACAGATCGAAAAACTGACTAGAGATGAGCCATATATTCGTACAGGTGATTAAATTAAATCACTGTAGAAACTGAGACCGCCATCTTGTTCCATGGCCAAACTATTTTATAAAACATTTCAAACCATGGTTAATCTCACTGAAAAATGATTCAAAAATTGGTTAGAGCCAATATACACTATCATGTTCATACCGCATGGGAATGCCGTTTTTAGAATTTACACTGGCCTGAGCATGCCGAAATTGTATAGGTTTGAAAATGACATCTGCGGTTGCGGGGCCGAAAAAATTTAATTTTTTTGCTCTTTAATTTTTGTGTGGTTTATTTTGACGTCCAGAAACAGAATCTGACAAAATTTTGGCCCCCTAAAGTTTCTCAGAAAAAACCCAAAACACGGTAAAAAAAAAGTGCAAAAATGTGTTATTTGCGGGTGCGGCTTTATGCAGCTGTCAATTCAGTGCGGGTGCAAAGAAAAAGCTCAATAACATCACGTTCACTAAGAATGGTATTCCTGCAAAATCATGGGATCGCACATCTCTAGAACTGACAAATACATCGATGAGCAGAGTTGCATGTCTGTATCGCTTCAACAAATATTTTTATTATGGGTAATCATGAATATGTGTATTTGATCTAGAATTGCGCATTTTTTATAAATTTAATTATTATAGTGCATATTTATCAAAAATTAATTTCAAACCTAAATAACCCTCAAACTGACTACAAAGCAAAAAATAAATTTCCTTTAAATTATTTTCAGCAATTTCTATTTAAAATCTCTTTTATTGTTAAATGAAGGAGAATTTTCAAAAATTGAAGATATGATATTTTTTAACTAAGGTGCACCGCCTGATGGCGAAGAAAATAGGCAAATCGTAATCAATTTCATTTATTTTTTACTCAAACATAATTTTTTTTCTAAATTTAATTCACAAAATACGATTATAAACAGTTAAATTTTACAAATAATAATAAGTTAAGTTGGTTTTTATTTGGAGCAATACATATATATAAAATTTCGTAATCAATACATTTTTTCTATGTCAATTTCGACATTTTGTAGTCTAGTTTTGCCTCATCAGCGCCTGCGAAGCTACTGACCTTCTTCTTGTTCTTGATGAAAACGAAAGTGGGCATACGGTTCACTTTGTAGTAATTGGTGATCTCCTCAAATTTATCCACATTAACTTTAAGTACAATAGCCTTGGTGTCGTATTTTCTGGACAGGTACTTTATTTTGGGGTCCATCGATTTGCAGGGACCACACCAGGTGGCGTAGAAGTCGACAACGACCAATTTGCTGCCAGCCTCGCTGAGTTGCTTGTCGAAGTCGGCATTACTCTTCACAATATGGACCATTTTTATTTTCTTTTAATTAATATTTGTATTTAATTAAAATTATTTAAACTCTTATAAAACGAAATACGATTGTGGCGACAGATCAACTAATTTACATTGAACATAGAACATGATCAAAATGTTAGAAAACAGTTACGACTACGGTAATTCAATTGTTATTGGCCGCAGAATTGAATTGGTGGTGAAGGAAATGTCTTATAAAATCGATATTAATCGATTATTTTTGATCTCAATTAAGAATATATTATTAAAATTTCGTTTAAACGAAATTGAAGGTGGATGAAGCGGAATGTAACAAAGAAATTCTTTCGAGTAAATCCACTTTAAAGATTAGCAAAAGTGCCAAATTCATAAACAATTTATTTTTTAGTAAAAGGAGTTCGGATTTGGCTGCAATCTTTAAGTAAGTTTTCGAGAAAAATCAGTTTGTTTGTTAACCGTTAAATATTAGGAAGATCTTAAAAGTAATGGTAAAAGCAAGCACGCAAATAGTAAGATCGTCTCACGGTATAAAAATAATGTCCTTAAAGAATAAAAAGATATTTTTCTTCCTGAAAATTAAACAGAACGTAGAACATTGTTGAACAATTTCTAAAAATATTATAGACGCAAATCAAAAAAAAATCTTTTGAAAAGGTAGATGGGTATTTAGTACGATAAAATCGTCTCCAACTATAACCAAGTAACAGAAATACACTTGATACACTTGATAGCTAACTACTAAGTGTGCATTGTATTGTATCAGTTGTTTTTTATGAAAATCAAATTGTTGAAGCAAATAAAAAAATAGAATAGAAATGGTATACCTTATTCAAAACAAAGATGATTTGGAAAAGAAGCTCGAGGAGGCGGGCGATAAATTGGTCGTTATCGATTTCTATGCCAACTGGTGTGGTCCTTGCAAGATTGTAGGTCCGAAACTTGAGGAATTGTCGGTGCAGTATAACGACTTGGCAGTCGTGCTCAAAGTCGACGTGGATGACTGCGAAGAGCTTGCCTTGGACTACAATGTAACCAGCATGCCCACCTTTTTGTTCATTAAAAACCGACAAATAATGGATATTTTTGTCGGTGGGAACTCGGAGCAGTTGGCCAAGAACATGGAGAAATTTATTGGCGATTCTATTCAAAACCCCTTGGAAGAGAAGACCCTCGAATAGTCAGTGGAAGAGGAACATTTGCAGATTAAATCCTAAATTGCTCATTTGTGTGAAGTTGATGAAAGTGAATGGAATTTTTCGTCAGGTTTTAAATTAGTGTTACAATCCGGTGCTTTATTTGTCCACTTGGTTTTACAAATAATTGATTACAATTCATTTCCATGAAAAATCCATTTCATTTAATCTTAATGCAAATTGAAAAATGAAAATGTTCTCTAAATAATCAAAAGCGAATGCGCGTATATTAAGGTAAACTCCATTCTCTTGATCGTCGTCTATTTCTTGGCAAAGGTGATCTTCATAGCATGCGACGGAGTAATCTTGAAGCCTTGCAGTGCCTCCTTAGCAGCGTTACTCTGCAGCTCAGTAGCAAACTCGACGAAGGCGATATCGTGACGGTTGGGCACAAGACGCACCTCCTTGAAGCCAGGGAATTGATTGAACAACATGGACAACATCATCTCGTTCGTCTCCTCGGGCAGGTTGGTGAGGAAAAGGATTTGATTTGGCGGCTGCTCGGTTTGTGTATTCGGATTCGTATTTTCCGCGTTGGACGATTTCTTTTTCTTGTCTCTGTGTGTGATAAAAGTAGAAAAAGGTTATAAAATGCGTTTCACTTATGGGGTGGGCGGGCACCACTCACTTCTTATCTTCTGCGCTCTGAACTGGCTTAGGCGGTTTCACTTTCTTGGGTCGCTCCTTGAAGGTGCCCTTGATCTTGGCCACAATGTCGCTGTCCGATTTGGAGTACGCAATTCTCATCGGCTTATCATAGAATGGAAACCCTTGCATGGTTCGCAGAGCATTCGATGCACTTGCAATTTCCTTGAATATTACGAATGCCTGTCCGCGCATTTTGAGGGTTTTCAATGCGACAATGTCCATTATTTGGCCAAATTGCGAAAATATTGCGTAGAGTGATTTTTTCAATTCCTCCTTCTTGATCTTCTCATTAAGGTTGTTAATGTAAATGGTTTGGTTAGGTCGCAAATCCATTTTCTCAAGTTAATTAAACACAATTCTAATAAACAAGATTTTTAAACGTTTATTTCTAATTATTTAATGTAGAAAATGCAAAATTGACGAAAACCACACACCACCCTACAGCCGTTTTTGACGTCCGGCTTGTTTTATACAGTGGTGTTTCATGATTTTTTTCAAAAATCCCTAAGTCGCCCTTAAAAATCCCCTTTTTTTTGACTCCCTTAAAAATAGTTCCCTACAAAAATTCTTATGTTGCTTTAATTTTGCAAAATCACTCACAATAATTTTTTTCACATTTTTTCACATTTTCATTAAACTTTATTTACAAAATTCAAAAATTGAAATGTCAAAAAATATTTCGCTCTACACAAAAAAAATATATGTCAATCTCCAAAACGGAATTTTGTCGCATCTGCGAACCGGGTTTGAAGGAAAAAGCTGAATAAAACCTGAAAAACTTTAGATATAACTTCATGGAACGTGAAATGAAAATTTTATTTGCTGATGCAGACGTACCGTATACTGTGCATCATATAAAACTAAAATCATAAGTTCAACTTCAAAAAAAAGTTAGGGTTCTCCTTAAAAAATCAGTTAGGGCTTTTTTTTAAATGACTATAAATCTGGTTTTAGGGAGGTGTACTTATGAGTGGTCTATGAAAGTGTATTTGTGAGCAATTATGAAAAAAATCTATTTATGCCTTTTCAATAATACGCCAACTATATACTATTTTACAACCGGTTTCGGTTCCGTGTCTCAGGTTTAAAAATATATTGGTTTGGAAAATATCGGTTTCGGTTCCAGCTCACAGACTTTCCAAAATATGGGATTTTGTCGCAAAGAAATTTTTTTGCTTGGAAAAAGATTTGCGACATAATTTAAAAATCCATACGTTTTGCTTAATTTGAAAAACCCGCTATTTGCGATATTATTTGTTCGCAAAATCCCTACATGTAACATCACTGGTTGTACATGTATTTTATGCCAAATGATTGACAGCGAGGACGCACAATTTGCAGGGTTGCTTCATATCATTGATTTTTATGAAATTAAAAGATTTGCCAACTTTTTGTCAATTGAGATATTCTCAAGCAAGCACAGTGTTGCATCTCACATTTCATGTGAGCTAATTTACCGTGAGAATTACACGGATTTCATATTTTTATAGCAATTTTACGCCGAACGCTTCAATTCTGTTCCTACGGTTAGTTTCAATTATATGGAGACAAATCACAGCGTCATAAGTTTTTGCAGCAAGTCATGATTTTTTTTTCGACTAATTGCAAAATAATTGTGCAAAAAGATCTTTTAAAATTTTTTTCAATGATTTTTTGAATATTGAAAAAAATGTATATTTTCGGCTAAAGTTTCGAAATTTCCGCCGAAAACTATTTTTTTTCGGTTGAATCCGAAACACTACCGAAATTTAAATTCGGTCGGTCTCTACTAATAATATTTTTGATAATTCAGTCTATTTTAGCGCTCGTTTACACCGACCGGATGAACGGCATTTCATTCGTGCACCTTCACAAATTGCAACTTTGCGTTAAAGTTTTACTCTATCGCCTGTGCATGTGTGTGCATGTGATGTTTTTTTTGTTGAATTATTTTAAGTGTTTTTCATTTTTATAATTTATTGCAAGTTCTTTTAATTTTGTGCATTTTGCAAGTGAAAAATACAGAAACTCTACATGAAATTACTGCTGAATGTGCTTTAAAAATGTCGAAGAATAAAATTAACACTGCCGCGAGTGCGGAAACAAATTTAATCGAAGTGAAATCAAAGGTGATATAAAAACCAAGTGAAAACACCATTGAGGTTGAAATATGTATTCAATTAACATGGTGATGCAAAGGCGATTGGGGTTCTGTGTGAAATAAGTTTCCTTCCTTCAATGTCGATGAGTAATAATCTATAGGCCTATTTTCTGGCTGTATGATTCCAACAGACATACATCGAGGAAAAAGGGGCGGTGAAGAGGGGGGAATCCAGATCAGCGGTGGCGCTGACGGCTAAATTCAATGAAAATACTCTGTTGCGCTTGAGTCGCCCCACCCCTTTTTTCACATGCAACAGGCAGCAGGCTGGTCGCCGCCACTTTACTGAAATATTAGCTTTTATTGACATTTATGAGTCTCACGTAAAATATCCAATCAATAGAACTTAAAGTATTTAAGAAAACAATACAGTGGAATCTCCCGAACGTCAATTCTTTGTGAGGTTTTTTTCGTAGGAGATCTCCACGGCTCTTGTCTTCAATACTTCCGTTATAGTTATTATGAATTGTTTATTTTTTGCAGTTTGATGCTGAGTTTCGTCGCTGGAGCTTTAAACGACACGAAGAATTACAGAATTTTGAGCATTTCTCTGCCTTAATTGAGCAACTGCATAGACTTACCAATATACAATTTATAATATTATACATTGACCCGCGTGATAACGACCTGTTGCCCATAAATAACGATGACAACTTCGGAAGGGCCTTGAAGACCGCCAAGCCTATGCTACGAGTGATTGTACAAAGAAAAAGTAAGCTTAAATCGATTAAAAACTGAATTCACAATAACTTGCAAAACCAAATTTCCCGCAACCGAAGATGATCTGAGGGAGTTCTCCGGCTACGGCACGATGAAGCCTCGCAGCAACATCATTAGCAGCATCCTGGGACAAACGCCGGTGAAGACAAAAGCACCGACCATTTCGATACCGCAGGATTTTCGCCAAGTCTCGGCTATTATCGATGTGGACATTGTGCCGGAAACACATCGCAGGGTGCGCCTGCTAAAGCACGGCAGCGATAAGCCTCTAGGATTTTACATAAGGTCAGAATTTAAGCGTCCATTGTACGAGTAATTATATGTTTCTATGAATGTCGCCCCGCAGAGATGGCACCTCAGTGCGCGTAACCACTAACGGACTGGAAAAGCAGCCGGGCATATTCATTTCGCGTTTGGTGCCCGGCGGTTTGGCTGAGAGCACCGGCCTGTTGGCTGTTAACGACGAGGTCATAGAGGTGAATGGCATCGAAGTGGCGGGCAAAACTTTGGATCAGGTAAGGCAGAGTGTTGAAATGGACTTGCAACGGTGATCGTTAGAAATTCCTTATTATTTTCCAAGGTCACCGACATGATGGTGGCCAACAGTTCCAATTTAATTATAACGGTCAAGCCGGCCAACCAACGTACGCTAACTTCACCGCGTCGCGGTTCATTCTCACGCACCAGTCAGCTGTCGAGTGGCTCGCACCAAACCAATCAGACAAATACGTCGGACGAAATCGAACAAGACGACCAAGATGAGGTAGTCGACCTTACCGGAATCACACTTGACGACCATACCGCACCACCAACGCACCACCACCACCAGCAAGCTGCCTCAATCGCTTCGACCGTCGTGGTGGCCACGGAATCGAAAGATGGCGTCCTACATTTATAAACGGCAATATGATGCGACTGTGCAAAAGACAAGCCCAACCTCCCTCGATTGAGCCACACCCACACACATCAGCAGTTACCATTCAAAACTTCACCCAATCGTTCAATCGTTGAACAAAATGCACGGGACACTTGAAAAGTTTTAGACTTACATACTTGAATGCAAGAACACACTCTTTTAAACTTAAGCCTTTTAAATCGTAGGTATAAAACGAATAACGATAGAAGCGAATAGATTGATTATTATCTAATTTATTACAAACTCTCGTTTTTCTCTTCTTTTCGCACACGTTTTTCATTTTATTTTATCTTGTCGATAATTGTTAGTATTTCGGGAATCTGTCTTGTCCCTCGCCTGTTTGGTATTTGTTTTCATTTTAATTTAGTTGTATTGCTTATTTCAATTTCATTTGTCCACATTCCTAAGCTATAGATAGCAATCTCCTGTCCTGTTTCCCCCCTTAAATTTATACAAAAATACTTTAGTGATTGTGTTGTTGAGCAAAATAAAAATTAAGTAAATCATCATGTAGCAGCATTACATACAATTATACACACACACACACCCATTTATATTTGCATATATATTTTATTGTAACGAATAATATACGTACATACACACATACTTAATTAATTACATTCCACAAACTTCAATGTTTACATTCCAGTCTAATCGTGAAATTAATTTGCATGTGTCTTATAGCGTAAACTTAATAGGTGCCTACACACAACATACTTTCGAATTTTTGAGACTTGGCAGCAATCTGTTGAAAACAATTGCGTCGCTCCGAAACATTTTGTAACGTACTTACATATTTAAAATTGACAACCTTCAAGCAATATCGTGAAAAGAACAAAGTTACCATTTTATCTACATTATTGTGAACAGTTGTAATTACATGCAAAGGAATTTTTAAATAAAGTTTATAGCAGCAATAGCATACAAAAATAACGGTAAACGACGGTATTTTATTTCGTAGATCGAGCTCCGTTTGACACGGATTGTCCTATCAAATATCGATTAGCCGTTAAGAAATGCGAAGTACTTTCTAACGCCGGACACTTTCAGGTAGGCGTCCAAAAAGAGGTCCATGAGAAAAAGGAGAATCAAATTGAGAGAACGTTTCATTTGAAGCCTCAGTGCGCCGTGAAGAGAACAAAATTTTCATGTGGCGACTTTGAAAATATATATGTACTTTTCTAAATAAAAAGCAAAAGGTAACTTTTAGAATCAATATAAATTTATTAGGAAATCGCAGACGTCAAGTTAACATTAAAAAACCTAAGTGTATATGGAAATTGTGAGTTTTTAGACTCGTATTATCAGCGATTTGATGAATAGCCGAACTATTTTGGATCTTTGTTTTCCAACGACTGCCAAATGGTCTTTGCTTGAGGCCTTTCTTCTGCCAACTCGTTTGTGCAGCAATAGAAAATCTCAATAATGCGGTGATACTCTTCGCTCACTTCGAATGCGTGTGGGAGCGCTGGCCGTGTCCCACAAGCCTCACTCATGCTTTCCAGAATACCATCTAACGCTGAATCTGACTGATCAAGTGTATTTTCCTTGAAACTATCAGAACCCTCCGCGCCGCCATTGTCGTCGACAGCAACAGTGTGGGGCGGCACTAGCGCAATTGTTTCATATATAACTAGTCCAAAGCTAAATATATCCGCTTTGCAGTCGATTACTTCCGATTCGTCCATGATTTCGGGGGCAGACCATATATTAGTACCTAAGTAAATCAAATAGGCTTCATTAAAAAAGAAACCAACCAAATAGATTTATTTCGTACTGACCGACGTAATGCAAATCGGGATTTTTTCTGAAATCAATAACACCGTCCGAATCGATCGGCAAACTTACGCCGAAATCACACAGTTTGCACATCTCGAAGTCTCCCTTTACCAGAACATTGAAAGACTTCAAGTCGCCGTGCAAAAGTTGTGCTTCTGTGTGCAAATAGTCGAGGGCCCTAGCAATGTCTGCAATCACTTTCAGCACTTGTTTAGCCGGCAAAGGACCCAATTCGCCTTCGTTGCGCTCCTCCAGCATGGACCCTAATGAAGTCGAGCAGCACTCCAAAGCCAATGAATCGACGCCATCTTTTGCCTTTGTAACCCCCCGGAATCCAACGATATTCGGATGGGAAAGTTTTCTTTAATATTAAGAAACATCCCATTAGTAATGCGACTGCCCATTGGACTTAATACAAACCTCAAGATTGCCGCTTCTTCCTGAATCCGCGAATTGAACAGTTCAGCTCCAGTATCTCCAGCTTGTCGAGTTCGTTGCGAAATTCGCTTTACGGCCCAAGGCGATCGCATTTGACCATATTTTGGCGAACGCTCCAAACGGTACACATTCACACCCGTACCATAGCCAAGACTTTTCATGAACGGGGAAGCCGGAATTTTGAGAGGTGTGCTTATTTCTTGCAGGTTTCGCAAGTGTAAATAACGTTGGCGGGAGCGACGCGGGGTTTCCATTTTTAATTTTGTTGCATCGTTGTAGTGTTTGGTAAATCGACTTCGATTCTAATCGAAAATTGATCTTAGTCTTTCAGAATCGATTTTAGTGATGTCAAAATAGTTAATAATCGATCTTTGAATGCAAAAGCGAATGACACACAATTCGGATGGGAAAGTTTTCTTTAATATTAAGAAACATTAGATTGCCCAGTGGACTTAATACAAACCTCAAGATTGCCGCCTCTTCCTGTATCATCGAATTCAGCCCGTGCGGTCTAATGCAACTTTACTCCATGATGTTGGAGTACTCATGGAATACTTGTAGTATTTTTAAGCGAAAATGATAGACTGTAATTTTGTTTAATTATTTGAACCTTTTTCTTTTGACTATTCTCAGAAATCTGACAACTGAACGAAAGCCTGAACGAAGACGGTTTACCGAAACACGGGAAATCTAGCGAAGACAAATACCACTGCAAATTTATCGAAATACTCCCATCATGCAATCTATTACCAATTTCAATCTATTACAATTTCAGTCAATTGTCAATTTTTTGACGTTTGCACTTGGCAGAATTCACGAAAATTCACGCTTTTACGTAATTTGTGGAGGAATTGCTATTTTTCGGTTAACTAAACTAAAACGAAATTGGCAGGTTAACTGGTAATCGTTGAGTGCCGTCGTCCGTGGATTATCGAAAATGGGCAATGCGTATGCGCACCAATCCAAGCCGGATGTATTTCCAGGCCCCGACGAGGAGCCAACTTTTGATCCCAAACTGGGCTTCCCAGCGCGCAAAGAACGTGTTATGATAGCCACTCGAGAGCAAATGGAATCGGCGAAATTGCCACTGGAAGATCGGGACTATTGCGCTCACAAGCTGCTCAACTATCGTTCCTGCCGCGCCGATACCTTTCCGTTCGTATACAAGTGCCACCATGAGCGACACGACTATCTTACGTGCGAATATGAAGACTACGTGTTGCGCATGAAGGAGTTCGAACGTGAGCGAAGGCTGCGCGAACGCCAAAAGCGCATCGAGAAGAAGGAAGCGGCATAAACAAAGTCACAAAGATAGTAACCAGCTTAGCGTTTGTTGACTGATCGGACGGTCCAGTGCAGTTAGCTGGTAATTTTGAATTGATTAAGAAATACATATTTTGTAAAGTAAACTGTGCAGTTCTTCTAGCGAATCCAACGACGAGGCTCGAGTGCGTAAAAAAACGTGTGCATTAAACAACACTTGCAAATATACAACCCACACATAGTTTATAATCAACAGATTCATTTGTTTTACTTTCATGAGCGTACTTCCGATCAAAGCTGAATTTATTCAAATACATACATTTTATACAACTCAACCCACTTCATGTCAAATGGGTCCATCCATTTCAAACTTAAATTAACGACTTTGAACTACCACCCTTGGCTTTCTTGCCGAATTTCGTTTTCTTCTTTTTTGGCTGCTGCTCGTGATCGTTGCTAGTGTCCATGCTTTCAACGGGATCGTCCAAACGTTTTGTGCCACTGTAATGGGACCCATCCAGAGAATAACATAATTTCACATTAAATTCAGCTTTAAATTTTACCTTTTCACCGATATCAGCTTCGCTTTGCCATCGCTATTCGACAGAGCCTGCGACCAGTCCTCGTCCGTACCCTTGATGGCGAAGTCCTTGAAGCTTTCCATTTTCAATTTTTTCAATTCTTCTTTTTGTTTTTTGGTCAACTGCCTGGCTGTCTCCTCCAGTTCGTCGTTCAGCGACAAAGTTATGGGCAACAGCTCTTCGCCGCGATTCAGTTTCGTTTCGCTTATCATGGAATTTTCGATATGTCCCTCAATTACGTTGACAAAATATTTGGTGGCCTTCTTCAGCATGTCGTAGAATTTGGCCAATATCTGATTGCCGGGCATATTCAGCTCAGAAGCGATTGTGTCGACCAACTTGCCCTGGACCCCTATTGCGAGCAAAATGGCCTTTTGCAGTGTGTCGATCTGCAAGCCTTCTATTTTGCCCTGGAAGTACAGGTAACTGACATCACTTACCAAGTCTAGAATCAAGCGGTGTTCGATTTGATTCCGCGAATACGCCTCCAGCCGTTGAAGGTCGTGTGGTAGAAAGTACACATCGAGTGTGGGCTTATCCAATTCTGTGAAATATTCGAGCACTCAATCCATCAATAGTTCTAATTACCTCTTCCCAATGTGTAAATACCTTTATGCTCGATTTGTACCCATCTATTGTCGAGTATTGACAAAGCCAAACTGGTCGGAAATTCCCTAAAGGTCTTGCCCAATAGTTTTATAATGCGCCTACGGAAATCGTTAAAGTACAAACTCAACCATTCGGAGCTGACCTTTTCCTTCAGCCCTGTCTTATCCAGCGTGTGCAGCATTATACAGGAATGTTCGCCCGTCAGATCATTTGCCTTTTGACTGTACAACACACGAAAAATTATGAGAAAATGTACGAATAATTTATGTATTGAATCCATCACCTTATGTAGACTGGCACAAAGCCCAAGTTCTTCCAGAACTTCAAAAGTTGTTGGGTTAAGCCATACGAAGTGCCCAGGTAATCGATGTGCTCTGGAACACGCTCATTCAATCGCTGCAGCAATGTGGGTATCTTTCGTCGTGGACGAATTTGCTCTTTGAGCAGACCGATATCCTGTTCCTCCACTTCCTCGATGCCTTGAAATGTACAAGCAAATATCAATGTAATAAAGTCATCGAATTCCCAAATGTTTACGTTCAGTTAATACCGTTGGCATCGACCGAGGCTGCAGCATTTTCGCTCAAATCTGTGAATTTTCCTCCGTAGTAATCTCGCAGCAATTTGATGGCACGCTTGCCATAACCCATCTGAAAGCAAGCGTTGCCAAATGGTCAATAAATTTCCAAACTGAAATTCTGCGAATACTTACCCTTTGGTAGTTGGGATGCGTTGCAATGCGCACTATGCGGACACCGGACATTTTGGGAAATTCGCGATCGCCGAATTGCTCAGAGATGTTCCAAGGTATAAGGTCGCCACTGGCCTTTTTGCCGCGACCCAACGAGTCCGTAATCGTGCGCGATGATATCTCACCCTCCAGCGCCACTTGAATGACCACGAGAATCTCGGGCAATTGGTCTTTTCGTTGAATCGGACCCAGCAAGCAGAACAGATGATGGGCTGGCGCATCGCTCATCATCTGCAAGTCGTTGGGACTGTTCTTGTAGTGCGACGACACGTAAATCGATACGACGCGATGCAAAAAGGACTCGGCCGCCTTGTGGTAGGAGAACAATGCATCGCGATCGATGTAGTACAGTTCACAGACGTCGGGCGTTGGGCAGCCGGAACTGATGTGCGGCACCGTGGTGGCATCCAGACAGAGCAAGTTGATGAGCCAAGCTTCGATGTCGTCGCCTTCGTGATAACGTATCGATTCGTCAAGTCTAATCTGAATTTAAAATCGTTTGATCAGCAATCGTGTTGGTGGAAAATTCAAGCAGTCATACTAACCGGCGGCGGTGCATTGTTCTCCTTTTGCAATTGCGAAATCAGCTTCAAACTCAGCGAACGTCCCGTGCCTTCATAGCCGTTGATTGTGGATGCCATGAATATCAAATAGGGGCCCATCATTTTCTTGACTAGCGGCAAGGGAATGGCCGCAGCCTCGTCAATAAGCAGCAAATCGGCAGCGTTTAGGAGGTTCGTGTCATTCGGTGCAATATATTGAATCGTCTGACGGTTGGAGCGCGTTAAGTTAATGCGAATGATGGCCTTTTTATAGTCTGGATTCGTCGAGCGTATTATGGTGTAGTCCGAGTGCTCTTGATATTCCAGTGCATCAAAACCTTTGAGAACAAACTCAAAGAGGGTGATTAGGTTTTCGGGATGCGGTGAGGTTACGTAAACGTTGACATAGCCAAATGCAATGGCCGCCGCAATGGATAGGCCCATCGCCGCGGACTTGCCTCGGCCACGAGCGGCAGTCAATGAAGTTGGCGGCCTGCAATTGTAAAAGTCACCGTTAATTTTCAAATCGATTGTCGGTTGTGTTCAGGTTATACTTTAATTGTTTCTCGGCCAAAGCTTCGATAAATTGAGCCACTGCCTTTGCCTGATCGTAAGTTTTACACAAGTTAACTAAAGGCCCGGCTGGTGGCGTTTCACGCAGGCTGTCTTTGAGGTCCTGTAGCATGTCATCATTTTCGGATCTGTCCACTGCAGCTGGCTAGAAAATAGTCGATCATGGTCAATTCAAGTTTATTTTCGCTTCAAGTAGATCTGCTTAAGCATACATTGACTGGCTCCACATTGATGGTTTTCGAGCTCAATGGCAATACCGTTAAATCATCATTGACCACTAAACAGCGCTTGCAGTCGGCCAGCGAAAGTATGAGTCGTTCGTTGAAGCGGCAGGTGACGGTCTGGTGCGCCTCCGTGCGGAAACGTTTATGCACATCCATGCTCATCGTGTAGAGTTGTTTTAGCGATTGTAAAGTCTTCAGGAGTAGTATGATGATGCCGCCACCCTCAACGGTTTCCACAGTACGAGCCAGCAAATTCGGAGTAAGTGCCTCAAAGTCCTGCAGTACGCAAACTCCGTAGGTGCGACCCAATATTGCATGTGTCTCCGAGTAGTAGCGCCCGTGAATGGTCGTCGATACCCGAAATGTGTCAAACAAATCGGCGTCGTTTACATCGATTTTGCCTGCGGCGATCTTCTTTGCACGCTTCTTACCATGACTGAAATAGTAAATTGGTATTAGTATAAGAGGGATACATGTATTTATGGACAAATATCATATAGCATACTTGGAAATGGCTTCATCCTTGTTCTTATAGCACCACAAGACAGTGGGACGCGTTTTTACAGTCGATTTTGTTAAAATGTCGTACAATATGGGCACCTGAAATGGCAATCAACTTTAAGTCATTCGTAAGCGTTGGATTGGGTTAAAGGTTACTTAAGTGTCCTAAATTACAACAACAGCATTACTACAATATTCCAACAAAATTACAACAACAACATTGTCCAAAAAAAAAACGTGCCTTAAATGACTGAAAACACCTTTTGATATATCACCAAAAACAGTGCAGAAAGTAGAACCAATCGAACATTTTGTATGGGAAATTTCGGAACTTTAAATGGGGGGAGGAACCGGTATTATCGACCAGCCAATTTATGACCGATTTTAATATTTCTTTTTTTAAAATGTTCGACCTAAACCACACTTATGCACTTACTTGATCTTTTGCCTTATCGCCAATGATTATAAACATGGTGCGATGGCCCAATTTCACGCCGTTTTCAATCATTACGCGAATGCGATTGTCGATCTTCTTTTTCACCATTTTAGAACTATTTGAAGAAATGAAATTATTAAATACGAAATGCGAGCTGGTGCACGTGCGGAGGCTTGACAGTTATTGTGTTTTGTTATGCTTAGTGTTGTTCCGATACTAGCACTCACAAGTACATACTCGATACTTTTATTCGATATTTTTGCAAGTATCGAATTTTTCATTCGATACAATGAGTAAAAGCATCGATACTTTCGTGGTATCGCTAGTTATACTACGCATTCGTTAAGAACGCGGAATTCAGCCATCCGAAAAACTGCTGAATAGTGATGGGTGAAAAAATGTAATATTTTGACAGTTCAGCTCCATACAAAACGATTTTACGCATGTAAAATATTACCATAGCGCAATTCACGAGTTGGTCTTGCAGAAGTGCAAATGCAAATATTTATTGGATATTTTTGCATCACAACAGCAAAATATACACATTTACATTCGACATAGCATATAAAAACTATACATTTTCTGTGCTACATTTCGAGTTGGTGTAAATGGTATTGCAGAATTGCAAATATTTATTGCACCACAACAATAAAATATACAGATTTGCATTTCCTACGCTCGAGCAAATATGCAACACAGAAAACGTATAGCTTTTATATGCTATGCCGAATGCAAATCTGTATATTTTGTTGTTGAGATGCATAATAAATGACAATAAAATGCCTTGAAAAAAGAAATTAAAAATTTG
This sequence comes from Heteromyza rotundicornis, assembly GCA_951394025.1. Lineage (NCBI taxonomy): Eukaryota > Metazoa > Arthropoda > Insecta > Diptera > Heleomyzidae > Heteromyza > Heteromyza rotundicornis. The sequence goes on along the minus strand of OX596010.1, from coordinate 1,759,471 downwards.
TCACTTACTTTTTTACTCCGTTACACAGGGCCTCGTGAAAACCCCTCATGTAAATTTCCAACAAACCCATATTGCATCATGCAACAAACCGCAAAATGAAGAGAATCATTTTTTCAAAAAATGAAAAACAAAAAATTTTTTTGTTTTTTTAACGAATTTGTGAATGTTAACCCACATTGAGTATGAAAGTACCCATATTTTAAGCATCACTACTACATGCTTGAATTGTGTTGTGGTTTTCCACGAACATTGCAGTAATTCAGAAAAAATTAGTACATAAAATAATTCCACGACCATGTCGTCCTGGAAAAAGGCTTCCAAAAGCAATCAAAAGGTGCATCGTGAACGTCACCAACCGGAATCGCGCCAACATCTTGGCCTGCTCGAAAAGAAGAAGGATTATAAGCAACGGTCCAAGAATGTCCAACACAAGGAGAAAACCTTGAAGGTTCTGTATCGCCGAGCGCTGGACAAGAATCCCGACGAATTCTATCATCACATGATCAATTCCAAGCTACACGAAGATGAGCATCACGAGGACGACAAACCCGACCAGCACAGCAAAGAGCAGCTGGCCTTAATGGAGACGCAAGACATTAAATACGTTACAATGAAGCGCACAATGGAGGCAAAGAAAATCAGTCGGCTGCAGTCGCAATTGCACATGATCGAGTTTGCGAGTTCGGTGCCCAACAAGCACACGTTCTTTGTGGACGACGTCCAACAAGAACTGAAGGGATTTGATTTGGCCGCGAGGCTAGAAACCGATCCAAGTTTACTGGATCAAAAGAGCAATCGACAAAGTCTGCGAGATTTGGGCAAAATAAAAACACCACAATTGACGCCAGAGGTTTGTTTAAAAAACACTTTTTAAAATATCCGTTACAAAAAAAGTTTTTTTGCAGGAAATCAAAAAGGCGAATTCACTGAAGCAGCAGTCTTATCAAGAGTTGAAAAAGCGAATCGAACGTGAGAAAGAACTGAGGGTTGTGCAGCAAAAACTGCAATTGAAACGTGTTTTGCAGCAGCCTCGGCTCTTGAAACCGAAAAAAGTGAAGGCGGGTACAAAGGATGCGGCGCCGGTTTATGTATTCAGATATGAAAGGAAGAAGTAAATTATGCAATATGTTTTCTGCATTGCTTTTGAAATAAAACAATTTGTAACAAGGATTTGAGTATTATCCTTCTTGTCCTTCAACCTCATGCAGTATATAAATCAGAGACGCCAATTAGGGTGGGCAAGGATTCCATCATCCAACATAAAATCCAAACTTCAGATATTTGAAATATTTCAAAAAATCTACATAACGAATCTCTGGTTACATCGTGGATACTTAAATTTGGGAAAAATTCAGTCCAAGATATGAACCTAACATTATCAAACCCATTTTGAAATTTATGTTACAAAAAACCTTTCTGTGGCCCCACAAAACACCAGAGCATAACATAAAAAATTGCAGGACTTTAGGTTCAGCGGTTTGGGCTGGGCGGTGTTGGGTCAGTCTATCACCGATCATTTAATCGATCTGGACAAACACTTTTATATTTCGCTCATTCCCTGCAATAAAAACACAACTCAAAAAATCATATTGTTGGGAAATCACGTTTTTAAATTTTAACTTTGATTATTTTATATGATTTTTAGCAGTTGGAAAGTTTTAAAAAACGTTTAAAATACATTAAAAACTAAAGATATGAATTCTGTCTTTTGGCAGCATGTAGATTAATGTCTGAGGATCCTAGAACACCCGAATTTTTAGATGTGTTTCTATTGCAGGGAATAAGCGATTTGTAATTGCGTGACGCCTGACTTGAAGTTCTCATTTGCAACATCTTCACATGCACCTCTCTATTCATTTTCAGCATGAATTTTAATTTGAAAAATATTTAGAATAGAGTCACTTATCGATTGGGCGCGGAATGACCCATATGTAAACTTTTTGTGGTTGTTTATTTTTATGAATCAGAAAAAAGACTCAAATAGTATAATGCATTGTAACTTTTGAGATGTTAATCTCGGAAAGTGTGGCTGGGCGGCAAAGCAACGAATTGAGACATCAGGTTGAGTCGAAGGAAGCCAATCGTGAGAGTTCACAGTGAGGATAGCAGCATCCTCAGAGACCGTTTCTGGTGCGATATCGGGTGTTGTCAAATCAAGATATCCGGTTATGTGAGTGACACTTCTAATCTCAGTACCGCGACAGACCTCAACCTTATCTTAGAGAGCGCACGGCACGCGCAGCGACACGTGCCTTTCTTATTGCACGTGCAGCGTCGTCGAAAAGTACTGCCGAAATGATAAGCCAGAAATCGCTGAATCAACCAATTTCGGTGGGAAGTTATGTTTGAAATATTCATTTGACATACGAGCAGAAACATTCCAACGGAAGTGGGCGTGCACTTCCGCCCAGCTCTTTTGTTCGCTAGTTATTGTACGTAATTATATAATTTTCCTTTGATGCTACTGCTGAAAGTGGCATTTCGTGGTGTTTTGCAAATTAAATGATTGTTGTCAGGGGTGCTGTTGCTTGCATTTACCATGCAATTACTAGTTGATGGTGCTACAAAGTCCAGTTTATCGATGATAAACTATATGACTTAATACACAATTGAAGGGCCGGAAGTACCAAACCAAAAAAAAAAAGTAAGGTGGTATGCATTATTCTATGTGAGCAGCTCAATACTTCTGTGCAAAGCCATTTGTCTTATCTCTTCCCAAAAAAAATAGGAGAAATAAAACAAGATTGGTCTAATGTGTCTAAGTCCAGTACACTGAGAAAACAATCAAAACGAAATGTTGTCAAAACGTACCAAACCGTTGTAATTTCCAGCCAAATCTGAAAAACAGAAAATTAGCTCAAATTACATTTGACTACTTCGCCTCGAACGGTGTCTCGCTCGAAGCATTTCACCTAAATCGGTGAACGAATTCGTAAAAGCGATAAAAGCATATGACACCATTTGAAACCAAATAAATAAAATAGATTGTTGTGTTGACGAACGTATCAAAATTCACAACACTGCCAACAATAACAACCCTAATCGGACTTTTCATATGCACCACAACATCGCAAATACAACGAAATGTAACTTAAAATTAAAAAGGGATCAAAATTCATACTGAATTCAAATTGACGTTTAACTACAACAATGCACTGCCATAAAAAACGAGTGCGTGAACAAAACACAATTCTAAACGCTGACGATTTCGCCTATTGCGCTGTGCGCCATGGATCGGATTGAAACTCAAGCCAAAAGCGTTCGTTCCCTCCGTCGACAGTTGCAGTTGTACAATGTACAATGTACGTACTCATCATTCACCCCCATAACGAGTTAACTGCGAACGAGCTCACTGCACAAACCCTAAATTGACCTTAAAACTCCCAAATGCACAATTTATCATTTCCTCACTGTATGCTATAAGGCATGTTTACAGTTTACAGTATGACAGACGCATCAACCCGCCTGGTGCTCGTAAAATTTCAAGTAACTCTCGCAAATATAAATCGGTTGTGGCCTGTCACTCTGTTCAATAGTAGCCTTTTTTCTACATGACCTTGTATCCTTTTTTGAAATATAGGATTCAAGTACTTGTGGTGTTGCCAAACATGTCGAATGAGTTCGGGCATTCCAACCCACCCTTCAGTGCCGATTTGTGGGTACTTTTTTTGTGCTCGTTTGTCATGGCGCATAATTTTTCGTTTTCCTTGTCACAATCGTTGTTTAGGACTCATAAAAAATGAATTCAAATGGAACAGGTTGGTGTTGGTACGAATTGTGACTGTACACGCTACACGGCGCAATCATTCATTATTGTCAAAATGTCCTCACAACATTAATGTGATATGATATATAGGATATATATGTATGACATTGTCGAAGGCTTTTTGCAATCCCGGGATTTGAAGTTTTCAGTTTCTCAACACAATTGCTCTCATTTTTGGGTGGTAAAAATGTTGTCACGATTTTTCCTTCCGGATTAAGGGATCGAAACCCCTAACTATACCGCAATGTTTTCAAAAGTAAAGAATTTGTTTTCTGTTTCACCATTGAGCGCCACTGTCCGCCATTTGCTCTACCTAGTAAGTTTTGCTTGCCAAATTCTAGGAAGTGTGAACAACATTTTTCATAAATTTAACAACCACAATAACTTCAGAACCTGCTGATATTACCTCAGCGGGCGGGTTGCCAACTCTACCCAACTGGAAGGGATATAGTAAAACGAAGGAAACAGTCTCCTGAGGTTTGTGTCGTGTCTACTGCAGGGCATCTTCAGCGTATGTAACTTCGCCCTCAACTCAATAGCAACAACAAGGGAAAGCACACAATGCTAGCTAGACCGCGGCGCACAATAACAAACCAATTACAGTTAGATTGGCCGCATATTAAAAATCGAATGAGAAACACATCTGTCGTGTCGCGTCTGTTCCACTGGTGGGATGCCTTTGAAAGTGAAATTTTTCGCAACTGTTTCAAAAAACAAGCAACGGTTTCCACAAAAGCCAAAAATTCTGCTGGCAGTATAGAGGGCGGTCCTGCGCGAACAAAGAAGTTCTTTTGTTGCCTGTGGAGGATTGCCCTGTTGAGGGGTGTTAACCTGGGGTTCGCAGCGAAATATGATTATGAAATGATTATTATAATTATTATTGTTGTTGTCGTTTCGGTTGGTTTTCTGACTGACTGTTCTGTTCTGTTCTGTTCAGCTTGAGTTCGCCTTCATTTTTGCTCACAGATGTTGACACCGTTTCGAAAAGCCATGGAGATAGTTAATAAAAACCAAATTAGGGCATTTGTTACGTTTTTAGGGGTTTCACATTAGGCATGGGAGGCGTTGAAGGCCTCTTAAGGTAAACTGTGCATTATTAATTTGCCACCGAGTTCGGTCTAATAAGGTGCACAGTGCTTAGAATAGTCCGATTTGGTAAGGTTATGGCTATGGTAAGGTGGAGGAAGAGGTGTTGACATGGTTTGCGGTTTCCATTATAAACACTTTTCGCAGGGAAGTCAATTAAATGAGGCCAGAGACTGGAGTTCAAACCCAACCCAGGGCAGCATGGGAAACAAATCTGCCCCCACGAAGTCGCCAATGAAAGAAGGATTATTGAAGACTGTTATGCCAAATATGTACGTCCAGTTGAAATATTCACAATTCCAAATACTTTCCGCATCTGTGCTACTTATGTACCTAACGTCTTCATGCGAATATACATATATTTAATATCGTTATTCTCTACATCGCTCTATCATCGCTCCACGATTATTTATTAAACTAAAAGTTACATTTGCAAAATTACGCATTCAGACGTTCACTGAAATTACTGTCACCATGATTTCGTAACATGATACGCCTAGACTTTCGCAACACACACATAAGCACGTACACTGCACAAGTACTTAACTGATATGGAGATGGTGGGTCTGGTACCGTGTCATTACGATTTAACACCTAGCCGAGGCTAACGGCATTTGTCAGATTGGCAATGAAATGCTGCTGGCGAAATTATTAATGCCATCTGGAATGGACAGAATTTTAATCGATATGAGATGAGAAATTACAAGCAATGACTTGATTAAAAATACGAGTTGAAATACGAAATACGAAAATACACTACACCATCCAAATACGCCTTAGTTGCGAAAAAAAAACATACCACCGAGCAGCGGCAAATCCTCAAGCAGCAGCAGCACAAACATTATTTCGCAAATATCATTTTCATTTTCATCCTGTTAGATAAACTTCTTATGATTTTTTTTATCCGTAAGTAAATATCACAAGCAGCCAACCAAAAATCCATCAATCTGTCCGTCCGTCCGTCCAACGACCATCCTCTTCGTTCATAAATCCCACATCCCCTTGTTGCTTTTACTGAATTTTGTGATGTGGAAACGATTCGAATGAAATCATCTACACTTGAAATAGTCTGCGACACCGTTTGCGAACACAGCGAAAGAGACTGGCTTGAGTCGAGTAGAGTAGAGTCGACTCGACTCGACTCGACTCGACTCGACTCGACTCGACTCGACTCGACTCGTATCAATCAAAACAGAACTACAACAAAAATGCATAGAAGGTAAAACCTAAGCCAAAGATTTGACATGGATCAGTAATCTAATGCCAGATTACGATTCCGCATGGGTCGTTTCTCAACTTGGGCCCTCCTGAGTTGGCGAGTTCCTCATCGTTGGGTCGGTTTGCTGCTTGGCTAACTGCCTTGCCTGCCTGTCTGTCTGGCTGGCTGACTGAATGAGTGACTGAATGGGCGGACTGAATGAGTATCGATGGATGTTGAACAAATGCCAACAACTCGATGCAGAGAGGGTGTATTCTGTACTTTTTATGAACATCAGAAGGTAGATAAGCTGTCGCAATAAAGTGCTGTGGAGTGAGGATTACAAATAGACCAAAAATATTTGTTGTACGAAAATATATATTTTGCAACAGTCATTCGATAGTCCCCAAAGGCAAAAGCAACGCTATCAACCCAAACACCCACTCTATACTCTAAGCCAACCAACCACCCCTACTCCCTCAAATATTTCCACCAACAGCAGCTTTTGTGCGAAATCGTTGTTTGGATTTCGGTACGTGACTGAAACGTTCCTGCTAGTATTTGCTTTTTTTTGCTTTTTGTGCTGCGCTGTTGTACTTTTTTCCCACCCATTTTATGTTCCCAGTTGCCTGCTCCCTGTCAACATCGTCACAGCCATCGATGGAGACGAGTCAAGCTGACATTGGCTCAGTTTGCCATGATAGGCAGATATAAAAGTTTTTTGTGTCATGTTTGGAATGGTATTTTTCTCATTTCACCGTGTTATGTATACTTGGGGAACGTAGAATAAACTTATAAATACGATGGTTGTTGGTCTAGTTTTCGCACAGTAGCGTTGCTCTCACAAAATTTAAAATAGCTAAAGTACTTTCGGTTCCCTAGTCGATTTGTGTTAGGTTTGGCTCCGCGATCTCCAACAAATGAACTCCTAACTAACTGACTCCTAAAAATTTATAAGTCAAGTCCAAAATTGAAAAAGATTTATAGCTCCTAACTCAAGTGAGCATTTTAGTAAGTTAGTTATAACATTTTTAGAAATCTAGGAGCTCATAAGTTCGAAAATTTACCTACTTTCCGAGTTTTTTCCTAGGGTTATACATTTTTTTGTATCCAAAAAGAAGATATTTAATACATGTAGAAGCGCTATGCAGCTATCTACGATTTCGCATAATAAGTGAAATAAAAATGAATTACTTAAAAATTAGTTTTAGAATCAGGAAATTATTTTTTGGAGAAGAGAAAAAGTCATTTTAAACCAAAAAGGGACAATTTAGGGAATTGAATTCTATGTAAGATACATTTTGTTGAATTATCGCATGTTTTCGTAAAAAAATCGAAAAATTTACAAAAAAATTACATTTCTTTTTTGCAAAGAAACATAGTTTGTTCCGAAGATTTGTTTATTGGACTCTTACGTCATAATCAATGTAATTTTTCGTCAGTTAAAAGAAAACTGGTTGACATATCGTCGTCAATTTCACGAACTGACGTAGCACATGGGAAAATGTAAAGAAGGTGGCATTACCTTTTGTCATATATGTCGATAAAAGCACACATGCTGGCAAATTTCTTCGAGCAGCGGACTTTTACGTAGTGAAAACCAGCAATAAGTATCACGAACATTTTAAATATTTCGAGTTCTCTTCAAACACCCTTCACTGTCCTAGAGCACACAGTTATGTATTTGAAACGTGAGTACAAATCCTAGAAAACATGCTCACTGGCAGGCACAGGACACAGACGGAAGATTTCGAAACGAAAGCTCCAAAACCTTGCCGTATCTGTACGACCGACGAACCAGTGAACTAACCAACAACAAACTAGCTTCCAAAACGAAGTAAAGCAAATCAAACTGAACTCAACTCGACTCAACTCAACTGAACTGAACCACCGTTGGAGTAGAGAGGGTGCCGTTCATTGTTGCAGAAAATAAGAATTTTCGCTCGATGTGTACTAAAACACACCCAAATACACATACATAGCACAAGAACACACAAACTGGGGGGCTGCAGAACGAAATACGAAATATTATTCCACATTCGAAAAGCTCGCCGAGTCACACGGCTCACGGGGGATATTAAAGCGGATAGAAGCAGCCATTGCAAAGGCTGTTTAAAGCTGATGGAACTGCTACTGGGGGTAGTTGTGGGTAGGCGGTGATGGGGAGTGTGGGTATTCACAAATACCACAGCCACACAGCGAAAGTAACACAGCCAACCGAGGCACTGTAAAAAAGAGTGGAAACACTCGTCAAGTGTATAAAAGAGTGACATGCGCTTTTATTTAGCTCGAATACAAAGCACCGGTTTTCACCGTTAACAACGAAGTCTCCTCCAACTCTGCATGTGTATATGTTTGTGGGGAGGGGGTGTGAGTGTGTATGTATGTCCTTGTTCGTAGTAGTTGACGATCTCTTTGTTGGTGTTGTGCTTGTTGTTGTGTTTGCGTAGGTGGCATCTGTGTTGGTGGTGCATGGTGGTCTCTGCCACCGACTGATGTGCTTGTCATTCTTATCTTTTTGGCGAATGTGTCTCTAGGCTGTCATTTTCATTTCGATGAATATCTCACAGTAGTCGTCATCGTCCTCATCGTAATCATCATCAACAACAACATCAGCATGAGCATGAGCATCGGCATCGACATCAACATCAGCATCGCAAAATCGTTTGTGGAAAATAGCCTCATTGAACTGAAGCCATCATAGCATTTGGTGCGGTGGTGTGGTGTCGCCCATCAGCCCATCACAGCCATCAAATCGTTCCGCATAACCTGTGAACAACATCAGAGCCGTCAGTTGTGACAGTTTTAAGGGTCAAAATATAAACGAAATACGACCGGTGGGATGCGATGCCTTGTGATGCGATGTGATTCAATGTGATGGGGATGCTACGAACAAGATAAATATTATTCGCTTTGGGAGCTCTGGTGTATTTAGCATAAAATAGAAATAACTTGGTAACTTTGCATTTGGTAGCCAAAAGTATGGTAATTCTTTACTTTTTATGGCGCAGATTATCATAATTATTGTAATACTTTTGGTTGGGTCGGAGGGATTTCGCTTCAGTGATTTGCATTTCTTCCTTTGCTTTTTCGGTTTCGTTAAGGTTTCGATGGATAAAAATGGAGGAGTTGTGCTGTGAGTTTTGGTCCGGTTGTTGGGTGGTTGGTGGTGGATTTGATTATGATTAAAGGTGGGCTTTTGGCATATGCGCGCACCAAGGCGTTCATATGGAAATAGTAAGTATTTCAAAAAATAAAATGGATTTTCCTATACACGACGGCTCGGTCTTATGCTGGCTCCTGGTGCTCTGGGATTGGTTAGGGACCTAACCTTAAATACTGTGAATGGATTTCATTCATTACGAACGATATAGAAATTAATATTGGATGATATTTTGTAAGTGTTGAATAAGTTGCGTTACAACCAAGAGCAAATGCCATTCTTTACAAAACGCCTATTCAGGCTCTAGCATTCGTGATCAAAGATAACATTTCATTCTGCAATGTAAAGGATACATATCGTTTTTAACGGGGCATGGGCCAATCGATAAGCGATTTAGGTTATGATGAACAACTCCCTCGGGTATGAATATAAGTAATGTTGCATCTGTTAGGAAAATGGTAATCATTTATCGGCACGAAGCGTCTAGATTACGAACAAAAATGGAAAACAACCAAGCAATTCTCAAAATATGAAATTATTGAATTAGATTTTAAGTGATTACTTTCAAAATGTTTTGGTTCTTTGCATTTTACTGTGATTGGTAATACTTTTTCCTTTTTTATTCATCCAGTTTAAGGTGTTCCGACTGGTGACCGGCGGTATTTTCAACGATTTCTCGTTGTTGGTGGCGGCGGTGTAGCCCTTCTTTCACCCGTTCCCCGTGGTGAATTTCATTGAGGCTGCTATATTGCAGCATGTGTGCTTGTTCAAAGGTTTGTGGGCATTTAAATGTTTTCCCCCTTTGTGCGCTTGTTGTTGTTGTAGCAGTTAACGCTGCCACTTGTTTCTGTTGCAATTTTCAGCGCCCTTGTCAATACAGCGGAAAATACGAAGAGTTCTTCAAATATAATCATTTTGCGCGAACATATGACCAAGGCAGTCTAATCATCAAGTGCCCGGGGCAATATTTGCTCGCAGACTCATTCACTTTTCTGTGCAGCACAGTTTACATTGGAAACTCTTCAACTGGTAGGGGTTGGTGTTGTTGTAAACGCTGTTATAGTTGTGACGAGGACCATGGCTCATCGAATATCATCATTAATAGTTGCACGGTGGGCTAAGCCGTGGAATGTCGCCAAAAAATATATTCCTTTAGAGATCGGCCGATTATTCGGCCTCATGTTCGCCCAAAAATATTAATGAAAAACGAAAACATGGAAAATATGGATTTATGCAATGAAAAGGTTGAAAATATGGACTAAAATATTTTGGCAAATATTCATGTACAATTTAGTTGCTACTAGAGCCCGACCGATAAGCACTTTCAGGCCGACGCCGAAGGCCTATACCGAAGCCGAAGCCGATACTTAAATAAAAAACCATTAAAAACTAGTTTTTTCGTGTATTTTCATTCAAATTCGAGTGTATAAATACACATTTAGTTTTTTAAGGAACTCAAATTTTATTTAAACAAATAATAAAAGTAACCAAAAGAATTCACAAACAAATTTGGGCCTCCTAGGTCAAAACTAACAGGAGCCTCGGATTATCCCATATATCCCGTGAAAAAAATTAGATTTTTTTAAAATCATTTTTAAAAATTTGGAGTAAAGCATAAAATAATGGGAATTTAGTAGAAATGGTAGAGAATTCTTCAAAGAATAATTCCATCTAAGTAGCTGTTTTTTAAGGACTCCCCAAATCCATCAGGTGCTGGGCAAAGGGTGTTCTAGTTGATGGTAAATACCACCTGTGAAGCTTTGAACTTTAAATGTAAAATTTTAACATCGGTCCCGGATTTGAGCACCAGAACTACTTTTCATATATGTTGGCGCAACAATTTGGGCTACATTTCTTTCCGTGAGCCTCCTACCCCTATATTTGAAATTTCATACAGTTTACCAGGACTCCTTTTAACATAGACATCAGGGCTTATATTAAGCTTACAAATCTATATTTAAAATTCAGTAATCCACCCAGAAAATGTCCAAGGATGTAATTTGTGGCAGCTGTAACCCCGTGCCACGCAATTTGAGGCGAGATTCACTCAATATTCGATGATTACTAAGTTAAATTATAATCATATTTTTTGTTTTGTGGGCCTCTTATGTCCCATTGGAAATTCCAATGGTTTTCGGTGTCGCAAAAATAACAAAAAAATTTGAAAAACTTCGGCCAAAACTTTGGTTTTTTTTTGGAAAAACCGAAGCCGAAGCCGAATGTGCATTTTTGGCCGATAACGGCCGAAGCCGATGCCGAAGCCGATTAATCGGTCGGGCACTAGTTGCTACTAAATCAACTAAGTAGTATACTACAGTTAAGTTGGAACTTAATTTAACTAAGAATATGTGGCTTTGAACATATATATAAAACTAGTCCTGGTGATATGTATTCAAGTTGGTAATTTACTTTAATATATTTTAACAGTTCTCTCTCGACGTCCCACTGTACCACCCTATTCGTACACAACATAGTTGTGGCCCTCATAAAACTCGAAAAAAGTAACATATTTGTAATTTCCATGTGCAACAACACAATTGCAAACACCATCAACAATTTATAGCTGTGTGCATGTTTCCTGTTTGTTTCCGTTTCCGATATGACTTTGAATTTGAATTGCATTTAGCGCCAAATCAAATCGTCTGATAATCACGTTACAAAAGCCAAGTGCGCTGAAATTAAAGACAAGAACCATCAACGCAGCATGAACCCTCCTCGGTTGCCCCCCAAAAACACATTGCCATGTACGTGTGTTTTTTGTAGTGTCGCGCTGAAGTGATTTTGAAATGTTCGAAACTCCCGCTGGGACCAAAGGGATTTGCTGAGTTTTCGCCAGGGACTGTTTGTTTGGCCGGCTGATCAGGGACATGTGCAAGACTCCGGGGTATATTTCGGATAAAATGTACAAAGGGGTCGGCACTCATGTTGAACCGTCCTCTATTTATTTGTATTTATATTGCATTACTAAGCAAATTGCGGAAAAATTAGCGGCTGATTTTGGGATCATCTAATTACGCAGAGCACGGTGAAGGAGGGAAACTTGTATTTGTAGTTTACATCGCTTTTTTTTTGGTTTGTTCGCTTCTATATTCATTTCTCTTCGATTGTGATTTCGATTTCGTCTGAGTTCAACCGATGCGTCCAATAAATCCGAATTTTTGTGTCAACTACATTTTGGATTCATGCCTTTGTGTTTGTTTGCTGACTTGTTTGTTTGTTGTGCGCCTGTTTTCCATTCCTGGTAGTTGCGGGTAATTCGCTATTAATCGGAAAATAGTTGAATTGTGGTCAGCACATCATTTTGTGACTAAATTCGTTTGACATTTAAAGGGAAATTGAGATTCAACCGCGGATGTTGTGACTTTTTTCCGGATTATCCTGTTAGCAATTCTAATTGGATGAATTGACAATCAATTTGTGGCGTAGAGGATTCAAAAAAATGCATTCTTAGAAAGATCTAATTGCGATATAGGGAATTTGCAAATATTAGTAATAGGTATATAACGCTCGTATCGTTCTTCGGACCAAAAACGTGAACTTCCACACAAAAAATTAAAAGAAGCAAGAAAACCGATTTGGAAGAACAGAATTAGATTTACTGAAAATTAACAACCGTGCGATTCATTTCCATCCCCTGAATCGTCTTTTTTCATTTCAATAGGGGGATTCATTTAAAGTGGGAAACCCCTCGGAAACGCTGAAGTTGTCCAGATGAGCAGTCAAAACATATGAAATGTTTACAGTTCTTTTTAGCAACGGCGCGTTTTCGAGGGTTTACCCACCTTAAATGAATCCCCTTAATGTCTCCATCTGTGGTTGTTGCTTTGTATTTGTTTACAAATACCATAAAGCAAGCTAACTTCAAACGCTTACCTATTTCTTTTGAAAGGAAAGGTGTCATGCGAGGGTGTATTCACTATTCTCGCAAAAATGCCAAGAAATGCAAATCTAAATTTATAAAGTAAGTTCATTTGTACATATCGTCTCTGCGACGATATGTATCTTATGCAGATATCCCTCCAGCAATTTTCGTTTCGAAATGAATAGTTCAACGCAAGTACTTTGTCGAATATCAATTAAAAATGAATATTTGTACATATGTCATTGCCCGGTTTCGTCTAGGAACTTCTAGAGCAGCGGCTACTTTGAAATATTTTCGTTTGTTTTGCGAAATACTCCACCCATTTTTCGTCTCCTTTTTATTCGGCTTGAAATCGGGTTGGGGCCGGAATGGAGGAGGAACAAAATGGAAGACGAATTGGAAGTGATCGAAAAATGATCGAACAAATATAAACGTTTCATAAACATGAAAATGATTACAGTAGATGAAAGTAGATGAAAGCACACCAGACGCCAACCTAGTGATGATGTTGACGAGTTGAAAAACAAAAATTACGATTCTAAGGAAATGCCAACGCCTCGCACAAAACTAAACGAAAAAATTGTGTATTTTTTCTGGTTTCAACACCACCGCGGGCGATTTCCCAAAATTATTTTGAAATGAGTTGTGCAAGTTACAAAGTAAAGTGTTTTCGGGTGGTGTGGGTGGCTACGAGTGGCAGCAGCAGGCACACTTCGAGTAACTTTCTTAAACCGTTTTATGATGCTACGAAGTGAGAGAGCTCTAGCACGAACACTCCCTACAGATATGACAAGCCATTGACAACGCCTTCTTCTTGCTCTCCTTCCTCCCTTCGCCCCATGAAACACAGTATGAAACTGCTCTGCTTCTGTTGGGAGCTGCCAATCGACATTTGCCTGTAGTAAAAATAATATTTACAAACACACATTTTTAATAACAAAAAAAAATGAGAAAAGTTTTTGCTTTTGCATTTCTGACGTTTACACATGTATGTATGTATGTATGTAGGTAAGAACAACAAACAAATATTTGTTATATTTTTTTTTTTGGTTTTTTTCTGTTCATCCACAAAAATAACATAAAATACTTTTTAACTGTGGCCCGCCACTTTCCCCCTTATATTTCAGCCTCCAGCGACAGGTAATTGTGTTTCGGTGTACTCCACACTTAGTCGCATTTCAACGTTTTGTAGCTTCCTTTCGGGTACTTTTTTTGTGGTTCCTTCCCTGTTTTTCCTGATATAAAAAGGTGCTAATAAAAATAAAAAATGGTAAAAGTTGGCAGATAAAAATAATACAAGTTTTCTTGTGTGCGCGTGGAAATTGTGCAACATTTGTCAGAGGGTTTTTTCCGCGGGGCAGGCGTCAGAGGCGGTTCTAAATGAGGGAACAAGTAGTTCCCAATCAGTAAATGTTTGATATTTTTAAAATCATAACATTGACTTGTTGGTCGCGGCGATAGAATCTCAGGGCCGCAGCACTTCCATGAGGTATCTATATTGGCCCCGTTTATATTATGGACAATACGCCCATGATCGGGATGGTCTTGATGGCAGCGCTCACGTTCACCTGCTTAAAAATGGCGGAAATATCTCGAGTTGCTGTGGCAATTTTTCTTGCTTCATTTCGTTTTTCCTTTTTTTCTCTTCTGCTTTCCTTTTAAATTTCTTTGTAGAACATAATTTATCTGTTTGTACATCAAATGATTTAAGGTGAATGTGCATGGGGTGATGGCGACGCCATACGACGGGATAAGGAAGTGTGTTTCTGCTGGAAGTGTGTTTTATGTGAAATGCAATTTAAATATTTGCTCAGCAGCACTTTAGTGCTTAAGATGACACGGGCGGACTGATTTAAAAAAGAAGGAATTAAAGTTACTCTAGTGAAAATTAATTTTGCTCCGATTAACTGGAAGTATTTTTTCAAAGAAAATTTCATTTCGTAAACAACCTTAGCAAGCTTCCCAGTGACAGAACACCAATAGCGACATGCACAGCCACTCCACTTATCGCAACTTTTTTTGCACTGGGTTATTCCTCTTTACCTCACGGCACAAGGCACAAAGCACACGGCAACAACCTCATGAGCATCGTTGATGTTGGGCGACAACAGTATTTGATGCTGGTGCCGCTTGGTGTGGCATCCTTTTGCCAGGATGAAAATGAAAATTCAGTTATGAATTCATTTCGAATCTAGGTAATATGATTACCGCTGTGATGCTCGTCCGCTTAAAAGGGATATTTTTTGCGCTTATTTACTTGCAGGCTAGGTGGAACAACGGCAAAAACAACATCATGGAAAATACACAGTCAGAATACGGCTGTCAACAGTAGATGGTAGATGGGAGCTCTAGGTGTATTGGGCGAAAGTTGTAACTGTTCTCCTTCTATGTGTGTGTTTATTAGTTTGTGTGAATCGTAAGTGGGGAAAAGGAGGATTTTTATAGGTATTTCCTCTTAAACACTACAAACGAAATAAAATTATTGAAGCCGGAAAACTTTGCATGTGGGCGTTTATCTATTTGAGTGGAGTGGAGTCTATATTGGCTAACCTGTGTCCATTTGACGCGACAATCGCTGCTGTCGTTGCTCTCAAACGGAAATGACACTTTTGCAATCATTTCCGGGATGAATATTTTGTAAATTTTTCAAAACATATTTATATTTTATTTAAATTTGAATGTATAATCTGGTAATTGAAAACATGTTACATAAACATGCCATAGGTAAAAAATGTTCTTTGCTGAAACACGCATTTTTTTAATTTTACAGGCGAAGCAAAAAACGTTTCATATGTCCTTTACAAATTGAGAGTATAATTTGTCATGGACATATTTACAATTCGGCAATTTATGTACATACACCGAGAGAAAAAACTGTTACAAAAACTGATAAAAACCATCCGACAGTCGGAAAACTGTTTAATTGACAGCAAAACTGTTACAATGATCAGTTTTCGCTTTTATTTTAACAGTTTTTACTGTCAATTTAACAATTTTTCGACTGTCGGATGGTTTTTAACAGCGAAACTGTTATTTTTTTTCTCTCGGTGTAGACGTTTTCGCTTTATTTGCTCACGTAAATATTAGCGAGAACCTCGAGTTTAATGTCCATTTTATCTTTTCTTCACTGTTGAATTGACAGCAAAAACTGTTACAATTATCACTTTTCGCTTTTTTTTTAACAGTTTTCGCTGCCAATTTAACAATTTTTCGACTGTCGGATGGTTTTTAACGGTGAAACTGTTAATTTTTTCTCTCGGTGTAGGTATCTTATCTGGTCCTTCTAAGCGTACGGCTCGTAAACAGGACCGACCAGGCCTATTAAAGTGCGATATATACATCGGCTATTGGAATCATTCCAATATCACATTTTAGTAAGGCGAACGAAATTGTATTTCCTTTTGCATTACACCTAACCGAAGTGAATAAAAGTCCACTACCGGAATTCGGGTTTCCTACTACCATTTCGAAATTTTCAACTAACCCTTTTCAGGTACTGAAACCAGCAAAAATACGCCCGCTGCAAGCACTCCCCCAACACACTAATTTCATGAGTGCAGTGTATTTCAATATTTGCTAGAGAATTGTTTGAGATTTTTATACAATCAATATGAACTCGGTCGTTTGTCCATGCAAACATTGGGCGCCTGTTAGCCATATTTTTGTAGTTTCCATTATTTTTTTTTGTTTTTTGATTTTTGTATCAAATAAAAATGAAAAAAGTTTAAAACCAAAAAGATATTAAACGCTTCACAAACACAAAACCCACTTACAGACTCGCGCAAATTGACTGTGTTTGCGGAAGTCGTTAGAGAGTTGTGTAAATATTTGTGCGAAAATTTAAACGTGGATTAAAAAGTTTCCCATTTGACGGTGGGTGCAGTATTAGTGCGAATTTCGTACTTTTTGTACTGTGTGCAAAACTATTTGATGAAATTTCGATTCATCGATTGTGCAGGGACAAAAAAACCGAAGTCATGGAAACTTTACCAACAAATTACTTCCAGGAGTTCATGAATTCAGGAAAAAAATTATTTTATTTAACAAAAATTTCCTGTTACGAAGCAATAATTTTGGCAATAAATTTACACTTTTGGTATTATGCATCCTTACTTACGATACGTTGATTTCAGCGCGATTGCATTTAATTCCATTATCTTGGAGTCGCTCATGTCGCTCATATAATGTGCCTGTCGCCCCAGTTGAAAACGCGTCACCGACACTCAATACACGCACTTCATTCAGGGGCCCAACGGCATCCCATCCACGCTGACGCAAGTTCACACAGGCTCTGTCAATATGCCCTCCCCGAGTGATTTCATCATCATCGCCAACAACACCCCGATGATGGATCATTTACATTAAATAAGATGAAATTCAGCAGCAGAACGAAATGAAAACGATGACCAGATTGCAGTATGAGATGCGCCATGGTGGAGTCAAAATATTTCAAAGGCCACAGTGCCCTTTGAAATGTTCGTTCGGTTCGTCATCTTCTTGTTTTTCTTATGGGGGAAAATAACAAAATTATCGAGTAATTAAGTGCATCGACATCGACTCAACTCCATTCGATTCAGCTTCATCCACATCGTCTTCATTTAAATTTTCATCTTCGTCGGTTGCAACTTGACGCACTCATCAAATTCACCGATGCGAGTGGTTAACCGAGTTAAATGTGGAGTAACTAAAAGTAATTTGCTGCTCATTCTCGGTCACATGCAGTGGCGGCAATCCAGGGAAATATTGTGGGGCAGGGGCTGGTCAAGGAATCTTTTACAATGCACTTTTTAAATTTATATTTATATTTTGAAGATGTTTTTGCATATAGAAAATACATCTTTTCACCAAATTTTTTTCGGCACTTTTGAAATTTAATAAGAACAAAGTTCGGCTAGCTAGAAATTAATTAATTGATCCGAATTTATAAACAATTTCATACAACAGATTTTTTTCGAAGAAAAAGATTTTTTTCTTGAAAATTACAGATTTTGGTATGGTAACACTGAGTATGGAGTATGCCACTACCACCAATGCGCTTTGGGTGTGTAGAATTTCTTCAATTACACTATGCGCCACAATTCAAAAAACGCATTAAAGCTAACGTAACTCTATCCTTACTTTCCCGGACATCGTAAGCAAAGCTATTTAAGTTTTATTTCAAATCTTTATTGTTATTTCATTTCTTTTCCTTCGGTATTTTCGATAAATGTTGGAAAAAGTTGGTTTTATTCTAATAAACCACATTTCACTTGGCCCGAAGTTCAACACTGCCGAGTCTAAAATACCCCACACAATATAGCAAATTTGAAAGAACCTCGGATACAAAAAGAATTTAGTTCAATGTCCCATTTTGGTTTTGAACCTCGGAGCATGTCCAAAATCCGAATCAAAAGCTTCCAATCGAATACAATAATAAAAAAACTTCGAAAAAGTTAGCATTTTTTTGT
Source organism: Heteromyza rotundicornis (assembly GCA_951394025.1). NCBI lineage: Eukaryota > Metazoa > Arthropoda > Insecta > Diptera > Heleomyzidae > Heteromyza > Heteromyza rotundicornis. Next base: position 1,740,949 of record OX596010.1, on the reverse strand, counting down.
CGTTTTGTGAGTTGATTCTCGAATTCGAGCGAAAACTGGTACCCAAAGTTTCAAGTCGATATTTCCAAAACTGCAACCGGTATCGGTCGGATTTCGATGCTGATCAAGAATATATATACTTTTCAATACCGGCCGCGGCTCCTTCTGGACATTACCAACGTTGTGTTAGTTGTATACATTGACGCATGATACACTAAAAGGTGTGGTCAAAGTTACCATTGCATTAAAATTCTCAAATACAAAATAATTGTATTGCAACACATTCAACTCCGAATAGCAACGCGGTTAGCAACTGATTCTCGTAGCTCCTTTGTTGATTCGTTGAAATATGTGTAAGGCTTATAACTTTGACAAATCCTTTTAGTGTATCGCTAATTATGACTAGTAAAAAAAAAGAACTCAACCATTTTATTTGTTACATAGTGTTATTTCAGCAAATTATACGAATATACATATATGTGTCACAAATAAATAATAATAATAGAATTCGTAACGGCGTGCCATCGTGCATAATTTAATAAATTACGATACGCATGGAAATCATCTTTCTTGGTAGAATGACAGACAGAAAACTAGCTTCCATACATACTCACTCGCATATGATAATATTGGTGACTGTAATAAGCCAATATTTATCGTAAATTTCCCCAAAAGCTGAACGCAAATTTTGTGGAAAATCCATTAATGTATTTATTAGTTTTGTTTTTTCAGTGCTTCAGTACAGGCATCTTGCCAGCATTTGTGTGTTGTCTTAAGTGCGTTCGTATGGCTCCATAAATCATATTAATTTGTATACGATTGTTGTTTCAGTTTTATTATCGACATTTCTAAATTGCTTATTTCGAAATGTGCTGGACTGGAGTTTGTGTATTATTCGATTAAATCATTTCATTAAAAATTGCTGAGTTTTCCAAAAATAAACTAACTCGAAGTTTCTAAGTATATTTTCCCCAAAGGCGAAATGGCCATTTAAACCTTTCGTTAAATATAGTATTTGATAGATGATTCAATACATTCTATATAGATCGTCCATCAAAGAACATGAAATCGTTAACCTTTCGATAGTTTTTTTTGTACCCTTCATTGAATTTTTTTTGGGTGAATCACGTCACTTGAAATTATACCAACTCCTAAGTGCTTGCTCGATGATATCAGCGATAGTCGAACCTGTTAGTAAAAAAAAGTAATTACAAATTGTGTAAAATGTCAAAAAATGCGTTAAAATTCAATATATTTTAGCCGCATGTTTTGGCCTTTCTTGCAATCATTTCCAAATAAAAATAGGATTTTCAATAATGACTCAATTTGCGCAATTATTATTCAATTATACCATCCATAAATGTATGGGCTGCGATCAAGAACCGAAAACAATAATTTTAATGGCCATAACTGCAACAATTATCCACATGTAACTACTACCAATATTATTAGCCACACGCCATGCCGCAAACAAATACAAACCACTTGTGTATGAACTTTTTATTTTATTTTCTTCAAGGAGAACTGCTCAAATGTCATCGTTACAAATGAGGAAGAACGACCAACGACGCATCGTAAAGTCGGTGAATTCCCTAAAAAAAAACGTGTGCATTTCGTATGCCGTTCAGTAGCCAGGACGCGTCCAACGACACGCAACCAGAGCGAAATTGGCGAAAAGGATTTCGACAACTGGCAACTGACACTTGGGTCGAACTGTCATTATCGTTGTTATTGTTACTCGAATGCAGTGATTGGTAGTGTCACGCAAATGCTGCCGTCGGTTGCTGTTGGAGTGCTGGAGCGTTGGAATTGTAGGTTTAAGGTGCCCGTTGCGTTGCCGTCACTGAAATGTGCCCAACGTAACGACGGAAGCGAATGAAAGGCAAGCGTAACGGCGGCGTTTAATAAGCGAATGTGTTAATATTTGATAAGCTCAATATGTGGTAATGTTACTCACGCCGACTACTGCAATGGTCACTGCCGGAGAGCCTTCATAGCAACTTGCGTGCGCCATGCGATAACACCCGATCCATGCGGTGCGCGTATAAAAGCAAAAAGTATTAACGCTTGTCAGTTTGACACCTCCTCAACGTGAGTTAGTGACAGTCGTGTAAAATTTGTCGTAGTCATTCGAAATCGTATTCGTACGCTCAAATGAGTTTGTGTATGTGCATTTGTGCTTGGCGATTGGACACGCAGTCATTTGTGGTTTTCTCAGGTTGTCGACTGCGGGCGATTGGGTTTTCGGACGGGACCCCAACGACACAGGGGTTCTTAAAGAGTTGTTTGTTAATTTGTATACCCCACACGGCCTTATGAGGTAAAGGTAGATTCCCTTTGGTCGGTAGGCAGAGAAAAGTATATCCATAAAAGTAAAAAATCGTGTTTTGTAACACTGGCCGACTGAAACTTATGCCTGGTTTTCACTATGTCCTAATTAATGACGCGTGTCGTCAGTTTGGTGAAAACAGGTTGGCATATCGTAGCAAATTTCACGAACTGGCGTTACATATGGGAAATGTGTAGAAGGTGGCACATATCGATAAATGGCCACATCAGGCAAATTTCTTTGCATATGCCAACGAACAGCTGAATTTCGGATTGCCGTCAGTCGCTGACAGATTACGCTGTCAGTTAATATGACATAGTGAAAACCAGGCAATACTCACTTAAACAGGTGGAATAGCATTTTAGGGTACGTCAATAACTTATTCACTTATCGCGAATATACACATTCTTGTACAACTATTAGGAATCCCTGACACGCACAAATTGGAGTTCAATACTTCCATCATACCATAAACTTTTCGAACGTGATGACAAGCAATCGCATGTAATTTCTATTTTGGTAATCCTTTTCCCCACCTATGAACGCATGGAGCTCAGCTGGAATTAATAGTTTTCATGGATTTTCATTAATTTCATTGCTGTTTAGTAAATTTGAAGTAATGATCATATAGCACTGCATGACGATGAAGCCACATTAAATTTAATGATGGCTACCGGTGATACTACACGTAGTTCTAGGGCGCGCATCTGTACCGCCACTCGGTCTACCACGCCGTGTTCAAGGCAAAATAGTGCGAAGCGCGCATTTATCAATCACAAATGTGGACACATGGAATCATCATTATCATCAGTCTTGTACTGGCCGAACACCCTCTGACAGGAACAATGCACGACCGAACCAAAGGCTGGACGGACAGACGGCACTATGGGTTGAATGCGTGTTCGACGACACGATGGGCCATCCATTGAACAATAGCAGAGGGAACATCAAATGAACAACAACAACAACAACAACAACAACAAGAACAATAACAATAACAACGACGATGAGAGTTTCAACATGAGTGTGAATGGGGCCAACGAAATGGCCTGGCCTGGCAGCAGCAATTACACTCTGAGGCACAGATGTCGATGCCGATGTGCATCCTGAAATATAGTCATATGCACAAACTGACGATGCGAATACATACAACTAAATCCGCATCAGAGTAGCGTGTCGCAGAGTATCGTGTAGGCGGATGTGTGAACGGTTGGTCAGCAGCAAAGTTCCTCCATTGAGGTACATTTGACATTTAATGTGCGTTTATGGAGCGATAGACGGCCGGCCGCTATCACACATCCTAGTCAATGGGAATGCATTGAGTTGAGATGAGTTGCAACGGAACGGCGCATAGCAACGCAACGCTTCGTGCATCGTACAGCAAAAGGTGATTTCGTGACTATGCCAAGGGGATGCTGTAATGTGCTCTGTTTTTTCTCCTGGTTTTGATAAGGGCATGTCCGACATATGGATTTGGATTTGTGTAGATGGACGTTAGACACGGCACGTAAGGATCTGCCGTGTATCTGCGTTGAGGCCTTTGTCTGGCTCTATTTGTTGCTGATGCGTTGGGCGAAGGTGTGAATTCACATGTGGCGTCGCATATTAACTTTTTTCACATCGTTGCCTTTCGTTTGGTGTGGTGTGTGTGTGTGTGTGTGTGTGTGTGTGTAATTGTATCACGTGGTGAAATAAAGCAATTCCATTTGTTATGCGAGCAAAGTGTTTAATGGTTGATTGTGAAATATGAATTGAGCGGAGGAGCATGTGTTTTAATTAGGAAATAGTAAACGCCCGGATTATATCGGCTTAAATATAGGCAATATTTTGTATGTCAAAAGTACATACAAGATGCTCCACGAGAATTCGAATATTCACAATAGCCTCTTTGCCAGCGTCTTTCTGTACACTGTGACTGTGCACAAACTTTCAACCTTCACCTGTAATGTGACTCGAATCGTCTTTGCAGAAATAAAACCTCCGAGCTAGTAAATTGTCTCTTAATTTATTAAAGAATGTTTTTTTCTTTTCTTTTTATTTTCATTTATATATATGCATAAGTATATATATATTGATACTAATTCGCTATAATACATCAATTCTTTCGGTCGGTGTGAAAAACAAAAAGGATTTTGCATTCGAGTGTTGTTTCACAAAAGCAAAAGTTGTTGTCAGACTTAAATGTTGTTTACAATAAACGATTTTTCGGAAAGTGCATTGTGAGCTCTAATTGGCGTCTGGGTTTCTAGCTGCAATATTAAATTGGTTTCACAACAAAATTGGAAAAAAACGATCAACGTTACGCTTGAAGAATTTTTAGTTAACAATTGGTTTATTTATTGTTTTGTGTTTATAATATTTCTGATGATAAATATAATAATTACTTACACATTAGGCTAACACTAAATACTTTTTACATTTTACAATAAATTTTAATAGGTTCCATTTTTCGCTAGGTTGGTTTTTGTTTTCACTTTGTATTAATAAATATTACACACCTTAGGAAATCAATGTAATAGTGAAATGAAAAATCGAATTCAAGAACGTTGTTTGACAACTTAAGTAGTGATAAGATAATTTACAAATTTCAGCTTAAATTGCAAACTTACAATTACAAGCATAATATGTCCATATGCTTCTACGTATTTATATAAATATTCTCAACTGACACATCGTCCTTTACACAAATTACAAATACGCTTAGTTTTCTGTTGCTTTGTTTAAAATTAAATTTTAATAAATTACTCCAACTTGGGACTATTTCACGTACATAATTTTTAGTTTTTTACATTTATGTATAAATAAATTTCAATTTACAATTTCTACCTCTATAGCAATTACACCGAAAAGCAGCCATATTGAATTTTCTGTTTGTTTGTCATTTGTCGATTCCAACAATGAAACGCCATTTTTTTACTTGAATGTCACTTGTTGTGCGGTTGTTGCTGTCAGCTTCTTGACATCACTGCGGTTGTTCGCGTTGTTCTGGTTGCTGTTGCTGCTGTTCTTGTTGCTGTTGTGTGGCTAGCGTTTTCAACAGCAGAAGCCGACTTGCCAATTGTTTTGTATATTACCAAACAAGTCCTTCATTTTGCATATTTTGCGGTTCACTGAAATTCGATGAGGTCATAAACTCTGGTGATGCTGAACGCGGGCCGTTTTGTTGTTGGTTTTGCTGCTGCTGCTGCTGCTGCACTAGTAGATGTTCTGGTGGTGGCGGTCCACCTGCCGATTGTATATTCATGGGTGGACCAGCTTGACTAAGGAAATTCGATTCGGGCGTTAAACCGAATTCATTGACCATTGGTATGGGACCGGAGTGATCCATGGGGCCGCCTGAAAAAGGAGACAACAAATTAAAAGCAATTATTATCAATATCCAGAGGTGTAGACTAACGAGAGTTTCAACAATTGAAGACGAGTCCAAAAGACCCCCGTTACACATATTTTTGGACCAGAAATAATATTTTCGGTCAAGTTGGAATTTAAAAAATTTCTTTTTTCGTGACGCGCCTTCAGTTGTGACCCAATGTGAGTGCTTTCTTAATAGCGTGTGAAAATATATGTTCTTAACTTTCCCTATAAAAAGCAACATATGACAAAGTCTTACAATCATACCTGGTGTATTGAACGGCATCGGTCCACCCGGATGTCCCGGAAAGAAGGGTCCGTCGTGCGGGTGAAACGGTGGCACACCATAGCCGAATTCGAATTTTCCATCTGCTGCGAAGTAGGGGAATCCGGGTCCATCGTCCAGACCACCAGGCGAGAGATTCATTGGAAAGCCGCGCATTTTACGTGCGCCACCGAAGAACGGCGGACGGCCCATGCTGGTGATTTGCTTCATGCGTCGCTCTTTGGAACGTTTGTTCTGGAACCAAACCTATGTTCGATGGACAAAGAAGCAGAACGAAAAGAATTTAATACGAATCTTTAAGGCAAGTACTAGCACAGTCTGGACGGCATATATGAAAGGCATGTATGAAATGGACAGATTTGGCGATAGGTCAGTCTGGCAGATGGGACAGATGGGTCAGTCTGGCAGGCAGGCAGACAGGCAGACATGGGAACAAACACAAATGCTCGAAAAATAAATGTTAAATCTTTTATTTGTTGTGGTCGCCGTTGTGGCATTCAAATAAAAGCGATAACTTTTTTCGCCTTTAAATGTCGTTTCAGCAACGAACTTTATGCACTACTCGGGCGCAGTTTGTAAACTTTTATGATGATCTTCATCATCAACGCTTGCGGGATTATAAACAAATTTTATGATCTCTCTCAATGGTCTGCCAGTTGAATTCTTCTTGCTGCTTTCGTACGGAAGGAGTATACGGACGTGCACACATACTTACATTCATAACTATTCGCCAACAACCATGGCAACAACAATATCAACCAGAACAGCCAAGATCCTTTTTGCATACACATATTAAGTATGTATGCGTGGATAGATGGGAACCTACTGGACGTTCTCAATGGGTTGTGCCGGTCGATTCCGAACATTTATGCTAAATTAGTGATCATGTCGGCTTTATTCTGTTAACGATATGCGCCGAACAAAACCAATTCATATTTAAAATTTTTAGTGGCACCTTTTCGGAACGCGGAACGGCACATTTAATGATCTTCTTTAAAAAAATGATTTGGGGTAAAAACTCAAATTTTTTGCGACTGCCAACGAATTTCTGACTTTTCTCAATGAATTTTGATTTATGTGATTTTTGGTTTTTTAAATCTTTTAATGTATGTAGGTATGTGATGTTGATTTGGTTTCTTGGCTGAGAATTTTGGCAAATAGTTTCCAACGAAATTTGCCAAAGTCTGAATTTTAATGACCGTGGTTAATATTTGAAGAGTTCATTTGAATTTTCGGGGGAACCTACTGTTGTCGATGATCGTGGATTCTCCTACGGTGACGATTAGCCAAGGGGTAGAACACAAAAGTTTGGTGTACATTTTCGCCTGCTGTGCGGGGGAATGGCCACATATGAAGGTTTGTGCGTTTTGTTAGCTGAACATTTTTTTTAATAACCGTTCATCTGATAATTTCATACTTTTAAATCATATTTGGATATTCTGGGTATTCTGAAATAAAAGGTACAACTATATGCTTCGAAATGACGGCAAGCTACGAATTTTAATGTGTAAAATTGCAAAACTTTAATCGAAACTTGTAACCAACTTTCACAGTAAACTGAAACGAAATATAAACAAAAGCGTTATGAAAACCTTTTACCAGTGAACATTTGTAATATTATTTACATGATAAATTGTTGCTGGTACGAAACGACATACCCCATTCCCCATGTGGGCCGTAAATATTATTTATTTCACTTTGTATTGCAAAAAACCACAAACTATATACGAGCTCAAACAAGCCCGCGTACTTTTTTCGCCAACTTTTTGCCGCTTTGAGCCATAAAAAATCAGCAATGCTAACAGCTAACCGCAAAGAGTGCGAGATCATATTGGACCAACGTATCAGCCAACCGCAAAAAATACTCCAAGTGACGAGTGATGAATTGCAGAGCTTTCGGGGCGAGTACTCGCTCATGTGAAAAATGTTAGCAGAAAACAATAAACCAAAGGCAACAACAAAATTGGACCTGCAACAAATAAAGTGGCCAAGTAGCCAACCAAACGGTGAGCAACAATGCGCAGCAGTCGCACGCAGATGATGCAGATGATGCTGGCCATTTTGGCTGAATGTGCCTGTCTGCGGTTGATATGAAAAATGCAGCAGCTTTTTTCGTTTTGGTTGTCGTTATCACAATAGCCAGCAGCAAATATTTTTGAACTACACAACTTTTTCCTTTTTTTTTTTTTTGTTGGTAGTGACAAAGAAAAACATACTCATGCACGTATGTATGACTGTATGGAAAAAGTAGTACCTACCTACTAGTTTGTATTGTGTAAGAAGAACTGCCAATGGCAACACAATTTTAAATTGCAATAATATATTTGTGATTGCATTTTAGATGTGCAGCGTACATTCACCGGTTTGGCGCATCGAGAACTTGTATTTCTCCTCACCTCTTTTCGCATTAATTTATGTATGTCAAACTGCAAATCACATTAAAACGAAAATTTCTCAAACAACCAACTGGAATAAAGGTAAAATAAATAATATTTATAATAAAAACACGAACGGAATATCTCATGAAATGCAACTGTCAGTTTCAGTTTATTTGCCAGCCGTCACTTCTGACAGTTCGGTTTTTGCCATGTTGAATGTAGGCTAAAATGCTGCAAGAACGAACTTCTGACAGCTGCTTTAATACAAACATAGTTTTTGTGATGTGCGTCCACTTGACAGATGAGGTAATATTTAACATTTTGCGATGCATATTAAAATAATAAATGACACATTTTGGTTATGCTTGAAATTAAAAGCTTTACAAAGTGACGAGAAAGAGGGGCACGGCAACATTGAAATGAAAACTATGCAAAAAGTAACGAATTTGTTAAAACTCGAAGGACTGGATGAACTAAAATCTATTTAGGAATCGGTGGTGACTAGTTCGTTTTCAAACCAGAAACAGCGAAATTGATCTCAAATGTCATCATTTTGGTATTTTGTACGTGACATGCAAAAAGGATATTCTCCTAATTCGTTTCCAAAACTGTGCAAATTATATGCTGACCCTTAATATTCGAAAAAGGCCACTCCACCGCCGCAGCCGTTTTTTTCCCGCAGAAGATCAGAGTGTGTGCCTCCGTTTAATATAATTTGGTATAATTTTCAACACAAAATTGTGCCTCGAAACAGCGCCACAATGATTACGCTACGTTGTTTGCCCTGTTTGCCCTGCTTGCCAGCGCAGCCTATAATTTGGCTAAATGATCAAAATGGTTTCAGCATAAGCCATAAAGATGGACACAGAACAAGCGCAAGTGCGGAAATAAAATATTAACCGACATAAACGACGTTGTTCCGCAGAATCCACATTGCCACAAGATCCCTTTCAACACACGGCCATCACCAAGAGGCATTATGAGTAATTGCGATCATTAATTTTGCAGGAGGAGGATCACCATCGAATCGAATACGCAGTAAAGGCGCAAACTTATGTGTGATGGCGACATTTATTGTTGCATCAAGTATCGAATGGAGTTGAATCGACAGAATAGTTCTCCGAATTTAAATAAAACGTGTCTACAACTCATTCCAAAATGCACGAATATGAATGGATATTGAGCTCCTAACACGTTTTATAATAATACTTTGTAATGGCCGGTCGAGTGGCCGGCTTAATCACCGCATACAAACTAAGCATTACTACACTATATCGATGCAAATGCTTATTGTAACACATCGTATTCATCTCATTGATGTACGATTTTCTATGTGTGGTAAAGGAAAGTGGAAACTACCCAAATAGCAGCCAATGCACAAGCTGATATGACACGAAAGTTGAAAGCAAGGCATTCATAGTTGAATCCGTTTAGAATATTTTCTAGTAGACATTGGCTCTACAAAAGTCGAAGATCAATTCGTTCCGACATATCAGAATCGGGAAGCAATACCCTGAAGTGAATGTCGATCGGTCAATCTTCATGGATATGGTCATTAAATTAGGAACATCACCGCCGTCGCGCATACACTGACAGCCGGATGACGGCACAACAACAAACGATCGAACAATTTTCTTTGAATTGGATGATCGCGCACACAGACATTAGCCAATACATTCTGAAGAAACTAACCAGCTTGAACCATCAAAGATTGGCGGTGTTTATGCAACAACAACAACATGGCATCGACATGTGTTCATATGCTCGGAAAGATCGTAAAAGTGAATGGGTTACAAGCGTACAGGTTGTTATTGTATATATGTATATGTATTCCGTACGAAGAATGTACAAGATGATCGCACAACCTACAGACAACATGATGCGATGAATTCGTTGGAGGATGAATGTTCAGTGCGAAAAATGATGAGGCGTCATTATAAAATTGTGCAGAGTGTACCAGTTTGGCTATGAGTATTCGAAAGGATACGCTGAGAGATAATAGTGCCTGGAAATTAGCGTCATTTCGAACCGTGTTGAGCCGAAGGAATAATGCGGCATGAACGTGCTGGACGTGCCGATACCATCCAAACCAATCGAAACTCAATTGTTTTCAAATTAAGTTTCTATGACTTGGCAATTTCCATTTAGTATCGCAGCTACTTTTGTACTACTGTGGAGATCGCGTCCAAAAGCAATCTCCTTCACCATCTCCATCTCCATCATCATCAACTCAAATACGAAACTCATCTAACGCCAGTCGGCAGTGCTCCGCATGGCTGGGTCTCTTTCACTTTTACGGTTTTTCGTACCATTAGAATGGCTGCAATTACAAACCAATTCCAATTTCGTAGCTAATCAAAAACTCATTCAAAAATCGACAAAAATTGTACAAAAACACAAAGCGATGTAGATGGCGATGATCAACAAGAAAAAACCTTTTGCCTTTTCCGGCTTATACGTATTATGTACGTGTATTTCGGTGTTTGTTGGAAAAATCGAAGAAACGATGAAAATTGGGAATTCGTTGAAGGGCTATCTATGACAACAGCAACAGCAACAACAGTAACACCGACCGCCATTCGACGTCAACAACTTCTACAGTTGCTAATTTCGTTGTTTGGAAATATTAGCATGACTTTTAGTTATCGCGCGGCATCTGTGTAATTGTGGAAAAAGATAATTAACTCTTGTAGTTTCATTAAGTTCCACCGTCCATGATGCGGTTACTGTTCCCGTACCCGAAAAATGTTCGCTTGAGTTTTGCGGTTGGATTTGTTTGATTTTCGCTTTGGTTTGGCATTTTCCAAAAAACATTTCTAAAATGGTATCAAATGTTTAAAATTGCTATATCAATGTTGGCAATGACTTGAAATTTGTCTTGTTATGAAGTCTTGTTCGTGGTGGTGCCTGATGGACGCCTTTTAAGAGCCGCTTTGGTGTGAGTTGAAAGGGGCGCAATCGGTAGTAGTAAAGTTGGTAGTAGGAGTGAACGCGTGCGATTCGAACAAAAGAAACGAGTACCTACATACCAGTAAGCGGTTCGGGCTGGAATTAATAGTGTATTGATGAGTTGTTAAAAATATTGTGAAGTTTTTTTCACTGTTTTTATGAGGTTGGCGCTTATACTCCAAAATAAATGCGTTAAATTAGCTGCTTTTGTGCGTTTTAATGGTTTGTTTTCATTGCTTAAGAAAGAAATTGGTATGCTTTTTTGTAATTGTCGGTTTTGGGTTGAAATGGAGCTAAAAAGGTAATACGAATATTCTGATGAATGGCTGATGAGTGGTTGAGAAATTTAATGGGGATTTATATTTGTGGTTGCTGAACATTTGTTATGAAGCTCCGCTTGAAGTGGTCTGAGCAAAACTTGAGACACAAAACCATATACGAAATACATTTCCTCTACCTTTAGCTATTTCCAAACTGAGAGGCACTAGCACATTTGTCAACACTTTTATTGCCTCTACAGCTCATTTATCTTTCGGTAATTTCCTTTGCCCGAACGGATGCTCTGCCGTAAGTTGGCAACATTTTTTCAAGTTTTTCTAACTCCCGTTTGGGTACTTTTTTTCAAACGCCTCTACGAAATACTTTCGTAGACATAGCTGAAGCAAACCATTTATTATGCCTGATCTGAAAATGTCGCGTTGTATGTAAATGAAATAAAAATTTAAAAAAAAACGCCCCCGATCGTTTGTACTGATCGTGATCGTGCTTCAAGCTTAAACCCATTCTTTTGTTTTTGTCTGCACTACTGCTGTGGTGACAAATGCCCAAAGTGGCGTCAACTTGTTAATTCTGTTTTTATTTATGTGGAAAGGAAAGGGAAATCGGGGGCGCCTGCGCTGTGGCGCCGCCACGCACGCTTCATTTCAAGCTGATTGTTTGTGATTGTTGTTGCGGTTTCTGTTGTGGCTCTTTAAGCTTTTTGTGCTTTGCTACATTAAACTAATGTCTTGGATTAATGTGAGCCGTAAATGGAGCACATGAAAGAGCTTTGAACTGGATATGTTAATGTTGAAATCATGTTAATGATTTATTTTTGGTTTGGTTTGGTTTATTTTCGATTCGTTTGCTTGCCTTCAGTTTTTATAGGTTAGAGAGCCTGTTTCAAGTGGCTGTGATTAATATCTCCGAGATTCGGTGAATTTGATAGTCAATTGGGCAACGCTGGTACTCCAAATATTTAGTAAAAATTATTTTATTGTTTTAAGAGGAACTATTTTTTATACTTAGTGCATCTGTGCTCCGCACATTCACACACTGATGCAATACAAGTCTTAAGCCCTCATTTGCGTTAAAGGCCATGGCGCATAACATAAATTATGGAGTTAAAATCATACTTTAGTGAGAAAGAACATATAAAGGCGGAAAAAGACACCCATAATAAACCTATAAAAATGTTCAGTGTAGCGTTTTCAATAATCAAATTTCTACCTTCATAAGAGATTGGAAAAAAGCAAGAACAATTTAAGATGATAACTAAAGTCGACAATCGGCTACAAATGACTCATAAAAATCATGGGGACAAATTACTGCTGCTGCTGTTGGTGGTGTTTCGGCTGCTGTTGCTGTTGCTGGATGCAGTTTAGGCAGTGCCAGCCACTGTGACTGTGGCAGTGTGACCAACAATTTGTTCAATCCTATGCCCGTCTGCGGCTGTCGCGGACGATGATGCGTCGTACGCAAAGTGTTTCCTTCGTTGGCGGCGGCAAACTTCTAAGTATTTAAATTATGAAGACGGTGATCCCATGTCGTGTGTTGTCCCTTTGTTGCTGTTTTTGAGTTTTGAAAGCCAAAGATGTTGGTGACGTTTTGAAGCTGTTTATGGAACAGAGTGAGGAAATCGAAAACGTCCCGCTGCTCGCTGCTCGCTGCTTGTTGCATTTCAATGTCATTTTATTGTTTGTGAGTTGAGGGGCAAAAAGGGTGTTGCATGTGGATCAGGTTACCGAGTGCTAGTCAAGCGAATTATTGTGCAACAACCAACAGATGGGGGATTTTTTTGTTGATGTTGGGAACAAATTATTATTTAATGTATGTTTCCTTAAATTAAAAATGATATATACTTTTACATATTTGAGCCATTCAGTTACGGATTTTTCTTTTTATTCGAAACATCTCCAGAATACCATAATCTGTAGGGCGAATGAAGTCATCATCTTCGCACGATTTGACATAATTCTTTTCATGTCAACGCGTTCGTTATCGGATACTGTTGGCGTGTCGACGCCGAAAAGCATTTTCGAGAAACATAGAGCGACCACGCTCACGATCTCGACTATGTACAAGTTGCTTGTCAACTGTCAAACTTAAAAAAAGTGTGGTGGCTGTCACCTGCTACTTTGCGTTTGTGTTCCTCTTTCAGTCTTTAAGAGTTAAACTGCAACTTAATGAAGATGCAAAGGTTGACATTCTGTGACAACTTAAGACAAAGACAATGCGGGGACGAACGAAGAGTGAGAAACGCATGAGAAATGTATGCGTTAATCTGATTTCACATTTTCCAGTTGATCATTTTGAAGAATACTTTAGATCTGTCACTTTCGCTTAGTCGCTGAAGGAAAAGTAGTTTTGTTTCTGCTCCAGTGGCATTTCGAAGGTGTTGATGGTGTCACACTTGTTCCTCATCCTTTCATAATTTTTTTTAAACTATCTCAAATATCCTTTGACTGTATCAAATGACACATCAAAGTCAATATAGCCGCCGCCGCTGTCAGAGTCAATGCTTAAGCCGATAAATACTCAGTTGATTTGGATTATGGGAGTTTACGGAAAATGGTATGCATTTCAAAGAAACCTCAAGGGCGAATCCGTGTGTGGAAATGTTTTGTTGTACCTGTCGACATGTTCAAATAGGATTTGCGACCTGGTAGAGTATACATTTCCTTTGTTGGTTTTTGTAGTTAGTTTGATGATTTCTTAATAATTTACAAGTTTTTGATTGATTGATTCGGCGGGAAAGAGTTTTTTCGACATGTGTTCTCTGTCCACATGTGTTCTGTGGAATGGTTTATATATTCCATAGCTTGGTATGGACTCGGTATAATTTCACTCTTCTTATGTATGTGCACAACCCATTTGAGCTAAATCAAAACCTGACAAGCCAAACTCAAAAATGCACAATCAACTCCAAAACATATGTATGTATTTAATCTTGTTGATCCGCTAAGCTTTTGCATTCCGAATTAAGATGTAATCACCTGCTACATGCTTAAATTTGACGAAACCACTTTATGTTGAATTGAATTTATTAAACGAAAACTTAACGAGCCGCGAAAATAAGTATTAAACGTCTGAAACATACATATAAAAACCATGATGGCCCCACATACCTTACCACCGCCTCATGTAGGAAACTTGGCGAATAGCTGATGTTTTCTTGAAACGTGACACCAGATCATAATCTTCATATGCGGCGAGCAAACAACTGAAGTAGCAATCTATAGTTTTTTTTGCAATACGTATTGTATTACATATACTCGCTGCGACTCGACTGTTTATCGACACCTTCTACACGAGCCAGTGAAGCGGCAGTGAGGGAGCAAGGATGAATTCACGGGTTCGTGTTAAGTTCGCCGTCGGCTTTTGTGGTGTTGGCGTATTTATTTTTATGCCGCGCATTAAAGGCGTCAATTCCTACTACCGCGGCTTAATAATATCGGGTGCGCGCATTTACCACACAGCTGACCCCTGCAGGTAATGCTAATTATCAACATGACGGACTGGACACAGCTCCATCATCATCATCATCGCCGTCCACAGCAACATCGTGAAATTGCGGTAGTTTGAATATGAACTAATTGCATAAATACATTTTGTATTAACAAGTAGCTGAATTGTTGAAATTTATTTATTTTGGTTTGAAGAGGATTTATGACTGAAGTGCAAACTTGGTGTAAACTTGTGTTTGCCTTGAAATGCTTTGTGTGAGAAAGCAGTAACAACGAGCAGCAAACATTGAACGTACATAAACACGCCAGAGTAAAAGATAATTTATTTTATTTTATAACTAGAAATGCCCTTAGAGTTCAAGGCCCTTAGCTTGTATCACAAATTGGCCAAATTTATCACAACTTCTAATCGAGTGGAAAAAATTGGTGGGCGTGTTTTCATATGCAAAAAGTAATTAAAATGCAAACTCTTTGTTTTTTCAAACAGCAATAACCTGTTCCACCGTTGAGTGAGTTAGGCGGGATGCCAACATTAATGAATGCTAACTTCCGTTTGAAAATATGCAATGAAGCGTTTCAGAAATACGTCAAAGACGACAACCAGCGATAAAAGATAGTAATACTTGAGAGAATAAAAATAAAAACACTAAATGCTGGTTAAAGTGGTCGTGAATAGTAATGACACGGGAAATACGACAGTAGTTGGCATTTACGAATATGTTCACATCACTTTCTAACAACGAAAAGTTAGATATTCGTCTGTATATGTACTCGCCACAAAGCCACCGCATGTGGCAGTGTCAGCTCAAACTATCAGCTCGAACTCTAAGAACTAAGAAGTCGCAAAAAAACAGAGTACGAATAAATCTTCTGCTGAATATTGATGAAGAATCGCTGCCTCTTCAGTGGGTTCGTTTTGAAAGCTTTCGCGCGATTATTTATGCATTTTTTATGCTGATGAGCTGAAGCTGTCTGCATATCGTAAAAAAGACACCACAACAAAAAGCGCGCTGCGGCGACCGTGTACAAATCAAACTGATGGGTTTCGCTGGAGCGCACCTAACCAACTCTTTTCGACGCGAATCTTAGCGAGCGACCTGGAACTGTAGATTGCCGGCCGTCCTCTACTTTGCTGCTGACGTTAGGCGATGTTTTCTGTTTTTTTTTAATTTCCACTGCAAATTTCTGAAGAAGAATTGTAACTTCATCCACTGCCGTCGTCAAATCTGCAGATTTTAATGTTTTGTGTATTGAAAATATTGTTTGCGCTTGGAACTACGCCTTTTTATATACATCAACTATCTGAATTCTTTGAGCAGACAATTATTTCAAACTGCAGCTGACAGCCACATTTGTCAGTTACGGCTGACCACATTCGATGTATTTGATGTTGCAATTGTAATTCTTATTTTTTTTGCAAAAGACCGTGATTGCAAAAAATATATTGTTACGGATCCGTGTGATGTTTCCCCTTCAACTGAATGAACTGAATTTCGGATATTTCTGTTAAAATGCGCTGTTGAATATGTGGGCCATTTCCTTAAATGTCCAAAAGCTAGGTACCACGATATGCAACATACAAGGTTTTTGAGCTCGTAAAAAAAAGTTGCTTACATATTTCTTAAGCTTCGGCTGCACTTTGTCCAAGCACTAAAACATTTCAAATTATACCACTGAGCCCATAAAGTGCTCACATTTAAGCCGACCCGGATAGTGAGCGACAAGCCTGGTATAATAATGTTTTCACTTGCTTCGTTCGAGTATATGTTAACTGTGCTATATGTGAACACGGACTTAAGCTCTTCCTCGCAAGGTTATTCGTTTATTTGGCACGAATGTATTGTTTTAAAAAAATGTGTGGAAATAGGTTCAATAGTTTTTGAGAACACCCGTTACAAACAATTTTCATCGAAGCACTTTTATTATTAAATTGTATAGATATTATCTTTAATAGATTTAAGTCAATGCCAAGTCATAATGCCGTTCATGTGCTAAGTTGTAATTCATCATACAGAATATGGGCAGTGATGGTGCTCATATTCGATTGTTGCCACTCACCTGTATCACTCGCATTGGCAACCCCGTCTCCTTGGCCAATTGTTCCCTAATGTGGCGTGTCGGTTTCGGCGTTTGATTAAATGCCGTTTTCAGTACTTCCAATTGCTTGGCCTTTATCGTCGTTCGTGGACCGCGTCGTTTCGAGCCGTTCGCATCGTCGGGACTTTTATTCTCCGCCTGTGAATCGCCGCGACCATCAGGATCGCCATCTAAGGAACCCTGTGTGATGGTTGATAGGTAAAAAAACGTTTTTAAATAAATTATCAATAAATTTGTTAAATAATCGTTTGCAAATCATTAATCATCGACGTCGACATGGGCATCGACATCGACGCCGGTAACGGCGGCAAAACATTAAACAGAAACATGTGTTAGCTGTGTGTTGCTGCAACATGTTGCCATCGTTATGTTATTTACCTGATCCGAATCGTCATGCGTATTTTTACTATCCGTGCTCATGCTTTGTACTGAGATATCGGATGCACCCAATGGTCCACCCGCTGAGTCGGGGCCGTTTGGACCCAAAACCCCGAGACCAAGCGGTGGGCCGCGTAAATGTGGCGGATCATCATCATCGTCGTCTTCGCTGGCGGAACCCATTAATGAATCTGAAAAATTACAACAACAAAAGTGAAAAATTAATTTTTGATGTGAAACGTTTCGGGAAATCACATACACATGAATATGTGAGTACGCGTAACAATGCAGAGGTTCGGAAAAAATGTTAATTGATGTTGGCTAAAAAAAAATGCATAGATCGCTCCACCCACCGCATCAAATTGTCTCTTACGACAACGCTGTGAACGACTTTCGGTCCAGCAACACCACTTCGACACAAATCGTTCAAGTTGTATTGTTTTGAGCAAATTGCTTAACAAGATGATGAATCAACTTTACAAATGCAATAAACAATATTTGCCAAGCTAATCCACCAGACACAGAAGTGGAAATGAAAAACGAATTATGCCCGACCGACCGGCACGTGTCGCCATTTCATGGTAGTGCACGCGCCTCGCTTATACGCAGTAAGTAGCCGCATGAGGCTTTTGAGGCGACTTCACCCAGATTGCCCCTTTTTGCTTTACATGTTGGGCAACACTTGCACACAATGAACCCATCAAACACACTCACTGTAATCAGTGCTTTATGCTGGGAAAGTTGGAAAAAGCTAAACTTTTGCCTAAGTTTGCATTACGATTGGCGGCACACGTTATCAATTGAGTGCATGCAGAATGTTGACACGAGGCCGAGCGTAACTGAAAAAATATTCCAGACAGCCTACGTTCCTTATGACCGAGTTCACGATTCTTGACATTATTCGCGCACTGTTACAATTAGGTTGGATTGGATTGAAAGAGCCCTTCTCCATGGAAATACCAAATATCGGAGTCTTTTCTATTTCACTTTTAAAGTGAAGATTTCACATTGAAATTACTTAGAATCATCTTCAAATTTAAGCCTACTTATACAATGTCTAAAAAGTTTCTATATTTCCTTGCTTCAGTTTTTCCGTCCGTTTTTTTTGTTTTGCATAAAGCTCGTGGCACATCGTCGTTGCTCGTTACAAAAGACAGGACTCCGCTGGGAAATGTCATTGAAATGCGATTTGAATTTTTAAAATGGTTAGACGCGTTTTCAAAGCGAACCCAAGTCACACGCCCATACCAGCCCATACCAGCCGAGACCAGGCGAGACCAGGCGAGACCATTGCCAGGGACTATGCCAGAAAATGCAATGAGTTGAACGACGGAAAAAGTTTATCAACGTGTGCGACTGTGATTTTCTGTTTATACAATGTCGTTGTTCGAATTCTTAAAGTCTCTTGAGGGAATTAAGGGTGCCGCCGCCGAGCACTTGTATAAGCCTCTGCATCTGCCCTTGTATCTGCCAGTGTGACTCGAATCGACTTGTTTGGTGGAGGGTGTTTTGATATCACTTGTATATAGTGTTGAAAATTTTATTAGATTTGTCGTTTATTTCCATTTTCATGGGTTCTATTTTTGCGTAATTTTGTACATATTGTCTTCTGTCTTCCAGGGGGGTGGGGGTGGTTTTCTTCCCGGTCTATTGACAGACTGGGTGAATGAGTGAGTAACGGGATATTCTTGCAATACAGTTATAAATAATTGCAGTCGTGCGATTTGCTTTGGGGGAATTGGTGGTTCTAATTCGAGTTGCACTGATACCGCTAAAGGCACAAGCCTCATCTGCTGCGAATTAGATCATGCATAATAAAGCGTAATTTATTTGAAAGCTGGCAAGTGCCTGGCATAAAAATAAACGACTGTGATTTGAATGAGGTTAGACAATGTGAGTGCAATGAGCACGAATTTGTCTCGAGGGAGCTTTGTATGCTGAAAAAGTACGCTGAGCATGGCTGGAGGATAAGTGTTTGCTCCGAAATTTAAGAATCATGATATGTGCTCAAATTCAAGCTCCTCAATATTCCTTAAGATTAAATGCTCACTAATATCGTATCGAGAAATTCCCATGCCTCTCCAGCTTGACCCGCGTCTGTGAGAACACGTGTTAATCTCGCATTTCCTACAAGCATCACTTAAATTAACTTCAAATAGCAATTCAGCAACACTTCATTTTATTGCCACAAAACGCAACTTAATTTTCATGTTTTGTTGTAAAATAGCAATTATGCCATTGAAAGCATTTCCTCCCTGTTTCCTGATTCAAGCACATGTTGTTTGCTTCGGCACTCGTGTAACAACCCCCTTCTCGCTGCTCGATAACAATGACCCGGCGCAGCACAAAAATAAAAGTTCAAACACTCATTTTTCGCTTAAGAAAATATTTCATTGTTTGTGTTGGGTAAACACGACAACAAGCGCAGAACAGCCATACGCAAGAAGGAGGACGAGGACCAGGACTATGTACTTCAACAACAATTCAATGAGATGGAAGGAAGACGAACAAGTGCAAAGTGCGTTGGGAACACAAACACTGCGGCAGCACCCGAACAAATACAAACACAAAATACGGCCAGTCGACAACCGCCAGTCCGGCTGGTGCTGGTGTTGATAGTGGCGATGTTCAGCCGGCGCGGCGCGGCGCACTCGTTCTGTTCGTTATTATCCTGTTTGCATTTCAAGTGCGATGTTTGCAACGCATCCTGAAGAACACTTCACCAGATTGGGAGAATTGCATGGGGGATGCCAATGCGAATAGTTGTGCATGTATGTGTGTATGTGTACGGGCTCTTGAACAAGTGCGGCCCCGTCCGCGACCCAGACACCAAGAAGAACTCGATTTTGTTGTTGTTGTTGTTGATGCTGTTGTGGGTAAACACTTAACTGAGCACCCATTATATGGACGTGATGGTAGTGCTGGTGCTTCCCCCTCCGATGGTGCAGTTTTGCTCGCTATGATACGGTATAGCACGGTTCGACTGCGAAGCATTTTTTGACGCACATTAATTTCGAATTAGTTTTGCATCATGTGGTCCACGATGCAGAAAAATCGTCTAAACACGGTCGGTCGGGTGTCGCTGCTTGCGTGTTGGCGTAAGGACCATACACTCGCTCGCACACACACGCGCACACCACGGCCAAAGCTGTTTTTATGGGAAACTATTAAATGCACAAGTGAAATCATTGGAGAATGTGGCATGGACGTGGAACAGATCATCGGATTTTCCACATGAATGCATTTCTTTCCACTTTTGCACTGACAGCTCGACTTCGTGGAGTTGGTGAACGTGTATGTGTGTGTGTGTGTGTGTGTGCGTACAAAATTAGGTTAATTCCTGGCAGTGAAAATGATTTAGAATTAAAATGGCAGTACAGTTGATGGCTTTGAGCCTCATGAAGAGGAAGATGAGTTGTGGAATTTTTTAGCACTGAGTTTTGACAGCAGAAAAATGCTGATGAATGCCAAGAAGTTATGCAAGGTGCATTTTTTTATCTTAAACCTGATTTTAATCTTGTGTGGGAATAAACATCAGATGCACATATTAATTGTTAGACGTTGAAACAGGGTTGGGAACTGACTGTTTCGAAATCGTATCAAACCAACCAAAAATTTGTACTTTTCGGTATCAAATTGTACTGAAACTTTTCGTGAATAATAAAACTTTTCAATACTTTTTACTTTTGCCCGAAATTCGCATGTAGAAAAGCTTTAAGACGTTTAAATTCTTCATGTTCAGCTAAAACTCTATATTCCGTGTTTATTTCTTCGATTGTATCAATTTCACATTTTGGAAACAGTCGAAGAAAAAAAATCATGCCTGACTACAAATTGTATGATATTCTTAAGTGCAATTGTATCGAAAAACCCATCCCTGCGTTGAAATCTTGAAGAATATAAGATTATGATTTACAGAAGGGGTTTAGTAAATCGCTGCATGTGTTAAAGTGGCTACCGGCAGCGAGTACTAATTCACCTTATCAACAATTATTTAATTGGTTACTTAAATTGTCAACTTGTAAAATGTGAGCGAAGGTGAAATTTTTTATTTCTGCTGTCAATGAAACCATTAACAGCCTCACACACACACACACACAACAGCCCGCAACAACAAGAAACCACATATATGTACTATAATAAATTCCATAAACATCAACAATATTATTTTACAATAATAATAAAAACAAGGAAAATATATACCCAACAATAAATTCAAGCTGTTTTGCTGTTATCCTGCGCGACAGGATGAAAACCAACCAAAACAGCAAAACACACCAACAACAAAAACAAAAACAGTATGAATCAACGAGGCTGTACACGAACGAATGTTCGTACATTTGTTTGAAGTGTATGTATGTATGTACAAAAGCCATACGAAGGCCATTCATTCATTGAATAAATGACATTTTGGGTGAAATGTCAAAAACAGCAGAATCCCAACCGAGAGCAGAGGAACTTTTAGCCGACGGCCATAAAAATGAAATGAAAGCAAGGCTGAAGCGAAAACGTTTTAAGCTCTGTCGGGGGAGGGCAAAAAGAAGACGCTGGTACGCACGGGATTTAAAAAAACGCATAAATAGACGAGAGAGTCAGTAACTATGGCGATTGGTTGTGGTAGAGCGTGAATTGAACTTTAGCTGGAAGGCGCGTATATGTCATTCCAGCAAATGCCCCAAGCAAAAGTGTGACAACAAAAAAATAGAACAAGCACAAAAAATTGATATGGAGAATGCGAAACCGCACAAGTAAAATGTCAAAAAATGTGTAAGGATTCATGAGGATCTGCTTTGTATGCATTCGAATTACGTGAGCACAATGCGTGATACTATGGCACCGGCGACATCTCGTGACGACGCGCGAGCTGATGAAACCTTTAAAAGCTTTTGCGCATATAAATTAACTCTTAAAAGGATATTTGGAGCATTTTTAAAGCTTCTTCTTTTGCGACTAATGAATCATTCGTGTGTGTGTGTAAGCACCACCCTGCCAGCACTTTCTAAATATTGCTCACGTTCAAGCATAAAACTCAAAACAGCTGTAAGCCTTTGAAAACTTTTAGAACAATAAACGCCTCTTTCGAATAAGTTATTTAAAGAGATGCCCATGCTTGACAGTTTGACAATAACCACTTCCAATGTGAACCCATCGCATCAGAACGAAACTACTACGCAGTCGGAGTGCCTTCCCAGCGAACCTACTCGTAGCTGGCGAAATTGTTATGGTTATAGTTGCACAATTGTCTGTGTAATTGCCAAACGACGTGTTGTACTTTTCATTTGAGTGCAATTGGTGCAGCAAAAGTGTGCGCGTGTTTCAAATACCGGTGCGTGCGCCATTTTTGACAAGATATTAAACCCCCTCCGCTTCGTTTTTTCAAGGCAGACAATGACTATGGAATCAGCAGCAGGTGGTTTTCCGTGAACGAAATTATGTGCAACAAAGTGCAGTCAAGTTATAGACACACATTTGAAGAAAAGTGGATTACGATCTGGATTCGGAGAATCGTACACTGACATAATAAATTAGGGGACGATATATTGAAAAGTCCTAACGACCACGATATCTTCTTCAACAATTTGTCGGCAATTGAACGTACATTTTTCAATATTTTATCGAGTTTAATTCCGTTTCCGTTTTAGACATAATTTCCAACAATAAAAAACTACTTCCAAATCGGGTGACACGAAAACCAAGACATCTGAAAGGTAGGCGTGGTTCGACATCAAATATGATACCCAGAGGTGGCGCACAACAAAATCGGATTGCCATAACATCCATCCTATATATGTTCATTCAGGTTTTAGTTCAGGCTAAATGAAAATGCTCAAAATTCAATTGAAACTACATAGAATGATATTGTCGCCAGGCTGGGTGTGATTCCTAGCAACAGTTGATGCCATAACGCTCAAATGAAATTACCAGCTTACGCATAAAAAGTTTTACAAACGCAATAAAAGACGAATGTTGCTTGGAATGGACTTGGAAGTATTAATATAGCTGAAATCATCGCAATTCGCCAAAAGTCGCAGTAAAATGAAAAACTGCTGCTGGAGCAAGTGAAAATGTTCACTATAACCGAATTAAGCACGCTTCAAGGTAATAAACCGGCAAGACTGCAGCTAATAAAATGCCAAGTTGTAAAGAAGAGAAGCTAAAGTGCGTTGGTTGCCAGCTAACGGCAGGCGCAAATCAAACATCAGCGATTCGAGACGCACCAGCCGAAGCAGCAAGCAGCACAACTCAATTTGGAATGAAATCCGCATGGAATGAGGTAGAAATGTGTGTGATTTACTTCACACTTGAGTTACTGAACAGTTGAGTTGAGGGGGGAGCATTTCGAAGTAAACGAACAGAATGCACAAAATTTGAATTGAATTCGACTACCCGAAAAGTAGCTGAGATAACTTTTGATTCTGGAATTCGGCGGAACATGGCGGAAGAACAAAAATGTTGAGCGAAAAGGTGCAGAACTGATTTTCATGAATTTGTACGCAAAGAAAACGTACGCTCTGAAATTTTTAAGTAAATTCCAACAACTCGATTAAGTGGAAAAAGCCTACCAACACACAACACACACACGCACGCATTCACACAATTCGAATCGGTTTCGGTGAAGTGGTGTGGTGTGGTGGTTTGCAAACGGAAGCAATGCTTTCTTGCATGCTTTCAGGCATTTCCGTTTTCGATATTCCTTCTGTGTTGGGTGTAGAAGTGAATGGCTTCTATACAATCATTTGATTTGTAAAGCAAATATGGTTTGCGTGTTAAGATTCACTACGCCAAACATTTTCGTTTTGTGGTCTATAAAAGCGCTTTGTATTCTTGATAACTGCTCGAGAGTTCGTGGTAACGTGTCTAAAAATTAACACAAAAGCAACATTTGTGTGCAAAGCGTTTGCATTATTAACGTGAATAGCTGGAAAATAATAAAAATGAAATTAATTTAAAGGAGGGGTGGGCATTTATTGACACACGTCAACGAAGTACAAAAAAGCCAATGTCAGTGACAAACGGCCTTGGTCCCCGAGCATTGGAATTGGTGGAAGTTGTTCTTCGAAAACTTTGCACCAACTGTTAGTGAGCACAAATCTTAAAGAAAGTAAAGTTTGCGATCAAAAGTAAACTTTCATCATTTCTGTATAAATGTTTGCGTTTGTTTCTCTTGAATGCAGTAAAAGTCTATGGGGGGGAATCAGAAGACAAGCTAAATCGTACAAATACTACAAGCAAGTTTTTTTTCTGTAACTGCACTCTTGTGTAGCAGAAACAACAAGAACTTGTAATCAACGGAGTAGAACTAAATTTCAGCAGACTTCTTGCTATTGGGGTCTGGCAGTGGTGGTGGCGGTGGTGGTGGCGGTGGCAGTGGTGATGGCGTGATGGCGGCGGCATGAGTGTGCAACACTGATTTGTACAATTTCGCTGTCTGTTTTTGACATTTAATCGTTGAAGCGAAATAATTTTTGGCTCGTTTTATTGCCTTCGAGGCATGCAAGTTGAACACGATTGTCTTATACTTACTTGAAATTGCAAAGTTTGTACTCGAAAATTCGTGCAATTGCTCGCTCCGAAATAGTTAGTAACAGAGGAGCAAACAGACTTTGACAAAATGAAATGCTTTTCTATTTATATACTCGAATCAGGGAAAAGATCGAAAATGCAAGTTTGTTTAAACTTTTGCGAGTCAAATGTTGGTGAATCATTTTGCAGGCTGTATTTGTAAAATACTTTCGTGGATATCAGTGGCCACAATTTGCATTTGAATGTGCCTGCAAGCCTCGCCTAGGCAGTGACATTTTCGTAATCAGCTTTTCGGCAAACAAAAGGCCAATAAAGCAATTTGTAAATCCTATGCGATCCTTTAAACAATGAAATCTGGAAAAGGTTACTTTCCTTACATTTCGGATATCATCTGCGACCTCACGCATACGCTGTGATGCGACAAATAAAAGTATTCAAATGCCATTTCACAAATCGAACCATTGTGCCAGAAACCCGCAGTCGATGCTCAAATTATGCCTTTGCGCTTTGTTGACTTTGTCAATTGGGATTATTAAATACTCGCCTCTTATGAGGTTTACGGCTTAGAGGAATTCAGCGCAGTTGTGTACCTTCAAGTAGAACTGCTACAGTAAATCGCATGGCATGACAGTTGCTTGTCATGTCGTCGCTGAGGTGGCTTCAGAGTTCACCTAAGCAGTATTTACATCTCTACCTGCCCACGCTTCAGTTTCGACAAAAATAAACAAATATGTATGGATAGGATGGATAGGCCCAGATAAACCTGTGATCGTTGTCGCAAGGGATTTGTAATTTATATGCGACAGATTATGGTGGCTGAGTACAACGAACGGCTTTTGAGATGAGCTGCGGTAGAGTGTCAACTTAATCCTTTAACAAAAGGAAAAGCAAATCAATGATCGGCTAGGAAATATTTCACTGTCAGATCACCGATCACCCAGGCATTTTTGAGGTTTTTTGTACAATTTTGGTCTGCGAAATGCTGAAAGTAAACTGAATTTCTAGCAACCGCAAAATCGTTTTAGCATTTTACATTTCCTTACCGTTTCTCGCACCGCAATCCAACTTGTTGTTGCCATTGCCGTTGCCGTAGCTTGTTGTTTCCACACAAAATGCTGGTTTTGAGTTTACCCACATCCCGTAACAGCAGCAACACGCAACAATTGGTACGGAAAAAAGGATTAAAGAAAACCGCATTTTCACATCAACGTCACCGAAACGACGGCAGACGGCAGACGGCACATGGCAACCTTCCCACAAACAAAAAGCGCTTGCGCGTAATTTTGCAAAAGTGGTTGCGAACAAATGAAAGCGAGTGCTAGTGTTGGACAGGCTGATAAGCTTGCGATTTTGAATGGTTGTTGCAGCCATTCAGTGGTGCCGCTGTTATAACGGTTGTTGTTGCAACAAAACGACCGTATGCGTATGCGTGAGTGTCACTTTGAGATAAGCTGCATGTCAACGCAAAAGGGGTGTCAAAAGAGTGCAGGCGGCAGCGCCAAATAATAAAGTACGAATTATTGAAGTCGCAAGTCTTTCAAATCCCTTCAAAAATGTTAGTGTTAGTTCAAGGAATGAATGAATGAATAAGTTCCAACATTGCTTGGCCACCTTTGGGAAACGATTTATCAATTTTCCGTACAAATTCTATTTCAGTTCCCTTTAAAGACCCTTTAAAGTTTTGCACTAGAAAACCAAACATTTGTACTATAGACCCGGACTATATTTACGGTATTTTACTACAAGTAAGTAAATATTCGCAACGCATCTCTTATTACATGTACCTATAGCGGTTTACAAACCAAAATTGAACAACTTTTGGGATTTTTATTTTTTTATCTATCTACTATCCCACCCAGATTTGTTTTGCTGAAGGACAGTGAGAACATTTGTGCGTTTCTAGAATATTTTTGCAGCTTTTTTTTGTTTTCAAACAAAAGAATTTAATTTACCTTCTGCTATTTGTTGGCAATCTTCAATGCAAAATTTCATTGTATCACATTTTATTTTTATTTGCTAACAAAAACAAATGAACGCGTTGAAATGAAAGAATAACAACAACAGGAACAGCAACAGCAACGGTGAAAACTGAGCAACATTGTTGCTTCCAGTCAACAAATACTGCTCCTTTTCACCGAAATACAAAAAATCCTTTTTTCTTTGCCAACGCGCTTGCATAACAAATACAAAAGACCCGCCATGCCCGAATCCGCCGAGGGGCACGTCATATGCGAGATATGTGCTATGCTGTTGTTTGGCATTTTTTT
This sequence comes from Heteromyza rotundicornis, assembly GCA_951394025.1. NCBI lineage: Eukaryota > Metazoa > Arthropoda > Insecta > Diptera > Heleomyzidae > Heteromyza > Heteromyza rotundicornis. The sequence goes on along the minus strand of OX596010.1, from coordinate 1,713,686 downwards.
TGTGCGGTGTAGCTCAGAGCTAAATTTAAAAAAAATTACAACCAAAAAGAGAAGGGAAGTGTTCCAAAAAGTAGGTTTGTTGAGCCGCTATCATAACAACGAAAATTGCTTCTTAATGCCAATCAAAACAATCGCATACATGCGGTGGTAAAGGAAAAATGACTCATAATCAGGGGAGATCCAGTTCCAAGGATATACCTCCTGGCTGAGCACACGTATTATCATCACCACTGCCGTCGCTCTTTGGCACAGTGACTGCCGTATCGATTTCAAAGTCCTTTGGAAGTGTTTTTGTTGTTGTGCATTGTTTTGCACGTAAAGAAGTATATCTGGGTTTGTTTGTATATAAACTGTCAGTTGAAATTTGGCATGGCCTGGTGGATTACGTTGCAGCTTTAAATAGCAAAACAATATCAAAGTGTGTGTACATTTTGGTAAGAATTACAATTGAAATCAATTCGATGATGCTTTCAGTTGCATTTTCAAGAAACGGGAAAACAACGAAATGACTTTCTGAAAAGATGTCGTTGTCCATCGCATTTTTTAAAAATGAATGAATTAACTTGTTATCCACGCTTTAGTCTTAAATTGTCCATCCATAGCTCAATTTCGAATGAATCATAAACCATTTGAAATGATTCATTTTAAATATTTCAGAAATAGTCATTACTTAAATCTCAAATAGCCACTACTCGGTTCGTTTACACTTAACGCGGGGGTTTTATCAACATCACGCACAACTAAAGCGACGAAGCGTCGTCGGCGACCCAAAATCGACACGATAAATGGAGCAGCATTCAGTGCATTTTCGTGGTCGCAGTGACACGGAGTCGCACCACACGATACCGCACTGCAGGCAGAAAGGCGATGGATGCCACAGCGCGGCGAAGCCTGTCTACGACAGGCCAAGCTAGACCAGGCCACCTGACCATGTTGCCACATAAATTTTCGTAGCGTTTATTACGTCATTCATCATTCTATCAGGCAACCAACAAATAAAACACATGGCGACCAACCCACAAAGCAAACCCCAAACAATGAAACGGGCGCGTTGAAAGTCCGGCTTTACCACTTTTTCGAATACATTTCAAAAAGGGCCATTTCCCGAACAGGGCCACGCCACATTAAAACCAATAACACAGTTCATTCAAGCAGAACAAAGCAAAAATACAATTAAAATAAAAATGAAAATGAAATTCGCCGTAAAAATCCACACAAACACACACTCGAAATCCAACACCGACTCTCTACTATGGCGGTATGTTTTTGGCTTATTTTACGCCTTTCTAGCGAAAAGCGAAAAAACACCGAATGGAAAACTTTATTTTCACGCGCGATAAAAACTAAACTCAAAATAAACGATATAGTTTCGGTGCGAAGGAAATACTTAAGGTGCCGAACATTAAAATCATTCACTGAAGTGTAAAGTAAAGTAAAGTAAAGTTAGAAAAAGAAGAGGGAAACTATAAAAAAAAACTAAACGAAAAAATATAAAGGAGAGGTGCACTTAAATGGGAACACTTGGTCGTATGTGTGCAGTTTGGGTACTGGTCTGGGGCATTCGAGTGAGAGCCACAGCTTGAAGTGACAAGTTTTATGGTTGGAGTCACGCTCATATTACGCTTAGCTTTGCGAGAAGGCATACAAAATTGTTAACATTTCGTTGAAAAAACCATTTCTTAGAACCTTTGAGGACAACAATTCTGAAATTGAAATGCCCATATCTACATTGGAGTTTGCTAAGTCGAATGCGAATCGCGTAAAGTTGACATCATCCGCTGGAAAGTTTTCAAGCTTTACACTCTTTTGTAGAGCTTAATGAAACTGTTTGAAATTTTCGCAATTTCATAATCGCTTTCCTTTGGTGGTCTATCCGAAACAATGTGGTACTTTTACACTATCACTATTCATTGAAGTATTTCCCCTTAGCCTAATTTTCTGTTTCCGGTGTATGTTCGGGAACAGCTACGACCTAATTAGAAACATCTGAAATGTTCTTCTGTACTTCCTAAACTCTTAAATTTAAACGTTTTCAGACAGTTACACCTTTTTTATTTCAGCACAGCGCAGCACATTTAACTGTACATTAGCACTTAAGTTTACTGCCACAAGTGAGCGTCATGCAAATCATGTGAAAAGTCATAAAATTGCCAATTGCCACCGTAATTCGGAATGGAAAGAAATAAGAGCAAAAAATGAAATTGCAATTTTAACCAAAATTTAAGATCTTTTGAGTTTATTCTACGTTTATAATTCATGCCAGTGGGAGAGGAGTGTCATTTGCCAAAAGCGTTCAACGGTCTTTTGCCTCAATTCGGTAGGTTTTCATTTGGCTGGTGGTTCTCGTGCATAGTCAAGTGGCAGAAACGGCGAATTCGCGCACATTTTAATTATTCAAAAGTTTATGACTCCACAACAGCGTTGACGACGACGATGATGGTGCAAAGGACGAGGACGAGGACGAGGACGGGTAAAAACGTGGCTTTGTGGCCTCTGCCCTGCACAATGTCATATCACAAATACGCGAATAATTTGCAGCATCTCGTAAAACATGCTTGTGCGAGGCGTTCATCGTGGAGTGGACCAATTATTGTCTCATTGGACTGAAATATGGCAGATTTGTATTTGTTAAAACGAAGTTTCGCATACTCCCTTAACGAAGTTCGAAGAGATTCTCAAGAACGAAAGCGAGAAATCAAAAAAGGTATTAATATATATATTTGTCCAGGTCTGTCTGTCTGTCTGTCTTTCTGTCTGTCTGTCTGTCCCTAACGCTAACCGATTCAAAATTTACAACTCCACTTAAAAAATTTTTTTAAGTTGTTAACCTTTTTTTTTTTTAATGTTAGCTATTCTGGTGGTTTGTCCACACGACGCTGCGGTCGTGAGAAGGAACCAACCAGAGCCACTTACAAATATATCCACACATATATTTTTTCTTATAAATGTTAGCCGCCCTGGTGAGGTATCGAACCCACAACGCTGCGATTGTAAGTAAGATGAAGTAGCGAACTAAGCGCCTTCTCACCAGAGCCACTAATGCTCATACAATGCCTTTACCTAATATCGATTAACTTCATCAAGCCGCATGCAAAACGCTTTCATGTATATACACACACAAAAAAATCATTTCACATATAAAAAAATAGCTTCGACCTAAAGCTGCCACCTTTAAGAAAATAACACTGCCACAAGACTATTCTTGCCACCTATCACTATTTTCACCTATTACGGTGGTGTATTAGATTTTCATATTACACTTTCATAATACACTTTCCTATACACTGCATATATTCCCAGTACAATATTAAGGTCCGCACACATCAACGCGAAGTACCGCAACCGCAGCGAAACTTACTCAAAAATGTTTCTTGCAAATGCGAAAATATATTTGCTTAAGGTGAGAAATTTCATAAAAACAAATAAAAATGTGAATCATTTATAAATTAAAATTCCCGAAAAAAAATACTACAAAATGAACACCTTTCTTAGAAGTCACTAAAGAAATTGTAAAAGGGGAAATCAAAACTTAAAAAAATTTATTTCTTGGAAAGCTGATTTTTGCTACAATAAAAGATTCAGATTCGGTTTTAGTACGTCAAAATACATAATACGAAAATAAAAATTGAAAAAATCCAATGAATAAAACACTTTGCAATAAAAATGATCGACAATCGGAAATAATGTTTAGCCGTAACAGGTGAAAACATTGTTAGGTGGCAACGCTAGCCTTTTGGTAATATTATTTCCTTAAAGGTGGCAATGGTAAATCAAAGCTATATTTTTGTGTGTATATACACATTCACCATACAGCTTGATGAACTACATCGCCATTAGCTCAATTTATTTTATAGCTGGCTGTGGTCAGTTGGGTAGAGCTTCCGCTTTGTCTGCGGCAGTCTTGGGTTCAAGCCCGTCACCGGTCGTATTTTTTTTTTGAATCCATTGCTTGATATTCTTTATTTTTTTTAAAATCTTTTTTTTTAATTCTTTTTTAATGGAACAGTTCAACTTTACACAATTACATCATCAAACAAAATTTATTTCTATTCTTTACAAAATTTAATAAAAAATTACATATTTCACAAATTTCTATAAAAAAAAAATTACATTTAAATTTTGAAAACATAGAAAATTAGTGTGTTTTTTTCCCGTGCATGGCACGGGCAAATTTACTAGTTTTTTATGAAAGCCGACGAATGGCACAACCATTTTGTAAAGGCTTTAGCTATCATAGTAACATAGAAAGATAAGTTTTGCCAACTCCAAATAAGTCTAGTATTTATGAACGAACACCAGTCACCTGGGCTACTACACTCAAAGAATTTTTTCGTTCGTAAGAAACGAAAAATTAGACAAACACATTTCGTTTGTTGTTTCGTTTGCATCCAACGTTTAAGTAACGAAAAAAAAAAAATTTTTTTAGCTCAGCCAGGATTTGAACGCGGGACGTAAGGTTTATAAGTTACGCACATACACGCTGTGCCACTGAGCTACTTTTGTTCTGGTCGATTAAAACAAAGCTCTATATCGAATTCGTTTAAACGTTTATTAGAAATTAGTTTTTAATTTGCAGCAATTTAAAAACGTTTCCAATAAAAGTAAATTGCAATACTTTTATTGGAAACGTTTTTAAATTGTTGCAAATTTATTTATTGTTTGCGGCAAAACGACTTAATTTGGAGCAAATGTTTTTTGTTTGTTTTTTCGTTTAAGTTTGTATTCAAAGGTAGTATATTTGCAGCAAACGTTCTCCAAACACAATAATTCTTCGAGTGTACAACATACAAGACGTGCTTAACTTCAAGAGCCAACTAAAAACTGGCAACTTAACTCATTGAAACCCTTATCGTCACATTGGTTTCAAGTTTATTCCTGAATTGTTCCAAAAAATACTTTAAACTTGCATTTAAACAAAAGCTGCCCAACTGTGTGTACATATGTATATTGTCTGTTGTTGCCAATGACAGAAACCAAAAACTAAAGTAAAATAAAGTAAATTGAAATAACAGAGAGAGAAACACTGACAATGGTTGGCTGAAATTGTTGCCATAAATATGAAATATTTATTTTTGCAAATTTTTTATCGCAAACAACAAATCTATGCAAAACCGAAATATTTTGCATATTTATCCAGTTGCAAAATCCAGAAATAACCTATACACAATACATGCATGTGCATATGTACAGGCATGCACATGCATATAGTATGTGTGTGTATGTATGTATAGAAGGAAAATAGATGTTTTAGATGCAAATGCAAGCAAAGAGTCAGAAATCTGCATAAATATAAAAAAGCACAAATTATAATATAAAAAAAATAAAGTATAAAAATATGATATACAATATGAAACTTCCAGCCCGTTTTGCAGAAAGCGGCTGGAGAGGAGCGACTGGGACAGAGCTATGCGAGAGATAAAAGCCACTCATAAATAATATGCGAATATCCACAACTGACAGTGGTGGACGCGTGGGCTGAGGGCAATGCGAGCAGCAGTGGAGTGTAGTGGCATAAGGTTCGGTTCCAGCTCTCAAGAAACGACCCAAGCTGAGTTTCTTGAAGTGTACAGTAGTAGTAGGGCAGTATTATGATAATTTGAAATTTCTCAAGGAAGCACAGAGTTACAGAGTTTGACAAGTACTTGAGAGCTGGGACCCAAGCTACAGGGCGAACGAATTTTATCGAAAATACTTATTTATTATGCTCGTAACTGCACGATACAAACAACAAAAACGAGTTCGGAATATAAAAATAAGAAATATCGAATGAAAATCCTTTTGGATTTCATGCAGACACACTCATGCACACACTCGCACAGAAATACAGGATATACAATGTACAAAAGTATCTTTTGAATGAAAACACGCACACAAACACACAAGCTACAACCAACACACGCCAGCACACTCATATTCAGATATGAAATTTATGGATTGCCATTGAAACAACCAATGGCAAAGATCTCTCGCCGAGATAAAAGGGAAAATTCCGACAACACCAACAACAACAAGGCTCGCAGACATCAGCATCATCATCATCGTCGTTTTATGTCATGAAAATGGCATAAAAACGACCGAACCAAACCAAACCAAACCGAACCGAACCCAACTGAAACTGAACTCTACTCAAGTTATACGAAGCGAGCTTCATCTGTGTTTGTGGATATGAACGCATTCGAATGCAGAGCAGAATCCGTCGTAGCCGTTGCCCCCGTCATCGACCATGATGTGTCAGTCACAGGAGAGGGTATACGACATCGTTGACTTTTCTCGGTTGCCATTGTCAGCAAAGAAGCATCGAACACTCGCATACATACTCCCACGCCCAACCACACTCATACATACACATGACTGTCTTGTTGCGATGTAAAGGGATGTGTACCCTTTTCCGTTGTTTTTTCGACAAAGCGAACAGGTTTGTTTTTCTAGAATTCTGGAAATGCAACAGAAAATCGTTCTTTTTTATGATTGCTACATTGACGTTTTTTGCCTAAGGTGGGCGAGCTACACTTTGGTGGTAAAGGAAATTTTGCTGTGAGTACGAAACGACCATTTGAAGCTTTAAAAGTATTTTAGTAGAGCCTCGAGTTTGGACTAATTTTGTGCGATCCGGTTCGAGAAAATATAAGAAATGTTAATTATATTTTTCAGAAGTTACCCATGATTAAGAATTGCAATCTCCGTTCTCACCCTGTAAGAACCAATCTCAGCCAAAGGGAAAACCTTGCTTTTAAAATATTTCTGCAAATAGCAGAAAAAAATGCACGGAAAGCGATTTATTTGGCCAACACAAAAAAATAAATGAAAATTTCACAAAGCAACAGTAGATTTTTCACGTTTCTTTGCAGTCCGAATCTCTTACTTTATATTCTACAATTTCCATTTGTTTGTGACCGAGTGTTTGACTGTGTGTGTACTTTTTCTTTTGTGCTCTGTCGACTGAGAATAAAATCGATTTTGTATTTTCTAACAAATTCTACTGTTACTTTTTTTGCAGCTTCGCCATTTTTATTTTTGCGCGGATCCCTTTAAGCTTCTCCTGTATTTCGTTTATACCCCATTTTTTCTTCTTTTTTCCTTTCATTTTGTCTTGTATACATAACCTTATTTCGCATTTATGTTGGCTTTATGTGCTTGTATATCAACCCTGCCCCCACCCCCTGTCTTCCACCACATCTTTTTCCTTGGTTTCGACAGTTGGATTTGGATTTCATGGAGTTGGCAGCAGCGGCAGCAGCAGCAGCATCCATTTTCACGTTTATATCCAATTTTTTTCTTTCTTTCTTTTACTACTTTTTGTTTGCAGTTGCTCCCCACGTTACAGCCCCTCCTTGTTGTGTACTTGGCCGTTGTTGTTGCTCCCCTGCAGGGTTGTTATATTTGGTTGGGTGCGTTATTCCAAATGTCGTTTCGTTTCGTTCTGTTCTTTTTTTTTCGCAACGTCATCGTGGGTGGGGATGCTGAGGATTTATTTTTCAAAATGGTCGCCTGCAATTTTTCCTTGGGATTTTAACTTTTCTGCTGTTTTTGAAATATGACACGATTACGGGTTTTTTTTTCCTGTGAAAAAGAAAAACTTTGTCGGATTTGTGAAAAGATATTTGCAGTTTAAATGTAAATCGGTGTTTGAGTTCCAACTTTTAAAATTTTAAACGGCATTCCTATGAAATTCCGTACTTAAAAAAGGGATCAGAAAAATTGAATTTTTTCTGTGACACGTTGTATCAAAATTTGAGATCATTTACTCGGTCAATTCTAACTAAAAGTAATTTTTTATATGCCCAACTTTACGGCCACTCCGAATGATCCCGGAGCCACTTTGCCATATCAGAAATTGACACCAATAAGCTACTTTCATGTCGTTACATAAAAAAGTAGTAAAACCGAGTGTACTAACTTTAATACCATGTTATAAAAATAAAATTAAAATATATTTTCTGGAAATAAATAAATTTCTTAAAACGAAACGATTGACATTGTTGCAATAAATCCGAAGATTAAAGCGACGAATACAAATTTAAGTAAAAACACAATACGAACAAGTATTTGTTCGTTTCAACTTAAACTCGAGAAGCCCACTAAAACGAGTAGTTAAAACCTTTATGACGTACTTTTGTGTTTGGAAAATTTTTGGACTTTATTTGGAAATTTATGTGGCCACAAGTAACTAGCATATCGTAACGTGCAATAAGCCATTGCGTTAATTTACAATTAGGAGTAGTTGGTGTTGTATTCAATATTTGTAGAAAAACGTTGTTCTACTTGACCGTGAATCATCCCACTATCCTTGCTTGAATTTGAGAAATTTGTTGTATGCTTATAATCATAAGTAATGAAGTGTGAAGAAAGATGAATACTATAAAGTTCAGTTAGGTCTCATTGCGATTCTTTCACTGCCAATAATTGAAAATGTAAGGCTGCTGTTGGTGTTTTGCCTAAAATTGTATTAACCCTTTCACCACCAATATCGACATGACTCGAAAACTAGCCAGCGTTTTCATGGTTTGTCTTCGCCTTACTATTAAAGTAGTTGTGCTCCGCCATTTAAAACAATCAATCTCTCTTAACTTGTCCAATCTTTTTGATCCATCTCCAAAAAGTACTAACACCAGCACCGACAAACACCAGTATCAAATTCACTACAACAAATCGTCGCACCAAATTTACGTATATTTCATAGAACAACAGTACGATGTCATAAAAATAAAAAATAACCCAAGTAATGTCAAATAAACTTTAACGGTGTGGCAAAGTCCACACAGCATCAGCAACCAGAACCGCCATATAAAATTTATCAAACTGACCAAACTGACCAAACCGAGGAAAAAAACACTTTAAAATAAACCGAACGCAAAACACACACCACATCCCCGCCCGCCTCATCTCCCAAAGCTTGGAGCGGGCTCAGCTGGTGTTGTTACTGTGGTCGTCGACAAAGCAAAGTCTTAAAACCCATGCAACCATACACCTTCTTGTATTTTACGCCACATACAACATTTTATGTGGCAAATCGTAAAACCGAACATTAAACCGACGAAAAGTTATGTGCGAGATGACCGTACTTGCGTATGTCGATACTCGTGCGTCCGTTTGTCCGTTTGTCCGTCTGTCTGTGCATGGGACTGCTGCTGTTTGCCGCAGCAGCTACAACGTTGACCCTTTGCCACATTCTTCAGCTTTCATTGTTCCAGGGCCATTTTCTCCATGTGTGTGTTTGAGAGTACGCACACGTACTTTGTATGGTAACAACTCCTCTTCATCTTCCACTACGCTTTGTCAAATGTCAGTTGTAAGTCATTTTGGCTTTGTGCTTTAAGTTTAAAAATCGTAAATTTCGTTAAAAATGCCGCAAAGTGCACAATAAACATAAAACTTCGCATTGTTTGTGTGCCTTTTGTTGTTGTACCACATGTAAACAAATTGAAAATGAAAAAAAAAATATCCAAATGATGATCATCATACATAAAAGTTATGAAACAACATTTTGACAGTCGAGAAGAAAAATGGCATATGTGTCAAATTGACACAAAAGCGAGAGTCGGGCGCTCGAGCGCTCGACCAGTACGGCAGAATAGCGTCTGGTTCACCTTGTGTCTGTTATGGCATATGAAGAATATGAGGTACTTAAAAATATGGTAGTTTCAACAAAGGTCCAAGCACAAAGTGTCAATTTGCCGTCGGCAATACTTTTTACTCAAAAAAGACAAACATTTAGCAGTAATCGTTTGTGGAGTGAAAAGCATAAGATGGCAAACTGACTCTAGCCATTAAATCGATAGAAATGAAAAATACTTTTCGACTTTTCGCATTACTACCAGTTTTCTCGCCCTATTAATGGCTACTGTTCTTTTCTTTTTGCCAATGTTCGTGCCGCCTACAAATGTCAGAAAAGTCATTAGGAAGTTAGACATGACAATAAGCTTGTTTCAGTTGTTGTTGGTTTTGTTGGCATTCGTGAAAAGCAGCTAAGGATGTGCTTTAGCCGAGATGGCACTCATTGGTTGCAGGTTCACATTTTGATTTATGAGGTAGTAGGCATGTCTGGCGGAAGGGTTTAGAGTTCAGCGTAAATTGCTGAAATACTTTTTACAAGTGTCAAAGTGGGAAATTTATTGCGAGTTGTAAATTTGCCTTGGGACGATACTCGTATGAAGAGGTGTGTGGGAAAGAAATGACGGACGAGTAAATTTGATTCTTTTCGAATAAATGAAATATTCATTCAGAAGAGAAAAACATATATTTTGTTAACCGTAGTGGTAACTCGCAGACGCTAGAAGTACAAGTACAAGAAACGGAAATCAAGCATCAATTGCATCAATAATTGAACTAAAGCAGTTTTGATTCATTTTTACTATGGTAAACCGACCGACGGCAGATCAAATCGACACGATACAATCCAATACCGCACTACGCCTGGGTAGCGTATTCTACTTCACGGTTCTGTTGTGAACATTTTGTAGTTCAAATTGTTTATTTAATAACTGGCTCATTTTGATCGAACATTTGCAGGAATTCATTCAAGTAACCAGTGTTGGCTATTGTACTTTCGCGTTTTATTTTTATGTATTATGGTGCTGATGCCGCCGAGTCTTGTGTGGGTAATTGTCTTATATTAAATACTTTTCGACATTAAATTCTTTGTCTGTGTTTGTTCAATAAATTATTTGCACTTTTTCTCGACGAATTAAAGTACGAGTTCCATGTGAATTGATTTAAATTTGGTTTGCTTTTCACAAGTATTGCCAACGCCGTTAAGAACTCCGGAAGCGAAATGAACGAAAATCCGTCGCACGTAATTAACACAATTAAAATCAAAACATTAATGACCTTCCACATATACCCAAAAACACCTTATCCTAATTATGTTAATTGTACTCAATGAAAAAAGGGAAAAACTAAAGAAAATACAACAACGGACGCAGTAGCAGCAACACCAAAAAATAAGAGAACATCATACATTTGCGTGATACGGAAAGTATTGTGGTGGTACTTTCCGTTAACACTACTACACACCCACTCGCACACGCACACATAAAGACACTATACCGTCCATTTCCCCACAGAAATCATCTGTTTTCCATTTGGCAGCTCTCAACTCAGACTCAACAGCCATTTTGTGCAAGCCAGCCAGGAGCAGACTCCTCTCCTGCGTAGTTCGTAAAATGGTGTCGATTGGGCGGAGAGTGGGCGCCAAATGTACGCACCGAAGAGAGAGCGAGAGTAAACTTGGCAGTGCACAAACGCAAACTCGACAACATTTAATTCGAATGGAGAGTTGTGTGAAGACAAAGAAAAATGTCTACACGCGCTAATGGGCATGTGCGAGCAAATATTGTATGTGTGTATGCCTATGGGAGAGAGTGAAAAAGTTCGAGCCACGGAGCAAATTGACAAAAGATTTCATGGCTACAACGCTGAAAAGTGTGCTATAAAAATGTTGAAATTATGTAGACAAAAGTTATGTATGATAAACAAAATGGTTGCAAATTCCTGCAGGTCATCATAAAGTAGGTACACATGAAATACAGCCATACATACATACCCACGCAGAGTTTTATTTCATTTTTGTTGTACTTAGTTGGAATTAAAAGGAACTATTGAAAAATGTAGTATTTCTTGCGTTTACTCTTTCTCGGCAATGAGTGTAGCATCCATAGAATTTCTTTTTAGAGCATCGTGCCTATATCTCGCAAGTAAGCGAAAATTGCCTACACAGTCTACGAACACACAAAGGCGATGCTTTATGTGTGTGATCCATTAAGAATGCATGTACAGCAGTGTATGGAAGTGTGTTTTTCTAGTATTTCAGACGAAAAAAAGTGCTTTAAGCACATAAATACTGACAACGGCTTGCATTAAAGCTTTAACTCTAATAAAGCCATTCGGTCGGTAGCAAAAAGTTTCCAGGAAACTTACATCCATCCAAAATGGGGGATTTCTGCAATTAAAGTTTTCGGTTGAAAATGACTTTAAAGCGTATTAAACCCGTAATTGGGCAATACAAGAGAGTAGTGAAAATTCGTGCCTCCATTTCGGAATACCATGTGTGTGGGTGTGTGTGTGTGTGTGTGAGAATTTAACATCCTGTTGAGTTCAGATTTATACGCTACTACATATGACAGCAGGACGCTTTCATTTACACACGCACCACGCTCTATACACTTGTTCAGATTTACATGCAAACGAGCTAAAACGGATGCGGATATTGCATACAGTTATGAAACTGCCTATGGCGCTCACTGTGCGACAGACATTTTATGGGGATGTGAACGGGTATATGTGTATGTGTGTACAGTGTGTACAGTGAGTTTTCTTCACAAATATTTATTTAACATTTTTGCAAATATAATTTTTTTTAGGAATATATTTCATCTCATATGTATTTGTTTGAATAATTTTAAATAAACTTTGATGAGCGATTTTTTTGGGGAATTTTCTATAAATATGAGGCTTGTGTTGAAGAAACGTTTAGCGTACGGTTTGCAGTTTAAATAGCTGCAGGATATGTGTTTTTTTTATGAATTTCCGTGTGTTTACGATTGCGTGTAAGTGTTCTTCAGTTTGTAGTCATTGCTATACAATTTCATACGACCACACTTGACTGCCTATTTGCGTTGAGTATTTAAAATTCCACAATATTCATACTTATGTCAGTTTGTTGCCTCGTTTCGGTTTGGCTCATCGGATTCGGATTTTGATTCGCCGGCAGCGAGTTTTGAATAGAGCAAATATTTGCAAAGCTTTTAACGAATTTGTGAAATTTTAATATTAATTTAATGAATCGTATGAGGGGACAATATTTGATTTGAAAAAAAGCATGCCTACATTAATTATTCCATATATGTACAATGTAATTCGGTTTTTTTTTTGTTCGAAATTCTAACTTTTTTCGAAGATACATATTGTTTACCGCATTAATGCAATCGTGTTACATATATCCCATTTGTTAGAAAAGTAGATAGCAATAGTATATTGGATGCTATAACGGTATAAGGTTGTCAAATGTTGACAAAGAACTAGCTAAGATTTGTTTTGATTGAAAACCACCTATCTGCTTAATTTCAACTAGAGATTTGAGGAAAATGCTCATGGATTAAGTGGTCTGACCTTTCACACTCCGGTTCATTGGTTAACATCGGAGAGCATGTCTTTGATTAAGGGCAAATTACTTAAAGAGCCGGTCTGTAAATCTAAAAAATGACCAAATAGTTTCCAACTGCCACTAATTGCCAATTGTACCCACGACAATGTATTTTCCATAATTTTCCGTAAATGTAGATAATAAACAATTAAGAATAACAAATTATACGCTGTCAAAAATCACGTATTCCCAAAGTGTTATTTAGCAAAATTGCTTAAATGCGCTTTAACAAATAACGTACTGTACGTCATACTCGTACTAAACTGTCATGGTGGCTACGGTAGTAAATTTGTATTATTATGTAGCAAAACTAACAATACTGTTGTTGTTGTTGATGTTGTTGGTGTTGTCATTTATCGTGATTAACATAAAACAATAGAAAATTATTAGTAAATGCACAAACTGCACGGAGAGCACTATTTACATCGCAGCAACACTTACGTAGTGGTAGTAATAGTTGTTGCTGTTGTTCCGCAGTAGTGCGATAGTCGAGAATTCGAGATTTCAATGTAAGGCATCTAATTAGCATATGAGTCCCAAATGGACGTTCGAACCGAACAACAAAAGCGGCACTAGCATTTGCAACAACAAGAAGAACAACAACAACAACAACAACAACAACACCGGCACTTGTGGAATTTATGGCTTGCTGCGAGAGGCCGTAGGCCGTATATGGACGTATTTACAAGTGCTAGTGAATGCATCAGTTGGTGATCACATCAACGCATCACATCTAAATTGTTTTGTATGTTGGATGGATTCACATGTGGCCTAAAATTGCGTTACATGTTTATCTAACTCCGGCTGCTGATGTTGCTCTTGCTTTAGCAGTTCTTTCTGTTATCGTTAGCAGTTGCGTTCTGTTTTGTTAGCCTGCATTGGGTTTATAAGTGGATTTTGCGGCATTTGTCCGGTATTTTGGGTGCGATTCTGAGCGAAACTTACCGCTTAGTGAATTATGTCCACAACCGGGCGCCTTGCCCAACAGATAATCGTCCTTGCAGATGAATTTGTTATCGTCCAGTACGTAAAGCTGTTCGCCGGTGCTGAGCTGTTTTCGGCAGATGCAGCATGTGAAGCAGTTTAGGTGAAACACTTTGTCGCGGGGTTTTCGCACCAGATCGGAAGGTGAGATTCCTTGTCCGCAACCGCTGCACTTGGTGCCGTATCGCCTGCAATCGAATCAGAAGAGTGATTTTCAAAACATTATTTAAATGTGAAATATTTCGAATTCAAAGAGTTGCAAAGAATAGATTACAAAAATTCAAGATATTTTATTAATGGTACGGAAAGATAATTATAAATCTTCTTCAAATCCATAAAAAAAGTTTTTTGTGTGGTGTTGACTCTTTGCTGGGCAATAGTATGACAAAAACGTTCTAATGGAGATTCCTAATTTTTAGCTGTCGATAAATTAATTAAGTACATTGAAATTAGTGCAGACCTAGCCATCCTACACTGGCTCTAAGGTATTTATTATATAATATTTTCAAACGATCCTAATTTATCTGAGTTTCTCTTTTAGAAATTTCCATAGATCTAAACTTCAAAATTTAAAGTGTCTTGTACTGAGTTTAAAGTGATTTTAAAGTGTTTGTTTTTTGAGTATTGGCATATTTCCACTTGTCTGGTTTTTGTATGCTTTGTATAAAAATAAAATTTCACTATTTCAGATGCATTTGAGCGTTAACTAATTGGCTAAATGTGCTCGTTGCATAATGATTGACACCGTCAAAGGCCCTTTATTCAACAAACCAACACTTGTTCTTCATTACATTACATTTGCTAGCGTTTTTCCTATTAAAATTTTGCGTACAACTGCTACCGACACCAATCAATCACAGCCAAATCAAATGCTGTGATGATGTTCTATACAAAAAAATGTATGTATAAACCAAGTGCAATAAAAACATTTAATCGAATTCGAATGCAAATTTAATCGAAAAATGCACTACAAAAAATGAAAAGTCTCTCGAACAGAAATAACGGCATGAATGACAACAACAATCACGTCGACGGCAATTTGCGCTATAAAAACGCACTTTGTGATTTGCGCCAAATGCAAATGGGGCCAGGCATAACAATGGCTGGGTTGGTTATTGGTTGGTTTCGTGGCTGGCCGACTCGTCGGCCGTCGGCGCTAACTTGGCAGTCATTCGAAAGGAGCTTTCAGTGTTAATTGCTTTTGCTATTTCGATATTGATGACTAGTTTTTAGTTTTCTTTGCTTTGTTTTTCTAAGTGTTTTAATTAGAAAAAATATGCAATCGTTTTTAGACCTGAGCTAAAGGTAATGCAGTTCGTGTTTAACTGATTGTTTTGTTTTTGTATTAATAGGAGATAGTATGTGTGTGTGTGTCACTCACCTAAAGAAATCATTCCTACAATACAGTTTCGCCTCTCTACTAAAGCATTTGTCCGTTAACGGTTGAAGGCATTCACAGCAACGCACGCAGGACGCATGCCATCCTCTTTCCAGGACATTTAGTAAGAATTTGTCTAGAATTGGTTTATTACAGCCCGCACATGGATCACCAACACCGACCGGCGGTTCACTGCGTCCTGAAAATAAAAAGAAGAAGAAGTTCTTTTAGTCAGAAGTGGTTAGGCTAAGCGCTACCAAATAAATGCCAACACTTGAATCAAAATCAAATAAAAACATGTAAGTTCCTCTCAGAGGCGTAGCGAAGGGGTTTTTTTGGGTGACCATGACCCTTTACATATCGATACCGTAATGCACAATCATGCCATTACAATATTTCCATGCACACAACGAGTTGAATGATATATGGCTTTTGTCACACCATCTGTAACGCCCAAAAGGACCAAAAACGACTCCTCAGTCGAAATGGACAACATTGTTTTATAAAAATGAATTATTATTTTATCTTTTATTTCGACTATTTGGCTATTTACTTTGCTATTGAAACAGACGTTTATGTTGCATTGAATCAAAACAAATAATAATTTGGTTGGCAACTTCTGCCTAATTCTTGACTACGTGCCTGGTTCCTCCGTTTACCAGTTGAAATGACTTGCGGATACTCCAGGACATTGCAGCAACGCTTAAAATATCCCTTTTTGGTTAAATTAGCACCTAAACTCATTAAGTTGGTACCATTCGCATAATTACATGCACAAAACATCAAAATGAGCAACCTTCGACACCAAACATCATCATTAGCAGGAAGCCAGTACAAACACGCATGCACACACGCCCCTAATTAAAGGGTACAGTGGTATGTACGCAAATTCGGACTTTGTGGCATTTAATTTTGGCTAAAACATTTTAACTCAGATTTTACAGGGACGCAAACGTTTAATTTGGCTCGAAGGCAACCAGCGACAGACACGCTTCACGCCAACACTTCTGCAGACTTTTTGCAGCAATACGAGCGTTCGTGTGCACATGTCGGTATGTGTGATACTTCTTTAAACCTTTGCATGGTATAGTTGTAGCTGTATTTAAGAATGAAAAACATACACACACACCTACCTTCCTCCCTCCCATTCAGCGTGAGCATTTACCCATTCTTTTTGAATGAATGAATAAGTTTGAATTGAGCCCCAAACCAAAAAACAGAACTTAGCATTTAACAGAACCAGCCCCCCACTTAGGAAACGAACAAACGAACGGTCGGACCGACGAACGGATGGATGGATGGAGAAAAGCACACCCCAAAAGTGCAACCGTATAATGATACGGTTTCAGTTTTTAAACCCTCGGGGTAGCAGTCATGGGAAGAGATGATTTGATGCTGGCGAGGTCTGAAGCGGAACCAAGAACAAAATCAACAGCTCCGCTGAGACGAAATGAGTCGAAAGTCAAAAAATAAAGTATTAAACAGTTTCGAAGGTGAAATGAAAAGAGACTCACGAAATAAGAGGCAAAAGAAACGAACTAAAATAATGACTACAAAAGTTGGAAACTTTGAAAGACGTTGTGAAATTTATTTTCATTCAAAAAGTTTCGTACTTTAGATAAAAAAAAAGTGTTTTCTCATCTGATAGGGTTTACCAAGTGGTCCGTCTTCAAACAAACTGTGGTATGGAAACGAAAGAAGGGTAGCGCAGGGAGCGGGAGGTATGCTTGAAATAAAGCTCCCAAAAATTCTGTAAAGTATTCTATGTGGCTCTAAAACAAACCCGAAACGACCTCATAAGGCACCAATATACTCTAAGCGAAGTGGGGCATTGCGGCGATTAAGGGAAAACTGCCGCCAGCCAAAAGCAATTAAAGGCTCGCTGGCCGTACGAAATCGTCTGCATTTAAATATTAAAATATTGGAGGAGAAAAAAATGCGCCGCCGATTAACCTTCCGCTGAAACGGTTTGCCTGCAAAATGTCAAAATTGACGGATGTTATCAATCATCGCGGCTCGAAGTAGACAGAGCAGACGCTGGCGCAGACTTTTTAATATGAAAGTGGCAGACACTTTCAGTTTACGGATTTCGGCAGCCAGCTTTCGACATGTTGTGTGCTCCCGTCAAAAAAAAGAGCATTAACATTTCAGTTTGTTGTAGGGCAAGTAAGTGCCGCAATTTAGCAACTGTCGACTGGACTTTCGGCTACTATTCGCTACTAAGAGCGTTACGCACCTGTATTACGCAGTTACGCATTTACGCATTAGCATAGCCCAAGTTATGTATGGGGAAATTGCAAGTCACAAAGTTTCATCAAATCGGAAACGTCACTATTTTTTTATCAAAAGGAAAACCAGTACAAGTTTATTTTTTTTCAATTTTAATTGATTAGAACAAAATTTTGGATTAATAACCCCACAATTATGGTTTTTTTTGCTTCTTTCCTAGTTAAGTCCAGTCCATATTTATCGTCCGTCGACCTATTTTGCACAAGTAAGCTCAAGTAGTGACTTCTCTACCAACACGAAAGTTTTCATGCTTCAGCTCCCGTCATTTTGCCACGATCTTACACCTCGTCCTGCCTTTGTGTCACTAATCAACAGCAACTTGCACTATAATGTAATTAATGCTTTTGTGCTACCAGCACATCAACTTGAAAAAGTAACGGTAACTTGCACAAAATAACAACCGTGCGACGTTTATTTCCACTTTGTGATAAGACTGGTGAAGAATCTGCTTGCTCTGGATGACAGGTAGCAAAACTAGCTCATATTGTAAAAGCGGAGTAAGAAATCAGATTGCCAGTTGGCATGGAAGCCAAACACATAATTTAAAATTCTGGAAAAACTCGCTGGTAGAATATTTTCGCTTGGCCCAACATTTCCTACGAAAAAAAATGGAAAAATATAAAGTTCATGATCTTTGCTGGTGTTCGGCAGAGCTTCGAGTGGTGTTGTGTGGGGACTCCTTCTCTTATTCTCCTCTGCTCCTTTGCAAGTTTTGTGAATTTCACATTTGCTTTGGTAACTTTATTGCCTTCGCCTCCTTCACTGCTGCTGCTTCTGTGTGCGCCTGTCTTCGATCCCATTGACCACAGCACGTACAAGGCATTTTTCTTTTTTACATTTTTTTCCTTTACGAAAACCAATGATTGTGGCTTTGGTTGCCACCATGCGGCCATGGCGCGGCCGTCGCAATTCCATTGTGCACTGGCATGGCCGTTGCTGTTGTTGTTCTAAGCTATGTTGTTCTTGCTGCTGGTTCCACTTTGGGGTTTTAAAATGCACAGCAGCAACACCAGCTTCTTATGCTCGTATCTTAAAAAAAACAGAATCCACCCATTTTGAGTACGGCATTTTGATACCCAATCAAAAAACAAAAAAAAACATATCTCGCCGTTGCGAAAAGGAATCCAAACGCAAGCATAGAAGCACCCAACATCAGCAAATTCATCTTCAGCTGCTGTGGCCTCGACTCCGTGTCGAATCGAGTTGAGTCGACTCCACAGAAACGTGACTAAAATGTTAAAGCCAGCATCATCAGCATCTCAATCATGAGGGAAAATCTGTTTTCCCCACATACACACGCATACAAACAAACACCAACACCCATACACCCGTCGACATTCTTCTGCGGCACTTTTGCTAGCCAGTACAGGCTGCAACAGAAAAGCCAATTTTTGATTGCGACCTGCGAACTTCTAATGTTGCCTGATATGAAACAACTAACGCTACCAATACCGTCTAAGCTAAATTCAGGCGATGATTCTTCTAAATTCGATTCTTTTCAGTTGTGTCTTTCGCTCCGAATTTCGACTCCAAAAAATATTATATTTTGGACGCATTTTTGAGCGATCGGAAATCAAATCCAAGGGGGTTACTCTGTATTTTTGGATATGGTATTAGTTTGTAGAAACGAGCACGACTTCATCCAACAACAACTTTAAAGCGTCGAAGCCAGACATCCACTCATCATCGACATGATGAGTATCTTATAGAGCGTGCGTTTCGAAAAGGATCTGCTTCTCAATTGCTACTGATCCCATATGTTGTAGCACCACTCGACGCGACTCTTTATCCAGTTTGGAGAGTGCTTCGCTGAGTGATCGCGCGTTTTTACCAATGACGTCGATATCGCCAGCAGCATTACACTCATGTAGTTTAGGGGCTCTGATAATCTTCTTCTAAGGCAGGTTAAAGAAATCGCACGATAGTGAATCAACTTGTCCAAAACCTTGCTTGGTATCAAATGGTTCAGATACGTCCTCCCCAATTCTCAGTCGTATAAGCTTTGCAGAGAGACCAAATTCTGACATGGCCATAGGTGATCCCTTGACGTGCTGTCGAATGCAGCTGGAATCCAATGAATCGCATTTCTTGCGCCTTTTATAAGCATATTGTTGCTCGTCAAAGAATTAAATTGTTCAGGACAATTGGTCAAAATGTAACAGAATGAGAAGTTTCGAAACGGCGGATAGACTGTCTTCAATATAGTCCCTCAATATGTACATTCACTTACAATACTTTGGAGATTTTCGATGACAAATTTCAGCTGGAAATTTTGACAAGATACCAGAAGAATAACGGCAAAAGCGCAACAATGTTGATGATGGCGATGAAGGTACTTTGGTCGATGACTACGGCGATGATGGCAATTTAGCAACGCTAATGTCGATTAGCATTTTGTATAGGGTCGCTCTATCTAGTACCGACATAAACGCTAAACATAGCTACATAATTATGTACCGTAGCAACGTCCAATGAAGTATCTTGTGCTTTTTATCAGCAACAGGAGGAATCGAAGCGGAAGCAGAAGGGTGAGAAGAGGCCCTACACACAGAAAAAATACTGATTAACTAAAAATTTTATTAGTTTCTACTCTTATTTCTACAGTATGGGTATCCTATTGATGAAATGCAACAGTATTTCGTAGTATTTCTTAGCTGAGTGTACATGGCTTGCAATGAGGTTACAGACATGCTATAGGGAACGTGCTCTTTGCTGCTTGCTCTTGGCTTTAAAGTCCATTTGTGCGCTTGATCCCGGTGAGCTTAGCGCAGAGAATGGCAGAAATAAGACTTCAATGGAGTTCTCATTTATTGCTTGCCATTGTGGCCTGCACACGACGAAGAAACACGTTCGCAGCTAAGACTCAGATACGTTCGAATTTCATTCATATACAAAAAGCCACCACCTTGTATTCACTTCGTCGCCCCTCGACGAGCACGACATGGGGAGGCACCGAGACAGAATATCCGATACACTTGCCTATATGGAATCTCTCTGCTAACCAGGATTTGCTGACAATGAGCGGTGGCGATGTTTCGTATATAAAATAAATAAATAATATCACAGGAAAAATACGAATTTTCTACTGCAGCCGCAGATCAACTGACTGGTTGGATTTTGCTGATTCAGTTGCGATAGAATTTGTTTGTGCGTGCGTATCTGTAAGGCACTTTATATGCATAAGACGAAAAAAGGAGGCGGAATTTTATACAACAAAAAAAACGACGCAGTTGCACAAAAAAAGAAAGAAATGAAAACACACACACACATATACAAGTATGTACACAGAAAACCCCTTGTACAAAGTAAATATAAGACAAAGGCGAATTTTCATGGCTGCTTTTTTCAAGTGCCCCTCGGTTTTTTGTACTCAAACAACCAAGCAGTTGAGCGGCAAGACGACCATCCTCAGAATATGCTGAGGGAGAAGAATAAGCAACAAAACGAGAACAAAAAAACCACAACTTTACAAGAAG
Source organism: Heteromyza rotundicornis (assembly GCA_951394025.1). Classification (NCBI taxonomy): domain Eukaryota; kingdom Metazoa; phylum Arthropoda; class Insecta; order Diptera; family Heleomyzidae; genus Heteromyza; species Heteromyza rotundicornis. The sequence goes on along the minus strand of OX596010.1, from coordinate 1,692,418 downwards.
GGAGCCATTTGCACCATTCGCACATCACATTGTCTTCGTGCACTTCATGCGGCGGAACGTTCGTTGGCGAAAATGTATTTGTCGACATCGATGAAGAAAAATATCATGGAGAAGCCGCAGTTGATATAGCAAAAAGTTTCTTCGAGAAAAACTTGGTTCTCCTTCATATTTGTTTAGTTTATGCTTGAATAATCAATGGTACTCTGGAAGCAGCAAGCATCACTGAAACCAGCGAATTTCCACTTCGGTATCAACGAAAGCTTCTTTCATTTTGTGTTATGCTTCTTAAATTTCATTGACAATATTCTTAAGTTATTTGCATAACTGTAATATATGCATGTACGCTCCATAAATATATATGGTAAAATATGTGTCAAGACACCTGAATACATAAGTAACCAGAAATAAATAAAATTATAGTTAAAGCTACACTTTTAATACTAAACGCGACTCCACAAAGTCAGTAAGCATTTTTAGTAAACCCTTCCGAATTTACAGTTCTATTTTTGGTGAGCGGAGCCCACTTAAATGGCGTATACAACAAAAGTTTCAGAACTCTAGATTGTGCGTTGATGAGTGAGTTAATCAATCAACCAAATATCAGCACAAACTCTTTTATATGTGAGGCGTCTAGTTCCATAGCGGACTTATTGCATTCTCAAATTGAGTTTGTTGTGAGTTCCAAAGGTGAGTATTCGGTGCCAAGACTCAGAAATCCTTAGCTAAAAATTGGAACAACAGCAAGCGAAAATCTCCTATCACTTCCAATTGCCCTGTTTGACGACCGCTAACTTTAACTCAGCATTTCTCAGAATTTTGTTTTATGAACATAATCCACTTTGGAACTGAACGCCTCGTATATCGATAATGAAGTGATAAAATTTTACAATTTATGCACCTTAGTTAAATTGGGAATTTGTACGAAGTAAGTAGTTGCCGTTCCCCTAGTTTTTAAAAGGGAGTTTATAACCGGAGGCAAATTCGATTCGATGCGCTTGATTTAACATTTCGATTATTTATCGATCAGTATGAGAGTTTCGTGTTGATAACGGCGACGATGTTAGACACCTCGAAAATGGTTTGTTCAGCTTTTTAGCATGCTAATTGCATGCTTAAATCTATTGCCTGCCTGAATTGGTCGATGACGCTCGGCACAGTACCGTGATAGCTTAAGGTAGGGCGAAACGTATGTAACTAATATTGCCTTTTTTTTGACATAAGAAAACAGACGGGCGGGGATTAATCCGTTTAATGTCTCTCTGCCCGAAGCAAGCATTTCTTTACAATTTTCAAGAACTAATGGTTTATGTGCCTCGTTTTCTTGTACAATATTAACTTAAACTTGAATATTTCAAGTCATTTTTGTAAGTTTTGACACATCAGACGAGCCTTAATGTGCACATCAGCTATGCTCAATGTCGGCCTTACAAAATGATTTGCAATATGATAAATTAAATCGAAAACTAATTAAAGTCATTGCCAGCTCTTACTACGCAATCATTTAAATCTATTAAAGATGCTTACATCGACAAAATCATATTGCATTATGGCATGCTTTATTTAGTATAAACTATAAACTTTTAATCGCATTATGGAGAGTCGAACTCGTCCCAGAACTCTGGCTATTTGAGTATCTGCTGTGGAAAGCACACGAACCTAGTCTAAAACTGTGGCTGGCTGACTGCCGACGTTGATGCCGAGCCGTATTAAATATTGAAAAATGCAAATTTACAATGCATAAATAATAAATTAATGCCAACACCGAAATTAAAATCAATCAATATCGCAATGCATCATCAGGAGACTTTGCCAGAACAACAAGAGCCAACCAACTGAGCAGCCAGGCAACAGGAAAAGTGCCAGAGCAGAAAAGACAGATGGAGGCAAGAAATTATGTTATTCCGGAGTGGCTACATTTACTGCATCCAGTAAATTTAGTGCAACAATAGTTAGTGGGCGTAAGCGTGATGCTTTCGATGCTCTTGTATGCCGCCGCCCACATACATGTGCGCCAACAATCTCAGCAAACAAAGCTTTTACACAGACACATTCATACGTACGATCGGAGGACGTACACACTCACTCACTCACTGACTGACTGACTGACTGACACTCGATAAATAGTGCGCTAGACAATGCGAGCGTTTTCGGCATACAGAAAAAACTGCGCGAAAAAGATATAATTTTAAACGCAAATGAGAATTCATTGTACCATGGGGTAAAATAAAAAACTCTCCAGCTCCAGTTCCCGCTACATTGACAAAAGTTTTTCATTTCTGATTGCTTTTTGTGTCTGTTTGCTGGAGAAAAATATGGTATGTGTGTAATGGAAACGCAAAATAAAAATGATTTGCATGCGATTGTTTCATTTGTGGTATGTACAAAAAAAATTGTGAAATAAAAGTTGACATCTTGAGACAAATGACATGCACATAAATTGTTGCATGTTAATGTGCTACTCGCGGAATGTTTACTGCTTTGTAAAAACAACAATGTATGAAATATGTAAACGAAACTTCAAAAGGTTCGTCACCAGGAACGCATTCCATAAAACCAAAATTTAGTTTATTTGAACGAGTACACTGAGGGAAAAAAATCCAGAACTGCATGGTTATGATTTGAAACGGGTATTGCTTTGAAAAAATTAAAACAACAACATTCAACATTCAAATATTGACACTGTTTCACGTTCTATTTTGAAACTGAGCATAAAATAGAATGTAGAATAGAGAGTTTTCCATGGAACCAAACTGCATAATTAATAAAAAAATAATAAGATATTTTTCGATAACATTAGATTTCAAAAAAAGTTGAGGAACAAAACCGTAGCCGTCTCAAATCATTAATATTTCAGTCGTGAAACAACAACATTTCAGTCCCAATTCATCAATGTAACATTTCTATTCATCAATGGGCAGTTTCAAAAAAATGTAAACGTTTTGTTGTCAAAATCGGAACATTCAGTGTTGACTGGAAATTGACAACGTTTCGTTTTGATTTTTTTTTCTCAGTGTACACAATAAAGAACGTAGTATGTGCACTGTACGCACACTCCCGAACTCGCAGCATATTCTCCACCAGTCACAGCGTCGGTTTTATCTATTGAACAACTTTTTAGATCGCACACATCAAAAAAGTGCGGTGAAAAAGTTCACAGCACACAACCGCACAGCGCCTTCTACCGCCTGGCCTGGCAAAATCAAAGTCATCATCTTAGTATGCAAAATTTTGCACAAAGCCGCATGTGGCGGGCACACAAAACACAATACTCCAGCCATACTGAACTCCTCCTCCTTCGCCGCTGGGCACCACAAAAGCCACAGTGGCGGCGCGTTGGTGGTGGCGGCTGTAGTGGTGGCATTGCATAACTCTGTGAAACTGTGCAAATTCACTTTGGGCTTTGCATGTCGGCCTCCTAGCATCACACCCATTCGTTCGTCCATACTCGTCCGTCGGTTGGCCGGGCGTCCTCCAAATTCAGCATGCAACATGGAACATGCCCATCAAATGCTGGGATTACGTTCAACATGAGTTCCATGTCAGCGCATGCATGTGCATAGATGCATTCAATGGCGGCAACTGCATGCAACTGCACCGAGAGAGTGTGCGCTTGTGTATACTACAGTGTGTCTCTGTGTGCGTGGAACAAAGTAGGATTAAAGTCAAATCCTTAGCTGTCCGCACGTTATTATTTTATATAATAAAAAAAGAAGTTCATTGTTGAAATTTCGTTAAACAGTTTGAACTGTGCAAAAAGAGAGTTTAGCATTTGAAGTTTGTGTGCGAATAGTGTTGCTTATATGCCTTGGAAAATTACGAACAGTAAAACAAAGCGTATGCTTTCGTCAAAGTTTATGATTTTAACATACATACATTACTTTAATTTTACTTTTACTTTAATCAGGTGAACTACGGAAGTTTCACAAATGTTTTTCGAAGTTGTCTTGAAGAATCGTTGAAAGCATTGACTCGCACAGTGACTCAAATAAACACAAATATCTTCTTTCCGATTTTACGACATTTAAAACAATTTTTTCTTATTGAAAATGGGTCATTGCTCAACTTCACAAATACATATATATAAATCCCCTTTAAGTTGAATACGCACAAACAAGTACACGCACAGGGGCACATTAAACTGCAATAAAAATTGTTTAACCTAATCTCCCGAATTTGTGCCCTTTAATGCTATTTTCGTTTGAAATCCAAAACCTTTGTCGTAACATAAAATTTTATCAGATCGCTTTTCCCAGCAGTCAAACCGAACAAAAAAGTGAAACAAAATAAAAAAGACGAGAGAAAATCTGCTCTAATGCCCGATTTTGTCACAAACATTAACCTTGGCGAGTCTTATCTGTAACTCCCCTCAACCTCAAATGCCATGCGGCAAGGCAGCACACGCTTTGATTTCCCGTAATCAAGTTTACTCCGAAAAATGTTGCATTCGCCAAAGTCAACTTTCTTATCAGTCGCAGCAAATCGCGCTCAACTGTGAATGGTAACCGAACACCAGAGCACCAGGGCACTCTGGCGACCGCCAAAAAGTTTCGTTTCCTGTTTCATTCTGAGATTCACCACAATCCGCCCAAATACCACTCGCTGCCAGTTTTACCCGGAACCCGGAAAGGCGTCCTCGGCTACAGCTGCTTTTAGCGGCACTTCTGGTGACACTTTCGAAGCGGTGAAATGGTGGTGAATGGCTACTGCTGCGGCTGATGATGCTGCAATTGAGCAAGTGAAAAATGTCAATTTCATGCGACTGCTGGAGTTTTGCCGTTCGTTCGTTCGTAGTGGTGGTGATGCAGTGCGGGGCTGCGACCGAGTGAACATCTTATCTTGCATCTGATGGATGTGACAGGCGACTGGTGCGGCTGGTGATGCGATAAGCGCTGAATGGATGAATGTTGCTCACGCGGCGATCTGGTTTAATGTCAACGCTTATGTTGTGTGAGGATTTTTACGATTTTTTTCGTTTTTATTTTTTGGTGGTGTCGCTTGGCCACTTAAGTATTTGAGGAAGTTGGTGGGAAATTGTATTCAAATACATACGAGAACGAGTTTCGATATAGAACGACATAGTAGTCGTTGATTTAACCCAGTTTGCAATGAACCGGCAACAAATGTGATAAGATACTTGCATTCGATGATGTCAAACAGTAACTCTAAACTTATGCATTTCAAAATAACTCTAATTTAATATTGCATTAGAAGTAGTTAAGGGTGAAAACTGACTAGTCCGAACTATTTTTTGCACTGACGTACCTGATAATTGTGGTAATTCATATATATGAAAGTGTGTTTTGTTCGTGATTCCCGTTTCCCCGTCTCCCATCTTACCGTCTGGATTGGTGAGATCACATCCCCACACTGTTAAATCAGATGATCTCGTCTTGGCGGCTTCATCAAAAGATTTCCATTTCACCACATGGTTCCCACAACGGCGCTAAAATTTACCACACTCTAAACACGGCCAACAAAGAGCCACATATTTTCGTAATCGAAAATCATTAAACGCGATTTTGATTAATTAATTACGAGCTATCGGAGCGTTATTGCAATTTGCAAGTGAGATAATTTGAAGCCTAAAGCATTTCAATGTTTTTTTTTCGTCTGACATTTAATAAGCGGGTGCTTAAATTTGACTGGGTGTTGCGAATTATGAATTGCCCCATGGCGGGCAATTCTTATCATCAGCGGACAATAAGTAGTTGGCAAAAACTAAAGTATCTCCTCGAGAAATCATCACCACAGTGAGTAAAAAAGCGATCAAATATATTTCCCCTGTGTGTGTCAATTATGAGTCGCATTAAGCAACTCGATTAGTTAACAACTTGTTGATCGCATCATTGACAATGCGCCATGCTGTCATTGCCGCTTTTGTTTTTTTTTTACAAGAATCTATTAAGGAATTCATAAAGAAAGGCGAAAGAAGAAGGGAAAAGACTACTGTCGCATGCGGCACTCTTATAAATAGCATTAACTGTGTGGATTATAATGCACATAATAGCAATAGTAATAACAATAACAACAATAATCGGACAATAAAAACGAATAACAAATTGCTATAGTAACCCTACACACTGAAAAAAACCCATTGCAGAAATAACTCCGACCTTATTCCGATAAATCCGATGGTAAAATGAAGTTGAAATACGTCAAACTAAAGTCGTCAACTTTCAAATAAAATTGACAATCTCAAATTGAAATTGCACCACTTCAAAAAAAAATTATACAATTTTGAAATAGAAATGCACGACCTCAAATTGAACACAACAACTTCAAAATAAGTTCGCTCCATTGTGAAATGAAATTTTCCAGTTCCTACTTGTTTTGAGAATATTCTACTTTACCAGACTATCATGGACGTTACAAGCTTGATTTGAGGTGGTTTATTTATGAAGTGAACAAACTGAAATTGGGATTGATCCAACTCAGAAAACAACTTCAAAATGAAATTGTCCAGTTCAAAGTGAGGTTGTTCGTACTTGTTTTTATCATTTTCAACTTTACCAAACTATCATGGGTGTACAGAATTAATGGAACGGGGCTTGCATAACATATGATCGCTGAACACCAGTGACCACACCCAAAGAAAGAACAACCTAAAATACGAATTATCACATTAAAACAAGTAGAAACGTTAATGAAAGTCTGGTTAGGTTGGAAATTTTAGAAACAACTACGAGCAAACTTATTTTTGATTTAAAACTTAAATTCAAAAATAAAGAAACTCATTTTAAAGTTGTTTTCAGATTATTTCAAAAATTGTCCAATTTATATTAAAAGTTGTTGATTTAAAAGTGGTTCCAAAGCTGACAATATTTTAAGTTTTTTTTCACTTTATTTCAAAGTGGTTTTCACTAAGTTTTAAAAATCAAGGAGTAACTACAATCGTAATTGATTTTCCTATGTGTTTTTTTCTGAGTGCAGCCGCGGCAAAACTGAGAGACGACAGGCCGCCGACGGTTGTCGGCTGTTGGTTGCGGTATTCTGAAGGTGTTCCTCGTATGGGGAAGCGCAACATTACACGCATCATTATGATAATGTTGCCCGATCGCAAATGCCTCGCCATCGTTGGAAGGTTTTCATTCGCTTGGTCGGTTCGTTTAGTTTGGGCTATATTTCTTTTATCAGCACTCTGACGGCGGGAACTACCGCTGACTGTGGAGTGCTTTTATCTACGGTTCCAGCGTATTTCATTGTCGAGTATTCGTAACGAATTGCCTTTCGCTGCGGTCATCTGAGCGATCGTTTATTTCTCTTCATCACTCGTTCTTTTACCTGCTAACTACGGCAACTACGGCTTGCAGTTGTTTAGGTTGCATTGCCAAAGGTCATCACCATCAAGCCACAAAAAAGTATACATTTGTTGACCAAGTGAAATTGAGGAGCCGAAAAATTACATTTCTACGACCGATTTTAGTGACTGTTATGAGCACAACCAAAACAATTGGAATTGTGCCATCGATTGTTACTTTTTGTGTCTCACATTATGAGAAACAAGCTAGCAATTAGTGTCAAAAAAACTCGCATCCCCAAACCATATGGAAAATTTTACGAATAAAAAGGATTCAATGTAGCGCAATTGGTCTAGGGTACATACATGAAAGTCGGCTTCGACCGATTGAAAATTACTCACTTTTTAGCTAGGTTTTGGATTACTTTGTGAACTACTTTGTGTAAATGCGATTTTATAGAGCTTATTTATTTTTCTTTAAACTTTCAGAACCTACCTATTGACGTTTAAGAATTATAAGATTACCAAATGCCTTTTTCTGTGATTAAGAGTTCACAACTTAATGTGTCCATCAATTGCGGAATCCTGGGTTGTCAACTAACGCCGAAAGCTGCTGAATGCACTAAATCAAAATCAGAAAATCGTAAAAAAAGTAGTTGACACCGCGATAGTGTTGTCATTGTAGACAAGCGTGCTCCAACTCAAACATTTCCAACTAACATTTCTCGATGCTAGCTGTGTACTGGGAGGTACTTTTATTTATGAAGTATAAATTATCTCACACGTACTATTGACAGCTTTGAAATAATAAAAAATGCGAACCTTCGCTCACCACATTAAAGCGTATGAAAAGCATTTTAAGACCATGCCAAATAACTTTAACACAACGTGAATTACTATTTTAAAGTTACCGATACAAGAACAATAACATCAAAAGCAAAATAATGAAATTCACATCAGTTGGGGGGCAACCATCGTCATCATCATCATCATCATCATCTGCGCGAAGACACTCGCCACAAACCGAACTCTAAAACCTGTAAAAATAAATAAAAATTGTTTTTTGCACAATTTTTAAAGGTTTGCAAGTTCGTGGCAAGGATCACATTGCTCCAGACGAGCATAGAATTCAGACTCATAGAATGAATGTGCTGAGCTGCTGCTGCCGCTAGTAAGTAAGAAGCAGCTTAGGACTTATGCAGCGGAACGGCAGCCATAAAATTTATCTCGACTTTTATTATTATTTTTCGTTACCGATATTCGCGTCAGTGTTGACTGGGGCCAGCGATAGGACTTTTATAAGATTATAACCATTTTTCATATGGCGCTGCTTGAGCTCAATGGAATTTTCGTTTTGAAGTTTCCGGCATGTGACAGGTTTGTGGAGGATTTTCATACACATAACATTTCAACATTTCAAAAATATAACAGTAACAGAGTACAAAACTAGATTTTTATTTAAAATGTGTTTTTATTTAGCCTTTTTACAGTTGGAGAAGTGAGCCTAGTGCTCTAGTTGGAATTTGAATCATCGTAGATTTGAATTGCCACTGATCGTCTCTGCGACAATTTGTTGGTCGAATTTGTCTGTCAAATTGCATTGCCTCGATTCCAAAGTTAAGTCTTTTGGGAGGCTGCTAAACACTGGGCTAAACAGTAATTTGTTTTGCCCTTTGACCAAACAAAAAATCACTTGAAAACAACCATTTGGCTTTGTTTGCCGCAGTCCATTTGCAATAATACAAAAATTATAAAGAATATGGAAAAGCCAATTTCAAAAGCAGCTAAAACTAACTAAGCAAGCGCTTCGCCATGGGATGCCCCGTGAAGATCATTAAAAGAGGTTGAACCTCGAAATGTTGCAATTCGGACGCAACATGAAGTGGCAGCAGCTACAAATTGGTGCATGTTGCCGCGTGGTTTCTTGGCCAACTTGACAGAAACTCTTGGAGCTGAGTGATAAACCAGGCATGGTGTTGGTTTTGGTTTGGCCAAGAAGACAGCTTTCTGATGGAACGAGATTTTCATGTAGCTCTGACAAGTAAATAATAATTGCAAAGGGTCATAAAACTGCTGTGGCTGCTGCTGATGGTGCTGCTCGAGTTTGACCGATCGTAAAAGAACTGCTCGTAAATTGCGCACCCAAGCACAGATCGAGGTGCATGTGCACTAGCAGTGCATAAACGCTGTCAACAAGGCGTAATACCAATAGCGACCGTTCTACTGGATACTTGCCTGTCGTGGCTTCCAATGAGTTTTTACTATTTTACAACTAGACGGTGTAGTATCCGAGCAGAAGCCAGTCACTGCTGCTATTGTTTCTCATTTCCAGCAACTTGTGTAACCTAGTGAATCGTAAAATCAGCTAGGAACATGCTTTTTGATTTGCATCTAAAGCTGCAGTTTAGGCTGCTGACGTATGTTGGATGCCCTCTGGAGGTCCTCGCGCATGTGAGAATTGCAGTGTTAATGTTTGTGCAATTATTAACAATTTCCGCTTGTATTCATTGTTAGTGGAATAGCCAATAATACTTGACTTTCTATGGAAGGTGTTTGGCGTCTTTATGGGATCTCGTTTTCTACTACATATAAGCGCTTTGTTGTAGCTCCTTTCATAAATTATTTTTTTTATTTTTGAATGAGCTTAGATTTTTTATGTTGGTTGCACGTGACTACATGGTGATGTTGCCTATTTTTTAACACTGTGGCTTCGAGACAACAGGGAAACTCTTTTTAGCACCTTTCAGTAACGAGTCGTTGTGATTTTATGGTATAGTTCATTTATTTAAATTACGACTACTGCGTGTAATATCGAAGTCTGTAGCATTTTCCACATAGGTGGATTCGTGAAGAAAAGAAGGGACAACTTACGCAATATGGTGTATAACCTCTGCTTCGTCTTTAGCCAAATACTTAGTTGAGTGCTAAGTATTCAATTATGAATTATGGATCAATATTGTGAGCACCTATCGTTCAAAATTCCTGCAAACAGTCCTTTTAGTGTGCTGTTGAAAATCGAATCCGAACGGCGAATTGAAATCTAATATCAAATATCTAAATCTTAATTTGAGGTCACCTAGTATCACCACGCTGAATTCCAGCTAGATTCTTTCTGACTCTATTTGTGTTCCATGCAATAATATAAGGAAATATTATTGATTTACAATAAAAAAAATGGTTTGAAAATAGTAGAAATTTCCTTTAAAAAAAACGAAAATAACATCGTGTAGATAAATGTTTGAATAACTCCACAACAAAGTTATAGCTCAATTAGACCACTACACACACTGTTGCAGTTATGCCTCAATTGTAGTCCCAATTCAAAAAACTCCAATACTTAAAATCAACCAGTTAACTTAGTTAAACAAAGATATGCATTCGACTGGTCTCTATTTTTACTTGAAACCGAAGAGCAGTCGGTTTCAAGCTTCTATGGAAAATGGATATCAATTCACACAGACTTCATACGCATATTTTGGATTCTTTTCTGTGTTACTACTATATATTTAAGTAAAAAATCATAAGTTAACATAGTTTAGTGAACATTTTTTTATTCACAAAAGATTTCAAGATGCGCAACCACAAATCGAACGATCAGCTGACTTGCAAATAGCATAGAAGACCGATGTAGTGGCACCGAAAACTTAACCTGGTCAAATTTATTTCTGGCGGTTGTTCTTCTTGTACTTTTCTCATTCTGAAGCGTATTTTTATTATTTTCTTTAACCCCCACACACACTGTGGCAGGGTATACTAACTTTGACACAACGTTTGTAACACCCATAAGGAGGCGTGTCCGGTATGGAAAAGTATATATATTCTTGATCAGCATCGAAACCGGAATCGATATAGCCATGTCTGTATGTCCGTCTGTCTACACGATAGCGGTCGCAGTTTTGAAGATTCCGACTTGAAATTTTGGGATCATGTTTCTTACTTCAAAAGCAAGAGCAAGTTCGAGAATCAGCCAAATCGAACAAAAACTAGGGTGGGTTCCCATATAAAACAAAAAAAAAGTAATAATTTGCCAATTTTTAAATTCGTACTGTGGGGGGGCATAGCCGAAGGTAGTCTACTAACTAGTTTTTAAAAGTTACCAATATTTTTTTTTGAGTAAGCCCTATTAAACATATTTTTAGGGTCCCCAGGGGGCGACTGACGTAAATGGTTAATTTTTGTGTTTTTCTTGTATTTTTAGATATAGATTTGATAGATTTTGAAATTTGTGTTTTTCTTTCGCCCCCAAAAAAATGTTAGCTCGTTTTGGCCAAGTTAAGGTTTTGGGGACCACCCCGATCGGTGAGGTTTGGGAGGGTTTTAGGCCAGAAGACCGTCCATCGGTTTGAAATATATTTTTAGTGGCCTGCCTGTCTGCAATCATTAACCATCAACGGTATTTTCCGACGGTAATCGAAAAATCCTTTTATAAATATAAAAAAACAGAAGAAATAAGACAACAGTTTTTCAAAACTTCTAAAAAATATTCCAAAAACCAGAAACATTTTCCAGAACTTCACAGCTATATGTGAAAGGTTTCTTTTTTTTTTTTTCCAAACACAATAAGAAAAAACAGGACAAGTTCAAAAGTTGAAAAGTTTTGCTACGAAGCGCTCCAAGTTATTCCTGGCATTCGTTGCACTGACAGCAATAACTTTGCTGTCAACTTGACATTTCCGTTTTGCCGCAATAGGGTAAATCTGCACACATACGCAACGGGTGAAAAGTTCAGCAGTAGTAGACGCAAATTTTTTTGTTTTAATTTTTTGTTGGTGGGGAGGTGTTTAGACATACATTTGTGTGCAAGTCGTTTGACGCGGTGCACGGTTCATGGTGCACGTGGTGCTGGGGTCCAAAATGTGGCACGCTAAGGAAGGTGTCGAACAGACACTCAAACACTATTGAAAGTAGAAAAAAGTTGTATTGTTGTTATTCTCGTTTACCTATATTATGCTGATTGTGTTGTAATACTGATCCGAACGCCATTAGATCTTTAACCGGCGGTGCTCTTGAACCGAGGGCGGCGAAACCGTCGCCCAAAAATGACGCCAGCGCGACAGCCCTAAGGGGCGCTTTTGATACTTCGGTGAGAATTTTGTTGTCGAATATTTTGGATTTTGCACAAAAAATCACACACACGCACACACCAACACACGAACACACGCGGGCGAACGAACGTTTACGTCGCACACACACTCGTACTTAATTGCCTACTTTTAGGCTATGCAGCGTAAGTACGAAGTTGAAAAGCACGAGGACCAAAGATTTTGTAATAAGAAGAAGACTTGAGGACGAGAACGAGGGCGATGATGGCGCGCACACGCAACAATTTTGGCCAAAAAATCACAAAACAACGGTATTTAATGACGTTAATTAGCGCGGGCGAATATTGAAAGGGTTAATGACATTTTTAGCGCGGTTTGGGGCTACAGCGTCGGCGGTTTGGTGCTTCGAGCAGTAAGCAACACTTGCACTTTCAGCTGAGTGTTGAGTAAGTATGTATGTATGTATGTGTATGTCTTGAGGTTGTTTTAAGCCGGCAACTGCGCGTAAACGACTTTGACAGCTGACAGTTGTAAGAGGAGCATCGTACTGGATGACAAATCGTTTCACACTTTAGACAGCAACTCGCATGATTTAATCCAAATGCGCGCGTGTGAGTGTGTCAATGGCTACAAATAACATCAAAGGATTTTCATGAAATTTGACGATTTCCAACTTTTCTATTCTAGGCCCACCAACTGTCGCACTTCACACATTAACACTTTGGCAGTTGTCACTTGCTGTACAATGTTGCCGGACGCAATTGCACTGAAAATCACACGTTAAAAATCGTTTCGCAATGATTGATTGATTCAGAAATGATTTTTTTTAAATTTCTATACCGACAGAGTGTCCGTCCGCTACGAGCGTACTACGCGAACGTCAAACAATTACTGAAACGTGTTACAACTTGTGTTGGCTGCAGCAGTACTAGAGTCAGCCAGCAGTAGCAGCAGGTATTGAAGAGCACCGACTCGCCTTGCCACATACCGGTTTGCTGAACCGCCCGCCTTGCTCACAGACTCGCTGGGAAAACCGACACACACACGCTCTCACTTGCGCACATGCCCGGCGGCGGTTGTTTCGTGTGTGACAAGGACGCACTCTGTATTTCCCCTTATTTCGGCGCTCATTTCGTGCGCGTGTTCGCTCTCTCTATCTCTTCAATCCGAGCGAGATGACAATAGATGGCAGTCCATCGCAGAAAATAGAAATGGAGTCTGTTTATGACATTTGTTGGCTGCGACAGTGTTGGCACTGGGACAGCAGCGGCAGCGCCTGTGGTTAGAGGGCGTTGCTAAGCAACACTGGCAACTGGTTTTTGTGCATGTGTGTGTGTGTGAATACGTCGTCTTGTTGTTGTTGTTGTATGGCGGGGAGTTGCGTCGAACCAATGGCATTTTTCAAAGTGACATTTTGCTCTTTCGTTGGAGTCGTCAATGTGTTGTTGCTGTCGTGGATGTTGTTGTTATTGTTGTTGTTGCCTTGCCAAGGCAAAATGTCAAATACTTGCTGTCAACTGCTGGCTCAAGAGTAACACGAAGTTGGGCTCGCTTCATATCTGTTGCGGGCTGGAAAAAATCCGCCCCTTTGGCATTTTACCATAGCACAGTTTTTTTGTTCATCTACACTCCGCATGCGGAGACTTTACCGTACGGCATTTGTGAAAAGTTTCAACGTGACATGGTAATAAGCCAAAGATCAAACAGAAATGGAAAACAAATAAAAAAAATTGTCATAACTGAAAAAAAGGGGAAAAATTGTCTTGGGGTACAATTTTACCCGTACCCGTACCCGTCCTTGAAGTGTTGTGGGTGAGTTGGATGGGTGTTTATTTTCCTATTGTGTGTGTGTGTGTGTGTGTTAGTATGCAGGCGTGTTTTCTGTTACTTCACCGCTGCTTCACGTCTACTGTCAGTATTTGTCTCTTGTCTGTTCTTGTGTTCTTTGCTAGCAGTCGGCAAAATATTAGGGTGTTAAGCTGTGAAGTGTTTGGTGGGGGCTTTCTTTTTCCTTTTTGCCTCTCAGCTTGTTTGTGTATGTATTGGTAAATTGGTAAATATTTCTGTGTGTGCGTACGTAGTTGTGCGACAGTGTTAATGTCAACTGCTCCCGCAACACAATTCTTACGTGTACAAAAACATACGATAAGTGCGCTACAGAGTGCCGAGGAAGAGTGAAAGTATTCTTTATGGTTAATTTTTGAAGGCAAGTTGTATCGATAGAATTGGGGCGCTACTGGTTTTGAGGGCTTTTCGGCAATGTGGAATATTTAGAGCACTCCTAGTAGCGAAGAAGAATCATGATATCAGGGGTCACACAAAGTGGCACAGAGTAGTTTCTATTCGAAATAAAAACAAGCTCAAATTGACCCAAGTGCAGTTCACCTGAAGAATCATAATTTCGCAATGGTATTCAGTATTACCGAAAGTACCGCATCTGAATGGACAAACTTTTCGAAACGTGCTCAGCATTTCTGCTGTGCTATCTCGCTTGTTAGTAAAGAGTAGCTCAACATCAGGACAAGCAGCAACAACAAAAACGACGAACACACAAGCAGCGTTGCCACTTGAAGAAATATTTTGCACCAATTTTAGTCCAAAAGCAAAAAAGACTAAATGCCACTTAGCTCTTTTGGTTAGCGCATCGACGATATATTGCAAAGTTGAATTAACAGAAAACACACAGTCTTCATTGATTAGTTTCGTTACATAAGTTAACAGAAATACCTAATGCCTAATGAAGTACAAGCTTTGGATGTTGTTGTTAAGATGAAGTGGATTCATATTTCATCCGATTGTCATAGTTTCATCCGAGTGTCGCGTTCGCATTCAAGCACTATCTATAAATATGAATGATCTAGACTTTTGCAGATTGTTAAAAAAAAATTATACGGATTTAGATAAATGAAGGGGTGCTAATTTGAAATTAGGAGTCACAGAGCAGTTTTATGAAAATATACTCAGTCCGGCTCCTTAACAACAAAATACTAAAGTTTGTCTTTTTGAAAATTTCCAAAAGAAGCTCGGCCTAAGCTTTAACATGCAGGTACTGTTTGCCAAATTATTATTATTACGCATAAAACCAGTGAACACAAGTGGTAACACTGTTCACAAGTGCATGACAAGTAAAGGACAGTTAAAGTATCAAAACTCTGAATGGTGTGCTCAAAAAAAGCACAGCAGAGCGCAACAATCAACGAACATTGGTGTGTGTGCTCGTTTGTATGTATAATGTGTGCAAAAAGGTATTCGTTGGTCACGATGAGTACGATGGCACCAGTATCAGCACCAGCACTGTCACTATTGCGATCGTTACGCTGTGATATATTTGAGCTTTGGTATATGGATAGAACCAAGACCAAGCCCATGCCAAAAACGGACAGAGCGACGTTGCAAGCTGTTATATGTCACTCGCGTGTCACATATGGGTTGTGTGCAAGTAGTCCTTTTTTTTGTACAGGTGAGCTGTATTAGAGCGATGTTTGTGGTTTTGATTTTGTTGTTGCAAGGTGTCCACCCATTTGAATTCGTTGCACTTGACGCTGGCGGTTGTCGTTGCCGTTGTTTCTGTTGGGGTTGCCTTTGTTTATATTGCTCTTCAAGCAGTTTTTAGTGCGTCATTGTGTGCGCCGTTCTGACATTTGCTGTTTTGATGTTTTTGGTGCGCTCAAGAATGTGAACAGTTGATATCGCGTGCAACGATTTGCACTGATATGTGGAAAAGTTCATTGTTGCGGCCTGTGTCGTATCCAGGAACAAATTTCAAAAATTTTCGGTTAAAAAAAATGTTATATTTAAAGACCATTTTAAATATCTTCAAAATTACATATCGCTCATTCTCTGAATAACGGCTTAACTCGAAAAGTCATATTGTTGGGAAATCACGATTTTAAAGCTCAGTTTTGGCGGAGTGGACCGCTGTTTTGGATTTCGCCACAAAACCCATCATCAGCACTCTTTATCCCATTTTGGTTAACTTCTGGCGATAAATTGCAAATTCGTTACATAAATCTTTAAAAGTTTTCCCCATTGCAGACTGAATATGATATTCATGCTGTCTTCATAGGACATACAGCTCCGAATAAGTATCAAAATTTACCGACGGCGAAAACTTTGCACATGTTGTTACTCTCAAAGCTGCAGCAAAACATAAAAATGTTATTATTACGCTCATAAACTAAACTAAAAGTAGTTTACAAAATTCATCACTCAAAATTCTGCATTTAACTAAAATCCCGCAAGAACATTTGTATCCAAACTTTATGCATACGAAACTTTTCACATTACACCATGCGACAATTTTAGAAAAGTTGTTAAGGGACAAGACTGGACTAGGACGGGATGAAAGTGCTACCATAGTAGAGCAAGACCGTTCGAGGGTTTTTAAAAGTTAGCTACCGAAGTCTTTTAAATTACCTTGGAATGTTTTTCTGCGAGACTACTTCAGTTTTTAATCAATAACTCATCCGGTATAGATGATAGCGTTTTACTTTGTAACTGGAGGTCCGCTAAACAAATATTGTGCACAAACTATAAGAAAAAAATAACTTCCAGTTAGTTTTTTGTAATCAAACGTTTACCATTTATAAACATTTCCAATCGAAAACAACAATAGTTTTTGTCCGATTTGGCTGATTCTTGAACTTGCTCTTACTTTTGAAGTAAAAAACATGATCCCAAAATTTCAAGTCGATATCTCCAAAACTGCGACCGCTATTGTGCGGACAGACGGACAGACGGACATGGCTAAATCGACTCAGGAGGTGATGCTGATCAAGAATATATATACTTTTCCATACCGGACACGCCTCCTTATGGTCGTAGTATACCCTGCCACAGTGTGTGTAGGGGTATAAAAATGTGTTCAGACTTTAATCTAAATCGTTCATATATTCAAAACAAAAAGTATAGCACTAAACGATGACGTTACAGTTTTCAAAAGATTCGTTTTGTTTTGATAAATTATTAGATTTTGCCTATTCGACCATTTTTTAACTTCTTGATCCTACATTTCTCAAAGACGTGATAGAAAAATTCTTGTTCAGCGTATACAATTCAAATTCAAAATGTTCAAATTTGGTGGGGTGGTGTGATGTAATTAAATTTCTATTATTTGACTATTTGTTTAAAAGTAGCGTAACGAAAATGTCTTGTATGACTTAAATGACATATAATAATCTAGAGAGTGAACTATCTAACTAACATTTTGAGCAATTTATAGGTTATTTTGGAGCCGAAACCTAAATCCAAAATCCAAAAAAAGTTATTTAATAAACCATTTGTAGATTTAAGTTGGTTCAATGACTAATGGGGCTCTTGAAATTATTTGAATAATAAAAAAAAACGGTTAACCGAACGTAACCATTTGTACGAATACTATTCGGTTATTGATATTCGATTAGTCGCTCAGCTTCGATTATTCGATTATCCGTTCACTGTCGACTAGTCGGTTAACCGTTCATATTCGGTTAACCGTATAAGAGTTCAAATCGAAATCAAAAGTAAAAGTTTCAACTGTCAAAACGAAAATTACAAACGAAATTAAATTTGCTGAACGTCGCACATTGCATATGATTTCTCTTTTGAGCGTGTCATTGAAGATTTCGATTTTTAAACTCATAATATTCGACTAACCGAATATCAACGGTTAACCGACTAGTCGACAGTGAACGGTTAATCGAATAGTCGAATGCGATCGACTAGTCGAATACTTCTAATCGAATAGTAATAGTCTAATAGTTAGGTATCCGGTTTATGCGGGTAATCGATTATTCGAATAACAAGAGCCCTAATGACTACACTGCCTAAATGTTCTCCATTCATTTGAGATTTTGAACCTGAAAATGCGCCGACATTTTATTGAACAACTATTTCGTTATATGTATGTATGTAGCTGTCACGATGTCATAATGAAAATGTAAGCTCTGGCGTTAATACTCCGCAAAACCATATCGAGTGAAAATGACAAAAATCACCAGCATTTTTCCTCACACACTACGCCATAAATTGTGCACCTTATTTGCCAAAGCACCAGCGCACACAGGAATCGCAAGTGAAAAAGTTCCACACTGACATCATGGTGGAAGAGGGTACGGAAAAGCTCATACCTACAAAAAGAAGTCAATATAAATATTCGCCTTCGGTTAGATTGAACTTGTGATACCCTATTCCCATTTTTAAAATACAAATTTACATCAGACTTTAGGCACTTTTCAAAGCTAAAATTTTTTGTTAAACAAGATTTTTTATTTTGGCAACAGCCCAAGAACAAAAATAAAAAAAATAATTCAAAAATTCCAAGCAAATGAAGGACATTTTTCCTATGATTTCATTAGGAGCATTCGATTTTTCAAAAGGCGTTTATAAAAATTAGCACCAAGTGCACAAAGTCTATATAAGACGAGCTCAAGGATGTAGCGTATACCACTGTCTGGAAACATCGGATCGTGACAAATGGCAGAAGCGATTTGACCGGCTTGTTTGCTTTTGTGGAGCCCAATATTGTGCTCGGAAGTTTCATTACGTGGGTTGGGTTTGGAACGAACGAAGGCTTTCCGAAGCACTGGCGAGTTCAAAAGGTGTGTCACCACGGCGAATGAAATTGGTTTGTCACTTTTTCCTTCTTACTTGTCGTGAAGCGCTTTGGGAGGTGGCTGGCTACGTGGTACTTCTGGGTGGTCTTATGCATTTTACATTTCAGGAAAAATATTTGTAATTTTCCATCAACCATTTTGCTTGATAGCAAATGAGCATTTGATTCAAGAACTTACAAATTTGAATAATGCCGAATTGTGAATCTTCAGTCAAATTGTCTTCTCTTGGCTAACATTTTTGTACGGGTAAATGTGTGTGCCGCTGACGATTTGTCTTTTCCGCTGTCACTTTATTCCGCATCCTGCAGCGCATTCGTTTTCATTTGTCGTTTGTTTGCGAACTTTCATTTCAGTTTGTCCCCCCATCTTGTTATTTTTGTGGCCATTGTCGTTGTTGTTATCCTAGCCTTGGTTAGATTTTTATCCTTCCGTCTCCAACGAGCTACGTGCACGAATGTTGAAAGTGGATACAGTATTTGTTGCAACTACAACAGAAATAACAAAACGAAGATTTATCGTGGCCACGTACGAAATACAGTGGCTGCTGCAGCGCATAAATAAAAAGAAAAATGGCGAGAAATGCCAGCACATAAGCACATATACACTCAAATGAAAACACACGTACACAAGGGCATTTACACACCACCACACATACCATAGCAGGACATGCACCGAAATCATCATGACTGCGAACGTGATACAAATGAAAAAAATCATCACACCGTGGCAGCTATAAAAACCAAACTAAGGTTGGACGAATAGAAGAGCAGAGGAGACCTCGTGACATCGACCAAAAGACAATATTCCAGATTTACAGATACTAACTAACGAGTGTAAAGCACACTATTTTTAGGAGGTTGTTGTACATTTAACCAGTTTGCCTCCTTTTATTTTGTCTCGTCCCAATTCGATTAAGTGAGTACCAGGGATGTCATTTCCCCAAATAAACGAAACTGTTAATATGTATTAATTTCTCTTCTCACAATACATGGAAAATCGCGATATCGCAATATGAATCAACCACATAGAGCACAATTGAAGGCATCGGATCAGTAAGGTGGTAAGTCAACCAATTTTTTTATTATATGAAAAAAAAATCAAATAAATTTTGGATTGGAGATGGGATCTAAAAAGTGACTGTGGTCGACTTCTGTGACGTTCTGACGTCTCACAGCGGGTTCCCACCCAAGAATAATGTTAATTTTTATTATTTGGCTTTTTAAGGTAGGTTTTACAGGTCGCAGCGTTGAGCGTTCGGAACGATGGACAGAAGGGCTTACAGAAAGTCGAACTGATCTCGAATAATATATATAAACGGCAGCGGCGTTGCTCGGACGTGTACTTACAGTCGTGAAAGTACCCTCCCATGAACTGTCCTACCAACAGCAGTAAAATTACCCTCCCGCGCTCCCCGTAGGTACTTGTGAGTACAATTGTTTTTAACTGAATCATAAAATTGACATTTTCCCTGTTAAAAAAATAAATTTCATTTTCGAGTTCAAACCAAATTGGGAATTCTATTTTTCGTTTATTTTTTTCTTGCTACAATGTATTTTCTGTTTTACTACGCCATGGCTTTGCAAATTGTCTGGGATTCGCACCCCACATACGCCTATGAATTCTGCCGTTTCGGCAGGGATACAGAACTGTGCCCTCTGTTGCCAAATACGCGCCACTTCATGTGCGAACCGGAATCTATTGAACCGCACGGCGAATACTTGGCTCATTACCCGATGACCAGGAAGATGGTTAGAACATTTCTCGAATCGCACAATGAGCTACGCGATAAGGTGGCCAGGTTAGTTACTTAATTTTGAGTCACCTCATTTTGCTACAACTCCGCCGTGTTTTAGTTAACACCTGCCCGACGGCACCTTTACTATTAGATTTACTACCCCCACCCCCTACTTTCATAAACATTTTAGATGCTACTGCGGTACATCCAAACATTTAAATGAATGCTCCCTTTAAATTTTTTAAATTACATCATATAAGATTTCTTTATTTTTGCCACCGCTATTGCTGTAGGTACTGGCCAAATAATAAATATGCATAATAATAAACAACTCAAAATTGCCTGTATCGTAATAAAAATTTTTATGCAGCGGCAGCGAACAATATGGCAGCAGGGGCTTCTTTCCGAAAGCGGCACGAATGCGTGAACTCATTTGGGACGACGAATTGGCCTACATTGCACATGTACACGCTAGTCGGTGCAATATGACGCACGACCATTGCCGCAACACCAAACGATTTCCGTATGCCGGACAGAATCTGGGCTTTTTCGCGAGTAATTCGAAGCAAAGCGCAAAGACTGTCATCGATGCTGCATTCGAAGGATTTTATGTGGAAAAGGACTTAGTGCCGGATGGTACAGATATGGCGAAACAGTATACCAGTACTTATACTGCAACGATGGGTCATTTTACGCAGCTGATGAACGATCAAGTATCGCGTGTGGGCTGTGCTATGGCATACTGCGCCAACTGTGCTAGCATAACAAAGAAGAACAAAATTATCAAGCATTGCTATTATATAACCTGCAATTATGACGGTACAAATATCAGAGAAGTGCCGGTCTACCAGCTCGATTTGAATGAGTCGGGCTCAAATTGTTCAAATTGGAAGACAGCCAAGAGCACCAAATATCCAAACTTGTGCGCGAGCACTGGAGAAATATTCGAAACCGAACTTCCACCAATACAATACTATGATTAAATGCAAGTTTCGCGTGTCGCCACACTTTATAGAACGATGTTTTGGTCAGGGTCGCATTGGAAATTATTTTAAACAAATACATGCCAAATTTCTGTAAAATACATTCAATATATACTAAGTTCCGTTTTATTCATATTGTGTTTTGAATGGGCGGTGCAAAGCCCCGTTCTGGAATGCCAACCTGATATGAAAGTGTCCTAATTATCACTGAAATATCGTCGTAAATTTCACGAACTGGCGTATCTCAGTCAATTTCACGGGTGGCCACATTCATGGCCAACAGTTTTTGTTCTGCACCACAACACACCTGAATCTGGTGCTGGATGCGTGGTTTTGTCATCCGGATGGCTTTTATTTATATCTTCCTTAGCCCTCTCTTCTGGCGATGCATACTTTAAGGAATCTTCCACAGTCCACACTACCGCTTCCTTGTACTTATCCATTTCTTCCTTCGTCCATGGCGTGGACACTTTATCTGATTTTACTGAGGACTTCCTGACTCTTTTCTCCATTGCGGTTGTTGTTGTCACGAACACAGTTCAGTACAAACTAAATTTCTACTAATCAAACCTAACGTATTTCGGCATTCGAATTTCATTTATTCTGTTAGCATTTGTTTATTTCAACGTAAACGTAATGCAATCTTCTTGTTTATTTTAAAGTACCAGCGGAAATTTTTGTTATTGTAAGATATCTGCGATTCTCACTTCGTTGCGACAGATCGGCTCCAATGTGAATTTAATTCACGCACCATTCGGTATTTTTTAATATATTAATTTCAATGGGGTAGACACGATTAGGTGCAACTTCTTGGAAGTTTTTTTTCTTTAACGTGCTCCCCACCCACACACCTTCGATTTGAGACCACTTTTGGCCAAATCCGTGCAATTTTTTTACCTCGGGACAAAATGGGTTACTCATGTTTTGACCCACTTCCGCCCAACTTCTTGGAAGTTTTTTTTCTTTAACGTGCTCCCCACCCACACACCTTCGATTTGAGACCACTTTTGGCCAAATCCGTCCAATTCATTTTTCCATGAGTAACGCCAGTAGACAGTCACGCCAGTTTGTGAAATTGACGACGATATGAGATAAAAAATATGGCTTCGTAAATGTGATTCCTAAATTGACACAACATAATGATTTTTTTGATATTTGAATTGGACCGGTCATTAGGTAGGGCCTCCTGTTTCGTAACTACGTACCTTACCCCTCTAAGCGCTGCACCTCTATCATTTCTGCCGATAAAAACAAAGCTCATTCAAAATGATCAAAAACCATCTTTTGGCATTTTTATTTTTTTAAATATTATTGTTATTGATTGTTTTAAGGTTTAGCTTAAGTGTAAATATTTTCAGAAAAATATTGGATCGATTTTTTAAGCTCGAAGCTCGAAACGCACGAAAGTGTCTGCGTCCGAAATGTGTAAGACAAATACACAAAGTGCGTACGAAAGTCCTTAGACTAGACGATTATGAAAGCGAAAAATTTAAGTCCTTGGGTGCCTGGTAATGTCCATGAAGGGCAATTAGTAATATTTTCATAAAATAAAGAGGCAAGTGCCACACATACACATTTGCACAACTAAACATAATTAAATATTAACATGCACTCACACCAGGACCTGCGTCAGGGGGTATTTGGGGGGTGGGGGGTAGGACAGACACATTTCTGCATTCGAAACAAGATTTGTGTTTAATAGGGAAGAGCAATACTCTTTTTCTTAGTATTGCGTGTGAGGCACTTCGATTACAGAAGCGTTTGTCGTTTTTTCGACTTTCGTCGGCTTTTTTTATTTGAAATTTCATTTAGATTGCTTTTTTTCAGTAATTATTGAAGGGCTAAAATAAATTTCGTATTGAATAATCCCGTATGTAAAAAAAAAGTTTTCCAACAAAATTACTGCGCACGACCCTGACTCACACAGGCTCCAGTAAAAGCACACATAGATACAAAGAAACCCAGATGCATCGGATACTGTAATACAACATTAAACCGTTGGAGAACGGTACAGTACAGGATGGATGGTTAGGAGCATACTTTTGAGCGTCCATTAAATATGTGCGACATCATATCAAAATAACCGAAAACTTAAAATGGCCAAAAGTCTTCGTCGTCAAATTACCTGAGGAAATTTTTGAGCACTTCCGGTTGTTCAAGTATATATGTGTGTTTTTGTGTGGGTTGGGATGTTGTTTTAGGAGCATTAGCCCTTGAGTGTATGTGTGTGCAGAGTAGGTGCCTGCTAATTGTGTATGCAACTTGTTGCATTTTGTTTACAGCACTTGGCCAGAAGGTGTATGGATGTGCGACCGTGTGCGATTATGTGCTTGAATGAGTGCTGTTAGTTTTGCAACGTGGTGTTTACATATGCAACAACGAAACGTTAATTAGAAATTTTGAGTTAAAACTTTCGAATGCTCTGCATTAATTGGCCTTTAGAGGCATCATGATTCATTGCCAAAATGCTGAGGCAACTTGAGTTTTCGCTACAAGATACGTATGTGATCGTATCCATTTATTGAATCCCTGAAACGGTAAAATATGATTTGTCTTTGGGACTTGCAATTAAAGTCTCCCTTGAATACTCGTCTCCATTTTACTTGTAACGAAAAACCACATTGCTGAGCGTATTTCACATCTGCCATGGTGGTAATAATTCACAGCCAGTCTGTTGTTAGTGATTCTGCAGCGCAACCAATGCCAGTGGCGCCACACATTCGCATTAAACAGCAGAAGCTACGATGTTGCCAGTTGTTCCTCCATTCAGTCAATCGAATGGAAGTGACGGCATTCGGCTACCATGGAATCAGCCTCATAACAGTACGTGACAATAAGCCTGCCGCAATCCCAGTTCCGACACTGTGGCTAACTCACCAAGCACACGCAACCATGCAAATTGCCACTTCCTTTCGCTGGCCACGAATTCCACGGCAGCAGCTATAAAAATAGTTCGATTTGGACTTTTGCATATCGGCACAAAATCACTCAAACTGAAGCCAGTATTGTTGCTGCTGCTAAATCGCATGTTGCACTTTCAACTTGAAAAAATGCGCAGTCTTTTCGTCTGTCCGCTGTGATACTGTATGCAAAAGTTTTGTGCACGTGAATTCTGTGACGAAGCTCGCGATTGCACTCTCAACTTTGCTGTTCATTAAACACGCTGCATGCGATGATGGCAATGCCAATAAGCTGCTGTGGCAAAGCCAAGAGTAGCTACCGGATGCTGCTACATCATGCATGATTTTGATGAATTATTGGCGCTGCTGCCGACACATTTCTGCAGTGGCTCCAATGATTTCGTTATTTCGACAAATAGAATTCGTGCCTGTTCGTCAAGCTAGCAGTCACCTGCTGAAGTGCCGATGTCTGGTCATCGCCACATACCTTCAGTTTGGCGATGCATGATTTATAGCCTCGCTTTGAATGTGGCGACGTAGTGAAGATCACAGACATTGCTGTGAAGGATTTTACCATGTTTTAGTGATGAAATTCACATTTTGCTGAATGGATTTGGTCCTCCTTGAATGTTTTGGGCGGATTTGATTTATTAATTTATTTTAATTCGAAACAATATGCCTCTTTGGAGGCATATTTGTCCTTGCAGCTGAAATAATTGGCACAGTGAATCCACCATTAATTCAGCTCACTACGTTGGTCTTCAAACATCCAGCAACAAGGATGTCAGTAGTCACTTGCCTGCCGCATTCGGGCCATTCGTTCTGTGCACTTAAATGCCGCTGTCGAGTTTTAACCGCTTTTAAGAGTGTATTTCAGTTTGCTCTTACTCGTATGCACTTCTCCTTCGGGTATATGACACGAAATTGGATTCATTATTTTCATTGAGTAAATGGCGAGGACGATCTCTGCGTCGTTTGCTGTTGTTGTTGTTTGGTGCGATTATCCTTATATCTGCGAGATTACCAATTATTTGTTGCTGTTCAATTCGTGTTAAATTTTTTTTGCTTCAAAATGAAAACGTAGCCGTGATTATAGCGAGTCTCCCTCCCCTTTTGTGTTGATTTTGGCTTCTGCTGCGGCTTTCGAGTTGACCTATTCGCGTAAATTTCCTGCCGATGTCGGAGATGTCGTTGTCTGGGCTGCTGCTCAATTTACAACGTGCCGCTGCCACGGTGGAATAAACTCGCTTAAGGCTGGCATTGTTGCTGCAACTGAGTTTATGATGTTGTTTTTGTTTTTGTTTTGGCATAATTTAGTGCAATTTTAAAATAATAGTTTTGTGTTTTTATTTCCACTTCACTGCGACTGGGGTTAATGCGCAATTAAGCAATTTCGGAACCAGGCTCAATTGATGGTGTCGCAACAGACAGCTGCTAACACTGGTATTTATGAGATAGGCGATTTCGGCAAAAGTTAATTATTGTTTCAAGTCAAGAAATAGTTTAGTCAGACGAATTCTTTGAATATGAATGCTGGAAAATAGGCCCAATGGAAAAACTGGGCTAACCAAAGCGGCATTGTTTGGCTAATTGAAGTACTAATATTCTAAAATATGTTTCACATTTACTTATTGAAAGACACAACAGTATCCTTTTTTCTTAAATTTGTAAATATTCTTTAAAGTGTTTCGCCGCCGGCCTTACGCTGGTAATACCTGTTAAAATCGGGAGCGTACTTACCTTTCTGTTGCGGTTCCAGCACATATTCGTATCTACCGCGCAGCCAAGAAGACATTTTACAAAGTGAGTACGTTTTTCATGGCTCCCAAAAGAGCAATTTCTTCTGTAGAAATACTTCAGAAAGTCCACACAGCCGACAACGGGCAACCATCACCGTCGCCACCATCATGGGGTTATACCAGTAATTTCACCGCCCCACGTACCTCATCTTCAATATCGGCTACATGAGCAGCAGGTTCGCATTGCTGGCAACCATAATTTCATATCTGGCCAAAAGGGGGCGTTTATCGTTATGCGAAACAACAACTTCTGTAAGTTTGTTTTTTGTGGTTGTGGCCTTTGTGTCGACTTTTTTCTTCCTTAATTCAAGTTGCTTTTAGCTGGTTGTTGCTGCTGTTGTGGCAAAGCAGTTCCTTTGGTTCCAGCTGAATCGCAATCGCATCTTATAGTTTGCAATTCAAACGTGCCACCGAAACGTAGCAGAACTTTAAGTCTGAAAATGATTTCCTGTGCGAAGTTCGGTCTTTTTGTTGTTATGGTTGCTGTTCTCGGATTTGGTTGCCCTTGTTGTTATTGTTGTTGCTGCGAACCACTTGGGAAGATACCAACTTCAGATATGCGCTGTACTATGCTGTGGTGCTGCTGAGGCTTACTCTGAATCTGCTGCTGTCGTTCATATATAAAAAAGCAGTCGCTTCGCCTCGCTTTATCATTTCTCAGTTTTATTTTTTTTACCAGGGTTCGAGTATTAATATCAGCGGATTCACAGATGTACATCGTATTGACCACTCATAGTGACATTCCGGCTGAGAGGTCGGAGCGAAGCTGGAGCAAAGCAATGTAAAAACTGTCCTGCTCCAAAGCCCTGTTTTTTCGCTTTTGTTTTCATATATGACAAACGTGTAGCGAATGTGATTTTGATATCCTCCATTTCCGTTCTGAAACCTTTTAGCAGTGGTTCGCTTCATGTCCTACATGCATTTCCCTCCCCACAACCAAGTTGCCACCAAATCAAAATCTATATATTATAAATCACCGCCAAAAACAAGTGAGCAAGTGAAGTTACTATTCACTCCACTGAATTTAAAATTTAAATTCATAGACACATTAAACTGTAATACAATTTTGTATTTGGAATATTTTCAAATACTCTGGATGGCATCACTCGCCAGAAAACTCTCCTTCGTGAAACACCAAAAAAAGAAGTGTCTTTTGCTCGACTCGATAATTCGCAATTGTTACTATGGATGAATACATGTACATACAATGTACAATGTACATATACACATTGACGAGAAGAAAAAAAGAATCGAAGCTAAAAATATAGTATATCTGCCATGGCACCGACATCTCTGAACTGCGAACTGCATAAGCCAAAAGCAGGAAAATCGAAAAATGTTTTTCAGAAAATGGACAAAAAATTGCAAGGACTTAGCCAGTTCAGCCATCAGCAGAGTCTGAGTCGGCCGAATCGAATGTTAGACTCACAAGTAAAGGCTACAAATGGTTTGGAAAAAAATGTATTGCATGTGCGTCCAACTTTAGTGCTGCGGATGGGATTAGTACAATTCCGATGCAAATAGCTGGCATTGGCAATATCGAAATGGTTTGGATACGAATATGGAAAAGATTGCACTACCAGAGGGACACGTTTACAAGCAAATCGCACACACAAATTTCAAACGATTATTGAAAAGTCTTTGACTAAGTACTTACACAAGTCAATATAGGGAGAGAAAATTCCCAATCAATCGTCGCCATCAGCATCAATCGGCAGATCGACGTAGAGTGGAAGCTCTCCCAGTACTTTTCCAATTTTTACAGTTATCCAAGCGACTCACATATATATGACTCTGCGAATCAGTTGATCTACGATCTCACAAATGGGTGGCGTCTTTTCTTCCACTGAGCCAATTTAATGTCCGCCTATTGGACAGTTTAAGTTTTCAGCTGCCATCAGTAGCAGCAGTTGTAAATCAAAAATGAAGAAAACAAAATGCCACTACCTCTGCGCCCATAATTTATGGCTAGAATCTTGACATAATTACAGGGTGCTACTGTTGTGGGATTCGTGGATGTTGGGCTTCTTTTTGTGCTCGCCTAACTGCAGCTTGGTTCGCAGTTGCAGCAAATGCAGCACACCAAAGACCAGTTGCGGACACACATACACTCATGCTTGTGTGTCTCCCACCGTCGCGACACAGCCACCATTGCCAAGGAGATTAGATATTAAGATATGTGCACGTTTATTAGATCCCATTAACTGATTGCACTCGAAATTTATTCGTATTCTATGTTAAGTGCGAGTGCAAGTACGAGTCTGCCACCGCCACGGTTGCTTTCAATTAAAATGCAAAAGTCATAAATCATCAATATTTTTATCGTACCGAACTTTAAAAAAATTGCATCGCTGGCAGTGTGAGTGACACTTTTTGGCTGAGCTGAGCACTGCACCGTTTTATTTGCTATCGATTAGCATGAAGTATTTATTTCACTTCAACTTTATCTACGTAGTACGTACACAATAAAGCATACAAAAATATCAAGCAAGCATGTTTTAATTAAATAAAAGTAGTAGATTATTTTGCAAATCATTTTGTTGAATTAAAAAGATATATTTTTGCAATTTTGTTTTAAATTTAATATAATAGCAAGAATAAAATCCTAGAACCGCTCGACCATTTCTAGAAACGAATAAGTTTTGTGTGCGTTACGTTACATCGGCCAACAAATACGGAGAATGGGCAGTAAGCTTTGCTTTTCGATCTTTTCAGAGAAATCTTGTTCTACTCGAATGTATTTTGAACAATCGACGCTATTACCCCGAGCTTACATCTGCGAGCAAATGCTCGGGTTTGACTTTGCTTATTTGCATTTGATGTAACTCGCACTTAGCACACGAATGTATTATTCACTCAACTTAACATTCAACTTGATCTGATCTATTCACTCATTTCAAAACTATATATTCAATTATTTAATCTCAGCCCGGTGTAAATAATTGAAAATGCATTACAAAATATTTACCAACTATTTTCATTTTATTTTATTTAAATTTTAGTACGTTTTAATCGTTTTTATGCTTTTAATGTTGTTATTCCAGTGCGTTTGTTTCTTTTGTATTTACAATGTTTTTGTTGTTGCAATTGTCTTTGTTGTTGTTTTTTAATGGTAGTTGCTGGAAATAATGTCATTTTCATAAATAAATATTTGAGTTGGCCGCGCGTGTGTGTGTCAACATACGTATGTTAATTTTTTTAATAACATTTTGCCGCTATAATTTTGCCGCTATCGATTAACACCAACAGCCGCAGCAACAACAGCGACACTGCCAATGATGTTACTTGCAACAATCACCTTTTTTGTATTTTTTCGATTATTTCCGCTAAAGCGCGTGTAAATATTTGAATATTTAAACATATGCCTTTCATACGCTCCAATCCGCAATCCGTGATGTGCTGCTTTTTTATCACCATCATCATAATTATTATTATTTTAAAGCGAAATCGCTTATGTTTGCGCAAAATTGTTTAATTGATTGTTGTGTGCGCGTGTGTGTGTGCATACCAGTCCCTGAATATTTAATGGGAACATGCCATTTTCCGTTGGGAAGCATTTTTTGCAACTGCTTGTAGTTTGTTAAAAGATAATTTATACATATATAAAAAATACATTGTGCTTGTGTAAAAAATCATTCGGATTACATAGTAATTATTTCATTACTTCCATACAAATTGCCAAGCGAAATTGGCGCCGAAGTTGTTAAATTTTTAATGTTTGTTATTAAAATAATTGCAATTGCAAAATGTTAGGCCAGTGATCGATACTTGATTGTGATTCGAATGCACCATGCATATGTATAATATACATTGTATATTATTATCTTGATTTGATAGAAGGTGTATGCTCTAGATATTATTACATAGCTCACAGTTCCTCGAAGTATAATGGCGGTCACTGCCACCGCCCACTGGGAATTGATTTATTAAAAAAATGCATTCCAAGAAGCAAACAAATTTCGTGCATTGTGAATAGATTTTCCCTCGCCAATAATGTTCATAAAGTCGTAAAGTGCAATTTCAAAGAGTTTGTGGATTATAATAGAAAACACCTGAGAATGCTATCTACAAAACACACTCAATTGTCACCATAAACAAAAACTTCGTATAGCAATGAATTCGGCCAGGCTTTTCTCAAAACAGCTTTCCATTAGTCCAGCCCTAACATAAGGTGCCCTTCTCAAAGTCTGAGATCTGATTCACGCCACATGGCATACACGAGTTACAACCTGACGCGATTCGATTTCGATGCTGCTGCCGATCCCAGACCGTGCTGTATATTAAAATGAAATTACAATTTCCATTTAAGTCCGCTTAGAGAAACTTCATCGTAGGTATTAAAATTATCAGCACAAACAATGCTCACGGGCAGCGGAAAGATCTGTTTTCCGAGTCGAGTCAGCAGCGGCCAGCTTAAATGTCTATCATTGTGCCGCATGAGGAACAGTACAACTGCATGTGTGGTTTTCGTCACTGCGTAAATCTCGAAGGCATTAAATCCTTTGAGAACAGCTGTTTTGGCGTGAACGCACTCGTAAGTCAGGAGGCCAACAAACGGATTTGCATAAGTTGGATTCGATTCTGGAATTTGTGAATGCTTTTATCGCAATTTTGTCATCTTTTCACAAAGTGTCAACCGCGCCGCTGCCAGGTAGTTTCATCATTTGTCATTTGGAGTGATGCTTCCGTTGTTGGTGCTTTGTTTGTTATTTGCTCGCCCTTTAGCATACGAAGCGAGGTTCTAGGCTGCAGCGCGGGCGTGTGTAAGCGGAAGGTGACGACTGTGTTTGCAGGTAAGTGCCCAGGTTTTGTGACTTATTGTCAGCAATTTGTTAGTGACACTTTGTATGGGGTCGCACGCGTCTGTCAGTGTCTTCCTTTGGGCCTCTGTCTTTGGAAGATCAACTACTTTCGATTGTTATGTTATAGAGCGGACAGTTTTGATATTTCACTTTCACACTTGTTATGCAAATAACAACTCGAGCGGATAAGTACTGCGGCAGTGAAAACTAGAAAATGATGCAGCGAAAATCCACTAGAAACCTAAAAATGGACAACTCCATGCTTTGCTAATTTACATTTCGACGCTTCAAATGCCACCACTGTTTAAAAAAAATGTACATACATGCAACTTGCAAAAAAAACAATTCGTTGAAAATTCCATAAATAGGTATTTTAAGCCTTAAATCAAATACATGTGCTACTACGGTCCGGATTCACAACGAATTTCCTCAACGCAGCCTTGTTTTTTCCAATACTGGTTACGGTGGATGAATGCACTTTGTATTCATGACATATCGATTTATTAGATCGGCTTTGATCAGGTTTTTCAAGAACCTCACTGCATTGCTTGTTTTAAAAACGTCCCTTCAGAGGGATCGCAAAATAAGTTCCATGAAATAACGGATAAGCAACAAACAATTCAAAGTTAGTAAGCTTATGAAAGTGTGTTTTTGAGATTCCGAAAAATATGTTTATGAACATTAGGCTTTCCTTTATGTTGAATAATAATCTCTGCTTCTGATTTGGAATTCTTAAACTCAACTTAAACTTCA
This sequence comes from Heteromyza rotundicornis, assembly GCA_951394025.1. Lineage (NCBI taxonomy): Eukaryota > Metazoa > Arthropoda > Insecta > Diptera > Heleomyzidae > Heteromyza > Heteromyza rotundicornis. The sequence goes on along the minus strand of OX596010.1, from coordinate 1,660,574 downwards.
ACACCCGAAACACAATTCTCAACCCAACACTGCATACACCACATACATACATACATACCTCTTGCGACTCCAATTTCTTTTTGCCACGCAATTGCTATCCGAGCGACACATTACACACTCCCACATACACGCCCATGCAGCGATTCGAGCAACAGTGGTGCGTGGCGAGTGTGACATAACCATGGACACGGTCACCGCCTTCCGACGGCACTTGGAGAGTACCATTACCATCAACAATAGCAACGCGAAGTACACAAACAAAATGTGAAATCTTATTTTCCGTTGAAACCACAAGAGGACGTGCCGAGCACCGCAAGCAATAAACGACGATAGAAACGGAGCCGCAGCGGCGGGGGTAGGTGCAGGGACAACACTAAGGCCTGGTGACATTGTAATAATTATGCTGAAGATTATCCTTAGTCCTGCCCAACACGCAAACGAAACAGAAACAACAAAAATTACAAACCTCAAGGACCTCCTCACTGCACCGCACATCGGCAGAGTGTAACTGTTGTCACCCATGTTGCCACGGTTGTTGTTATTCTTGTTATAGTTGTTATTAATGTTGCTGTTGTTGTTGTTGTTGATGGCCTCCGTACACGGATATCCGGCAAGTAGATTTCGTATGATTAAGTAAGTCATTGAGATGCTTTTCGGTGATATTGTTGCTGGTGCTTTGATGTTGTTGTGGCTTTAGTTTCCGTACGCCGAGTGGTTTGAGTGCTTCAACTCCCCCCTCCTTAAACTATGTAATTTCGTTTGGATCGGTATCGAAAACTGAACCGATTTAGCCCTGTCTGTACGATAGCGGTCGCAATTTTGGAGATATCGACTTGAAATTTGGCTTACAAAGCTCCCATACAAACTGCAACAAAAAGGCAGCGGTCACTTTCTAAGGCACAAAATATCGTCTAAGGAAAAATCTGTTTCAAACCACCTGAAATAGAGTGACTCTTTATTTCGTAAAGATCATCTGATCGAAAATTTAACAAATTTTACAAGAACAAATTGTACATAAAAACGTAATGAACTAGGTGTGAATACTTCTCTAAATTAAAATTAAAATTAACATTAAAACCATGCTCATCTTTGAAATAAAATACAAAGATTTTTGGAAAAAATTATTTTAAAAAAAAAAATTTTTTTTGTAAATTGTGGACATATTTATAATCTAAAAACAATGTTTTTCTTGATAATTTGACTACAAATTTTTAGTTGCTTGGTTGTTTGTGCAACTAAACACAATGTTGTTTGTATCCTTGAAATAAAACAGAACGCTTTTTGGAAAAATTTCTTTTTTTGAAAGTGTTTAAGATGAGTCTATGGAGGACTAAAATGAGTCTAAGGGGGACTAAAATGAGTCTATGGAGGACTAAAATGGGTCTAAGGGAACATTTTTTCTGGAAAAATTTTTCGAGCAAACATTTCTTATGGAAAAATTTTGAAGCGAATATTTTTCTAGAAAAATTTTACCGACAATTTTTTTTCGAAAAATTTATTGAGCTAAAATTTTTTCTTTCGATAGGGGACAGAAATTCGTCTAAGGGGGACGACCAAATGTTGTCAAAAAAAAAATTCATTAAAAACCAATCTGGCTTGTATCTTTAACACAAATTACAACTATTCTTCGAAATTGTAGTATATAGTAACTGGTTACTCTGATGAGAAAATGTACCTTCCTTGAGCTAATGAAGGTACATTTTGTAAAATGGAAAATATTTTTGTTGATTTACATTCTGAAAACAATGTTTTTTTGTAAAATGTTGCTATATATTTTCAAGTGTGTCTATGTAGTATGTTTGTTTGTGTTTTAGCTCAAAGAAAAAAAAACAACGGTTTGTATCTTAGAAACAAAACCAAACGATTTCTGGAAAAAGTTTGTTTTTTTAAAAGGAAGTTTTTTTGTAAAATGTTTTATTGCAAAAATATTTTTTTTTTTGATAATTTTTCAATACGTTTTTTGTTGTTTTATGTATGGTTGACTTTTAATTATTGGGGAGTCACATTTGCATTTGGCATTTGGTGTTGGATTTGCGTCAGACGTTGTCAGTTTATGATGCCACTGATTTTGACATAATGAAACCCAGGTACTACTTACTTTACTTGTTATTTCCCATTCTCTCCGTGTTCTTTGCCTAATTAACACGTGTAACTAATTTCCGGCTTGGAAAATTCCAAGAGGAACATACTGTCACATTTTGTAACTAATTTGACCTCGATGGGTGTTGCTTCAAAATGACGAAATGCTCCATTATTCCTGAAAATTCCATGCTGAATGCTGCATACCCAACGACGCCCATGAAGGAACGCTTCAACGCCACTCTGACAGATTTTTTTTGTTCTGTCGATGTTCCCTAACAATATGTGCTGCAGCTTGCTCTACGATTGCTTTGATTTGCGTGCTGTACTGTGTTGTGCTTTCAAATGTCAAAGCGACTGAAACTGTTCTGTCAATTTGGAATTTTAATAATTATCTTTTATATTTTTTACCAAAATCTAACAAACAAATTGCTGAAATATGTATGTATGAAAAAATCATGAAATCACACAACATGGGTAAATGCGTTTTAGGCTGCTGCTCTTGTGGCTGTTGTTGTCGTTGCTGCTGACGCAAATGACGCTGACAACAATTTCATGTAAATTAGATTTTCGTCGATTTTCATTTATAATGTTTCAAACATGTTAGCGCGCGTGCATCCAGCAGATACTTTCTGACAGTTTTTCATTTGGCAAATTGACGTGTATGAGGACGCGGAAGCGCATGTGTTTGTGTGTGTATTGCGTATTGGTTATTTTGTGCTTTTAGCATTTTCTATTATTTTCTATTATAATTTCCATTTTAATATTTTATTAAATTGATGTCTGCGGTGAACATTATTTTAATTTTCAATAAAAATGCAAACGTTTTTTATTTGTGCTCATGTGTATGTTGTTTTTAATCTCGCGCATTCACATGCGAATACACATGTGGGTGTTTATGCACATGCGTTTGTGCTGTATTTTGTATGAAAAAATTAATAAACATATTTGAATATTTTGAATGCACAGCGCACAGATGTCAATAATGTGTCAATTGCAGTTTTAAGTTGAGAAAATAATGGATTGTGATTTTGTTATACAGAACAAGCCACTATTTACATTCTCTAACAGCCGAACATGCACCAAATTTAAGTTGCCTCCATTCAATTCAGTTTTTACTCATAACCTTTAAATAAGCTAGAGTTTACAATGAACCGTTTGAGTTTGTTGGAACACTTTCACTAAACTGAGAGCTATAAAAGCACAAGAGATTTGGAAATTCATCCAATTTACATAATTGTTGCACGTTGAACATAATAAATTCAAATTTTCCCCATTCATCTTTAAAAATAAAGATTTAAATTCGAAAATAATTTTACTGCATTTCAATACCAAATAATGGTTCACAATTAAATGGAATAAATACTACGTATCGGACCAAAACGCACATTGCCAAAATTGCCAAAATCTAAATGACAAAAAATCAATTGCCAGAAAAAATGTTTTATTCTAGAATACTTCTTTCATATTGTTGTACAATGTACATATGAAAGAAGTGATGAATTTAATAACAGCCTCAAATAAACAGAATGCTCTGAAATCGTATAGTTCGGTAAATGAAACAACAACAAGAAAAAAACACCGTCAGACCTAAGCAGCACACGTCAAAACTTTTAAAATTTCAATTTCCGGTGCTTCTTCGGCCTCAATAACGAAAGCGAAATAACAAAATATATTCCCGAATCCGCTCAAATTGACTAATCAAAGAAATTTATTTTATTTTGATTCATATTTATGCGATATTATCACAACAAGATATTTCTCAACCAAAACGGAAAAGTATTCAGACATCAAGTCTGAAGGCGAACGCGAACGTGAACGCGAACTGAACTGAAATTGGATCAGAAAATGCAAAAACTGCAATAATTAAAAAACAAAAGTGGAATTCGTTCTGCATTTCATAATACAGCAGAAAAAAATAATGAAATAAATGGCAAAAAAAGGAAAAATCACTTTTGAATGCAACGAATCGAAGCGAATCTCTTGATAATGCACATCAGACAGCAGTCTATTCTATGTAAGCTGGCACCAAGAGGAGCGAAACTATGGTAGGCATACATTCAAGTGGACCACGGATATCCACTCTGCGATCGTGCGCATAAAGATTAGAGATGGAGTTGTGAGTTGTTTTGCAAAAGAATTTCTCACACACACTCGCGACTGATTTCGTTTCTAACCAAAAAGTTCCTGCAAAAGTTCCTGGAGCTGTTAAACAAAGATTAGATGTTTACAAACTCTGTGCCGGTTCCAGTGACTTACGCGGATATAATCTTAAACGGCCACTCACGATCACGCCTAGTCACAATCACACGTGACACAACAAAATCCCAAATGATTCACGTCACGCGCTCATCTCTAATATAGAAATGTGCGAATGATATTTGTTATTTGCATTTATTAAGAATTAATCAAGAGCGCTTTTGATTTGTGATTTCCTGCTGTGCATGGCGCAATCTCATTCTTGGTTTATTCTTCTGCGTTGTTCAAGCTTTACTTTATTTTGTTTTAAGATGGACGAGAAAAAGTTCATTTGAACAGATCCCACAAAACACAAAGGATATATGGCCGTCAACACTGACTGCGATGTGTTTTCTGTGGACAAGTAACATTTACGAATGTGGGGATGTAAGGAAGATTTTTTAACTGTACAAAACCGTATATCCGTTTATCTTACCAAATTATATTGGTCACACACAAATCAGGAACACAATTTGTAAGTTACTAATTGTCACTTACTTGCAATGCATTAAAATTGAACCAAGATCACAAAGTCTCTTTATTACCCAAGTGACTGGGACTACGACAAAAACAACTACACTGCGGGGAAAAAATCCAGAACTGCATGGTTATGATTTGAAACGGGTATCGCTTTGAAAAAATCTAAAACGGTTCAGTTCTAATATAGAACGTGAAACAGTGTCAATATTTGAATGTTGATTTTTGTTATGTAGGAACGTACTTGTTTTTAGATATAATCCCAATTCTACAGGATGAATTGTATGAAATTGTATAAAAACAATCAAAGACAAGTTCCAAAATCGGATTTGTATGAAAAACTATTGATCGAATGGGCCAAATTATTTAAGAATGTTTTTGTACAGAATTTTCCATGGAACCAAACTGCATATTTTATAAAAAATTAATAAGATATTTTTCGATAAAATTTGATTTCAAACAAAAGTTGAGGAACAAAAACGTGGCCGTCTCAAATCATCGTCTCAAATCATTAACATTTCAGTCACATAACATTACAATTTCAGTCGTGAAACAACAACATTTCAGTCCCAATTCATCAATGTGGCGTTTCAATTCATCAATGGGCAGTTTCAAAAAAATTTAAACGTTTTGTTGTCAAATCAGAACATTCAGTGTTGGCTGGAACTTGACAACGGTTCGGTACGTTTTGACATCGTTTCGTTTTGATTTTTTCTCAGTGTACGTATAACAATCACTGTTCATTCATAAAACGCATCTTTGCAATACAAAATCATAATGCCGAACAGTTTTTTGCGCATTTAACGACCAACGGCCGATCCAAATCTTGTCAAAATATGGGAGTAGTCAGTGAGGCAAATCTATCAGCATCAGGGGCAGCAATTCATCATCACGTTTAAATGTTTTTATCTCCCTTGAGTTGTTCTTATTGTTGTTCTGCCGATTTGCGATTTGGCTCATATCCACCTCATTTTCAGTACGAAAGCCATTAGCGACGGGTAACTTCGCAGCGCGCATTTGGTTTTGTTGGCTCAATCCTACTCATCGTTGCATTCGCATCTACCATTCACCAGGTCCTAAACCCATACACATTCGCACTGACATTCTTGCTTACCACCGCCGTCAATTGCCGGCACAAACGGTTTTCACATGGGCGTCGATATTTGCCATCGATAAACGGCCCCTGAGACTCTTCTGCTGCCTCGTAGTTCTCGGTTCGTAGTTCATCGCGATGGCGTTTTCACTGCTAAATTGTGCGCCTACACACTTTCAATTCGTAGATAGTTTTTCAAGATAGTTTATGGTGTGCTGGTAATTTGTGTAAGACTCGAGGACGTCGCATTGTGTTTCGGTTAGTGTATGCACACAGAAAGAAAAAATATAGGTCAATCTAACCGAAATACGTGGTAAAAGAACTATTTTTTATTTTTATGGAAAACACAAACAACAACTGCTATTTTTGTGGTTACTCTAATCGTCAAAAAATTGTTAAATGATTTTTAAATACAAAAACAGGTTAGCTAATCGAAAAAAATGGTAAGACCCCAATTTTAACCAAAAAATTCATAATTTTGAAACAGCATTTAATACAAGAGAGAGAAATTTTGAATAATTTATATTCGACACTTGATTTCGAAGCACTCATCAAGTACGGCAGCATACTTAGTATGCGATACTATTATTGGTATTTTAGGACAATTGTTGGATCTTAGAGTAATTGCTACGCGCATTTACTTTACTCAGAGATTTTACTTCAAATCAAAATTGTATGAAAATTACGTAAATGGGGCCAAACGGGGTCGTTAGAGAAATCTGTTTTTATTCGATGTTGAGAATTAAAGACAAAATAAAATGATACAGATCATCTAGCATCACCGAAGTCTTCGAAGTCAATACATCGAATCACCCATTCTGATATATTGGCATATTTTCTCCATTAAATAATCACTATATTACGAGTATATAACAAATCTTTAGTCTCTGATTTCTAATCATTCGACTGCTACACACAAAAAAAAAGTTGTTAAATCTAACGATTAAAAATGCAGCAACCCAAAAACGTGGTAAATGGAACCGACTCAAAGTTGTTCGCGCAATATTTTTTGTGTGTGTGGTGTGTCCCAAGCATCATTTACATCAATATGATGTACAGATACATCATATTGACCGCGCGTTAAACGCCAAGAAAAGCGTTTAAACAACATTTCAAAACGATATCTCCAAAACTGCAATCGTGCGGACAGACAGACATGGCTGAATCGGTAAAGTTTTCGATACTGGTCGTCCATAAGGGGGCGTGTCCGGTGGGGTAGAGCGATACAAACGTTGTGTGAAAGTTAATATACCCTGCCACAGTAGTGTGTGGGGGTATACAAATAATAATAAGTGCCCATATCTTCATGCCGATATCCCACAACGCTCTTTGATAAAGTACTCAATCTACATTGCAAGCACACACTCCACCATTCGAAGCCAATCCTATTCTCAGGCCCAGATTCAGTCAGACAGTGGTGAAAAAAAATCATGAACCCCCCAATGAAAAATGGCGCGCGAATATCGGTATAAAAAAGGTAAACACGGCGCATTTGTTAGCCGCAAGTGATGCCCACTTTAAGCGATTTCTGTGATTTTTTGAGCCGAGGCCGCTGCTGCTGCCTGCAACTTTTGCAACTGTAGTGGAACTTGGAGCTGTAGGACACGAGAAATAACAGAAAAAATTTAAAAAAGTTGAAATGTCACTCATAAATCATACGCAATGGTTGTGAAAACTTGCAATCGGGGTAGGTATGGAGGGCTGAGAAACGAGCCACAAAAAACTCCCGGCAACTGCAAATCGATTCGCGAACAAATTAAAACATTTCAAGATTTATACGCGCAACTGTCAAAAAATGTTAAAGTTCACTGCGAATTTGGATTCAGTGGCGGAGTATGTGAAGGAAGGAAGAAGTGCCGACCTTCCCCTGGTCCCGCCCTCCTCCCAAACAGTATATGTATGTGATATTGAAACACTTCCGGCTATAATGGGAACTTTTTCAGTTTTTGCACCACTTTAGAACTTTGAACTTTTCAGAAGCGGGGGGAGTTAATTCGAGCGAGGATTTATGAACATTTACTGCAGTAGCTGTGCCCGTGCGCTCGAAAATATTTTGCATAAAATAATGAAACAATAATTTCATTTATTTGAACTGCCAACAGCTGAAAAAACTGAAAGAATCGTGAAGTGAATTCGAAATGAAACCAGGAACAAAAATCGAACAATTCATTCATAAAATTTCCGAAAATAGCGCCTACAATTTCGCGTGTGAACCTTTGTTGGAAATTTCAGATGGAAAAAAACGAAGACGTGGGCTGGTTTGCTGCCCACCCACTTGACTTCTGCAACCTGGGCCAACCAGCATTGCACTCACATTCGCGGAAACTTTGAAGCTGTTTTTCAACTTTTTGCTTCATTTTACTTAACCAAATGTATCTTTCCTTCGATTCATTGTTGTTCTTTCGTTGTGTATCTCGCACCGCGTTCTTTGTTTTATCACGCATCTGCTCAATCGTTGGCAATGCTTCTACCACAGTAGGCTGCAAAGTTTCATAGTATCGTATGTGTGGATTTCATGCATACACCGAAGATATTTCTCATATTTTCGTATGTTTATCAGACTTTACTCAGGCTACACCCACAACAATTCGCATTCGACAGACGGGCTCAGGTTAGATTTTCGCTAGTTGATTTTACGATTGTTTCCCTTCCAGACTGGATTTTTAATTCGTCCGTGAGATTTTAGTCCAAGATTTGCGAATTTCCTCCCAATAACCTAATGTGTTGTCAAAATAAAGAATAATTCCTTTAACATTCGATAAGTGAATGATTGCATTCGGAATGAATTGGGTGCCATTTGCAATACCTCAAATTAAGTGGTTCACCTACTACGAGTATTTGTTCTTACGGATCAATTGTTAGTTCAAACAAAGTTGCGTCTTGCACAAGCAAGAAAACTCCTCGAACAAAGTCAAACAAAAACCATTCCAATTTGTTCCGGTTCCACATTAGCGTATTGCAGCGAATTGCAAAACTTCAGCAACAGCGATTTGCTTATGATCATATAATTCATTGTAAAAAATATAACGGGTTTTTCATTAGAAAATTTAAAAAGGAATTTCAAAAATTAAAACCAAACGATTAATTCTTAAAGTTTGATTCTGTCTATTCTGCAAGCGGTTGTGGTCTAGGATGGTCATCACAGCCAGCGAAGACGCATTACAAAACGAAGCAAATAATTTGATTCTGGCAGCTCTGCTACCGGTTGTAGTCTTGGAATACACCGGAGACAGCGAAGACACACTCCAAATAAACTCAAAACGATGTGGTTCGCACACATAATTTTAAAATTTTTTTCAATGCAAAATTTCAGGCAAAATAACTGCAATTGAAGTGCAATGGCGAAAGCTTTTGACATAAATAGTTTGGAAAAATACCTTCGGTTCGGGACCAGGCATACATTTTTGTGTGGGGATTTTCTTAGTTATCAAGTTGAGAAATTTATAGTTCTCAACTTGATCTCCAACAATATTCTCCAATTGGACTCTTATTCGTTTAAGCCACGTGTTCCGTGACCACAACCAAGGGGCGAACTAAGACAACAACCAAGGGGCGAACTAAGACAACAACCAAAAGGCCGAGCTGAGACAACAACCAAGGGGCGAACTAAGACAACAACCAAAAAATTTTTATATTACATACCACAAAACAAAATTTGAAAAAACCGAATATGAACGGTTAACATAGTTCACTACTAAAAGGAGTGTTTGCATAAAACATGCATACATTGTAAGTAATGGAAAACATTAATGGCATACTACAAATATCCAATATACCTCGAAAAACTAGAGTTAGGACAAAAAAATGTTTCTTTTTTTTTTGGAGCACTCATTTAATAATTTTTAACTCTGCCGTTTGTACATCGTTTTTCATTTAAAAATATGGTATCGAAAGAGGAAAGAAACACCTTTACAACCATATATACAACGATTAAAAGTCACAAAGATTTTCAAATTTCCAAATTTTTTCAAAGTTAAAATTAATTTATTGAATTTTTTTATTCTTCATATATTTTTTCCTATAAAAAAACCCTTTACTTTTCCGCTCATCCTATGTGTGAATTCGAAATTGAAATCACATAGATTGGAAATCGTGCTCATTTAAACGTGGTAGAATTGAATGGGGAATACTGTGTGCGAATTTGAAGTGGCAACTGCAAGCGCTCTATGGCCGCCTGGCTGTTTACTACAGTAAAACCGCTGACGACTCGTGGAATCAGTGTATTTGTGGTAAAGTTTTTCTCAATACACTCTTTCTCTCCGATTTCTCTCTCTCTTTACTTCATTCATCATTCTCTGCCATTTCTACTAAAAATATTTAGTACCACCACCAACAACCGGTCTGTTGTTTGTTGCTGCTTTTGTCTGTTCAGTTTCGCGCTTGACTGCTTTCGAGCCGAGCCGAGCCGAGCCGTCAATAGCTCGTTGTGTCTTATGTGAAGCGCACCTTAATTTCTTGTGTTAAGGAAAACCACTAAACAAATTTGAAGCCGCGAATTGCCAAAAACAAATGGAAAAAATACGATCGAAGAAGTCAACAACAACAAGTGATTTCGAGCAGCCACAATCGAGTTCGTGTCTGCAGTCTTTCGTTTTGTGAATTTAGTTTCTTCGCGTTTGTTGTTAGCGTTGGTTGTCATCAGCGGATAGCGACACGAACCATTTGCTTCAGCTGGACATAAACTGGTGTTTCTCAGATTGTGACTTTGTTAGTTTGTGTGTGTTTTTGAATGTGCACAATTGGAATTTAGTTTCGAAAGGTTCGAGAATACTCGTGCACGGTAAATGTGAATGGAACGAAAGTAACTCCAAAACGAGTAATCAAATCTTAAATCAAAAATAGATATTACATTGCTCTGTCCGCAATCGAAAACGAAGCGGTGGTAACTGTTACTCGGTGTGCAGCCCAACAGCCGAACAGCACATTTACTCCACTAATTAAAAACAGAATTTAAACTAAACGAGCATAAATCCTATTTAACGCTTCTTCAGCCATTTTCCAATAGTTCCAAAATTAAAAAAAAAGTTCCAAAACTGAAAAAAAACAAGTAAAACTACCGCAACATAATAATCTTGCTGTCATTATCATCATCGCAGTAAACTTTAATTTGTGCCTTCGCCACAGTGTATCGCAGTGTTCCGTGCTATTAAAATCGGTTTAGCTTCGTTTGCGTTTTCGGAATTGTTTATTCTCAGCTCCACTGTGCCGTCGATTCGTTCTGTTTCTCGAACTACTATTGGCACTCACTTCTTCATCGTTTGCCACTTCTCACTCGTCGTCGTCTGCGGTGTCTACTTGGCCTTCTGCATTTGGCCGCTCGATAGTTCCGCTAAGTTACGCCGTTTCTGTCTATCTTTCTGCTTGTCGTCTTGTTGTTTTGTTTTGTTTTACGTTGAGCTGCAAAGTGCAACGAAAGAAAGCCCCAAGAAATACTGAGGAAAGTGTGTGTATTGTACGATTGAAGCCTGCTGCACCGAAACTATCGCTGGCCAATTGGATTTTTATGGAAAAAATAATTTTCTCACTTTGATTTGGGAAAAGCGGAAATTTTCATCACCGCAGCAGCGGAACTCGTTTTTTCAAATTTTATTTCATTTCTTCAATTGACTGCATCAGTTCGCATTTGCTGTGTATTTATGAGGTAAGCTTTGAAGAGGATTAAATATTTTGGGAATGGAACAAATGGGAATGGATGCATTTTCAAAAGAACAAATGCCAGTAAAGAAATTTAGTTTTTCAAATGTAAAAATAATGGAGAAAAAGTTGTTCATAGATTGCCGTTATGATGTGTTCTTGCCTCAGTTGGAAGTATCGCTTAAAACGGAACACCTTTAAATTTACAATAGTTAATATGAGTATAGACGCTATAGAAGTGTGAAAATTTGCACCAAACAACCTCCATTTTTTGACCTGTGCCAATTTTGTTCGATATTTGTCCAAAGTATATATGTATCAAATGTGTACATTAAATAGCTTGGATATTTCATCTAAACAGAAGTCAAATCGATTACGTGAACTTTTCTGAATTCTCACAATATCGAAAAATCAGAAAAGTGGACTTACAGATTTGACTTCAGAATGGCTCATATAATATACATACGAGTAAATGCCACACCGTGTCATTACTTTCGAAAAACTTTGATTATATTTCCAGTACAAATATTTCAATACTTAAGTGAAAACACTCGAGCCGAGCGATAAAAATCACAAAACTAATTTGCCATAAATTTGCGTGGCAATTCATTTTCTTATCTGCAGCGCTCCACCAGTTGCAGCCAAAGGAGCGCGAAGGTGCGAACGCACTCCGCAGGTTCATTAAGTAAACGGCAAACATTAACGCACAAAACTAACTTCGAACTGAGTCTGCAGAAAGTAATTAGAGGCGGTGCATGTGTAGTGTACAAGACGGCTTCTTCGTTAACTAAAGACCAAAAACAAAAAGGTCCAACCGGATCGGAGGAGACGCGTTCAATTTCGCAAGTCAATAAATTTTATTTATGGATTGACCATTCACCTGGATGGCTTGTACGGCATCTTCTTGTCCGTCTCCGCTCGTTTCAGTCCAGCGTAATGAGGCAAAAGCTGCCAGCAGTCTTTGTGATGCTGCATCTTCCATTGCCGCATCATCAACATCTACAATATCGCTTCCATGCAGCTTTAAAATAAACAAACGACCTGCAAGAAAATTTATAAACAACATAAAAATCATGGAGAAATATTTACTGCAAAGTGCTTTACAGCAAACTGTGCAACGCAGCGTTGCATAGCATTTCATTGCTTTGGACGGCTGGGGCAATGAGTGCGGCAGCGATGTTGGCGATCACGATTCGCTCAGATACTTCAGATGCTGGAAAATTCTTTTCACGCTGCGTGCGCGCATGTGAAACGAGTTTTCCTACACATTTGTGCAATTTTTGCCTATTGTTTCGGTATTGCCAAGTTGAGGCTGCTTCTTGCAGCGATTTGTGCATTTGCCATTCTTCAGATATTGCTAGCTGCTGAAAGACAGGAAAAGAATGCAATAAAATGTAAATATACTTTGCATTTTTCAAATGCATCAGCTACAGATAAGTCATGTTACTAACTGCACTCAGCGAAAAACATGTGTAGTCAATTTGATTTATATGCATGGAGTGCAAGTGGACCAACACCAGTCAAAGCCACCTATTGCAATCCCAGATGGTTATGCAAGTTTCCTTCTTCCGCTATGCCAATGGTTTTGCTTATCTCTAAATCATCGTCGTGTTAATTCTTTTACACTACATTTCCATGCTAATTAAACTAATAACGAATTACCCAGATCCGAGAGGCAATCGATGTGTGAAATTGATCATTACCTCATAACCTTAATTTGTGAGTTGAGCCAAACTGTATTGCGAAATTAGCTGAACTCGAAGAAAACTACAGCAAATTGCAGCTCAGCGTAGAATACACTCTCCAAAGTCGACACAAGGCATTATTTTCGTTTGTTTTATTTTAGATTGGCTCTAGAATGTTTGCTAACTATGTTTTATTGCTGTTGTTGTTGGATCTCTCAACTGAGGTTGCTGACTTTTTAGTTGAAGCATCTTCTTTGCCTGTCCGGAGAAAATCTAGTTCGTGGCTTCAGTCTTTTGTCGTGAACTTGTGCGTCTTTCTATACCCTACACCTTATGTTGTGTGGATAATAAGCCAGCCCAACTGTGTACGGTGAATTCCGTCCGGAGTGGATGTTGTAGGGTATGTATCAGCCGGCTTTGGCCGCCTGAAACTCACTCGCATGTTTTAATTTAACAGTTTTCATTTGCATTTTGCTATGTTAAAAGCTAAGAGTTTCTTTGCGACAAAATCCACGAATTTCGACTTCATTTCATTGTAACTTCAAAAGGCCAACAAAATTTTCGTTTTTAAATCGGTTTCTTTATTTCAGTTGTTTTATTTATTTGCATAAAATACAAGTTTATTATAAAATTATAAAAACCAAACAAACTGCCGTTAAATATTTCAGTTGTTTTCGATTTTTGATTGAGTTGAATGGGAGATGTTTGGATTTTTTTGGTTTTACTACAACTTCCACATCGCATTTCAATGCTTAAATGTCTTTCTTTATAATAATTTGTTGTGTGGCCAAACTGGAATTTCTCCCCAAACAAGTTGCCAATTGAATTGCCCACGAAGTCTCTCAACATTTATGAACTTGTCTTGCTATAAATTTGCATTCGATTTGAAAATGTACAAACAATATTCAAGCGAAGCATTCGATCGCCGTTGCAATTCGGATCTTACACCCCAACTGCTGTCTACTAACTTTTAAAACAAGTTTTAGCGACCAATTCATCGAAATGCCTCTTCAGTGACTTCATCTTTATTTTCGAATTGTAAAGATTCGAGTATATCGTGAAGTTTTTTTTGTTTATTTTTTTTTGCGAATTATCATTTATTATCTTTAATTTTGTGTTGTGTGGCAAATTTTGTTGTTGTCCTTGCTGCTAAGATGATTATTTTTTTCTACTAATTCCAATGTCCAAATGACTTGTTCTTCGTTCTATTCGTTTTTCGTTGAATGATTGCTGAGCAACTTAATTTTGTATATTATATGCTAATTAGTGAATTCTTTGCCACTTGTACCGCTTGTACGGCGATGTTCCTTTGTTTGCAAAGCTTGGTCAGAGAACATTCAATTAACTCCACTCGGTCTTTGGATGTGGGTTTTGGGTTGTATCAACAACATTCATTTCATTTTTTAAGAGAACTGTTTGTCATTACTGGTTTTTTTAATGTTGGCATCTTTCTTGTACCAAAAACTGGATAAGTGCTTGAGGTGGATTTTTGCAGGAATTCGTCAACCTAACTTAGGCAAATAGGTCGACTTGTATACCCCATGGGAAGACATATGTATAAGTAGGCGTGATAGGTATAGAAAAATATATATATATTCTCGATCAGCATCACCTCATCTTACGGCAACACTTCATATTACAATTTTTGTGTAGCACGAAGCTCGACCGATTCAAAGTTGTATTTTTTTCTGAAAGTAGCTCAACAAAGCACTGCTTTCATTTGCCACACACAAAGTCCAATTTTTCGCCGTATAATTTTGTTGTTTCCTCAACAAAATCCGATGCTTTTTTGCACACTTTTTTATGCCATTCTTCTGCACTTTCAATTAAGACATACATAATTTCATTATATTTCGTTCAATACCTGACTACAACCAGTAAGTTGTTTGGTTATTGTATCAATAGCTCCACGTAACCGCAATGCAGCGACGCACTTGCTCCTAATAACTTCATTCATGCGTTGCGGATTCGTTTCGATTGCGATTCAATTGAATTCGATGCAAGTCTTCCGCGTTATGCGTTACGCCGTTTTAGCTTTGGTCTAGGCTTTTGTCTGAGCATCAACTCAATAGTATTACGTCGCCGTTAATTTCAGCTATTTGCTTTGTAAATAATGCAAATAATGGAGTACGGTTGGGCGTTTAGTTGGGATGCATTACAACTGTTGCCTCCATCGAAGTGTGGCAACGCCAACATAAGCTCATTTCACACACAAAATCAATACCATACATGCATCGGTGACACAGTGTACTCGATACTTGTCTGGCTTCTTTAATTTATTTAATTCAATATTTCGAAGCAATGTAATGAAGTCATGCTAAATATAAAAGCATGCATACAACGTTTTTGAAAATAAAATGAAATGTTACAAATTACAAAACAACATGTGACTCTTCAAAACTGTACTTAGAAGTTATACCGATGTTTCTCGTGAAAACTGATGTGCTCTATAAGCCAAGCCTTCCGACCAAATATTATTATTTTGTTGGCTTTCTTTGAATTTCATATTCGATTATGTGCATTTTATGGGCGCCATGAAACCGCTAGTGAATTGTCAAATATTTGTATAAAATTTATTCAATATGTCCCAGCAGCAGCAGCAGCAAGTAACGCGATCCTTTACACTCGTCGTTATAATCGGTGCGGCACTAGTATGGCCTCTGGTGGCACCAAAGTTTCATTATGAAATCTCCAACATATCGGCTCGAGACTTCCTCAGCGATAATTTACAAATCGATGCGACTGAGTCGAATTGAATTGACTTTGGTTTTTGTATCGGAAGCACTTTACTTTCGCGAATTTATGATTGCTTGTGTCTGTTTATGGAAATGTAGCTCATGTTGCGGATATACTCTGGAAATGGCACTACAATAAATTCGATTAAAAATTAATTCAATATTTGATTGTTCAAGTGTTATGTAAGAAGACAACAAATATGAATGATAGTTTCTATTCGCTTTCGGATATAATCAATCCATGTTAGGAGGGTTTTATTTAACACATTATACAAAATATTTGTACAGCCACTCCAAATGAATTCGCCATTGATTGCAAGACAACACCAGGGCCTCTTCTTCCTCCGAAAAGGTATATGATAGACAAAACACAAACACCAAAGCACCTCGAACGGAAATGAAAATTAATTAATGCACATTCGCGTGCTGGCAAACAATTAAATTAAATTAAAAGTGAAATTTAAATATATTTAAATTACAAATAATACAATAACCAGAGATGCTGTGGGTTTTTCTCGTCGAGTATTTAACAGTGACGCATGTTACAAATTTAACGTAGTCATAAGCAATTTCAAGAAGAAAAAGTAATTCCGCTCCAACACATTTTCTAAGTACGACGGAGAAAGCTAATTGCAATCAAAATATTCCAAAATGAATGTGTGAAATCGCTATTTACAATAACTTAACAAATAAGCTAGAAAATGTGCAATGAAGCAATGGAAATATTAAAATTCCACATGCACTTTTTTCGTATTGAAACATGCTCTTGGACGCATAATTAATTTCAAGTTGGCAGCTTTAATGACAGCCAACTTCAAATCGGCTCGGCTCAAAAGGGGTGTGTACGGCGGCATCGGCCAACAGCTAGCAGACACTAGCTATCTTCAACCAACAATGCAATGAAACCAAAACAGAAAAGCCAAACCACACACACTACACACCGTAGTACATACATACCTCAAGAAAAACCTTGAATTCAATTGTCTTTTTGCATTATTGGTGTTTTCTATCACATTGTATGTACGTACAAAAATCCAGTCATGTACACCGCTCACCTCCACGAGTCCAAGTGCCAAGTTTCTCTCTACCGCTTTGGCTAATACAAGTTCACATGATTGTTTCTATTTTTTCTTTAGCCAAACACAATACCTTCAGTGGCAGAAGAAACGTTTTCTGCTTTTAGCCTAACCTGCAGTGTGTGTGTGTGCATGCCTCTGTAATTTTATATGTGTGTGAGTGTCTGTTAATCGTACATATTTCTGCATAAAGCCGCACATGAATCTTTTTGTGTTTTAGTATAGAGTTGTGGATGGCGCTTTTGTGGAATTGCGGCCAACTCAGACCCTTACCATTACCTATTCCTCACATGAACTGAGAAGCTTGAATATAGCTTCTTTCGTGTATCGAATCGCTCATTGTTTTACGCTTTTGTATAGTTCATAAAGACATATTTTTCAAAACTCTATGAATGTACTTTCCATTTTCAAATTGCAGAAAAAAAGTGAAGTTCATGTTGGAAGCAATTGAAATTAGTGTGGAGAATCTCAATATTTTGCTATGCTATCTGTCACAGCAACTATGTCAATATGTATTCTTAGAAACGTAATTTGAGTATCCTTACCTTTCCGTCTGATCAATGCGAAAAAGCGTCTGTCGATCCGCCAAACTTCAAAGAAATGGATCGAAAATAAGTTGGGTTGCTTAGGGCCGCTTAGGTAAATAAACAAAGTTGTCATAACTCCAGCACTGGCCCGGATGAGAGCCACAGCAAAAACTTTTACTTTAATCGAATTTTGTGTAAGTTAGCAAATGATCAAGATATACAAATACTTCTCTACGCTCTTTCTGATAGCTTTGTTTGGGGCCATCGACGCAGTCTTATGAAGTAATTTTTTACTTGTTAGGTACTGCACTGTACTTGCCATGTGGTCATATATGGGCGACGATGTTTATCTATGTATCTGTGAGTGTTAATTAAATTGTACTGCCGCAACATCTTCACAAAATTTCTTTTCATTTATGTGTTTATGTGGCTCTAAAAAGTACTCGGATTTTTCACTTTTAATTTTTTTATAGCTTTTGAGATTTTTTTCTGTGATCGCATGTTAAACAACAGAAGTGTGAAATTCCGAAGCCGCCGCGCACTCATTGATTTCAACTTTCACTGCATGCGGTGGCGTTGGAGAAGAAGAAGTTGGCGGCGCTGCTAGGTGCGGTCGCCAATTGTTGGCTGCGACTGTGGTGTGTGTGGTTGTGGTGGTTTATAGGCCAGCGCAGGTGTTTCGCCTATGGAAGTTCCAACTTGAATATGCTCACTTAAGATTTGTGTAGAAAAGTCTGATGCATACAAATGGAAGGCACATCAGCAAAAATGTTCGTTGAAGCAATTAGAAAACGAAATCAATTTAATTTTAAAAGTTTATCCAAACCCTTTCATTTATTTGCTACCACTATCGATATTTGAGTATATTTTTCTAGGGGACTGCGAATTTAACATTTGAATTTAGTATATGGCGAAACTTTTCTCGGAAATATCAATATTGTACTTTTAACAATTGAAGCTGACACCAACGTAATGAAATACATTTCAAACACAAAGTGAAAATCTGCCAACACTAGATGGCAAGAACCACATGAAACAAAGAATTGTCACAATGATGATGAGATACATGAGATACAAACCCACACAGCCACAAGAGTCAAGTCACCACCATGCACACTCGGCTCGAGATACTTACTCATGCGCATGTGCAGCAGCACTTGTTATTGCATCGCGTGTGTATTTCTCAGATATCACGATAAAATATAATGTTTTTCTTCTTAATATATCAGTATCTTGGCAAAGGCAAATGTGCGTTTTTATTATACTCATACGTGCAGAGACATTTCGGCCAAACTTCTGCAAAGCTGAAACTGAGATGGCCGCAATAGCGTTCGCCGAAGAACTGGTTCAAATTTGATGAAAAACATTTCAAATTGCCTTTAATTGGTTGGCAGCGTTTTCCACTTTTTCTTCTTTGCTTCAGATTTGATTTCATGTTTCGGTTTTGCTAATTTGTGTCCAAGTTTCGGATTTGGGTCTTTTCACTCTTTTCCCAAGCATCTGGTACATGAAATGTGTCAAGCGCGTGTTTGTCGCCACACTGTCTCTAAGCTCTTCAAATCGCCGCTTGGAAGAGATGCCGAATTTGAATAATTATGTGTGAAATGTTGTTCGAAATTGAAGAAATCTGGTTTAGTCTAGCATTAATACGAAATTCGAGATACTTTCGTTTTTTTTTTTGGCCGAATCGAATTCCGGTGAAAATTTGAAGAGGGAAAGAAAGGAGATGAATTTGTAGTGACAGTGCAGTGGCAGTGACAGTAACAGTTACGGTGAAGCGTTGCCGTGGAGTACAACATGAAGTGTATAGTTGCTGTGATGATGAAGTTGACAAGTGGCTTTCGTTGGTGGCGAAAAGGTGCGTGGGCATTTCGGGTTATTTCATTTGGAAAGCCAATTGATGTGTAAATTGGTTGCTAAAATACAAATAATGTGTATATTATTTTTACAAATTTCACTAAGTCGAAACGAAAGTATGCATAAGCATGACAACACAAATGAGAATCTGAGTTACCACGTAAAAGGGAAATCCATTACTTCTTTGAGACTTCATTGAATTCCCAACACGTACCAGAAGCGTTAAGGCTCTTCTGGTGCGACTACCCAGAATTTTATTACTGTCATTCATCGTACAAGTTTCACGCATTCATATTTTTAGTCAATATTTTTAGTAAAATTTGTTCATCATTAAATTATACAAAACAAAATAAAAATTCCATACTCATTGACACATTTTGTTCATGTATTTCGTATTTCTGCTATAATTGAGTTATTGGTCAAGGTGTTTTGTTCCATTGTGAACGCCAACCGAAATATGCTTAACTGACATTTTACTAAGTACAATTACGGGTAACGGCTTCATAACTGTGAATGTGAAAAACGTACATCTGAACATATTATGACTTGTTTTTTAACCAAAAATTATCAATTTGGTTAGGGTTTTTTTTACATGTTGATTTCAATACGTCGCATTTCACACGAATGGCAACTATTTACAAAATTACAGAGCCACTACAAAGTGACCCTCCTACCCCAATCCCATTCGATTACCGAAAATACAATGAGTGGCACGATATCGTGAGGCATAAATGTGACATCAACAGTAATTGGTACGGCTTCTTCTTTCAATACAAATGAACAATTTTAGTGTGTCAAACATGAACGATTTTCGGGTTTTGATTTAAGGTCAATAGTGGAGTGCTTGAGTTGCTGTGTTGGGCCTGAATGCGATTGCTATGCATAACTTAGTAATACTGATAAAAAAAGTCGCTTGCATGGGCAATTGTTTATGCAAATAATCAAATTGAAATACGGCCCAAGAATTGGCAAACTCAGCCCCGCAGTTGGTGGCACTGTCTGTCGAAAGTGTGACTTTTTGCAAATTCGTTCCTTTGTCTGTTGTGGGTTTGGCCCGTTCCGTAGCCGTCTGAAATTTCTCAAATCTATTCATTTTTGGAGGTTTTTTTTTCATTTATCCATCGCTGAGAAGGCGTGCAAGCACGTCGAATTTGTATTTACTCACATTTATCTTTTGTTTCGTTAAAAGTGTTTGAAAGTGATTTGGGTACTTTGCATATGGGTGTAAAACAAAGAGGTGGGCTTGTCAATTTCAACCAAAGTGCTCACTCTAAAATTCAAAAGTTTTCACAACTCATAATCCATCAAACATGATTTTAAAACAAAAACAATATGTTCTGCATTCCATTGCAGTTAATGGCTATCAGCTACATAAACTGGTGAGTGTGTGCAAAATAAAGGTTTCTTTTTGGAACGAGTTCAGAATCTTGCATATACATACTGAATCTTTAAAATGTTTGCGACTATTGTTATACATATTGCCAATGCGATCGAATTCGTTCAAGGTGATCTTAACCACACTGTACATACGAGTACGTTCTATTATGAATCGATTAAAAATCGCTTTTAAAAACTCAAGGCATATACAATGTACATACAATGTACAATGCAGTACATCCTAACAAAGCTTATAGGAAACACAACCAGTTTCTTGTTTCACTTCGTGGCCAATTTGTTTTTAAACTGAACCTTGGAGAGCATTCTTTGCGAGTATTTTTCGTACTTAATTTTGTCATGAATAATATGAAAAGCAAACTTGTTCGGTACTTGTGTACTTGTGTGCTTCAGATTCAAAAGCCATTTTAACCACTTTTGAAATTGGATTGATGTGGGGCACATGTTAAGCCTTCATTTTATGCAAAAACCCAGTTCATCCAATCATAAATATGAGACCAGAATCATTCATACACTTCGAAGTCCATATATCACTGCCTCAATCGGTTCATATTATGTAGACATTTATATGATGGAGCATTTCCAAAATCGTGAATAAAACCGAAAGTTTCGAGGTGCACACAAAAAAAAAAGTCGGTAGATTTAACCGAAAAAGACAGTTAAAAACGCACCGACACTTCTTCGTCGGTTACAAAACTACAAAAAGGGTTCGTAATTTAAAAAAAACTAGAGAGTGGACTATCTTTGGCTATACCGAAGTTGAAATACCCCCACACAGTAGGAAGAAGTACCTCGAACATATAAAAATGTGGTCTCAAGACCCTATTTCGAGCCAATTATAGGTGGTTTTGGAGCCCGGACCATGTCCAAAATCTATTTCTAAAAATTTCCAATTAAATCCACAAAAAAAAAAAAAATTGGTCTTAAGACCCCATTTAGACCCTTATATATGTGGCTTCGGAACCTCGGACCATGTCAAAAATACGTTTCTAAACATTTCCAATCGAATACAACAATAAAAAATTTTTACCTTTTTTTTGGGTGTATGGGAGACACGCCCACTTTTTGTCCGATTTGGCTGATTCTCGAACTTGATCTCAGTATTCACGAGAAAAACATGTACCCAAAGTTTCAAGTCGATATCTCCAAAACTGCGACCGCTATCGTGCGGACGGACAGACGGACAGACAGACGGACATCGCTAAATCGACTCAGGAGGTGATACTGATCAAGAATATATATACTTTTCCATACCGGACACGCCTCCTTATGGGCGTTACAAACGTTGTGACAAAGTGAGTATACCCTGCCACAGTGAGTGTGGGGGTATAAATATAATATAAGCTCTTTTTTTCCAAAATTAGTATTACAAATGCAGTATTACAAGCAAAACTCTGTTTGGCTCTGCTCAAGCTGCCTCTATTCATAAAACGATTGAGAATTCTTCGTTCTTTGAATCCCAAAGATTCAACTGAAGATGCACTAATGGTAAATCGCAGAAGTTGGCGAAAATTCAAATTTAACCAACAAATGCGGTAAAAGAACATACAATTTCTATAAAACAACAATTGTTTTCGGTTATTTCAACTATTTTTTGTCGGTTTATTCTACCTACCAGCTCGGTTAAAAAATTTACAATTTTCATGTATTTTGAAATTCTGTACGTTAACCACTTTTTTCGGTTAATTTTACCGACCATTTTTTTTTTCTGTGTACTGCTCTAAAATTCGGAAGAGATGCAAATTTAAAAATAGGCGTGTTTGTGGCCTTTACAAATTAAGGCAGCGATATGTATGTATTTCCTCAATTATCTCAGAACGTTTTAAAGTGGACAAAATGGGTTTTGAATCTGGAGCTCATTTTTCGTTTCCCTACTCAGCACACCCAGCCGCTAAGCTTTTGTCTGCGTACACGTCACCTTTGCAAATAATTCAATTTTAGCTTATTAAAGCGTTTTTAATAGGTTCACTTTCAGTTTTTTTTCGTACTATTTTTGCTATTGAAGTCAGACCCCAAACTTGTTTCACAAGCACCGTACAACAATAAAAGCCGTACTCTTTTGGTGGTCAAGTGTATATGTTTCATAGCAGAAACTACAGCAACAACAAAAGATTAATGTCATGCCATGAAAACGGCCAAATTGACGGAAGTAGTTTTGTGAAAAGTGAAAAGTTTATAAAACAAACAAAAAAAAAACACTTTCAATTGCCGCCACTTGTGTCAACGCAATGGGACAAGATGTTTGTTTAATTAGTTTTCCTTTGGGTTGTTTTTATCCATTTAATGTCTTTTTGAAGGTAAGTCCGTAGAAGGAATTGCCAGAAGATGCTAAAAAGCCCTTTATATATCCTTTTTATACTTTGAGCTCCTTCTCATGCGTCTGGATCATAATATAACCTTTTCTTGACGGTGATTAAGTATTGATGTTAACCATTTAAAGTGCTGCATCGTTGCAGATATTAATTTTTTCAAATCAACTGCAAAGAGAAACCGTTTCCAGCGATTTCTTGTAATTGATGGGGAGCAATTAATTTGCTTTTAATCCAGGCAACAATATATTGATGGAAAAAGCACCAAGCACCAAGCACCAAGCAACGTGATCTATTTAACGGTTTTATTTCTAAAATGCCCACAAGATGTCGCCATAGCCGCGGCTCGCACTTTGGACGAACAACGTCGCAACGAATTGATTTCGTCAATAGAGGAGAGAAAGGCGTGTTGAACGAGAGATGCGATAAGCCCGCTGGTCCGCCATGAATAACATCGGCATGGTGTGCTGCTAAGTCTGGTGACTTTGGTGTGAATTCGATTTCACTTTCTAATGGCGTTTTAACCAGTTCAATTATGTTTACTTTTGTTTTTGTAGTTAGTCAGTTTCAGTGAGTTTTGGAAGCATTTTTCTGCACCGTTAAAATTTAAATAAATTACATTTGACGCACTGACACTGGCAGCCAGCGGGTTGCAACGGAGTCTGGCAGTATGTGCCTCCAATTAAAATTAAAATTTTGATATGTTTATGAATTTGATATCATTTGAATGAGTTATTGGTGAAAATTGGCGCTGGTGACACCTGCAAAAGCCGTGAGTTATGTGATGGTCACATGTGCATTCGTAACTAGTTAAACCAACTAGTTACGAATGCACATGTTTGTGAAATTTCCGAAAAGGTCAGAAAACTGTTTGCAAATGCAATCCAATTGAAATCGTGTGAAAGTTTTTCTAGAAACTTGCCAATATTTTGTATTGTACGATTTAGCCAATTTCCTTCGAAAACCTTTTCTATGCTAACTAACATGTGATCAAAATGATGATCAAATTTGAAGAAAAAAAAGAAACTTCATTAATCAAAAACTAAGCCACTGCTTCCGCCACAAGTGTTGTGTGTGTGCTCACTCAATAGATTTGAAAACCCGCTTTTACCAAAAACTAAAATTAGCTAAAACAAAATAACAGTTTACGAGCCATTTAATTTGACTCATCAACATTCGGCACACACTGTGATTGCCCGAGCTGTTCTAGCTGTGTTTTCTGTGTGGCTCATAACAATTCAAAACTTTGGTTTGCGGGAAACTGGACGACCGACGCAAATTGAAACCAACCGTGAAAGCCCTAAACATTTCAGGTCATTTGGCAGCACTTGATCAAGCTCATAAATGCCAACTACGGTTGAGTTTGTATACAGTGGCGCGGAGAGGCGGAAAATTACCTTGGCATTGAAACAGAAAATTAAGCTGCCTAAAGCGTCGACTTAATGCCTTCGAAGATCATGTGGAGAAACCATCAACAGCGAAATGCGTTTATTAGAATTTGGAAAACGAAATTTTTTCTGATTGTTAGCAAATGAGGTCGGAACGATCTTGACCTACAAAATTTTCAAGAATCTCTAGCCATGGTGCCACAGAATATATATGTGCAATTGCAGCTTCCTAGGTCGACTGGTGGTTCTATGGGAGCCATGAAACCTGTCACGCCCCATTTTTGAAAATCTAAAATCCGGCTCGAGTGTCGCAAGCCATGGGTGCTTAGGACATATATGTAATTTCAGCTCTCTAGGTCCACTGAGGGCTTCTGGAAGAACCGCTTCCAGCAATATAAAATTTTAATGGGAGCGAACAAATTTTTATCCAAATATTTAAAAAAAACTGCAAAAAATTCAGGAATTGTTTTTATTATAAAATTACTAGCTACCGGAGAATTAATTTATAAAGGTAATGTTTCTATTAAGACTAGTCGACATTTTCACCGCCTGCTACGCATTTTAACGGTTCCTCTTTTAAGAGATTTGTCTCTTCGAGGCAATTTTGCAAAGCTCGTTCCGCAACCCACTGTGTACCAGTAACTTCTGCTTGGTAAATGCTACATTCTATAGGCAGCCCGGAAGATTCTTTGATATCTACGTTGGATATAAGAAACCCCTTGTTACAACACTTGGGGGGAGTCATCTGTTCTTGATCCTATTGAAAATCGTTAGATTTTATTTAAAAATGTAAAGACTTTAAAATGTACTCGTCCTTCATTAATTCATATGGCGTCTTCGTGTAGAGTCCACAGTGAGAAGCTGTGGATAAACACAATGTAATTTAAATACATTTAACTCCAAAAAAACCACTCATAATGAACTCGCTTTAAGCATTACGTCAAAATTTCTTTCCATTTGAATCGAATTCGAAGACAAACAAAGCTATTATACGCATAGCTAAGAATCTATGGAGAACACTCTGAACTCACAATGATAATTATCAACACGTTTAATCTCTTGATAAAGAAAACTTTAAATAACAATCAATTAAATATGTATGTATACAAAAATATTTTTAAAAAAAAACCAAGTTCTGCTTTTTTTGTTGTATTTAAATGACGAATAAGATGATGCCGAAGTAACATCAATAGCATTGAAATTTTTGAGACTTTGCGTTGAGGTTTGATTATTTTCTCAAATTAAAGGCCAAGCCGCACCTTACAACGTTTTTTTAACTTGTACGGGAATTTAAACAATTTAAAATTTAGAGGTCATAACTGACATTTCTTTTTTAAACCAAAATTATAAATGGGCAAATATTGATGGGGATATTTTGTTTTATGTACACACAAACAAAAAGTTAGATAATCTAAAAACGGTTAAGCTAGAAATTTTTCAGTAAATTTGTGAAAAATTCATATTTAACTTATAATTGAGGGAAAAGAACGTAGAATAACAACAACTTTATCAATTAAAAATATATCGAATGGAATCCAAATATGAATCTGGATCGGCTTGGGTGTTGTAGTCTTAATACAAGAACATCTCCAAAATGGATGGCGTTTTGAAACTAAAAAAAACTTTCAGTCATACGAACTTCGCTTATTATTAGTGAAGTAAATGTCAGAATTTGTCATTCATAGTGGCAATATAGAAACCATTTTGTTTTTCTTTTCAAGTCCCCGAAGTGCCGATCTCAAGCTGCTGCGAGCCAGCAAGTTTTATTGTGAAGGTTAAGTGCTTACAAAATTATTCGAGTCAATTTATTAACAAAAGTACATCAACCACAACAGTCAGCTACAGCGGTTGGTCCGTCCGTAAGTGACCAAGGTCAAAATACTTGTCACAACAACAACAACATACCAAAAGAATAAACCTGACATTAATAAAATTTCTACAAATTTCCAAAACTTAAAAAACTCTTCAACCTGGACTAGCGAGCTCCGCTGTGTTTGCAGTATGCACTGTCGAAAGACTTCATATTTGATAATATCGTCTTGTTTTGCTTAAATAGAGCTTTACCCTGAAACTTCAGTACTCTTAATTTAAAATTTCTTCAAATTCTGCAATAAAAAATTATTTCAAAACTTTTCCAAAACTAGGCGGCGGGAGTTATCAATTTATGATTGCAAAATAATTAATTACCAAAAAAAAGAAGATGAGCGCATAATTACAAAAAAACAACAAAAGAAACGAGCTGTATCCACACAACTTAATTGCAAAATGAAAAAATCATCCATTGAGTCTTGGCTCCGATCTCAGCTTCAATTATGATGCAATCGAAGCGGTTTTTATGACCCCCACAAATTTCAGCTGCGATTTGTCGCTGTCGTTGGTAATTCTGTGCAATAATTAAGATGTCAAAAAATTAATGCTTTCGAGTATCAATGGTCTTGAAAACTGCAGAAAAGAAAAAACCTCATGAAAAACTCAAAGAAAAAACGATGGGCAGGGACCATTCATTAAAATCACAAAGCACAAATAAAGCAGACGCACTCCGCAATTCGTAATTCGAAAAGAAAAATATTAAATGCAAAAAAAAAACACAGCAAAAAATAACGACAATTATTACAAAATTCATTAACCACGCAACGATCAGCGACCGCTGGTCACCCTTTGTGATTCGCCGAATTAATTAGACCCTACCTTCGACTTCGAATGGACGATGAAGTAATCTGTGGACAAGAGTTATTACGAATTGTGTACCTTGTGCGACATTAATGTACGTTTATAGCTTTATGTCTTTGCTCTGCAGAAAGCGTGAATTTTTTGCAGAATTCCAAAAAATGTTTTCTAGGCTATGCATAGTATGTATGATCAACAACATTTTCATATTCATGTAGACAAAAAATTCAAAAATTCTTTTAAAAAATCTTTTACCAATTTTTGTTCAAATTACAATTCCAAATAAAATTTCTTGCAACACCTTATTTTTGGAGCGCATCCACTTCATTTCAAAAAAGTTCACAGTCAAGTTGGGAATTTCATCAAATTCGGAGTTTCCATGATGCAAAAATGGGAAGCACAATAGCTTCAGCACACAATTTCAGCTAATTACAAAGCGCAGAATATCAAAGACAATGTCTAAGCATCTTCCAACTCCTCCCCCTCCATTGTCATCAGCAGTCTGAAGAGCGCCCTCACTCAGCCCCACTGACATAGTACCAACATGCAAATTGCTCCAATTGCGACGTTGTATGAGTCGACGCAAGCAAACCAGCAACCGCAGTGCCAACAGCTCGCTCATTATGCATTAGCAGTAGGGCTGTGTAGGTCCGGACACGTTTGTATCCGGGAACCCATATCCGCAGTCGGATACTTATTCGATCATTGAGAGAGAAAGATATTCACTCAATTAATAGCTGCGCTGCGTTTGAGATATGATATATTCAACTGATTGACAGTCTTTCCTCTTAAAGATTGTGAAAAATAACAATCCCACAGTTGGAGTGAGCGGATATGGTACCGCTTCACAGAGGACTCGGTTAATTTTCCATCCGGGTCCGGAACCGTTAAGCACAACCCTAATTTGCAGTCGTGACGATAATTGAAACAAACTTCTTCATAGATGCTATTGCTGTTACGTTACGTTATGTTGCTTGGTAATTTTAGCACAGTCATGTGACTCGGAGCGGGTCCAATAATTGCTACCCTCGCTGCAGTGGTTTGCGAGTGCTGCAGTTTTGAATGGCAGCCAAGACTCTGCCGTCAGCCTTGCCAACACATTTTGAAGTATTGCTTGTGGTTTAAGTACAATCTTCGGGCACTGAGGATGCCTTCACAGGCGACATGGGAAATAACTCAAAGCTAAAGCTAAAGTCGGAAGAGGTCTAATTTTTCTTTTCGCCACTCCAGCGATTGTTTTCGCTGACTGTCTCTAGGTAACGTACGTCACGTTTGTCGATGCAATTCCACAGATAACTGTACTTTTTTTTCCTAAACTGCACAGTTACATAATCACAACAGCAACTGCAGCAGCATAGCTTCAAACCCGGCAATTACTTTGCCTTTGTGTGGCGCTTTAATGCGCCTGAGAATTAAGGTCAACTGCTGCGCAAGAATTGCTCAGAAATGCCGACATGCATTCAATTTACAAACTATTTAAAGTAAAATTCAAATGTTTCGACAATTTAAAATAATGTTGTTTTGTTATTTGCTTGCATTTTTTCAGATTTTCCAAGCTGTTACTAGACGTTTAATGAGAGATGCAGTAGTCAAAAATACGAGTAAGTTTTCGTAATCCAAATTTATGTATAAAATGCAATTTTTAAAAATTAAAAAGCAAAAAGGCGGTGCCCGCCACACAAGACCCCAGAAAAAATTCATGAAAAATGCAAAAGTCAAGCCGGTGTTCGATCAATCAGTAACCGATTTCGCAAAACGTCCTTCAGCTTCACAAAATGGCAAAGAACTAAAAAATGCCACGAAAGAGCATCAACGTAAAGGTGCAGTCGAAACAACAACATCGCATCATTTCGATGCAGTATTAATTTTAGCCCATAAACACGCAGCACCGACTGAACTGCCGCTCCTTCTGTTGACTATAGTATGTCTGTGTATTTGTTCACCAATTTGGAAATCCTGATTGGCGTATTTATAACCACGAAAAGGCAAAATAAAAATAGTACGTTTGGCCAAAGCAGCCAAAGTGGCAGCAACTCTCTGAAGTTGTGCGGCCCGAAGTGCCTTTGTGCACTTGCTGTGCTTGTTTTGCTGTGTGCATGGTAACGTTCGTACATGTTTTGTATTTGGTTTTGGAGATATGCATCCCAATTGCGAAATTGTATTTCCACACAAGTGCCGAACGGAGCCAAGTGCATTCGCATCGAATCGCCTGTGCATGTGCATGTGTAAGAGCATTGCACGGCTATCATTTTCGCATTTTCGGCACTTGGTTCGCGCTTGGCTTTCACGTTTCATTTCGGTGAAATTCTTTATGCAATGTGTATGCCACATTCAGAGTTGGGTTGGCTAATGCAACCAACAGCTTTTTATGCTGTACGGGTAGCGCAATTTGGGGCTTTTGTATAACTTTCATTGATTTCGCGGTATGTTTGGCGATTGGCAAGTGGTTGTTATGAAAACGTATAGGCTGTTTTTGTATTTGGTTGCTTATGGGGAAAAATAATTTCACTTTTAATTGAAAATACCAACACACAAAAAGTTGTATATTTTGCAACCAGTTTGTTTCTTAAGTCTTTCGTTTTCATGCTTTTTCAGGCTTGTACAATAACAATAAAGAGGTTAGGAACTCCTCTGTCTATAGAAAAGTAAAATCTCGAGCTCCCTAATAAATTTAACATTTGCCAGTGTTATCCCTATTAGTACACACAAAAAAAGGTACGATTCAAAATGCAGCAACCAAAAAACGTGGTAAATGGGACCGACTCCAATTAAAAAGAGTTTTTTATTACTTTATGGAAGGCAGAGAAAGCAATAATCCAATTGAGCGAATAAAATAAAAAGATTCATATTAGAAAAAGAATGCAAGAAAAAGATAGCAGATGTGTTTGGTATTTCCGTAGATGTGTTGTATTGAAATATTGATGAAACTTTAATTAATTTAATGTAAGCCCAAGACTTTAAAAACGAGATAATTTACACAAATTTGTCGGGCAACATCGTTTCTACTGCGAATATATATTATATTCAATTCTTAGAATTAACGCGCTTCCACAAAAAGTAATATTTCCTATTTCATTAAGTTTACAATTAAATTGTAATATAGAAATTAATGTTTTCCCGGGAAAAAACTTTTAAAATTGTTTCAACACAATATTTGTTAATAAATAATAAGAACATAGTCATAATTGGATTTTAAAAATTTTGTTGACGCCATCTTCTAGTGTGGCGAACATTCGATTTTTTTTGTATTCGATGCAACCCGGTACTTTTTACGATAATTTTCATATAATTTTGATTTTAAATAAAATCTCTGAGTAAAGTAGATGCGCGTAGCGGCATATACTTTCAATAAAGCATGACACCAAAAGTGTACCTGTGCATCGCCAGGTGATCAGGACTTACATATATAATTGTTTTCAGTTTTTTTTTTTTAATTTTGTCGATGCATTATATTTCAATACCTACCCTTTTTTAACGAAAAGTTCACGTCGCCATTAAATTTGGCATTTAATTAATTTAATTTTAGATTTCCCAACAAATATATACCATAACGTTAATAAGCAGTAATTACACTTTTCATTTGCAAATTCTTGATTACTTACATTCATTGAAATCCATTAGCAGAGCGACTTGGCTTGAAAGTGCCACCATAGTGCACACTGGCGTATACGCAACCTGCGATACAAAGCAACCAAACAAAACACAAACAAAGGAAAGCCAAAGAAATAAAGTAGCAGCGAAATAAGTCAAAGTCAAGCTGAAAAGCACTTTCACCTTCAAGTCAAGCGCAAATCAAGTCAATCAGCTTACTTTTGTGATATGACTGCGGCGATTTTTTGTTCATATTTGGGATTTGCATTTTTGTATAATACCCAGATAGAAAATTGTACCACAAGCAAACTACCACAGCGGAGCATTTTGGACATATCGCAGGCAAAGGGCACTTGAGACAAGAGAGCATTGTTGGCATTTTGATGGTAACATTACAAGAGTTAACCACAACCATTTACCAACTGATTAACGAAATAATACTCTAATTAGGTGAACAATGAATCAAGACGCACGCGCACCAATAGCAGATAACCAGCAACGGCCAAGGGTATTTATTTCGAATTGGTTGACATGGCGTGGGTACCCAAACTGTAGCTGTTGGCTCATTTGTGTTTCCACATTTGAAGGTTAAATTCAATTGAAATGGATTTGTTTATTCGTTTCGGTTTTTCGTCTGGCACTCGCACAAAGGGACGCAGTTGCGCACGCAGCTTTTTGTTTTAGTCCATGTCATACTTACTTTGTGGGCAATTGTCGTGAAGTGGTTCATTAACTTTGGCTCGGTTTAACTAACGTAATATTTTCATATTCAAACAAGCACGGCATTAATTTACATACTTGAGCACATTTGAGTTTCCAACGCAGTTTCGTTGAAATTGAAGTTGCAGCGTGCGTGTCACTTTCAGCTTAAGTCTCAAGTTGGTTAAATGCACTCAATCGGCGGCTGATTTGAAGTGAACAATTACTCCAAAGACCACCCTCGAGTATTTGCATTTGGTGCTTCGGCCTTGATTTCGTTTGGAAAACCATTAGAAATTCCGAAATGCTAAGCGGTTTAAGTTAATTTAATGCGATTCTATGCACTCGCACACGAAAATCAACATTATGTGCTATCTAAAATATTCAAAATATTTGCAATTCGAAAAATCATAAATCTAAAATTTTCTAAGTACTCATTCGTGTCTGAATAAATGTAAATTTTTACAATACACGGAGAGAACTGTTTGCAGGAATTTTGTACTGATTTTGATTCCATATTCAGCCTGAGTATTTTTGACTATAATTTATTCAATCTGTGTATAATCTGTTGTTATCACAATTGTCAACCTACAGCAGGTCAATATTTACAATTGCTTGTCATTACTCGCCATGGTAGCTAAGAAGGCTAGAGACAAGTCGGTCAGTAATTAAATATTAGCTCTAGCCTGATGTGCGTGTGTATGCAATATTATTATTTTTATTTTAATTGGCCGTGGCCGCTATACACAATACGAGTATTTCGCTGCAACTGTCAATTAAATTCAAATCGCATAGCAATCGCGAATACTACAGTAACTATGCAAAAATGTGTAATCCTTTTGGGTATATCCGATTGCTTATCGAAAAACACGCTTCTGTTGATATTCCCGTTTGCTGTCGGTAATTATAGATGCTGCGCTTGCATTTAAGGAATCAACGAAGCTTCCTTCGTTGTTAAAATATCATAAATTTAATATTAAGTCAATAAAAATTGCATTAAAATTTTAAAATTTTACAAATATTTGCCACCAAGATTTCAACATTTTTGCAATCACAACCAAGTTCAATGACATGACAATCGATTTGCAAAACATCATAATGAGCTTTTCTTGTGGACAGCACCGAACGTCAGTTGTTTGTACATTTTTGAATTGACCAGCAATTACCTTAACGCTAAATCATTACATGACTTTAACATTTCAGAAGGAATGTCATTGATTTAGCTTGGCTGCCATGCCGAGTGTTTATTATTTAATAAATACATATGACATTTTATGTTTACTCTGAGTTAGGCGACATTGAGCACCATCAATACCTATACAGCTGCTCCTCAATAACCGCAAATACATTCATACAAGTTAATTCGAATTGGTGCTAAACTCAAATCCGTTCAATAAAAAGCCAAAATAAGTTCTTTGAAGCTGAAGTTAAATTTAAAACGTTGTGCATGGATGACATGCACTTCGAAACGAAGAAAAAAGTAACTGAAAATGCCAGCAGCACTATTAGCCACGACAATGCCAAAACAACAATAACTACAGCAACAAAAAAACAACAATTAAATTGAGGTCAGCAGTTATAAATTCAACCGAACATAGCAGACACAGACAGATCGGTAACGCAGACTCATACTCACACACACTCGCACGCCATAAAGTGTTTTGTACTTCACTTCAAAACAACAAAAACATGAGAAGAAAATCACAAGAACCTTTTTATACCACAAAGAATTTTGTTATTTAAAAGTGTTTTTTTTTGCGTTATTGTGCAACAAACTGTAAACTTTTTAATGAAATGAAGTCTTTGGCCGCATGTGTAGCTCGTATGTATTGGTTCGGAACTACATATATGTTGGCATTAATGGCTGACGGGGCGAGCAACAGCCAAAACCAAAGCCATTTGCGTTCTATTCGTGCCCACACGCTTTCTGGGCAACAGGTGTCTGCTATCTGCACATTTGTTCTTGATTTTAGCAACAATTTATTCCGCACAATGACTTAGAGCAATTCACACACAGCTCTTAATTTATTCCCCCAACACTTGGCCCACCGATGGTATGTTCCCATTAGCGACTTTGATTTAGTTTTGAGCACTTGTAGCACATGAACTGAGACAATTGGAGTTGGTTTACTTTACCAGAACCTAAGGAAACGGTATAAAAAATCATTATGAGTTTTCGGGTGAGGACAAAGTATGATTACAGTGAATTGTAGTGGACCAACCGCTATAATCGAAAGAGTTGAGCAACAAACTTGTCCCGAGCAACACTTTATGTACAATATGAATAAAATTGTATTCGAAAAGAAAGGACACTTCACATAAAAAATAATGCAGATACGGTTGAAGAGGCGAACCAATTAAACTGAATAAAAATTAAATTTGATAACACAATCAAATGTCTATCCTTGTATAGTAGGTATCCGCGTTTTTTTTTTGGTTTTTATTTGGATTTCTTACTTTACGTGGCATAAATTTCCGAAATCTCCATTGAACTCTTTCAATGCCAAAACATCAACACAGTAAACCTAGAATTGCATGAAATTGGATTTCTTCATCGTTCACTACTTCATCGCCGCTACTGCTTACTGACTTTTCCGCTTACTTATCAACTTTCTATATTTATTAATGCTATTGCCAAGGAATGAATGAATTTCTAATATGGTCTTACGCGTGCGCTTTTATCAATGAAATTCTGGTTGTGTGCTGCTGCTGCTGCAACTGCTTTCATTTATTTTCGGGCCGACTACTCTCATGTGAATTCAACTCAATCTTCATGACAGCTACTGTCAGTTGAGTCTTTGGAGCAATGAGTCGCAACTAGTTTCAATCACACGATCATGGCTTTAAGTCAACTCAAGTTAATTTGCAAATGCAAAAGTAAAGAATTTTATTGGTTTTGGGGCATTTGTTTTTTTTTATACAAAATTGTATTTTAATGTGGTACATAATATGTTCCCACAATTGTTTGAAGGAAGGTCGATTTTGAGAATTAAATTTATAATTAGATCATTTAGTTTTTCAGTCTTGTTACAAATCTTTTGGCTCTCGCGGATATTCTGTTATGTATTTGGATTTTGCTCTTAACTCTGATTTTTTTTACGGGACAGTTCTGCAAGTCTAAGTTCTATGATATATTTTGATTCTCAATTGATGCCAGATTTGCAAATTAAGAAAAGCACTGACTAATTTAACAGTCCAAAGTCAAAATGGGAAAATGAAAAGTTTGCTGATAACCTCGGCTTAATGTTCCTACCTTAATTCTCCACTGCTAACCTGGTGGCATGGAATTCAATTTCTCTTTTTCTTAAATAATTCGCAATTAAATTGTCGATACGCCAGCCAGCCAGCCAGAGATTGTGCTGATGCCGCTGCAGCAGTCAACAACTACCAACAAGTAACGTACCGATGCGTTTCATGTAATTTTGGTGAAATTTTGTTGTTGAAAACTTTTTGGCATACGAATACAAGCAGCTTGTTGAACAAGTGCGCTCAGCAGCAACAGCAACCAATGTACCTGTCTGATTGCAATCTCCGCAATGTCAGCAACAAGTTTGGTAACCCACGGTCCAAATGGATCTTCAGCTCTCGAGCAGCATACACGACAGAGCCTTCAGGCGCCGATGCTAGATTAGCTTACAAGTTAAATGTTCATAAGCGCAAAAAAAAACTGACGCGCAGCTCTACTAACTTATTTGTAGCAATTTAATTGCGGCGCAGCAGCAAAGTTTGCTTTCTTTAATAAGATTTTGGGTGGGGTCGGATTGGTTGGGTGTTGGATGCCACCACATACGACGAAATCTAAACGCGTTTTACCGCTTTTGATTTCAAGCGGTAAATGTGGGTAATGAACGCTGAGCAATCACATCGTTTTGCGCAAGTTATTGCTGAAAATTAAAACAAAATTTAACAATTAAGCGTAGATTTAATTCAAAGTTTCTTTCATTCAATAGGCGAATATGCTTTAGTTGGGTTGAGTTGTTAAATCGCTTGTAGGTGAAATTGAGTCAAAATGCTTTCCCTAATGGAGTTTTGTACTCTTATTACCTGAGATAGCTCTAGAACGACTGAAAGAAGGAATCTTGGATAATTTTATATCGGAGTAAACGGAAATCGATACTGTAGAAAATTCACTGCGATGGCTTTATTTAATTCAATTAAGTTTTACGATACGGACCCCAAAATCTGTTTGTTCGCTGTCTTATCATCATCAGGACTTCTTCAAATTCATTGAACGCTAGTCCCATCCCATCCATCCACCTGACTCACAAACCTCCGCCTCTTCCACCAGCACTCTTCCTCGGTCTCACTTCCATGTCTGTGTGTGCCACATATGTTGTGCCACATACAACCGCAACATACCAAAACCCAAACAACTTTTAATTTCAACAATTCCGCCAAAAAATCCACTTTCAGCTTTCTTCGTTTACTACGTAAACCCAACTATCGAGCACTGAAATTATTGAAATCGACTCAGTTAATCACATTTCGTTGCGTCGTCGAGACGCTGTTTACGCTTTGGCTTCGAAGCTTTGGGTCGCGCGCGCGCGTGCGTTGCCTTTCAATGGATATTTAATTTCATCGCGTCAATTCCATTCGATTCGCTTCGCTTAACCCAAATTTAGAACTAAATTTTCCTAAACCGTCGTCGTGTGTTGTTCGCAGTCTTGGTCAAATTAAAAGTTAATAAACAATTCTAAATAATTGCCGGCGATTTCTTCTCCTCAACTCGTTTAAAAATAGACACTTTGTCCATAAGTCGACAATGAATGGTGTCTACGAAGTTCTTATAATTCGTGCCACATTGTGTTAGGGCTTTTACGAGTCAGCGACAGGCGAATGGTATTAATGCCTACAGTTTTTTAAGGTTACCGACGTTTTTGATCATGTATGTTTGGGCTTTCATGTGTTATTTGTAAATGTAAATTTCGTCACTTAAAATTCTGTTATTGATGAGGCGTAACGGTTCTTTTCGCTCCATTATTGCATTTTTCTTTATACCTCTCAGGTATACGTGGTATTCAGTCAATGTGTTAAAGAAGTGATATTTGTATATACACTCAAAGAATTAAAGTAGCAAAGGAAATTTCGATTGTATTTATCGTGAATGAACTCGTTGACCACAAACGAAAGTAATTTTATGGACACGTTTTTAAATTCTCGCAAATGCAAAAAACGTTTCTTTCAAATACAACCTTTGAGTGTACATATAGTATATAATATATATACTATATATATATAATTATTATTATAGTATATAATATATATACTATATATATATAATTATTTTTGAAAAAATTAAAAAAATTCCTCCAACTATGTGTATTATCTTTAAACATATTACTCAGCTTCGTTTCCCAACATTTCTCTCCCTTATTGCAGATGTAATCCGTTACAACCTAACTTTACTGTAAAGGGCGAAAAACTTCGAATAGAGCTGCGATTACGCAACAACTGCACACACATTAATATTTCGAAATGGCGCTTCGACTGCGCCGCGACGTCCAGAAGGCCTCGTACTACGTTTGGTTCCTAGGCGCGGAAGAGGCTAAGGGACTACGCGGCACGCGCGTCATCAATTCCGTACTGCCGTATCTGATTGATAGAGCTCGCAGTCAAGAGCCGCTTAAGGTGACGCTGCAAGTCTCGCACAAGGGTATCAAAATATTGCAGGTAAGAACGAAATTTGTACGCTCAATTGAGCAAAGCCCGTTAATGAATAACCGTAAATTGAAATTGTTTCTATATTGTTCTTGGTTAGGGCTCCTCGAAGCATTTCATCCCACATAGTGCCATAACTAGTTCCGTGCAAACCGATGACATTGTCGCGTGCGTCTTGTTATTATACAATCCGGCGACCAAATGTCCATTGCATGTACATGCCTACCGCTGCGACTCCGAGACGACAGCAGATGCCCTGCATCAGCAGTTGCAGATTCTGATCAATCGCCCGGAGAATCAGAAACGTTTTGAGGAATTGGAAACAAGGTGAGCTTTTAAAGGAAAAACCAAGAGCAATCTACCTATTTAGATTTAAGAAACTTCGAAGATTTTACTCACAAAAACTTCATCAAAAGTGAAATTTTGCAATTTGTTTTAAATTCTTTTTAGCTTTGCTCATAAATTTCGATCAAAAACTTTGCAAACAAACCCTTCATTAACTGCCTACAGGGTATTTTCATATTTTTGTATGCGAACCATTTTGAAATGTTTAAATCATCATCATGAAAACCCAACCGAAACCAATGTGGAATTTTTAGGGCGGGACCAGCTAAGATCTGTTTACACATCGGCAGCGCTTACGCAACGAAACCAAACTTTGTTCATGTCACTTCGCCGCAACGCACTTAAATCGTAAAGTTCAAGGAAGCAACCGCGTTATTGGCAAATAAAAATGCATTTATGTAATGCTGCTCGCTGATCAATTGCAGACTCTGCTGCTTATGCAATTTTTCGCCGACGGCAAATGTCGCCGCGCATCTTGTTGACAATCGTGATTGTTTTTTTTTTAAGTTTGATGAATTCTCTTCATTAAATAAAATTGCTAATTAATTATACCACAAATTATTGTTAACAATCGTTCACGCTGGGAACTAGGAAACACTTCGCTGCAGATAAACGAATGTTAAAAAATACATCGTTTTCACACGCTGGAGCCAAATGCTTCCGAGGAAATCGGTACTGGTACAAGCACACATTTATTGAAGTATTTCGTTAATGCGCACCAAACAAATTTGTAAACGTTTCAAGCATTTCTGTGAAATGTTCGGTTTTCCAATCATATATTCCATTTGTAAATTTGATTTTAAACAATTGAAAATTTATTGAATTTGACATGACGAATCCATTGAAAAAGCCCACTAAAACTCAAAGTCGGCCGGATGTCGATCCTGCCCAAATAATTGCAGTTCAGCCGACGAAATCGCTTCAAGCTCGAATCCCAAAAGAAATTGTGAACTACCAATTTCTCCTGAGGATGTTTTTAGCAACACCTCAGAAACAGTCCCTAATTCAAGATCGAATAAAACTTACAAAATGTTATTTCCATGCGAAATCCTTATTCGAGTAGGCTTACAAATAACGTCTTTCCAAACCAACATGTTTGGTGGGGTCGCTGGGGTATTTGAATTTAAATAGTTTGATGCTAGCTTACATTTGGCTTGTTGAAATGTCAACAAAAATAAAACCCCCATTGAACTTTGAAGGTGCAGCTACAAGTTTTTGCCATTTTCGCTCATGTATTGAGCCAATAAAGCTGGAAGCCAGTAAGAACCAGTCTTTGGTTCGCATCTGAGAATATAATGACGAACTTTGTTTTATGTTGCAGCATGCAAATGCTATATCGAATTGAAAATGAGCAAAAGCCAGCAAATCTACATTTTGTGTTGGTAAAGTTGAAAACCCAAAAGAATTGTGAAATTCAAATCGCTCACTAATCGCTCAACAACAATTCTTGTAAACAAATTATAAACTTTTTACAGATTGGGCATACTGCCTCCACTGCCCGCTACGACCGGCAATAAGTCATCGTCTCACAGTAGCAACGAACATAGCCAAAAGCAACACTTTCAGTCACAGCAACAGCAACAACTGCAACGTCGTCATGAAACATCGCCCAAACGGTTCAGCTCCTCACTGGGCAGCGACACTGGCCACAGCACACGCGAGTCCGAGTGCAGCGAAGAACACCTTGGCGGTTCGCCGCTATCGCGTTCACCACCCATCGCAACGAAACCACTGCCACAGCCGAACAACGAGCTTTTCGACTCGCTAGCCGCAGAGTTGCGTGCAAAATTGAATGGCAACGGACCCCCCATATTGCTGCCACCAAGAGATTACGATACCGTGCATCGTTCTAAGGGCAATCTTACAGCCATTGAATTGCGACGCTGCCGCAATAAACTGATTGTGGGTGGCGCCCCACCCAGCACAACCGCGGCCATAACGGCAGCTGCCCAGACGGCCGTAGCGAATGGCAAACAAATCTCGTCGCGCGGGTCATCTGGTATTGGATCGGATCTGGCACCAAGTCCCGAACGTCAAGAGTTAAACAGTTCAAGTGGTAAGACAGTCCAAGTTCCCGTTCACTGAGAGTTGTCCTCTAATTATTGCCCTTTTTGCTTCCTTTTCAATTACAGACGATGAGCACTGGTCGAATGAGGCCGATAATTCGGTGATTGCTCTAAAACCACCCCAAATACCAATTGAACGTTCAGCGCCCATCATAGCGCGTCATCCACAATTGAATCGAAAAAGCGCCATGCAGCCACCCGAAGACAGCTATTTGAGAGATCTGCCGGCCAAACCGTATATGCCCCGCCCTAGCACCAATAGCACTAAAATGCCTGCTGCACCAATCACGAACGAACGCGATCCGCGTTCGAAGACTCCTTCTACAGCCGCTTGGTCCAGGGAAGACGAAATCAAACCGATTATTATGAGGCCAGCGGACTATGATGCCAAGTTCAACCGAGTGCTTCAGGCCGAACAAAAACAAGAGTACCAGCGTCGCGGTGACGTTGGGGGCAGAGAGCATGCCAAATTACACGACACAGACAAATACAATGAAATCAACCGCTTGCTCAGTAAGAAACTTTCGCTGGAACGTGACTCACCCGATCCTCGTTACAAGCACAAAGCAAACGATTTGGAGGACTTTGATGACTCGGATCCCTCGAGTGATCATCTGCCGGTACAAGCATCATCGAACTACCGCAAAGAGAATCTGACAGATAAGCAAAAGTTCATGGAATACTCATCGAAAAAACAGCAATCGAAAATCTATTCCGCCGACGAGGTACAGCGGTATGGCGGCCGGCATCGTTACGTTGATCCAGCAGATTTGCCATTTGAGCAAGCCGCGCACAACAAATATGCCGCTGTACATCGGGGCGCGCAATCACCAGAACCTCGTTCAGACCTTGAGCTGGGGCATCGTACAGCCGAACGTCATCGCGAGCGTCAACGAGAAATAGTCGAGGTGGTGGATGGGCCGCGGTGTCATTCGCGCGACAAAGAACGGGAACGTGAACACTTTTCACGAAGCAACGAACGCAATCCGTACCGGGAACCGGAAAGCATTCCCTATATCAAAAGCATGGAAAAAATGATGAAGTCCTCGGCGATGCGCTACAAGTCCTTCGAGGGTGCTGCAGAACCTAGCCAAGTCTTGCCAAAAGAGGACTCACATACGAAAGTCAGTCAACGCAGCAAATCGTACCCCAAACACGAGGGGGACCTAAAAATGGAGCGCGACCAGAACCACGGACGTATCCGCCCAGAGTATGCGCCATCAGCCACCAGCAATGTCACACCGAAAGATCGATTCAAAGACGCCAAAGACAAGTTCCATGCCATGGAACGCACAGGCAGTCGCTACGATCTTACAGATGAAAAGGAGGACTCTGATTACAAACCACGCCGCCGCGGATCCGTAGAAGCCGCCGACTCTGCCCGTGTGTACGATGATTGGAGCGAAGAAGAATCCCCACCACCACCAGTCAGCAGATCCACCCGTGAATCTCGAGGCGACCACTGGGAACAAAGCGCCAAGCCCACACGAGAGAGAGACCTGCTGCCACCGCGAGAGCATGCACGAGAGAGAGAAACACGCGACCATGGGGAATATGGTCGTGACATACGAACTCGTGAAACGTCAGGCAAGCGACCGGATACTAGAGATATGCGTGACCGTGACCGTGACCATGTAAGAGATATGCGTGACCGTGACCATGGAAGAGATATACGTGAAACTCGTGATGCCTACCGCGATCATCGCTACGAGCAACCAGCACGCATGGTGCGTGAGTCTGCACGAGATCCACCGCGCGATCATCTTCGATCTACAGACCGGGAGCGCGAACGGCCCCGAGATCACTCACGCGAGTATGCACTCCGCGATTACACGCCCGAACCACGTTCCGACCATCGTTCCGACTACCCTGTGCGCTCTATGGATAAACAACGTATCGCACATCCGCAACACCCCGACATGTATCCGTCCCCAACACCTCCTCCCATCGGAGCTCCTGTTGCAAGCTCGAAGAGCCTCTCCAACCTAACAAAGGGCTATCGTCACAGCTACGCCGAACCGCCGGCGTTCACACGATCAGGGGGCCGAGTGGGCCTGGCTGCCGTCAACCCCTATTAAAGCCCGGAAACATACTATTATGCGGCAGCAAAACTAATCACGACATACCCCTACATATTCAAGTTATTGTACTCACAAAATGTAAATGAAACAAACAAGTATT
This sequence comes from Heteromyza rotundicornis, assembly GCA_951394025.1. Taxonomy (NCBI): domain Eukaryota; kingdom Metazoa; phylum Arthropoda; class Insecta; order Diptera; family Heleomyzidae; genus Heteromyza; species Heteromyza rotundicornis. The sequence continues at coordinate 1,618,874 of OX596010.1, read as the reverse complement.
TTCTAAAACTTATTATTAAAACAAACATTTCTTTTTTTAAGTTTTCTCCAAAATTATGCTGAATTTTGCTTCAAAAAAACAATAATTCGTATTTATTCGAGTGCATGGCATTTATTTAACATTATATATGTATGTATATTTACACATTTTCGACCCACATGCTTATGTAGCGAATGCGTTTTCATTATGTGCCTTTTTATATGAACTAATTAAAGTAATCAACGAAATCAACGAAATTCAAAGCACTGCATATTTTATTATATATTGCATTTGTATTAATCATTTAACCTGTTTTATTTTTTATCAGTTACTGGTTGGTTGTTTTTTAAAATGTCGTTTTAGTTTTCAGTTTTATCAAAATGCTTATGTGGAAAATAAACAGAAAGTTCAACAAATAAATCTACGTTTCGATAGTTTTTTTTTAGCGACCTTAATTAATTTAAAAGAAACCAATTTTTTAAACATAATTTACAAAGTTGCTTAACGATGGAAGTAGGAATTGGTTTTTGGGCTCTCGAATCGATGACTTTTCTACTGGGTATTCGATAGCTTACTACGGAAGTCAGACGGTTTATAGGTAAGCTTTATGGCCCAATTAAAAGTCCAAAACTCAAATCATTTGGCTGTAAACTTTGACAGCCAGTGTTGGCGGAATAATTTATCCCAATAAGCGGATATTTAGAAAATATTGAAAAGAAAATTAAATTATGTATTAGATCTTTCTTACTATACACCAGCGCTCGGCACTGCATAGCCTCGCGAGGCCGACATAATCGTATTTTTTACACAGTCACGGTCGGCAATTCACACGCACGCGAAAGCTGTTTGATCTAAGCATCCCTCTAGAAAATGGAATGATTCTAGAGCGAATGCCAGAAGCCTTTCGGGGAAGCTTGGAAGCATTCCTTTCAAATGGAAACTTCATTTTAAATTAAACATTAGATGTCATTGGAGGGAAGGTTTCAAAAACTTCCTCATCACTTCCTAAAGAAGCTATATGGAAGAATTCCGCTACATATCCTACAGGTTGTATTTCTTCCAAAGAAGAAATATGGCCTTCCCGTTCCCTCCTTTAGGAGAGAGAAAAGAAGTTCTAAATTTTTAGTACAGCCTAATTTGCTGCAAAGAGAAGACTTCACAAGAGATTTATTTCATTATTTATATAATAATAAGAAGACTAAGATAACATGTACATGTGTAGCCTCAGGTGTTACCCCTTCTTCTATTCAAATGTTTCTCTGTAGAATCGGTTTTTGAACTGAAAAAATATATATATTCGTATTTAAGAAATTAATTATATTTACACTTTGCTCCACTCTACAACATAATCTTTTCATAAGGGAACCTTTATGCCAAAAAATCCCTCAAAAAGGGAAATTACCCTCAATTTGGCATCACTGCTTTTTGCTACGACGAGAGTAGTAGATTTTAGGGGAGTAGATTTGAAGAAAGGGAAGATATATTTTTTTGCGTTAAGTAGTAGACATTTATGTCAAAGTAGTATATATGTAGAACTAAAAAAACCGATTTTTTTGGACAGCTCTAATTTAGAAAGAGTGTTAGTTTTGCATCGCATGAAACTCAGATTGAGGAGTAGATATCTTACAATAACACTAGAAAATACCTTGAGTGGAGTAAAAAATTTACTAGCGTAGTAGAAATTTCAAAATCAATGTGAAAATAGTATATCTACTCCTATGGAGAAGATTGGGAACTCTGACATTTAAGTAAAATCAGGAATAGTTTTAGCCCGGCTTCAGTGTTCCAAGCCGTCCGTAAATTGTCGGCGGCGGCTAAAGGGACGTTTTTTGTTGGCGGCGCGGCTAGCCGGCTTAAAGCCGACATATTTTATCGGCTTAAAAATTAAAAATGGCTTGAAATCGGCTGCCTCTAAAATATTTCGCTCATACAAATTGGTAAACTCCGTGAAGCGATTAAAGCTGTCAAATCCAAATCGAAGCAATGGCGCGGGTGTTAATTGATAAAAGGAGATTCCATCATCAACTCCCGGAGATTAACTAGAGAGATGAACTTAAATTTTTTCAAATCATCATTTTACTTTAAAAGAGCCTTTTAACACACGAACGAACACAACTTTAGTTCCGAAGTCTATTAGCAAACATTCGGCTACGAACCGAAGATTGCAAACCGGGCGGCTTACACCGACCGAATGAACGGCATTTTGTTCGGGCGTTCGTGTGATCTAAATGCACCTTAAGAAAAATTCTTTCGAATACCGTTATTATCGAAAAAAAATATCGTTAATTTAAAAAATCGATATTCTGCAATAGCTGCAGAGATGCAAAATTTAAAAATACAAAAATATCCTATATATACATACGAAAATATCGGCTAAGCCGACTCCGACGGCTCTTAATACAGCCGCCGAACAGCCGGTGTTAGCGGCGGCGGCTAAATTTTGAGAAAATCGGCGGCTGTGCGCGCCGCCGCCGCCGCGCCGACACGGCTTGGAAGACTTTCAAGTTTTAATACATTAATTGAGAATGTCAACCAAAGGTCCTGTTGCGAAAAGACTAAAAACTGATGTTGGTGGCCTATCGACGGTTGAAGATGGTAATTAACTAATGAAATTTGGAAATGTTTGAAAATTTTAAAGTATTCTCTTCGGCCAATAGATACGGTTCCATCAGCCTTCAATCCAAAGTATCGGGTTTGTCCGTACCTCGACACAATCAACCGCCCATTGCTGGACTTTGATTTCGAGAAACTTTGTTCCATTTCGCTGACACGAATAAATGTTTATGCTTGCCTTGTATGTGGCAAGTACTTCCAGGGCCGTGGCACTAATACTCATGCCTATACGCACTCCGTGTCGGATGCCCACCATGTTTTCCTGAATCTGCAGACTTTGCGCTTCTACTGTCTGCCCGACAACTACGAGATAATTGACTCTTCGTTGGATGACATTAAGTACTTGCTAAACCCCACCTTCACCTCACAGGACATACGAAACCTGGACCACACAGAACCAAAATATTCCCGCACCGTTGACGGCACTTTGTACCTGCCCGGCGTGGTGGGGCTCAACAACATCAAAGCGAACGACTATTGCAATGTGGTGCTGCACGCGCTTTCACATGTCGGGCCGCTGCGTAACTACTTTCTGCGCGAGCAGAACTATGCACGCATAAAGCGACCACCGGGTGATTCCATTTTCAATCTGGTTCAACGTTTCGGCGAGCTCATGCGCAAAATTTGGAATCCGCGCAACTTCAAGGCGCACGTCTCGCCTCACGAAATGTTGCAGGCGGTGGTTCTGTGGTCCAACAAGCGTTTCCAGATAACCGAACAAGGTGATCCGATCGATTTCCTGTCATGGTTTCTGCATACGTTGCATCGGGCCATGAAGGGCACCAAGAAGCCCGATTCATCCATTATATATAAGATTTTTTTGGGCGAAATGAAGATCTTCACTCGCAAAATCCCACCCGTTGAACTGGACGACACGCAGAAGACGCTTTTGCTGGCCACAGAGGAGTACCAGGAGAAATGCGAACAGTCCAACTTTCTGTACCTCACTTGCGATCTGCCACCACCGCCGCTCTTCACAGACGAGTTCCGTGAGAATATCATACCGCAAGTCAACCTGTACCAGCTGTTAGCCAAATTCAACGGCACCACAGAAAAGGAATACAACACGTACAAGGATAATTTCCTTAAGCGTTTCGAGATAACTCGCCTGCCGCAATACATCATTCTCTACATTAAGCGATTCACGAAGAACACATTCTTCCTGGAGAAGAACCCCACAATTGTTAACTTTCCCATCAAGTAAGTGCGAGTACGAATACGGAAATGGCATTGAAGTTGATTTTGTTTGTTTTTATCTACACAGGAACGTCGACTTTAATGATATACTCATGCACAATCGCCGGGAGCAGATCAAGGACACGAAATATAATTTGGTGGCCAATATTGTACACGATGGAGAGCCCAAGAAAGGCACATACCGTGCGCATATATTGCACAAGGCCAATGGACAGTGGTACGAAATGCAGGACTTGCACGTCACGGAGATTCTGCCGCAGATGATTACGCTAACCGAATCGTACATACAAATCTACGAGCGCAGCACTGAACCATGACAATGAGGACCTCACGGAACCAATTGAATTGAATTGAAATTTGTATTTAAAAATAAAGCATATAATTAAACTTTGAAAATTTTTTACCATTTCGTATTGTGAATGGCGCAAATTTTGATTTAGATTAAGTCGGTCACAAAATGCAGACATGCGCGTTGTGCAAAAATGTATGCGAGACTCGCTTCCAGGCAATAAGCAATTGACATCCACAGCCTTCGAAGTTACAATTGCTAATTGAAGGTGCGTGGTACAAAAATCGATTTGAGCAAAACTAAAGGCGTCATCAAGCTAATATAAATTGTAAATAAGAAAAATTAAAATAAAATGGCAGAAGGCACTTATGAATACGAATGCATGCGCGCGGAATTGTTGGGTATCGCGAAGCCCAATCAGGAAGAGTTTGAAAAGGCGCGAACCGAACGGTTGCAACAAGAGCAGGAGGAACTAGACGCTGCCGAAGCCGCTGTAAGCCGATTTCATTAGAGTAATGTGAAGTTAATTTCAAGCACATTTGGGTATTTCTTGATTTCTCCTAAAGCTTCTGGAAACGCAGGAGGAAGCTCTGAAGAGCACAGGCGGCAAACTGGACGAATTAAATAGCATTTTGTCGTCCACGCAACAAAAGATCAATCGATTCAAGCAGTCTGCATGCGGCAGTTTATCGAATATTTTCAGCAAAGGATCGATGGATATTGCAGACGGGTCCACACCCACCTCGGCCTCGGCCAGCAGACGAAATACCACTGCCAGCGGCGGTGGCTGCAACGAACAGTCGACCAGGGACAGTGACATCAATACGGCTTTGGAACAGCTTGAGGAAATGCAACACCCAGTCTCCGACGATGTACAACCGGTTATACCTACTGAGAAGATACGCCAAGCCAAAATGGACATTGAGAAGAAAATGAGCTCACACCTGAGCAAACTGGATTCGCTGATAAACAAGGCAGAACAGGCAGATGTCTCAATGTCCGAGCAGACCAAGCAAATGCGAAAATTGGCCAAGTAGGGAGTGGGCGTGTTCGGATGTTTAATTTGATCTAAATTGTAGTTAGTTAAAGTGGAGAGAAATGCTTGAGTTAGCTTATATGTAATCACAACACCAAAGAATTGAGACTCTTCCGCAATCTTGGGCGCTAAGGCATAAACCCATAAACCGTCACGGCGGTGTAATACGCCTACAGAACCACAGTAATCAAAACATTTCCAATACAAACCGAAGCTAGTTACATAGCACTTTTACTTTAAAGAAATTCCCGTCATCCAACCTTGTGTTGAGTTCACACCAAACAATAATGCAGGAAGTCGAAATTGTCAGGCCTTTACCCGCGAAAGTGCCGCTTAAGTTCGTTTAGTGTAAGTTCGTAGAGACCTCTGTTTAAATATTAACTTTTATTTACAACTTAAATTGGGTCATATATACTCCTTAAACTAAGCGTTAAATTACAAATTAATGAACACATTCGTCGGTAGAACTTATGAATTTAAATGCATGTACCTTAACACTGTACACTGTTTCAATTACAGAGATTAGCTAGTTTAAAGTTTGGAATATATCTTGTTGACTACAATCGTACCTTGTAAGCGTATTTAAAATTCATCAATTAAAATTATCTAAACGTTAAGTACAATCTCTCAAGCCAGTTTTAAAAATACATACTTGGCATTTGCTTGGTAAAACGAACTAATAGCATTTGCATTTATCTGTATTTTTTTTAATTCTTAATAAATAAACCATGGTTGCCAGCAGTTGCGAAAGGGTTTAAAAATAATTCGCGAATTCGATTAGGTTTTGTAGAAAACATAGCTCAGTTGAAATCCGTCGCTTGTGTAACGATACAGTTGAGGCAGGAGCAAAGAATTCTCCTCTAGTTCCTCGAGCAGAAGGCTAAACATCGTCGGCGACACTCTCAGCAAATGAATAGAGATATCTTGTTGCCAGCTAAGCAGCAGGGACGGCACACTTTCTCCTTCACTGCACGGTTTTTCTGATTGTCGCTCATCGTCCGTCTTCTTCTCCTTTGTTTCGGCCATGAAGCGATACAGCAACTTGAAGCACTTGAATGGTTCGAGCTCCACTTGTAGTACATTGTTGTTGTTATGACTACCATGAGCGAGGGGCGTAGTATTTCGCAGTACTCTCAGCTGTTTTTCGAGTAAATGCAGTAGCAGATATTTACGTTGGCGGTTAGGAAACGTGGCCTCGAGCAGAACTTTGGAAAAGTGCATTTGCTGTAGCAGCATCATCGGTTCCACTGCAACGGTAGACTCTCGTATGATTTTGTCCAACAGCAGGCCGTTCGGTGTGTCTGAGGTGGTATTGAAAATTTCAATGTATGGAGAATGGAGATTGGGACGCAATACGAGTGTATCGGACCACAATTTGGCTGCCTTGCCCTCGAAGAGTGTTTCGCCCAAATATTGCAGGCAACGTCGGCAATATAGGTGTTGCTCCTTCTCCCTCGTTGTTTTCTGCAGCAGCGTGGTATTCAAAACAATGAATTGGAATCCGAAGAACAGGTCCGACACCTTTGGTAGCAGGACTTTATCCAAATCGGGGCCACCATGGCAGAAGAATTCGCTTATGTCAATCGAGCCGGATGGAAATTCGCGTATGCGATTAAACTGCTGGGCAATGCCCGTCAAATTACATTCGCAGTTTCGGCAATGCATGGTTGCCTCATCTGTGCCCTCCTCGAGCTGCGGTTTGCATTCCGAGGAGCTCGATTTGGTAGCTTCCTGGTGCTCTTCGTCTTCTCTTATGTTGTCTATTGTTAGTCTGAAGCTGGCATTGCACTCCTCTACCGTAAGTGTGCTCATGGTGTGCGCTTCGATTCTGAAGTGGCTCGAAACACCCACGAGTGTCTCAGTCGAATATTCGCGTAGCCGTAATGCATCCTCCTCCACGTTTATCTTAAGGAACTCCGTTTCCGTGAGGCTTTGGTCGAATTGCAGGAAAACATTTGCACAACGAAGATTCTTACGGATTTCAATGCAGATTGAATGCAGAGACATCAGAAACTAATCACGAATGTCATTGGGAATACCCTATTTACTATTTATTTTTGTTGCAGTGTTAATCTATAACGAAATATTTGCCAGATAAATATCTCAACACAAAATTTGAAAAAAATCTCATGTGAGGCTAGGGATGACCAAAAGTGGCAAAAGAATTGATTGTTGCTCAATCAATTTTGCAAGAAACAATCGTGAACTAATCGATTATCAAAACAAATAATCTATTAATCGACTGATTAATCGGATTTTTATAAAAAATTTACATTTGTTTTAAAAATGTATATAACTATATTTTTGGAATAAATTTACTGTAGCGTTGCAATTTTTTAAAATTCCCAAAATAAAATTAATAGAGACACTTTTTAAAAAAATCCATCAAGAAAGAGAAAGAAAATCGAAACTTAAAAAATTTTATATCTCGGAATGCAGTTTTTGCGACAAAAAACCCAGAATGCCGGCAAATTCATCAACATAAACATCCTCGAAAGAGCTTTTCCAAAATGTTCGGACAATTTTGGGCCATTGCAATGGACCTACCAACATGATAATGCTCCCATTCATACTGCTCGTAAAGTTAAAAGCAATGGCTTCCACACTCCCCCGACTTGAATGTTATTGAAAATATCTGACGATGGCTAGTACACATTCCGGTCGCTAATTCTAGGACAAGGAAACACTCATTGAAGCCATAACAACAGCTTAGAGACAAATTTCATTAAATTTCTTAAAGAAACTGTATGATTTCATACCAAACTGAATTTACGGAATTATACTAAATAAAGGCAGTAATAGTTATTACTGATACTTAATAACAAACCATTTTTTAGTAAAATCAAATGCATTTGACTTCACTGTTTCTCAATTTTCGAACGTTTAGAAAGTGAACCTATTCTATTGACGCAAAAAAAATTAAAAATTTCTATAATATTTTAGAAAAATTCAACAAAACCAACAACGGTATTTTTCCAATATCCAACAAAATCTTTGAAAACTCGTTCAGTTCGAAACGAAATTTTTGTTGACTAACCGAATATCAACGGTTAACCGACTAGTCGACAGTGAACGGTTAATCGAATAGACGAATGCGATCGACGAGAGTAGTAGATATTCGATTTTAGAGGAGTAGTTAAAATTTTTTGCGTAGTGCAGTAGAAATTCTACGAGAGTAGTAGAAAATACTGTCAGAGTTTGAAGTGGTATGATTATGGGAGCGGAGTAGTTTTGCTCACTGGGATTAAAATCCTAAAATCCTACTCAGAATATCGAGTTCATTTCGAAACGAATACTCGATAGGAACCTCAGAGTGAGGTATCTATTGATGATTATATTTTAACATCACTATATTTCATTCGCCTTTGTCATCAGTGCTGCCATATATACGGAAAATCCAAATTTATACGGAATTGTGAAATTTTCAGGAAAAATACGGATTTTTGTTCGGGTTTCTTGACAATACGGATTTTCTGAAAAAATTCTGTCAGATCTTTCGCACTTTGTTCTCGTACAACGCTTAAAACCGCTTGTAAATAACGCTATTTGTTGAAGGAAATATTGCGCAAAACTACTGGCAACACTGCTGGTCCTTTATTTGGCCGGCCGCCAAAATTTCCTTGAATCCTTAGCGATCGGCAGGCCGATTTTGTGCGAATGGTTCTGAACTTTGGTAAAAACTGTCAAATAAGGGGAAAAATGGTTCTGAACTTTGGAGACAATTTTATGAAAAATGTGAAAAAATTATTGTGAGTGCTAATATAAATTGTTTTCTAAGCAACATAAAGGTCATTCCATTCATTTCGCTGTGCGGGATGTCAAGAAATCTCTCCAAAGTACTATAAAAGCAACTCTCTCATTGAAAAATGAGATAAATCTCACAAATCTGGTCGGTGAATTCTGTTAAAAAATTACTTTTTCGAATTTATTCATCAGAAACTATTTTCTTTTTAACAAAACAATAATTTAAAAAAAATTTTGTAATAATTTTTCTGCTGATTTTTTTTTACTTTAAAAACCCGAAAACACAGATTTTTGAGGGAAAAAATCTGGCAGCTCTGTTTGTCATTCGCTTCCGTTCGCTTGATGATGTTGTAGTTTTTGTCCGACAATTGTGCAATTTTATAAAATTAATAAGCAAAAAGAAGTGCATTTAAAATTGGAACCCGGAATTTGTAAAAAAAGAGGAACACTAATTAGGAAAATGTGTAAGTACCAAACATTTTTAATACATTTAATACATTTTTTTTTGCGAAAATAGAATTGCTTTATGAAGCAATTTCATAAATTCACATTGAAATTGTCAAAAACGCGAATGCGAATGTCGTGTCTGTGCAAAACGAAAGTGAAATTTCACCCAATTTCCATGAATTGATCTTTCATTTAATTTTTTCACTCCAGTCTACAGGTTGACTTTCTCCTCACCCGCTTTTTTCAAAAAGCTGTGATCGCTTCTGGTGGCTGGTGGCTTTTCAATCCTTAGGAATGTTTTGTTTGAATCTTGAACTTATTGCGTCGGCTTAAAATGTAAATGCATGTTTCAATTCGACTCATTACATTGTATTTTACATTTGTTCTAACGTCTACTAGCTGAACGTAATCAACATTTCTTGCCTATATTTTCTTTAATTTTTTTTGTGGGAAAGAAACCTACTGAACCAATGATACAGATCTGGTCAAGTTTTTTTACTTCGGTGTATCGATCGGTCTCTGTCTGATGAGTGCTTTTTGTTTGGTTTTTCTCTTTTTTTCAATCGCTTGGTTATTATTATTATTCCTATCACATGCTTCCTATTTTACAATTGTGTTTATGTTAAGTAGAGAGCCTTGTGCAATTTTAACTAATGGCGGGTGACTGCAGCGGTTGCACATTTACTGGATTCGATGAGATTATAAATCGTCCCACTTTTTGGAGCGCATTGTGCTAACTTATTTGGAAAGCGACATTGCCTGTATTTTCGATATATATTTAAACTTTCTCTATTACCCATGGACGCCCCTCCGTTGTTGTGCAACGATTCCAATTAAGTATGTATCTTAATTATTCACTTTAATCGTTCGGCAGATAAGATTACAATGTCGCTGGAAAACCACCCAACCACTATTTATGACGCTTTGTGGATTCCATAAATTATTAACCGTTGTATTTACGAATGACTTTAGGTACTCATGTTATTTGCATTTTGTTTTGTAAGCATCTGTCGTACTTGCATTGTGTGACTTGTATTCAGTTTCTCATAATGCAAGCCTATTTTGTGGCCTTTCGGTGCAGCAATTGAAGTCTCAGTGACATAGAGTACAGTTATCGTGTACTTGGTTGAAATGAACGCAATCGTCTTTTTCACCCTTCAAATAGTAATGGTATATTTAGAACACAGAAACGTCGATGTAATGCGATTAAAGCAATTAGTTCAATTGTAAAAACGAAAGGATTTTTTTATAGAGTATTTCGGTCAAAACTCAAACCAAAACCATGACGGATGCATGAATGTACCTAAAACCTGATGTTGCACTCATGTCATGTAGAGTACTCAATAACCAACCAGACCAATCACAGCGACAATTTTCTCCATATTAATCTCGCTTTATTGTGTGCAGAAGAGGCTGCTTGCAAACCGCAAATATGCGGCGCAGCCAATGTGTTCACAAAAGTATGCCATCAAAGCACACTGAACCCCCACCCATTTCAAAATTAACATCGCATATTCCTATTTATATTTGTGTGCTAAAGATTCAAAAGCCATTTTATCCACTTTCGGGAAAAAAATAGAATGAGCCTCTATTTGATGCAAAGAAGCATACACATTTCAATTCTATCAGAATGTTCTAAACTACATAAAAAGGGTTCACACATTTGTATTATAACTCAGCCTGAAATCAAAAATCTTTGCCTTACCGATGTTTCTTTCTTTTTGGAATCGGACCAATTCTATTCGACTTGTCCTGCAGTTGCACTCTCCTTCTCCTCCATACGCCAGCAAGTCTTGACCAAACCCTTGCGTTTTGTTTCTATGCAAAATTGCAAAAATCTCGGACAATGTTTTCACTCAACTGGCTCGACTTTATTTTTAGCGTCCCCCTCCGCAATCACCCAGCAGAAATTGGACAAATGGCGCAAGGATTTCTACAGCGAACCGAAGAATGTGCTCGCACAGAACGTGTGCTCGCGCGTCGATCCGTTCGACGTGTGCCTGTCGCGCAAATCGCTGGAGATGACCAATCATGTGTTCAATTATAAGGTATGTTGCGCATTGGGTGTAATGTCCCGCTTGCCACTGAAACGTTCATAGTGTCGATTCTCATTCGGCAGGTTGAAAGTGAGGCAAAGCCGATTACCAACCAGAAGAGTTCCGGCAGATGCTGGTTGTTTGCCGCCCTGAATTGCATACGTTTGCCGTTCATGAAGCAGTACAACCTCGATGAGTTCGAATTCTCTCAGGGCTACCTGTTCTACTGGGACAAAATCGAGCGCTGCAATTATTTCCTAAATAACATTGTGAAGACGGCCAAACGTGGCGAGAAGGTCGATGGGCGATTGGTGTCGTTTTTGTTGAACGTGAGTGAGGCGTTCAGTTAGCTTAGCAAGTTTTAAATTTTGAAATTCACTACCCATTCAGGATCCAACATCCGATGGCGGCCAATGGGATATGTTGGTAAATTTGATTACCAAACACGGTCTTATGCCAAAGAAATGTTTCCCAGAGAGCTACAGCTGCGAGGCTAGCTTACGCATGAATGCCATATTAAAAAGCAAGGTTGGTACATATCCATTCCCTTCATTAGTGTAGCCTTTGAAATGTTTCGACTCTATTTGTAGTTGCGTGAATATGCCAAAGTGTTGCGCGAACTGCTGGACACAAACGCCAGCGAGGAGGATATTGCCCACAAAATTGATATCATGATGGGTGAAATATACAAAGTGGTAGGCATCTGCTTGGGCATACCAGCGGAGACGTTCACATGGGAGTACTATGATAAATCCAAAGCGTACCAATCCATTGGACCAGTGACTCCGCTTGAATTTTATAAGCAATACGTGAACTTCAATGTGGAGGACAAGGTAAATAAGTCGTAAAATATATTTCAGCTACAGGAAGTATCTTTTTTTTTTGTTTTACCCCACCAAGGTTTGTTTGGTCACAGATCCGCGACCCACCAGCTGCTACGACCAGGCCTACACAGTCGATTGTTTGGGCAATGTGGTGGGAGGCCGTCCAGTGCTTTATAATAATCAGCCTGTCGAGTTGTTGCTGCAAATGGTCACCGATAGCTTGAAAGCCGGCGAGCCGGTATGGTTTGGTTGTGAAGTGAGCAAGCGTTTTGCATCCAAGCAAGGCATCGAGGATCTAAATGTGTAAGTTGGCAGTGAACAACCGGAGTGTAGCTGCGAAAATAATGATTCTTTCGTACACAGGCATGACTTCAAATTGGTTTTCGACATTGATATACAAACTACTCTCTCCAAAGCGGACCGTCTGATCTACGGTGAATCGGCGATGACCCACGCTATGCTTTTCACTGCTGCTTCAGTGGATGTAAGTGCATGAGGATTGGAGGATTGGACTTTGTAAACATTTCGTTTTTCTCTCTCGAACACAGGCAAATGGCGTCGCCACGAAATTGCGCGTGGAAAACTCTTGGGGAGAAGACCGCGGTGAGAAAGGGTATCTTGTCATGTCCGCCGATTGGTTTAAGGAATTCGGTTTCGAAGTTGTAGTGGATAAGAAGTTCGTGCCACCAGAGATCCTGCGTGTATTCGATATGGAACCAATTGTGCTGCCCGCTTGGGATCCCATGGGAACGCTCGCTTAAGCGCTCACCAGCGCCGCAATCCAATTACAAATATCTATTTACATAACTGGGGAACCGACTACCTACACTACTACACCAACAATAAATATCTCTTCGATTGTCTAAATATACCATTAATTTGCTTACTTCGTTTTAACAGAACCACTTTTTTAACACGAACATTTTGTGTAATATGTATTTATAAATATGTATGTATATTATATATATATGCGAAGGGCATTGCAGATGAAAAAACTGAATGATAACAAAAATTAGTGCATTTTGTGTGTGCGTCGCTTTGCGCAATCGTTGCATTGCGAAAGGAAACTTGTAAATGCATTTTTATTAAATATTTTACAAATACAATGTACAACTTAAATATTGAATTATATTCAATCTGTTTTCATGGTTTCATAGGAAAAATTTAAGCTCAGCTCACTAGTTAATCTCTGGGAATTGGCGGTGGAAACTCCTGTTATCAGTTATCAACCACGCCTGCCTACTGTCGCTTCGACTTGGCAGCTATTCGCAGTCCGTACTCGTATTGTACTCGCAGGAAAATGCCCTTGCACATTTTCACCAGACGTCCGTCGATTTCCTTTTGTGTGCGTGCAAATTTGTATTGTTCACGCACGAGATACTTCGCCTCCCGGAGTCTACCAATTTGTATGAGCGAAATACTATAGTAGAGTTTACAGCGTGCTTGCAAAAACGGATCACCCAGTCGCAGACCAATAGACAGTTGTCGCAAGGAAATTTTCCCTGCAGTCGCAGCCTAACGGTGGGAAAGAGAAAGTCGTAATTATTCGGGAAAAAAATGCAATTGAAGCAACCTACGCAATTGGTGAACTGTTCGCCGAGAGCAGAGAAACCTCCGCCCAAAGTGGACAGCCATGACATGAGATAATCTGTTTCAATTTTCTCCCAAAGTGACCGTGCCAGCATGTGGTTCCTTAAATAAACATCAAATGCAATTTAGTACACTACATAGGTTCAAAGTATGAAATCCAAACAATCTTCTTGTGTCATTGTTTACCATTTGTAGTCAATTACGTCCTTTGCAGGCGGCTCAATTTGAACCACGAGTTGATTACACTCGTTCCACGACTGGTGTTTGGACAGGTGTAAGCGCAGATAGGTGAATTGTTTAATTTCTCGCAGGAAATAAAAAGCTGAAATTCCATCCAGATACATCAGATGCGTTCTCCGGATGCATCTTCCGGCAGTCTTACTTGGTTTTGCGTCGTCACCCGAAATCTGCACCACATCGCTGCCTTTGGTAATTTGGAAATATTCACGATTAAGCCAATAGTCGCTAATACAAATTATTATTGTCATTTCTATTTGGTATCAAAAATACAGACACTATTTGAGTTTTTTCATTCAAATTTCTTTAACTTTTGCACTTCTCTTGCATGAATTTTGTTTTTAAATTTGTTCTATCAGCTGTTCTTTCTGTCACTCTTTATCTGCCGAGAGTTGCCAAGATAATCAAAATTATCAATTTTCACTTTTTTCCAAAACGGTCTTCACCACCCACCACAAAAACGGCGGCCGTCGTTTTGAGAACTTTTTTTGGAAAAAATTTTGGAATTTTTTTCATATCAGTGAATTTTTTCTATCTTTACCATCCATTCGTATGTCAAAACTATTTGTTCGCTATCCGTATTTTTTTGGATGGCGCTTTGTTAAATGTTAAATGAATACTTCGCTACGTCAATCATTCAAAATATATAATTCGTCCATCTTTTTGTACGCTGTACGTTTCACAGTTATTTGGGAGCACTGAAAACTTCTGTGCAATTTGTTGTTTCGGCGGATTGACGTAGCGAAGTATTCATTGGGTTCCAGCCTTTAAGGCCGACGCGAAATTTCGCAGGCGCCGCGAAATTTGCTCAAAAATTGTTCTTGAAAAGACGACATTCGAATAAAAAAGATTTGTTTGTGGTGAAAAAATTCTTAAAAACAAATAAAAATGTATGTTTTTTTATAAATTTTGTTAACAGGAACGCACTATCGTATTTTCAAGAACAATTTATTAACAAGTTCCGCGGCGTCTGCGAAATTTCGCGTCGGTAAAAAGCTTCGATGCGGAGGCGGATGTTTAAAAATGACACCCGCGGATGCGGGGCCGGTTGCGGGTGTAATCGTTTTAAACAACTTTTTCTAAAAATAATTTTTTTGCACTGTAAAAATGTCTCCAATGAAAAAATGTCAAAAAAGTGTTATGCATCTTTGAGAAAAGATAATTTGTTTCACTTAATAAAAATAGATTGTAGGGCGATTCATTTAAAGTGGGAAACCCCTAGAAAACGGTGCAGTGTGCAATCAAAACATATGCAATTGACGCCCATACAATGTATGGACCGGGCCCGGAGGTTTTAGGAAGCTGTCGCGAACCAAACACTTTCTTCCAACCGTTGATTAGGGCCGTATCATTACTTCTGTAAAGCATCTGGGGCCAACGCATTAGGTTAGGTTGAATGTCACTTTGGCATTTGCAATACAATTTGTTAGATCTCTTGTTCTCTCTCTGTGAAATGACAGTACCAAAGTTTCTTCTGCCATGAAGTTATAACTCCACTTCTTTTACAAGTTTTAGTTATCTACAATATATGTAGCCGATCGGGCTACATACACAATGACAAATACAAATGACGAATGGGCGCACCTTGCAAAATAAATACAGAAACATCAGCATTTGACTTTGGCATGTACATAAATGCAAATATGTACATTTTTATGTACAATATACATATTATGTACATATATTCCATATTCGTCACCCAAGCAAACGGTGACTAAATTTATACTTTGTAATTTTGATATCGACAGGTTAGAATGAACTCATATTCATAGCATACATATATTGCTAGAAACAATTGTTTTCAAGGAAACCTTTGAAACTATCTTCGGCAATTCGAACCTTATCAGCCAAATATTATTTCATTATCATATCCAAATAAATGATAAGATTAGAACGTTTCACAGTGCACGAATAATCTAGCATTACTAGACTGGAAGCTATATTAGTTGATATTCGAAGGTGGAACTGTAAAGAACGGCGGTTAAAGATACATACATACTAACAATAAAATCAAATAAAAATGCGTTATTATCTGCTAGTGATTGTGGCAATTGCCTATTTGGCTTATGTGAGCTCCGGTAAATACAAAACGATTTGAAAAATCGTTCAAAGTAAAAATCTTGATTGGAAAATGAAAATATATTTTCAAATTTGAATTTTGAAACTAATAAAAAAAATAAAAAGTCCCTATTGTATAATATTCTTTTATCCCAAAAAGTGATTAATTGACTGGTTTGATACCCAAGTTTTTCCATTTCCAATCTTATCTTGGCACATACTTGTACATTAGAGTATATTAGAGTGGTTCTTTTTTGATCGATTTTTCGAAATTTAACAAGTGCACGCCTCCAATTTGTTCCTTTATGGAAGAGGACCAAACTATAAAATTTTCAGGAAACAAAACTTGATTTTTAATTAATTAAAAATTTATCATATCAAATCATTCGCCAACTTTTAAATCAAAATCGTAACGGTTACGTCTTTTCCCAAAAACTAGAAAAAAAAAAAAATTATGGTCCAAATATCTATTAAAAATATTTTAAAAAGGTTTCACACAAAAAAAAATTTGAATTATTCGGATGACCATTTGTAGTATATACATATAATTAGCATTTCTTTAATATGTTAAATACTGTTAAATTGTTAAAGATAACAATGCTTCCCATGTTAAAAATGCTGCCAGGTTTTTTAATAGTTCTGGATGTTTCCACCCCAATTTCTTGTCGGCAACCACAATTTGATAATCGGCAAATGGATTGTCAAAATATTGAGTCACTATCTGTACTAGGAATTCGCAGCAACCGTGATAGTTGCTTTCAAAAAAAAGAGTGCCTTTTAAATTTCATAATCTTAGAGAAACCTCAATCCATGGCCTCAATCTATAAATTTGACATTTGTTGAACAAAAATTTTGATATTTGTTCTACAAAAATAAAATTTAGAGGTTTATCTTTTCGAATTTGTTTAAATGCAAAATGCAAAGGAGCTTAAAGCAAAGGAGCTTAAATTGAAAAAAAAGCAGTCTTTAAATATTTTAGTACTTACAGGAAATGTTCCGTTAATTTTTAATTATAAGCAGGGATGCGAATAATGTATTAGTAATAATGTATGAGTCATCGAATTAAAACATTTTCAAAAAATAGTTTTTCATTTGCACTTCGATCTACGACACCGCGTTACCTCAAAAAGATTTATTCCAAATGGTCGCATATGTATAAATTTTACAAGAAAATCCGAAATATATGGCATGTTTTCAATAAATTAATGTCCAATTTCTAAAATTCACTTTTGCAAAGGCAAATATGTATGTATGTACTATATAAATAATACTTAAAATTATCTAATCGGAAAAGCACTAAAAATTGATAAAGTGTTGCCGTCATAAAACTATATTCGACGAAATTTCTGAAAATTCAATTGTACCATATATGTAATACTTCTATACTGCGAATGTACTTTTTTTTATATTTTGTCTCTTGATGTCAGTGAATGTACTTTCACTATGCTGGCAATATAGAAGTATTACATATATGACTTGTACATACTATTAACTTTTGGAGCCAATGGAAACGTGTTCTTGTCAAAATTAAATTATTTGAGAGCAAAAAGGGAGTTATTAACCGTCGGGACGCATCTTAAATATGGCATAGTGAAAACCAGGCCGAGAGAGGGCTCCCATATAAAATGATAAAAAACGGAAGCGAAGGAGATCAACATTTTATCTCTAGATTTGATAGTACTGATTTTGGAAACTGATTTCGGACATGGTCAAATTATTTCTGTGTGGGGGTATTTCAACTTTGGCATTGCCGAAGATAATTCACCCTCTAGTTGGAAATTTAAAGTTTGAATTCCTCCTAGAGCTGGAAAATTGTTGAATTGAGCTGCCATTCAGCAGGGTGATATAGTGATATAGTGACCCAATATTCCCAATTTCATGCAATTAGTCACTAAGCAATAGGTCATTAACCCACACAATGCTTCAATTTATATTTAAAATTAATACTTTACAGATGCCTGTGTGCAATGCAATTCCTCAACCGACCCAAGATGCGCCACGACTCCCGACCAATTCATGGCCAAGGAATGCGGCAATAGTACATCCAAATGCTACACAAGAGTTCTGAGTAAGACATTTCAAACTATCCGATAACATGGAGTAATAATTACACTGTGCTAGTTGAAAAGTGGAATAGTCTGCGTTCCGAGTGCGTAGAATACGCTGATTCTAATAGCATTAGTCGTTAGGTAATTTTGTCTTTTTTCCAAACATTTTATTTTAATTTAAGCACAATTTTAAGAAAAACGTTTTTTTTTAATACCTTTAATATTAAAGATTGTTTTTGCCGTTTAAGAGACAAAATAAAAATGATTAATGCCATTAGAATCAGCGTATTCAAATTACCTTTGCCCAGCCGGAGCGCAGTCTGTGCATAATTCGAGCAAAGTGTTATTCTTATAATCGACTATAACCGAATTCACATTTCCCCAGACGGCAATACTATTCGTGGCTGTGCCAGCGATTTGGAGAATTCAGTTGCCGCAAGTTGTAACAATGAAATGGAATGTTTGATTTGCACTTTCATGGAAGGTTGCAATCGCGGCGTGTTCCCACTGCATCGTGCATCGTGTCTGCAATGTGCGGGTAACTCAACGGGACCTTGCGCTTCCGATGTTTATGCCAAGCCTACCGTTTGCCCAATCTATAAGCTAGGCGACAAATGCTTTATCCGCAGTACTGGCCAGAACAATACGCAGTCATTCCAGCGAGGTTGCCTGAGCTCTGCCCAGGTCCAAAAACTCTGTGTTGCGGATGGCAACTGCTTTACCTGCGAGGGTGCAGGCTGCAATCTCTTGGCATCCAACTCTGACCAGATCCCAATGGCCCGCGACTCTGCCGGTTTTTTCAGCTACTCGACTTCTCTTCTTCTGGCGTGTATTTTTGCTGCACGATTCTTTTGAAATAACTTTCAAATTTTTTAATTTCAAAGAATTTTTTTTTACACCAACAATTTGTATGGATTTTGTACACCCCATTATGAATTTTTCATTTGCACTGTAATGAACAACTTAACTCGAAATTCATAATGAAAAAAAAAAATAAAACGAAAACCAGAGAAAATGCATTTTCATTTACTTCGATTGGCAGGAAATTATTAATGTTTTGGAATTTCTTTGGAAAATGCCATTTAATTTTATGTGGTGCGATCAAAATTAGCTCCTACTTGCACTTTCGCTGGCATCGATCGACCTGAAAATGAAAAAGGAACATTTTCTCATGGCTCCATTGCGTGCACCGGAAGGGCGCCGTAAATGGCTCAACACATTTGAAATGTTCTATGTTCTACTTCAATCGAACCTTAGTCGTCAGTCGGAGTTTTGTCAGCAGTGATGAATGATATCCAACCAAACTTGCAAAAAGGAAGATATTAAATGTCTTGAGGGATGACAAAAAGTCGAGTAAGATAAGTTCTACTTTTATAGTTAAAAGTTTTATAGTTAAAAGAGTAAGTAATCGTAAAAACCATTTTCGAAGTAGTACCGTTTTGTTCTCAAGTCAAAAAAATGTACGAGTATGTTTATCAAATTGTTTTTATTTAGTAACGATGACTATAAATGTTTAATACAGACCTTAGACTTCGTTTGAATCACCATTCACACCGCAATGGACCACAATCTGTTTACAATAAATTTTTAAAATAATTATATACAAAGCAGTCAGAACCTTGTGGTATAATTTGCGGTATGCCGTGATTTAAAGATTTATCTTAACTACCACCGCATTACTAAAATACACAATTGAAATTATTTGATATAAACAAAATAACAGAGCAGCATTCGTCCCACCGACACCAGAAAGCCAGAAACGAGTCAAGAAAACAGAAACAAAGCTAAGAAACAACAATAAAAACACAAACTAAAATAAAAATAAAAATTCTATTAGCACAGGTAAGTGCGTACCAGGTAGTACAAAATGAGAAGCATTATTTTGTCAATGATACAAACCAGAACACCCAGACTAAACCGCACCAAGCACAGAGAATCCCGAAAGGAACAAAAACGAAACGAAATTATTTGATTTGATTTTGAACATCAGACATCATGCCGCAACAAAATGATCGCCACCGTGGGTCGTTCGGCTACTCCATTTTATATGTTGAAATGAATTGTTTACATTTCCGCGGGGTATTTACGGTAGCATCTTCATTAAATTTTATACAATCAAATCGGAATTCCCCAATGCGATGTGATTATGGCGAATTTAGTAGCTGGATTATAGGGTCATTTGTTTTTATAGCAACATTTGCGCAGTTCCAATTCCGTTGTATATGAGGGCACTTAAATAGCTGGCACGCCCACTCAATTCGGAAAAGATAAACAGGCAGCTGTGAGCCGTGAGTCATTCTGTCGATGGGTGTGGCCCCATTTCGAACTGCCCTAATGTATGCAAATGTACATCTTCAATATGAGTGAATCACGAAATTATTGGAATTACTGTGAACTCTCGCTAAATGTACACTGTATCCGAACCCCAACGTTTCACAGATCAGTTTTCGAAAATGGTTAAGTGAAAAGTTGATGTCGCAACGGTTTCCTATTGTCACTACCTTGAGTACCTTTTCATACTCTCAATTCGGTACTTTAGTTTGAATTATAAGTTTTTTTTTGTTACATGCATGTGTGTTTATGTCGAGTAATTACTGTATAGTAAGAGGATCGAGAGTTCTTCAAAGATTTTCGAAACGCTTAAATATTACCAAAATGTTTCGCTCAATCCGCACTCTCTCGGTTTTCAAAAGAGACACAGCACATGTTAAGTAGAGGCGAATCGTCTGATTGGCCATTACCAAGGAACCAACAAAACTCAATTGCTTAGAAACACTTGAGGCATCGCTCGAAAAATCCGTGTATAGCTGTTGGAAGGGATAATAAAAATAGATTCAACATATCGAGAGCGGGAGATGCGCAAATGGCATTGGTGCGTATGGCGGTGAGAAGTTTTGTTTGTACAGATCAGAAATCTTAAAACGGACCGCTTTTTAACGAAAATCAATGCGAGCGTTAGAGTTATTCTGATCTAACCCGTTACACGGAACACTCGGAACGCGGAAACCGCGACTTCTTGTCAGCCAATACGTTATTTGGATACTTGGCCAACACAGTTCGTACGCCTCTTGTCACTAGCACTGCCATCGCGTCCATCCGTCGCTCATTTCACATCGTCTCACACCCATCGGTGATAGTGGTAGCTACATCGGATATCGCGCAACCAAGGTGTCAATTGAACGGATCAACAGCTCTTGATCCTGAACCGAGGCGATCATTTCGCGCTTATTGCAGTCGCTGGCTGAAAGTTTAATTGGTCTGCTAAAAAGGTTATTGTGCTGAAAACGAAAGTGTCAAGAAAGTATTCGCAAGCCAGTAGCGCCGCCGCCGTCAACGTCGATCGCGCAGTGAGTAGTGCTACATACAACATAAGGTGTTGCCTGATTGATCGCATTGGGCACTTGTCGGCTAGAGTAGACTGATTACGGGACGGAATTGGCTGCAATTGTGATTGAGTGCGTGATAAATACATATAGTCGAAGAAACTTGAAAAAGATTTCAACACCTTTCGACATTTCAATTTCGGGATTTCGACATTTTTATCGTGCATTGTGTGTTAAGTGATTTCAACAATTTCGCACTTATTGTGTCTACGGGTCAATAGAGCTTTGGATATAATTTGACAACAGCGTGAAAACTATAACATTTCGAGTATAGTTTCCATAATATTGGTTTCATATTGAATTGGAGAATTGTGACGTGTCGTGTCGAAGCCATTTTTATTGGTATGCATCAAGCCATTTATCGACGGCCGGCGAATATCACGGGCCAAACTGAATGCGCTAGCGCGGCGATGGTTTCCACCATGCCTTTTATGGATAACACTGGTTTAAGTACAAGTATTGCGGATTATGGATGCTATGCCACGGATTATTGGTCCACGTCATATACAAGTGGATTGAGTCCAATGAAACAAATTGAAGGTAAGACCGTTAAGTTTTAAAAATATCTATTCGTCCTAGCGGTGCAGTACATCATATTGCCTTTTAGAAAAAACTCAAAAGCCATTGCAGACACTCTAAAGGCCCATTTGGGCAAAATTTGTTAGTTCAATAAGACAAGTAGAGTATAAATAAAAACTGGAAGGTTCAGTAGTAGTGGAGTGGAGTTTTTAGTGTCACCTATGGTGCACTTAACCACAAAACTTTTTTAAATAAATAACAATTTTGAAGTTTCGAGTTTTTAACTTTCTAACTTTTTTCTTTTAGCACTCTCTATATTTTATGAGATATGAAACGTTTTTTTTATATTTAACTTTTCGATAAAAGTGTTCAATACTTCATGAATTTCGTAAGTGATTTGCTACTATTTTTACACAACAGCCCATATTATTGCTTTTAAATACATCTAACACGGGCTTTAGGATCTACCGAATCGAATCACGAATGAACACTCAAAGAATTAATATGTTTGGAGAACGTTTGCTTCAAATATACTACTTTTAAATACAAACTTAAACGAAAAAACAAACAAAAAACATTTGCTCCGAATCAAGTCGTTTCAATAAGTTTAAAGTTTCAATAAGTTTCCAATAAAAGTATTTTCTATTACTTTTATTGGAAACGTTTTTTTAAATTGCTGCAAATTAACAACTAATTTCTAATATACGTTTACATTGTTAAATAAGCTTTGTTTTTATCGACCAGAACGAAAGTAGCTCAGTGGCACAGCGTGTTTTTTGTTTTTTACGAACGAAAAAATTCTTTGAGTGTAGGTTTTTATTGCATAATTATGCTCTCGAAAGTTTCCAATGTTTGCTGAAAGGTAACGGTCCCCGTAAAACTAATTATACTTGCCCTGTCGATCGAAACCGGTCGCGTGGCACTGGTGTCATTTAAAAAGGCCTTATTAAAGATCAAATTAGTTGGGTTGTGTATGAATATTTATAAACTCATGAGCAGTGTGAATATTTGAATGTGCGTTTGAAAGCGTCTCTCCACAACATATCACAGCCACGAAATACTGTACCAAAGTGCATTTCTGTGGACTTTCATGAAAAAACGTTTTCTCACATACAAAAGACGTACGTGAGAATATAAATCACTTTTTAAAATTTTCGCAATATTCGGAAATATCATTTGATGCCTAGAATGCTAACTTTTGCATACTTATTTTGATTTATTCGAATTTAAGCGGAAAAAATAAAGTAGGAGCAAAAAAGAATCGCATACATATGTCGTAAAGAAGACATCAACATCAAGTTGGGCGTCTGATTTGTCGCCTATAAATGCGACAAATTAAAGAGGAAGGTGGTAGCCGCCGAGAAGCGAGATATGATGAATTGCGATGACTTTAGCAAATCTAATTACCGTACCCGCCGCCTCTGATACAACTAAGTTGGCTGCGCTGGCAAACATTTATGAACTATATACTTTGTTTGGCGACGATGAAACCGATGATTGACACACTTGTGGATGTACTACGGTTCTGGATTCCCGCACAGATGCTGTGAGTAAGGGATCACCTCGGGCACTTTAAAAGTGGCTGGTATAGGCAATATTTTTAGATTTATTGCGTAAAAGACGTCAAAACTGAGAGGCAGAGTGCTTATTCAATTTTAATTTCATGGTTGCATTTCATTAAATACTTGCTACTAGCTTGAACGTGTCATTAAACTCCACTCTGTTCAACCGAGAAATGACCCATGACAGGTCGAGCTGCCATCAATTGTCGCTAACAAGACATTGGAATTCGTTTGTTGCTCCGCTTTCTGCATTTCTGCTCATGGCAATGTTCTATCTGATAGGGCTTGGAGTGTGGTTGTTTGGGAACATTTTTATACTTTTTTTGTTTGTTGTAATTAATGAATTCGAAAATCAATTAGCGGTTGGCACATGTAATTGTTTTTCTGTCAAGTTGAAGAAAAAAATGTATGCTAATTGTTCAGAATTTAAATCATGGGAGACGAGTTTTAAAATTATAAATACACGAAATCCTAAAAATATGTAGAAATGCTCTATTTAAATCCAGAAGTCGAACAGAAATTAGGTTAAACGTCCACAGTGATATATATATGCGTAACTAAGTTTGGGTTTGTGTGACTTGTCGCACCAATCATTTCAGCTTGTATTCAAACGGCCGGGAAGGATCGCTCCTCGTACAAGCCGCTCGAACACATTGATTCGAAATTATCTGACATTGAGACTAACAGTAGCAGCAGCACCAGCGGAAGTAGTTGTCAAGAAAATGTCAGCGCCAACAACAACAACCACATCAATTACAATAACAATGAAACAAACAATAGCAACAGTAATCATACTAACGGTAGCAATGGCAAAAAATACAAGAACAACAAAAAAGACGCAACTGTAACACATAGCAGCAGCAGCAACAGCAGCAGCAGCAGCAACAACAACAACAGCAGCAATAGCAAAAGTGTATGTAAAAATGAGCTTTTGAGTTTTCATCGTTTCTTAACCTAATCGTTTTGGAATTTGGAAACGTTTTGAAATTCAGGAGGAACCCGTCCATCCCAGTCTGGCACAGGCAGTCGTTGTGCTGGAGACGAAAGCTCTCTGGGACAAGTTTCATGAGCAAGGCACTGAGATGATTGTGACCAAAACCGGACGACGCATGTTCCCCACATTTCAAGTACGCATCGGAGGTCTCGATCCACAAGCCACGTACATTATGATGATGGATTTCGTCCCAGTCGATGATAAACGCTATCGATATGCATTCCACAAGTGAGTTAATGGTGGAGACATTACGATTTTTCCCTTTCCCTTTCACTTATTATTTATTATGTTCCAGTTCCAGTTGGGTTGTGGCCGGCAAAGCCGACCCCATCTCACCGCCACGAATTCATGTGCATCCCGATTCGCCCGCAATTGGCACCAATTGGATGAAGCAAATCATTTCGTTTGACAAACTAAAACTCACCAATAACCAACTCGACGAAAACGGACATGTAAGTGCTTCAATAAAACCAACGACTGACAGAATTATGCGCACACAGCTCCAAATTAAATTTTCATTCCGAGATAATTTGGTACTTTTTTAAACATTTGCACCGAATGAATTTTGCAGAAAAAAAAACACAAACGAAACAAAAATAAACACTATTCTGGGGTGGGTTGAGAGTTGAGGTGATGAAAACTTTAAAAGTTGGCTGGATTTCTTATAGAAACAACCGCAAATAGAAAAACATTTCATTATTTTTAGAAATTTTAAATATTTTGAAATAGTCTTCAATGTCAGAAGATAGGGAGAAAGGTGCCATGCGCGATTAAGTTTCAATTCCAACCTGTGATAATATTGTAATTACTTTTAACGCCCTGCCCTTATCTGGCATGTCTTAAATTGTTATTTATCGCTATTTCGTGTTTTGCTCCCAATCCATTTGCAGATCATATTAAACTCGATGCATCGATATCAGCCACGCTTCCACATTGTCTACCTGCCGCCTAAAAATACTTCATTGGATGAGAACGAGCACTCGAGCCACTTTCGTCACTTTCGTACGTTCATATTTCCGGAGACATCATTTACCGCCGTGACCGCCTACCAGAATCAACGTGTAAGTTTCGACCAACATTTTTCAAATATTTTCCAACACGAATTAATTAAGTTAGTGCATTTGGCGCTGACTTTCGAAAATTCGTCCCAGTGAAATTACTACAAAATACTGAAAAACTGCATTCACGGAATACAACGCACGGTTTCGTTTTGATATTTGTATCTCAAATTATGACACTAATGAAGCATGTTATGGAGATAAATTGGGCATGTTCCGCGCTGAATTATGCGCCTTGTAAATACGTTTGTTTATTTGTTTGCTTTGGGAAATATTTTAGAAATTTTTCTTTTCTACTTTCGGATTTTTAACGTGTTTTTGAAACAATACAGTTTGGAATTCTTAAGTTTTTGAAAACAATTGGATTAACAGCAGAGCGTATGTTTTGGGCATTTAGGTTTGTTTATGCGATAAAATTTATTACCAGATTATTAAGAATATTATTTTAGCTGGACTGACTGTTTTTGTTGATGTTTGATTCGCTCATGGCCCAAATAAATATTAGAAACCGTTTCGAAATTATTAAAATAATTTATGTTCTTGTGGGTGTTAACATATTTTTAATTTATTTGCGTCGGAGGCTTCGCATTACGGGAAAAGAATTGAGCAGTTTGCCAGATTGCGAGACCAATGGTACCACACCACAAAAAATCAATAGTCTTGAAGGATTTTATAAAAGTAATGAAATTATTTGAAGAATGAAGGCGGTATACAAAATTGATGTACATACATATCTTCTTTATCGTTTCGGTATCTCCGACTCTATCATTTGAGGATTCTGAACCTTGTAACTTCATTTCTGAAAAAAAAACAGTTTTAATATTTTGTTACATACCGCCTTCATCCCTTAACTCCCTCATTTATATTAGATTGAAACATTTTGAGCTCCGAGAGATCCTAATATTGATCCATAAATAAAAAATCATAATTTGACAGAATATACAAAAAATTATTTTTTATTTATGGATCAATGTTCTGAGTATATTCTGCTTTCACTTCTATTTGCGAACATACATTTTATTTACATCGTTTTTTTTTAATATTTTAAGGTCACCCAATTAAAAATTGTTAGTAATCCTTTTGCTAAAGGTTTTCGTGATGATGGAACTAATGATGTGTGAGTATATTCTTTTTTATCTAATGTAATTCTTATATCGATACCTTAAAGCCCTTTACGGCCAAAAGTGGTGTCAAATGAAAGGTGTGTGTGATGTAGCGATATCAGAAGATAGATGGCACAACTTTTTCAATATTTTTGTGATAGCCATTATTGATCAGGTTAGTTGAAGAATATCTTCATGGTGTATGGCTGAGTTAGGAAAAAGTATTTTGTTATTATTTTGACCTGATTTCGGCATTGAACAAACTAGACAATATGTCGGACGCAATAAGTACTGCGGAACACATGGACATGTGTGGAAGACAAAAACCTCCGATCGCACATGAAAAAATATAAATATACGAATCAAATCCAAATTAAACAAATCACTGTACCACTCGCACTCATCATAATTCAACAAACAAATTCTTCAAGAATTCCAAGAACAAGTTACAAGATATACGAAAATATGTATCGTTATGGCAGAAGATAAACAATTCGTATTGCGATCCAACTGATTCGGAATCGGAACAAAAGGGCACTTTGCAAAGATATAAACAAATCAAACTTTGACTTATTATATTTTGGAAATCTTGTACAAAAAGCTAGTTGGTAGCAAAGCGAAAATCCTATTATTTGGGAATGTTTACAAACTGTTGTTTACGAAACCAAATATTGTGTTTTTCAAATTGAAATTTTAGTTGATAAAAGAAATTCTGCACTCCACACTGATCATGAATAGGAAACAGTCTCAAACTATTTATTGAAAACCGAATTAAATTATTTTAGAACCAATGGTGCCATGGGCATGTCCCAAATGAGTCATGAAAGTCAAGCCAGAATGAAGCAACACAACAGCCATCATCAGCAGCAACTCCAGCAGCAGCAACAATTAAAAGCAACCAACAAAGACTCAAATTTAGGTAAGCCTCAAATCGGGAAAAATATTCAATCGCTTCATAAATGTTTCAATATAATGTCATCTCCCCTTCCCTACGGAAAAATACTTTGAAAAAAAAACAGTTGCCGAAATGGAAAACCACCAAAACTCGCTGATCTCACATGTGGCCGCACAGAACATTGCCGCCACATCCTCAACGGGCACTTCTCCCGATCTTGGATACCAATGCCTTTCGAATAGCAGTGTGCACTCTACCAGCGGCATAATGCAGAATGGCCATCAGAACAATATAGTAGCGAAGGTGGACAATGTCCAGCACGCAGCCTCCTCCTATTCACACGTGACCCTCGCACACCATGCAGCCAGCGCAGTACCCAATACCCCAAATAGCACCAGCATGAACCCCCACCATTCGCACTTGAATCTCAACTCCCAAGTAATGCACTCAACAGAATCACATGCCCACTCCGCTGCAGCTGCTGCCGCGGCCGCCAACATCTACTCCAGCATTGGCCAGCCCTATGCGGCGGATAACAGCAATTTCGGCGCCATCTATCACCACAACCATCATTATCACAGTCACGGCTATGGTAGCCCATATGACAAAATCAAAGTTTCCGGTCACATGCGCCAGTCGGCAGCTAGCTCTACAGCCAATTCGGTGGCAGTATCAGCTGCGAATCCCTACAGCATGAGCAGCTATCAGTCCTTCTACGGGTCACCACATCAAATTATGCGCCCCAATGGCTACATCGATTTGGTACCAAGGTAAGAAAATTCCCAAAGGACTTTTTTTAGTGAAATATTCAACATTTTTCATATCTTTGAATTTTTAAAGTATTTATTAATTAAAGTATTAATTTGATAAACAAATCTTAGTCAATTATACCAAAAATATATTTCAAAATAATTATACCAAAGAATTTTCTTTGACAGATTTGGATTTAATTGTGGAATTTTTGTGTCATGAGTATTATTTTATTAGTCGGTATCAAAAAGTTTGACTTCCAGTGTAAGCTAAATATAATTTGTGTTAAATGCCTTAGAAATGTAAATACAAAATAATAAATGATTTATTGATAAGAAATCAAATTGCTCGTAATTATTTAATGGGCAAGAACCGCAGCGAGGGAGCTTTAATGTAAAAATACTTTCATCGGTTGAAAATGCTTTTGCTATTTACATAGAAAATGCTTGAAATTGAATTGGAAAGCACTAGGAATGTTGAATGTTGAAAGTGCCACAGTAGCGTTTACGACAATCCAATATTCAAGATGCGATAGAAAAAGGATTCAATGTCTAAGAGAAAATCTCCAAAAAACTACATTAAAACGTCTTGTTTTTAGAAAGAATAATACTTTTTGGGTTTTTTTTAATTCAAATAATAACAACAACTAAACTAACAATTCGTTACCGGTATTCATGGTGCGGCAGATGGGGTAAAGGAGCACATTTGCTATCTGTGAGAGCTAAAACAATGAAAAATGCTCTTTTACGGAAGTTCCGCCAGTTCCTCTTCAAGCATTTGACCATCCACAGGGACTACTGCAAACGCAAAATGGCTGCAACATAGATAGCCACTATTGGTCAATGTTAAAAATAGATCCGAAGTTTTTTATATTTAAATTTAACACTTGTTTATAATTAATTCAATTGAAATTAACAATGTTGCCTGCTCTAGTGCTAGTGGCAGAACCGATCGAAGACGTCTTAAAAACCAACACATTCAAATTGAATTACTAAACAGAAACCAGAACACCTTCTAGACGGCCTAAAGCGTGCGATGTCAAAATAAACAAATGCTCGTTTTCAATTTTTAGTATTCTATATAGATTAATGCAAGGGAAGGGCGTGGTTTTGAAAACCATTTGAGACCATTTTGTAAAGGCATCGCTTGAAATCTGAAGCAGAGTATTGCATTTGGAGCATATATATTCACGTGTTTTGTGTTTGAGTGACACAAAAAAAGAGATTGACACGCGAACACAATTCGACATACATAGGTGATCATGCGGCATTGCACGATTGATGGTGTAATCTTAGGTGTGACAGACAGTCGCATTCAACCAAATGGCATAAAGAATATATCATTAGCTATGGAAATTAGGGCTCATTCTGAATATCTGCGATACATTAGGCGCAAGTATGAGTGGCAGAGTTAAATGCATTCTAAACGAACCTTCTGAACTCAACATCATTTGTTGAAAAAATAATGCATATCCCAAATGCATACTCATGCATTTGTTGCCAGTTGTCTGCCACTCCAAGTGCGTAAACCAACAAAAACAATCTTTGGCTAAAATTAATATTTTGATTATTTTATTTTAGTTTTCCCATAAATTTCTCAACACTTGCATAGCATTACATTTGCACGTTGATGAGAAACTCAGACGCTCGCACACTCAATGTAAAAATTTTAAATAATCGTGCGCCATTTCCTCCGAAGTTGATAAATGAAAAATTTGTCTCCATCCTAGGTCATAAATCGCAATTCGAGTGTAAACAGATTTGTTTATTTAACCGAACATTTGTCACGGCAGAAATCGCTCCAGACTCGAATATCGTTTGGGGCACCCTGTTGCGCGGGCATGATATTAAATGATTTGATGCCACTGCAAACTGGCGCGCGGTAGGTCGAACCTTCCACGGCTGATAGCAGCAAATTGTTATTGAAGGCGTCGCACGGTATTGGCGTTTGCGACCGAGAAGGTGTCACGTTGCAGTTGGGTCGAATGCTTAGTCGAAATCGTGTCCGGGCCAACCACTTGAGTTTCCTATCTTTGGATCTCAAGTGTGATCTGTGCCTGAGCTAATCGGTAAAAATGAAACCATGTTTGTGTTTCCTTGTGTTGCGAGTTGACAGCGATCGACAACTTGCAAGATCGGTATCGTTTGGCACTTAGGCGTATATGTATCGGGACTGTTTTTGTTTCAGGTTCAAGTGGCTAAGCTGAGCAATCTTTGATGTTTTCAAATCAAGCGTGCTATAACCCCTTTTGCTGTGTGGTTTTTGGAACGGTTTGTGTTTGTTATTACCTTGACTTGGTAACTCAAGTGGTATGCAGGAACACCTCCTTCGCTTTGTTTACCCAAAGGCGCATGTGAAACCAATTCGTTAATAACACAAGTCAGCAATTTACAGAGTTGCTTAAAAATGGAAAACATTCGGTGATTTTCTCAACCCCTTTTCTGTTTCTTTTTTCTTAAGACATTTTTTTTAAGAAATTCATGTTGCATAATAATTAGGGTGCCGCATTGATAAGTGTGGTAAAATTCAAATGAAGGGTGCAGGAACCAAAAATGTTTTTTCAAAAGTAGCAAGAGTCATTATTTACTATACCACGGGAATTTTTATACAGACCTAACCCTATTCCTTCATCAATGCCCCTTATTTCAACGAATCTGTCATGGAATTTCTGTCCCAATCGGACAATATCGTAGTGTAAGTTTTCGAAGTAAGAAAGTTTCCATCGGTCAAAGCGATTTTCACTTGGCTACAAGAAACCATGAAATTATAAACGCAAAATGCTTTGAAGTCTTGGCCAATTGGAAAAACATTGGACCAAGTGTATAACAAAAAAGGAAGACAACGTCGACAAAAATTTAGTTTACCAACAAAATTGTCCTTTGTTTTATGTTAACCCAACTTATCAATCTGCACTCAATGTCTTCAAAGTAATTTAATTTCGCGTTGACAGCATTTGCGAAATTATTACATACATATACATAGATTTGTGTATGTTGATTTATATTCGCCAACATGAGCTGCAAGCCGACTGCACAGCCACTTACACAAAGTTAAATGACGTGCTTTATGAGGCGTTAAAAACAAATCACCAGATATATGCTGTTCAAAGTCAAAACAAATGCAAAAATTGAAGGGGAGCTGTGCCAAGTTTAAAAACCTCTTTTAAAACATTGTAAATTTTACAATGAATGTATACAGTTTGGTTTGAATTTCAAATAATTACTTAGTCAACGCTAGAAATTTTGAGTTTTTCGGTTCATTTACTTGGGTTCGTCAACTAACACAAAGAGGCTTCTCACTCAACCACCGTCGCCACTCCGTCTTGATTCATCGGAAATCGAGCGCGTAATACAAATTGAAGAAAACCAAAATTAACAATTTGGACACTCTCCATTCTTCCTCCGCCAAACTCATGCCAAAGCAAACACCAAATAGGAAGTCAAAGGCAATAAAAATCGGTGGCACTTTTGCTGCAATGATGTTTATGAGTTCTGCTCGCTCCCTCGACTCGTTCTGTATGCACAAGTGATGAAACGTTGGGATATTAATTCTGTCGATGACATCGAGTGAGCATGAAAACAATAAAAGCACCTAAAGTGGCATCGGAGTTCGTCTCGAAATAGCTGCGAAACAAATTTTCGAAAAAAATGCATGAAAACATAAAAGGGACAGCAGAAATTATGGAAGTATTATTGCTTACTGTTAAAAGATTTGTGATTACGATTGCTGCTGCACACTTCTTTCCTAGCTGTATGCTATATGCTCTAAGGGTATCTTGGTTATTCAGTCAATTTAAGTTGTTTTTTATTGTAAGTTTTATGCACAGATGTAGGAATGTATGTAGGATGTAGGAAGAGTTTTTAAAATTTGAAATATAGTCATTGAACCTACTATATGCCAAGGATGTTTTTGGGTAAATCATATCAGGTGGGATTACGGCAGCCACCAAGTGCGTCTTTGGACTTTTTTCATAGGATATATTGTTTTTGTCACACCGTTTGTAACGCCTCCTTAGGAGGCGTGTCCGGTATGGAAAACTATACAGCTGCTGTCAAAAAAATAGTAGCGGTTCAAATTGTAAATTTTGATGGATTTTCGAATATTTTATAGTATTTTAACTAGCTGAATACCCCGGCGTTGCTCGGACATATACTTAACGTAGTGAAAGTATCTTGCCGTAAACCTGCCCGTGAACATACGAAATTTCAGAACTGCAGAACTGTAGTCAGTCCATCACCAATCAATCGTGACAAAGACTTGTATAGACTGGAATTTCTTATTTGTGCAAGTCGATTGGTTCTGTGAACGTCAGTTTCTAACTGCAATTTGTGCAGCCAAAAACAGTTATCAGACTAAAAATACCTTTTTCGATATTTTATTTTAGAGGGGTCTTATATTAATTTTAATTAAGAAAAAAAAACCAAAATGTTGGATTTAAGCTAAATCCTTAAAGTTTAGAGAAACAACAAACTTAATTCAATCTTAAACAAATCTTTTTTATGGTTTGAGTGCTCAAGTTGTGTTGGATGCGCAGTGCGCACTGCGCCGTACGGAAAATGTTCGTATCTTGTATTGTTAAGTTTCGTTGACCCTTTTGAAATCGCGAATTTTGGATTTAGGAAAATCCCCAATTCAAATAAATATGTTTTATTAATTCAAGATTTTTCAACAAAACTATTCCTTTTTTGTTATTAAAAAAATTAAGAAAGGGTTTATATTTTTATAAAATCAGTCAGCAACACGAAACAATCGCGTTGATTTTTTTATTTCTACTCCTCTCTACGGTAGTAGATTATTCTACTTCCCTCAAGGTATTTTCTACAACTATTGTATGAAATCTACTCCTAAAAATTTGATGTGAGTTTCACGAGATGCAAAACTACTACGCTTTCTATAAATCTACTACCCAGACAAAAGTTATATCTCTCCTAAAATCTCATATCTAGTACTCTCGTCGTAGCAAAAAGTGAAAACTTCACATCAGTGATGCCAAATTGAGGGCAATTTCCCTTTTTGAGGGATTATGCCTTAAAGGGAAAAAGGTACTGAAGAACAAGAAAAAATTTTTGTTTTATTTTGTAGCGGAAAGGGATTTTTTTTAAGGGAAATTTTGAGCAAAGACCCAGGCATCACTGCTTTACATTGTCCGTTTCAGCTAGAATTTTACTTAATTCTCTTTTTTTTACCATAGGACACCATTGATTTGCGTGTGCCAACTGATTGCAGCTGGATGGAAAATTAAATCAAGTTTCTCTGGCAACGCTGAACAGCTGTTGGCTTTATTCATACGATTATAATTGCTTTACAATCTTTTATTGGATAATATTAATTTTACAAACATGTCCGATACGACGCCCAGCACTCCTGGCTTCCAGGCTATTGTTAACTTAAAAAGTCGTGACCAAGCAATGTCAGACTTTAAGAAACCGATTGTTGGAGGAACGAAAAAACTGAAACAAAAAATACTGACTGAGGAAAAATATATTGAGGTAAAGTTGTTTATTTGGAAATTTAATTCCGAAAATTAGACATTTTGGTCTCTTTTCAAGAAAACCTGAGGACGCACTTCTTCAATTTGGATAAAAATTATGTACATATTTCTTTCAACATCTCTTAATTTGCAGGAGCTGTCGAAAATCATTCAACGCGATTTCTTCCCTGATCTCGATCGATTGCGTGCACAAAATGATTACTTGGATGCCCTCGATCGCAAGGACTACGTTCAAATGGAAGCGATAAGGGCCAAGTATAGTGGACGGCAGCCTACAGAGCGCAGCAGATGTAAGCCATTAGACACAAAGCCACGACCCAGTTTTTATTGTATTTCTAATCTTAGCCATGACACCCGCTACTTTCGAAACACCCGCCAGTGCCTCGTTTTCGTGTACGCCACGACATGACGGCGCAGTTGCGGCCAATTATTCACCCGCAGCGTCTAATACGTCAAGAGCAACATCTACAGAGGGCGGTCGAAAAACTCTGTCGGAGAAACATTCCCTTGATTCATTCCTGCAGTCGTACACCAGTGAGGATAATTACAGCTTCCAGGAGATCATCGATACTGCAGACAAAAAGTTGCGACAAAAGTTTTCTGTGCTGTACAACGAAGAAGAACTTTCTGCGGATAAGTTGGCACGGGCACTGACCTTGCCCACGATCGAACAGCAATTTGAGGAGCCGGATCCATTGCGAAAGGTTGGACTGTAATTTAATTTTAACTGTAGAGAGCTTGATACCAGTATAACTTGTTTTTAATTTTAGATAGAAACGTGGACCTATAAGAACATGAACTCTATTATGTACATACCCGATGGCGTTCATCTGACCGAAAAGGAACGTATCGAAGGCGCCGATCGCAAGCAAATCATTAAGCACAGCGCCACACGAATGGCTTCTACTCCATTTGACGACACACATAACCAGAAGACCATGTCTGATAAAAGCAAATCGCAAGCGTTGACCGATAAGATTGGCGTCGATGGGAACTCTGTGAACACAAAAGCTGCGCCTCAAATACGCGGCTTTGACATGGTTAAAACGCCGTCGCCACGACCGGGCGAAGCGTTCTCCCCACTCATGACTTGGGGAGAAATCGAAGGTACGCCATTTCGTCTGGATGGCTCTGATACGCCGGTGCGCTCGAATTCGGGACCCTCGTTCAAGATCAACGAAACTTCGCGGCGAGAAACCATCGGCCTGGCGTTGGCCGAGAAAGTTGGTGAAAAGATGCGCGCACAAAAACAAAGGGCTATGGACACGGCTCGCAAGAACATTGGTTCACCGTTTATACGCTCGAACATGGAGCGCTTGGCTTCGATGTCTCCAGCAGCTCGGCACTTAGCCACGACCAAATTAGGCTTGGGTACACCGCTATTGACTCCGTCGCCGCTACAAACGTCTGGCTTCTTATCAGCGAAAGGAAAATCTGGATTGGGTAAATCTATCCATCCTGTGCCCGTTTCTAGGAAAACTCCGTCGAATGGTATAGCGTCCGTGCCCACAACACCGAAACAAATCAGCAGCGGTAAATCGACACTTACAGATGATTTGTTGAAAATTCCTACAAAGCGTCTCAAGGCGTCGGATTTCTTTTAAATAAAATTGCAGTAGAGTAGATAACATAGATAGAGCAGAAATTTATTTCAAAAATAATTCCAATATACAAAAACTGGGGACTGTGTAACTTTAGTCCCAATAATCTACATGATCGCCTGATTTGAATTTCTGGCCTTCAAGCACCTCCAGGAATTTTTGTGTGGTCTGTTTCGTTGTGAGCATTGTTTTCTCGTCCCTTTGCTGCTTGAATGCCGCCGATAGTTCAGCATTGATTGTCTCCTTTTGCACCAGCACCGTCATGTCGGTGTCTATAGCCCCAGGGGCGTAGTTCAAAACGAGTGCCTGTTCTGCCTCCTCCACTGCCAAAACTCGAAAGTACATGTCCCGTGCCGCCTTGCCGGAGCAATAAAAGCTCATGGAGGCGAATGGCTCTATGCCGCACTTAGAGCTGATGTTGACCACCAATTTGGGGATTTGCGCAAAAGCCCGAAAAAACTCACAATTTAACGAAATGGCAGAGAATAGATTCATATGGTAGTACTGCGCCCAGTCTTCCGTATTCGAAACATCACTAGCCCGCTTCGACACGTCGCCTACAGAGCCTGCATTGTGTATGATAAATGCGCGCTCAAATCCAGACGCCTTCTCACAACTTTTGCTCAATGAATCGCACAACAATTCTTGAAACTGATGAGCTGTGGCCGTTGCAAGATCAATGCAATGAGTTTGCACTTGAATCGCACGGCCAATAGCGTCTATAGAAGTTTTTGTCTTGGCGAGGCCATTTTCATTACGTGCAATGAGAGCCACAACTGAGCCGGCTTTTAACTTAGATGCAACCTATTTACGAATTTGTGAAAAATAAAAGGTATTATCGACCAGCCAATTCTTGACCAAATTTAATATTTCTTTTTTTTAAATGTTCGTCTCGTCGTCAGGAATCGATTAAGCTCCGAAATTTCTGATTCCGATCATTAATTGCTAAGATATTCATTCTTATTTTCTGAATATTTTGTATGGAGAGTGAAAATTTCATTGTTAAATATCTCAACAATTAATGATCGGAATCACAAAGAGTTTAATCGATTCCTGACGACGAAAGGAACATTTTAAAAAAATAAATATTTAAATCCGTCAAGAATTGGCTGGTCGATAATACAGGGACCGAACCCATGATTTTAATCAAATAAGTCTACAATTTTAGATTTCAGAAAGGTTTACTTTAGGGCCCCACTCCCACTTTTAATTATTTGGTATTTCAAAATATATTTG
This sequence comes from Heteromyza rotundicornis, assembly GCA_951394025.1. Taxonomy (NCBI): domain Eukaryota; kingdom Metazoa; phylum Arthropoda; class Insecta; order Diptera; family Heleomyzidae; genus Heteromyza; species Heteromyza rotundicornis. The sequence goes on along the minus strand of OX596010.1, from coordinate 1,582,184 downwards.
GTCTTATTTAAAAGGTGACTTTTCTAATTTTTGGCACCCTTTTCGATAAATTTTCAAACATTGTAACAATACTACAACCACAATTCAGTTGTTGTAATTTGGTTGTTGTAATGTTTTAATTCTTATGGTTGTTATATTGTTACAATCCTTTAAAAACAATACAAGATAAAAAAAATTTAAAAAAAAACTAAAAGTCTTTGTGCCCAACGAAAACCTTTGTCTTAAAAATCATCCCGATTGGGCCTTGTATGCCAGTTCTCACTAACAAACCTGCACAGCCATCGTCTGTCCAATTCCACGCGATGCCCCAGTGATTAGAAAGTATGTTTTTTTCCCCAGATCCAAAACCATATTGCAATTTTTTTGTATATTTTGTGAAATCAAATTTGTGCGCGATGACTTGTTGCTTCTTGTATAGAAGTGTATCTAGCACTGGTATCTAGTGCTGCCAGATTTTTTTTCCAAAATTCCGTATTTTCTAGTTTTTACTGTAAAAAAAAATCCGTAAAATCCGTACAGAAAATTATTACAGGATTTTTTTAAAATTATGGTTTTGTTCAAAATAAAATAGCTTCTGATGAATAAATTTGACGAAAAAATTCTTCAACAGAATTCACCGTCCAGATTTGTGAGATTTATCTCATATTGAGGTTTTTCAATGGCTCCCATAAGCCCACATATGTAAAAAAAACGAAGCCAAAAACAAACAAAATTTGCTTTTTTGAGTACTTTGGAGAGATTTTTCGACAACCCGCACAGTAAAATTAATGGAATGACCTTTATGTTGCTTTGAAAACAATTTGTATTAGTCGCAAAAAAACTCGCAATAATTTTTTCACATTTTTTCACATTTTCTTTAAACTTTATTTACAAAATTTAAGTGTCAAAAAACATTTCGCTCTACACAAAACATTTCTCCAAAACGGAATTTTGTCGCATCTGCAAATCGGGGAGATTTTTGTAAAAATTTTCAATTCCTGTAAGGTTTTTTAAAACTTTTGTCTGAGATTTTTTGTGAGATATTTACCTGGCAACTATGGGAAATTGCCACCAAAGTTCAGAACCACTTTTTTCCCTTATTTGACAGTTTTTACCAAAGTTTAGAACCAATGGCACAAAACCGTTCGCATCGGTCGGCCGGTCGCTACGGATTCGGGGAAATTTTGTCAGCCGAATATTATGGTAAATGCCATACAAAACACTTGACTCTCAATATTTACAAAAGCAATGATTATTTCCTGCGTGGCGGCCTTCGAAAAACTCTCTAATACACAGCATGAGTCAAATAATACAATTATTGCCATTGCTTAAAATTTCATTGGTATATATGTTTTGTATAAGCGGGAAAGGCGCCTAGCAACTAGCTAAATAATACCTTCATCCGTATGCGAATGATAATGAAAGCGGTATTTACGACCTAACACGAGTACAAATTGAATATGTCCCGCTTAGGTCCCTGACTGTTTACTGATTATTTTGTTGTTGTGCATTGTAATCAAACCATTAACCATTCGACCAATTCATACATACAGAATATGTATTAATGTAAGTTCCGTGTCATTTTGAGATTAAAATTAGGGTATATGGCTTTTGTCACAACGTTTGTGACTCCCAAAAGGAGGCGTGTTGGGTATAGGAAAGTGTATATATCCTTGATCAGCCTCACCTTCTGAATAGATCTAGGGATGTCCGTCTGTCCATAACGAATTGAAAGTGGAACAGGAATGAAATGGTAATGAAACCAAATTGGAAATGGTATGCGAACGAAGTAAAAACGAAATATCGAATAATTATCGTAAAATTACCGAAAAATTATAGAAGAAGGTATTGCAGTTCAGGGTATCTCAGTTTCGGTTAGACCGTAGATACTTCTCTGTTTTTTTTTTGGAAATACAATTTCAAATTATCAGTTAGGAAATTTAAAAACTTGTTCATTAATACGAAATGTGTGAACCTTAGAGTAGATATTAGTTGAATTAAATACTTAATTGACTAAAAATGTATAATGTTATGAAGTTTTTTTACATAACGTCTACATCATGAAACCGCCATATGTCGAAAAAAGATTTAGCACGGATTATATACGATTGCAAATAAGTTAATAATTGCTTTGTACTGTCCATACTCGAGTTAATCTTTGATCTCTTAGTCAGCTAAGATTTTGCAGCATTGCCCACTGTCGTCATATAAATCAATTTCGTTGAAACAGTTCAAACTAATCTAAAACTAAGTACACAGTACATAATGTATAGGAATCGAACTAGCGAAAACGTTCCCGTTATCTATTTCCAGTTCAATACAGATTTTCAAAAAGGCAAAACACGACTTGAACGACACTCAATCGAAGTTTTCTTGTACGAGAAATCGAATACAAGAATTTCAGTACAGTCGTTTAGTCGAAAGTGGAAGAACGTTTTCAAGAAAAGTGAGCGTTCCTAACAGCATCTAGAAACTTTATTATCAACTTTGAATATTCCCAAGACACATTGCCGGAACAATATATGTGATTGTAGAAAAATGGCTTCAAGAAGAATAGATTTAAATAAACGTTGTTTCTTCGTCCTGAGCGGAGTTTCGAATTCTTTGGGAAAAACACTCGCCTTGGAAATGTGTCGCCGCTTCAAGGCGGGCTCTGTTGCCGTGCTCATCGAAGCTTCCGATGATGATTTGCAAGAGGTCAAGAAAGAGATCGAATTTCTGCAAAATGACGTCGAAGTGGTGTGCTGTCCCGTTGGCGATTGGCAGTTGGCCGATGGTTCGATGTTCCGTAAATTCCTGGCTGCTGTACTCAGCAAATACGATTCAGAGTATTTTGAACTGGCTTTTATCCTGCACAACGAGGGCTCGGGCGCTACCCAAAAGCTAATGGAACCACAAGATGCTGAATCATGGACTTCGTATGTGAAGGAGAATCTCTACGCCGTTGTGGCCTTGAATCAGGAATTCCTGAAGTTCGCGCAGTTATGTGGTGTGGATAAGCTGGTTGTGAATATAACCTCGAGCCTGTTGATCAAACCTTTCGTATACAGTTCGCTGATGTGCTCATGCAAGAAGGCGCGCGATATGTACTTCCGTGCCATGGCCAACGAGGAAGGTCGAAACGGCGTCAGCGTGATCAGCTACGCGCCTGGCATAATGGAGTCGCACGTGCCTGAGACCGATCTGAATAACAATATGATTGATCTGCTTGATTTGGATGTCGATGAGAAATTGCTGCACATACCACGCGCCAAGCCTATGCAGTCAACGTTGAAGCTCCTAAAGATTTTGGAGGAGATGTCATTCATCTCGGGACACGATGTCGACTACTATGACACCTATTTTTTATGAGTAGTACTCAACAAATATTACCATTCACCGATCGTTCTACGATCGGCATGTGGTAGTATTTTAAATATTATTTGGCAGGAGTTTGGATTTGACATTGGCAACCGTGAAGATATTGAAGATTTGGAAAATAAACTGTTGATGACTGTTGCTTCGGAAAATGATGACGAGCAAAATGAAAACGAAATAATTTGGTTTTTTTTTCATAGAAATTGATTGTAGTTTGTAAATAGAGTATTAAAGACGTGGACGTATTTCTCTTCGCGAATTGTCTGACGTGGATGCAGAGCATGAAAATGACTCTCATAAAAGTTTTTCAAAAAGTTAAGTCAGACTGATTCTCAAATATAAAAGTCTTTTTTAACTTTTTCAAAAAACTTTTTAAAATAACTCTTAAATTTAACAGTCTGACTTAACTTTTTGAAAAACTTTTATGAGTGTTATTTGCAGGCTCTGTTTTAACAGTTATGAAAAATAAGCTGTTTCTAACTGTTATTCAAAAAACTTTTTGATGAAAGTTATAAAAGTTTCAAGCTCTGGGGGAATGAAGCTTGTTCATAGCCAAACTGTACCATTCAGAAATTGGTTTTTTCATGTTAATGTGTTTAATGTGATCTGAGAATCCGAATTTTGAGTTGTGTCTTTCTTGCAAGGAATGAGCGATATATAAATTTAGACAAATGTACTAAGTTTATTACAAACGAGGTTTATTTCATTTCAATTCGAACGTACTGAAAATCAGCTTAGACCTCTAAAAAATGCTGCTAGTATAGCATAGAATGTAAGCGTGGGCTTCATATTGCAAAGGTCGTCGGTGTGAGCCCCGGCATATTCACTTAAAATGAGAGAAAAATAATAACTTTTGTGAAGTTTGAACTCATCTAGCTACTGCCTAGGACATCCCCATGTTAAAATAGTGAGTTCGGAACAAAGGAAATAGTGACTTTACAGTCAGCACTGACTATGAGTTCAATTTCCGACAGGGTTTTTTTGAAAAAATTCCACTAAACCACTGTCACTGAAAATAATGTTGAGTGCACAGCCCCCAAAAATTTGTGTTTATTGGTTCCCTGGTGTCGACCGTCGGAAATGTATAGTTATGGTTTTCCCCCGTATATTTCTGATTCGAAAACGCATTTTTTTGAGATTTTTTTTCTTTTGTAGTAACTGTACTCCGGCTTTCCAAAATGCAAAGTCATCCGACTGGCAAAACTGGGCTGGCGAAATGTACTTACAATCAAGCAATTCTTTACATAAAATGTTCGAGTAGACATTTCTGAAGCGCGTCCGAAAAACCTCTTATTCTAGTTTTTTTATGCTGACCTGGTTTCGTTAAAAACAAAATGTGTGTGTATATAAAAAAATTGTTGACATAATTGATAAATTTCGCGAACTTGCAATATAATCACACCGACTTTATGGCAATTAAGAATTGACTAGCACAATTTTGAATGCCAGAATATGAACGGATTGGATTGTCTACAAATTATCGCAAACAACCGCATAAATTGGTTTTTCTTCATTTGATGTCCGATCGACCTTACTTTGTTTTAAAACAACTTAACTTTTTGCATCCCGCCACGAAAAAAGTTCGGAAAGTACGTTTCTTTTTAACCATGATTTTCTCGAAGTGTACATAACGAATTAAGGTTTTTATTATGAACAATTTTAAAAGTGCTGAATTTTAATAAAAACTGCATGTCGAAACTTTCTTGGGCGTCTTTAACCTTTAAAAATAAAATCTGTAAGCACTTGGTCTAATTATACCTTAAATTTTGGTTGCGCTCCTGGAACTACGCCACTGGATCCGAAAAGTCCTTTTTGTTTTAGTTGTCCATTGGGGTAAATTTTCCATACTCGAATCAGGCTGAAACATTGGATTTTCTGCTGATATTTTGTTAGTTTTTGTTTTTTTTTCCTATAATGGTAACTAAACGTTTCTTCATTGTGACAAATAACATTTTTTCAAAACTTGATTTTAAGAATAAATTAAATGACAATTGCGTATTATAGCACTAAAACTAAAAAAGTAGGCACCTACTGTTTAAAGTTAAATATGTAAAATTAATAAAAGGTCTTAGCCATACATTTGTGGGTATGCTGTTAATGTTGAAAATTCTTTAGATACGTGTTGTTCGTTACTCAAATACTTACGTATCTGTCCAAGATTATGGCACGCGTATTTCCGCTCAAACTTTCTCACTCAGATTTGTCTTACTATTTTGTATTTATTATACCCCTACACACTGCTCTGACAGCGTATATTAACTTTGGCATAACGTGTGTGGCCCGTTGGGAAAACTATATATAACCTCGAATAGCATCGAAAACTGATCAGATTTAGGCTTGTCCGTCCGTCTGTCCGAACGATAGCAGTAGCTTTTTTGGAGATATCGACTAGAAATTTTGTTTTTTTGCTGGATTCGATTGGAATGATTTTTAACGAATTTTAGATATGGTCCGAGGTTCCAAAGATGGGTTTGGAATAAATGGATCAAAATCGAGTCTTGAATCCAAATTTGGTGTTACAAATATGTCATAATGGCTCGTATGCATTCGTATGCATAAGTACTTTCAGTGAGTATTCATAAGAGAAGGGTCAAACCACATACAGAAAAAAGTAGAGATTACTACTGGAAGTAGTGTGTACTACTTATTATTCATACGGGTCATTGTTGTTTTAGCTTGGGCATTCACTCTCTAGTTTTTATGTTTATTTTGCAAATCTTCGCCAAGTAAACAGAAATAATAACAAAGCCAGTGCGGGTGACAGACAAAACAAACCAACAATGGCATGGCGCTCAGGCCACTCTTGTATTTCTCCGAAATGAAACTCATTTTTAATGCTAAATTCGTTTCTAACCTTTTTCCCTGTTTTACGATCATCCAAGAGATTTTCTGTAGTGAATATTTCTGAAAGTCAAGGTAATTACAGAAAAGTCACATAATCTTCGACGAGTTCTGTGTTTATACAGAAACGCGATAGCATCAAACCAATTTGTGGCAGTTCTTTTCTTTTTATCTAATTTAGCGATCATTCAAAGCGTTCAGATTTGCACGACTCGCGTATCAAGTGCAACAGCATCGGATCAGATTCTGATATAAAGTGTCGTGGTCTTTATGCTTCTGATTTAAATAAGGTTTAGCGAAGCAAGTAGTAAGATCGCAGAAGATTTCGGTGAAGTACTCAAGTGTGTTGGCAAATTTCAAGAACCAGGAAACATAATGGGGACCAACAAAGTGACAATTTGGGTGGCTCTGTGCTGCGTCACACTGCAGTGTTTGTCGTTCGAGGTATGCCATTGCGTTCATAATAAAATAATGAGGCTTTCACTGTTTGGAGAAAGACATTCACAAATACTTCCTATTACTTTCGGAAATACATACTAAAGACCATTACTATTATAGGTCAGTGCCGGCTGTGTTTGCAACGAAAAAGGCGTCGACTACTGTGAGGCATGCAGCGAGAGACGCGTAGTGCGACCAAAGCACAAATATTACGATACAAGCGCCGATCTCGATCTGTCACCGATCGGCGACAATTGCTGGTGTAGCAAACTCATGATCGAGCCGGCCACTTTGCCAAAGCCATGCCCCAAAGTACGTGAGACAATAGAAATCATTATAGCCTTACATAATTTACTAAAACGCAACATGCTCGAAACAGCCATTGCGGCCAAGCACAGTTGCCTGAATCGTCTGCATCAACGCCTGAGCAATTTGGAGAGCAGCGAATCTAAATATTTTCCATTTACGACATAACTGACTAACCACTCATTTTCCGTTGTATGTAACAATCGAAATTTCACATTCAACAGCATTTTCTAAGCATATACACATGTAGATTTGACCAGTTCAAATGTTTTTTCATAACACATTAAGCATCATCACCACCGCCCGCAGAAGTACGAAGTACGTGTGGTTTGTGAAAACATTTTCGTGTGCAGTTCTATTGTTCGATCAAAAGTTTAACATGTTTCCGACGGAATTTGTCTTTACTTCCGTTTAGCATAAGACGCCTACATGCAGCTGCAACAGTCAACCGAACTACGACAGTGTGCCCCATTCGTCCTATGATACGCCATTGTAAGTAGCAAGAGAAATTGTCATACCAAATAGCTACTAATTCACTAAACAATCACTTTCCCATATTTCCCCTTCAGAGTAAACTATGCTCCATCTCACCCCAAAGACGACTCCTTGCCCGCTGATCCCATTAGTGTTAGTCTGGCCATTCAAGCAGGCAAAGCCATCGAAGTGCCTGAAGCCAAACTTGCATATGGATACGTACAAAAGCCACTCGACGGTCTCAAGAAAATCTATTTTTCCAACGTACCCGAAGAAAATCTCTTCAAATTGAAGCACGACGTTATCACTCTGAAAAAACGTCCCCAAAATGCCCCAAAAGAAGAAGAGGATTGGATGGACGTGGAAGAAGAGGAAGAAGGCCCTGCCGATGACGATGACCAGCCACATCTAACCTACAAGCAATTGGGCTATGTGGCCGAGCAATTCAAGAACCCCAAATTCCGCGAAGTTTCTTCATCCTATGCAATTAAGGATGATGACTATAAATCAGTTCCCTCGAAAGTCTCAGTGGATTGCGGTTTCAAGCCTGGTCGAGTGTCAGCCTACCGAAAAATTGGCAGTCGCAGCGATATTAACACTTGCTTCGAGAATGTGTAAGCTGCTCGCAGCAATGTGGGGGTTAGAAATTTCGACCGGACTTTCATTCGAAAATTTTGTCATTTAAAATGTAGTTTTATACATTTGTGGGTGTACCTTTTCCTGTTATTCGCATATCTACTAAGTTATTTAAGCTATAAGTTCAACTGCTGTTACCGCGCCTTAATTGTAAACGTTTTGTAAACTTAAGCTATACGTGCATTTTTAAATAAAAAATAATGCGAACAATTAATATAATTTTACGAAACTTATTTGATACATGCAACGGAATTGAACAATTTGTGGATTGGTTGAATTCTTTATGAAAGCCTACTTTTGGGCATGAAATAGTTTGATTTTAATAAAACCGCACGAGAGGCAATATGACATGCTCAGAGGAAAAGAGCGATGAAACATTTCATCGCTTTTTTATTCTGAGAGTGTCATCTGTCTGCTGCCCGACTAGAGGAAATTGAACTCCTTTTTCTTGGGACCATTTTTCTTTGGGAGAGGTGTGGGGGGTAAAGGGGAGGGGCTGGTTTTTTCAGAGTATTATCTGCCAAATGAAATAGATACTAAACTGAAGTAGGAGCTTAATTTGGCAATAAATATGCGCCTAAGACTTTTAAATATAATAAATATAAAAAAAATAAAAATCCCGAAAGGCTTTAAAAACTTACTGATGAAATATTCCGCGACCAATATTTCCACAACTTTGACAGAAAAATGGACCTTACCCCAAAGTACAGGTGTGTACAGCTCCCAGTTCCCAAATTATTTATAAGTTTAAATTAAATCTCAATGCAAATTATGAAATTTTAATATTACTCTTAGTGCCGGTCAGATAGACCCCTGACTTTGTTGAACAAAGATTTTTAATTTGTTCTACAAAAAACTAAATTTACCAATTGGACAGCTATTAGAAGTTTATCTGACTATTGAAAACCCGGCCCTAAGTTAAATAAACACTTAAAAAATAACTCTTTACTTTAAGAGTTAAAAGTAAAACTATTAAAAACTCTTATTGCTGTTATGAAAAATAGTTATCGATAACTCCGGTAAACAGAATAAAACATTTAACGTCGTATTTATTTCTATCACAAGTACTTTAAATTTAGTTTTTGTATTGAACATATTGTGTGTAACTGCCACAAGATGTCGGCTTGGAAATATGACCAACAAGATGTTAGGTGGAACGTTTTCCAAAGAAAACCTGACAATAACAGAAAATGAATACAAAATATTTACAATTCGCGTTACACGTTACACATGCAGCTCAGGTTACTAAACTGTCAAACGGTTTCAATTCGAAAACAACGTGCGAAATGTGAAAACTGAGTATGATGTGGAAGCACTGAAAGGTCAGTGAAATGTATCTGAGACAGATACAATACACTTTCAAGTTCAAGTCCAAACAAATTCAAGTTCAGCGCAGATATAAACAAAAGTATCGGCAATAGAGAATTACTACTATATAAAGTAAGATCGATGCACTTGCAACACCAGTTCGCTATAATTTTGAACAACACCGCGATCAGAGAGCAACAATGGGAACACAAATGGACTTAGTGTGGAGTGTTGCGATTTGCTTGAGTCTAGTAAGCTACACAATTTTCCATAAGACGAGTCGAATTGAGCTTAATTTAATGTGTTATTCTTAGATGGCTTTCGTCCAATGCATACCGGTTGAGATCGTATACACCGGCGAGGGCTGTGAATGTCCATCGAAACTGGACTACCAGATCAATATACCAAAGACGCCATGTCACAAGAAGTACACACCCAACGAATATGGCTATAAAGTCGATGTGCCAGTTCAGGGCAAGGCCAAAGTGTCATACAGCTTTGACTTTACGGTTGAGGAACCGCGCACTCCAAAGCCCGAAAAGCCGTCCAAATGGAACTTGTACGCCAAGGTAGATCGCATCGCCGTAAATAAAGAGGGTGAGTTTGAAGCATTTGAAAAGGGCAGAGATGTGTAATAGGTAGTAATTAATATCTTTTATTCAAGATTGTGAGAACACTTACGGTCCGGCGCCGCCACCACCTTCGTGCAGCTGTGGTCAATGCGGCATTACCAAGCCACTGTATAGGTACGTATACAAAAAAGTACCATCTTGTAAGTGTAAGCGACCACATTGTCAGTGCAATTTTGGACGCACTTTCTCGCCAAACTCTATTAATGCACCGAACGCACAAAAAGTCGAATCGAAACTCCGATCAAAAGAGCACATTGCCACTAATAACATACGTCGCAAGCGCGATCTGCAACGGGCGTTTTTTCGTCCACGCAAGCCAGCGATAGAGAGACCAGGCCGTTTCGTAAAGCTGTATCACAAAAGTTTGCCCGGAAAAAGACATGCTTTCTTTGGGTTTGACCGCCTCCATGAACCGGTCTCGAAAGATACCAAACGGAAAGCTAAGAAAGCACTCTTTCCGCATTTGCACTCGAAAATCGTGAAACGCGATATTAAGGGGGAGTACGATCTGATGGAGAAGGAACGGGAAGAAATGGACTTGACGCTGCCTGAGATCATACAATTCATGCCCGAAACCTTGCATCCCGACTTCAAGAGAGGTCAATGTAACTTCGGTTGCGCGGGGTCCCCGCAAGCACAAGATCACTCCCAAGATCAAAAGTCGGACCAAAGTATGGAATCCGACAAGCTCAACCCAGAAAACGTCTCAGATTCCAAGCACTTAGAAGAGTCAGAAGACGTGCACAGTACAAAACTATTGCCGTATGAAGAAGAAAAATGTCCACCCAACAGTATTGCTACGTCATATAAAAAACGCAATGCGGCCAACTACAATTATGGATTTCCGTCGAAAGCAGCCACAACCGTAACACATTTGCCATCGCTCTTTCCACAAGGCGCTTATGAAGCAGAATTACCGTACACGATTCCCACCAACCCATTTGGGGCACCTCACTATGGTGTATATCCGATGCCTCAGCCACAACCACAATATGTTTACGATAGATCGGCTCAGAAGTACTTCGAAAACCAATACGGCCAATTAAGAGCAATTGACTCAACTCCTCTTCAATATGACGGCGATCTTGAAGCTCCCCCTTCCAACTATAGAGCGATGAGTGAAGAAGGTCCTATTGTGGGTGCACGTCCTTATCCAGTGCAACACATATCCAATACCGATTTAGATCACATAATTTCGGGAATTATCTATCGACATCCGGACTTCATCGACGCTAGCTCACACTATGGCGGCGCTTTTGTAGATCCTGAGCCATGGCAGGAACAAGAAACAAAAGATTTCCTTAAGAAACTTATCGCTGGCCGTTTGCGATTATGGTTTGGCGATGAGCTCGAGCCCGTGTCCCACTACTCGCCAAATTATAGCAGTTCACAAAGTTCCTATAGGCCACCCACTGTATTGACATATTTCCCATCATCCTATTAGAACTAAAGTCTGTTCAAATGGCCACACTTTAGCAGCATGTACATATTGTATATGATATGAAATTAGTCTAGCAAATTTGTAATTTTATTTCGAATTAGTTTTAATAAAAATGTACTTTAGTTGTTATATTTCATTGAACATTCTTTCGTATTTCTTTTTGTCTTTTTCCAGCTGTAACGGTGGTTATTGAAGAGTTTTTGCAAGCGAATCATGTCACAATTCGTTCATAACACACATATTTGGACGCAATCATGTATTTTGTACTCAAGCACATTAAAATTTTTGAAATAAATGCACTTTTTTTGTAAAATTAAACCACAATTTTAGCAGCGTTTTCACTGTTTCTGGTCATTATGAAAAATGTAATTGCTTCTTTGTTGTACTTGGTTATTCTTGGGATTTTCAATTGCATACATTCGCTGTTGTATGTAGATATTTATGAAAAAAAGCAATGAAAGAAGGAAACCAGGTTTTAAGGTTTTAAGATTTTGATGAATTAATTTATTCATCAGAAAAGTAGTACAGCGGCGTTATTTACATTTCCGGTTCAAAACATCACAAAAATTGAGCGCTGGCTGGGAATCTTGCTTAAAATTACGAAATTGAATCAAAATATTTGTCAACTTGTTGCGAAACTTAAAAAAAAATATTTCGGAACGGAGTGAATGTAGCTGTTGGTCAAAATTTAGCAGAGGTTGCCCTCACAAGTCGAACAAATACAATGTAGCGTTTACAAATTACAGAGCGATAAAAAACGAGATACTTTTTTAAAATATTTTTTTATATCGAAAGCTATTGAAGGGTTGTGTGCTATCTGGGCGCAGATTTCCAATTTACGTTCTTAAGCGCGAATTGCTGTAACTCACAGATTGTTTCTACATTCATTCGATGACTTTCGATAAATCTGAGTCTGGCAACCGTGGCTGTTTATGTCTTTTAAATAGTAGAAAGGAACTAAAAACGTTTGCAAGTTTTGCTAATTAACTTGACACTATGGCTAGATAGCGAAGATAAATCAGGAATAAGACCGGCTTGGACTTTTAATTTACGACGCCCAATTACGAGTGGGCCGCTCACCGTTCAGAAAGCGTTGAACGTATTCTACCTTCACATAAAATGTATGACCCATTTTATTTGTAGAATGGTAATGGGGCTACGACGCTTTAATTGCCTCCGGTATTGTTTGAACATTTTTATTTTGTATTCCTATTTCAGATGCAACTTAAATAATTGATTACAATTGATTACAATGAATGAAGTAGTGTGGAATTATATGACAAATGTCACCAGGGTAAAAGAATGTGTTGCGTTCGAAGAAACATTATCAAAAAATCCATATGAAGGTTAGTTTTGATTCCAGACATGTGAGATTGTTTTCAAAATGTATACAATATGCTAAATGTTATGAAACTAACATGTACCAATTTATACTACTGAAGGCCTGATTGAAATTCGCAAAAAGCGTAAACAAATTTGTGCTAAAAGTGTATTTGTAATGTTAGAGCATTACAAACTAAGCAAGTCAAACTGAATTCGGAAATTAATCACGTCTGTTCTGAAATTGCAGTTTAAGCAATGCTACGAGAAACTCTACTGACAATGCAGCAGCTGGGTTGCGATATTTAAGACCAAACACGGCTGAAACTGCGATCAGTGATTGAAAAGATGAGATCGCGTTGAGTGGAGACTTTTTGGAGTTCCTTTGGAAGCGAAGGCGAACATGACTATGCCACACCCAATATGGCGGCTTAGCATCGTTTTGGCATTTTTCCTGCATCACGTAAGTGCTACTAGTTCATCACCAAATCTTGGATAGACTTGTAATGAAATTCATCCCCAAAATAGTCAAGTTCATCACCATTACCATCACCATCAACAACAACAACAACAACAACCACAAATGTCAGCACAGACGATCCGTACAAGGAGTACATGGAAAATGAGCAAAATTACGAAGTGATTGAAGTAGCAGACCAGCAAGGGAGCGATAACAAGAAGATTCAAACGGGAAAAACAACACGGATATTCACAACGGGCGAAGTGGATGATGACTTCTGGCTGAAGCACCTGGGTGAGGACTTCAAACATGCGATACACTTGCAAGTGGGCGGCACCGATCAGAACGATGGCATATACAACATGACCGAAGATGGGTCAAAGTATGACATCCACCATGAATATGAACCAAAAGAAAACCCAGTGGAAGAAAACGGAAATTACCCAACAGAAAAAGCATTCATTACTGAAGGAACGAACAATACCTCGAAGCTAGACGAAAACGAAAATAGTGAAAAGAATGTTAAAGGAAATGAATCAAAACACGAGTCCAGTGGAGAAGATCAGCCTCCCTACGAACGTCTCTTCACCTTGGACGACGGTAATGGCATGAATTTCGCAGAAAAATTCTACAATCCCAAATCATTTGACATACCCAATGAAGATCCAAGCAACCAAAAGTACACACAATACCCAAAAGTACATCGTATAAATGTAAAATATAACCCACCATCACATACACGCCACAACACAAGCGACAAGCATAATATGGCCAAAATGTACTCTCCGATAGTAGTGACATTACCAGAATCGCACAATAAGGTTCATCAGTTGGCCGACAAAGAGGTGCCGGTTGTGGTCAAAATGCCACCGGTAATTTACCATCGGAGTCCCACATACACACACGATAACACTGAAACAAAAACACATTCACACGCACACTCCAAAAAGACACATGACACTGAACAACACTACAGCAATCATCAGCGCCAAACGCCATACTCTCAGTATTCTCACAACGTATACAATCCGCCATCTCTGGGAGGTGCTTCAGATGACCCCACAAACAATTTACGCTATATTGTGCGTAAGCCCGCACCCGTTCAGCAATCGCAGCAAATCAACGGCTACAGCAGACAGGGACGCTCGAGTCAGGACTTATTTTACCAAGGATTGTAAATGCGTTTAACCTTTAAAAAAATATTTATTGTAAGATGACTTGACTGATTAATAAACTAAAAAAAACCCTATTTCAACTATTTTTATTTCCATCTGCTTTATCGAAATATAACACCTTTGAATGTTTCAATTATAAATTTCATAGCGCGGGCTGAATAAAATATATGCATCTGCTTAATTTCACTAACAATGAACAAACCTCGTATCGCGATTGTGGCGAATACTCAAGTATATTCAAAATCAACAAATAATATCGAGGGATACATCAAAATTATTTATAACGCAATATTGCTACGTTATGAATAATCATGACCTTATTAGACTTTTCAAATCAAACGCTCTAACCACTACTGACAAAAAGCGTGGACTTTAAAATAACTTTGGACAAATTTCGCTAAACCGAAATTATTTGAATACTTAGTTGACTCCAATTTGTTTATTGGGTAGGCTGACAGTAAATTTAAGAATGTTATGCAAACTAATAATTTTAATATTCTATGCACACGCTTAAACCAGACCGAATATTAAAACCCCCAGGAAAAAAAAAGTATTCTCTTCGCACACAGGGGTTTATACTAAAACTTGTGATTTTTTTTAACTTAATTTTTGGCCAAAATGTTTTTATTTGGTTTTTCAGGAGAGCAGGGCGAAGTCGAAACTATTATGACTTTCAAATTGGCATAAGTTTTAGGTGGAAAAGGTTTTGAATTCACTTTCTATGTTCCACTTAAATAAAATGCTGTGTGGCAATTGAGCGAAAGAAATCGATGCAGTTAAAGTTGTTACTGACTTAAGATATTATTTCAAAACAATTAATTCCAGGAGTATATTGATTAGCCAGAATTGCTGATACCCTTAATGCAAAAGTATTCACGAATAAAATTCACGAATTTTACTTAATTCGACTGAAGATGTTATCACTCGTGGCTAGATAATTGTTCTGGTGAGCGGAAATGACTCTCGCGAAACGAAAGATGCCTTTGTTGATGATTATCATCTAATGGCAACAAAATGTCGGGCGATACGGCATTCATATAATAACAGATAACATGACGTCTTGGAAAATTGCCATCGACCATATATTCGCCGAGAAATCACGTACCGATCGCCGCAGCTGGCGTCTTATATATAAAAGCTCAAGATCATAATTGGTACAAGCAGTCGATTTGTGAACTTCAGCGAATAGTCCGACGAAAGCATCACATAAACAATGAACCACCGCTTCTTGTTCGCTTTGTTTGCCGTTGCAGTGCCGGTAGGTTTTAAAAAATGGGAACTTCAGAAAGCTCCTACCGTTTCTTCATATTTACATACAAACACTAAATCTAAATTCATCTTAATCTAACAGCTAGTGGCTGGTGGCTATGGCAATAACGGTGGCATTTCCTATTCCTCGTCCAACGGACTAGATGAGCTCGTTCAGGCTGCCAACGGTGGCTCTCAACATTCGGCTGGATCACTTACCGCCAACGCCGAAATCCAACCCTCACCAGCTGAGTCAGCTCGCCTGGGACAAGTTCAGGCTCAACTCCAGGCCTTGAACTCCAACCCGACCTACCAAAACCTGAAAAACTCCGAGGCTATTGCCGAATCGTTGGCCGAATCCAATTTGGCATCCAACATTCGTCAGGGTAATATCAATGTGGTAGCGCCGAATGTGGTTGATCAGGGCGTTTTCCGTTCGCTGTTGGTGCCATCAGGCCGCAACAATCACCAAGTGATTGCTACTCAACCCCTTCCACCAATTATTGTCAACCAACCCGGTTCCCCACCAGCTCATGTCAGCAGCGGACCCGCCTCAGTGGTCAAAGCCGCTCCAGTAATCTACAAGATTAAGCCATCCATCATCTACCAACAGGAGGTGATCAACAAGGTTCCTACTCCTCTCAGCTTGAACCCAGTCTACGTCAAGGTGTACAAACCAGGTAAGAAAATCGATGCTCCTGTGGCCCCAGTGGTGCAGCCCGTGTACAACCAAGCGGCTCCCTCATATGGCGCCAGCTCATCAGGTGCATCAGCTGCCAGTGACAGCTACAGCCAAGCCGGCCACGGAGCTCAAATCTACGGAAGTTCCTCACCCTACGGTAGCCCCTCCCACTACGGTGGACAGACGGCTTATGCCAGCCAATCCTCATATGCTCCATCATCCTATGGAGCCCAATCGGGCTATGCTCCATCATCCTATGGAGGCCAGTCGGGCTACGCTCCATCTGGCTATTAAGTAAAGTGAAGCTGTATGAAGAACCCGTGTCTACAGTTTCATTCCATTCTATGTAATATTATTTTTTATACGAAATAAAAACTTTTGCCATCAAACGAATTTTGGAATTGAATACACCATTTCCAGGTTTCGATTTCCCGATTACAAAATGTTCCATATCGAATTTATAGTACAACATTATTAAACCCCGGGTTTTCTCCGGGTTTTTGGTTCGCATTTTATTTTGTTCGGTTGCATTTAGTTAAACATTATTTTAAAGTGCTCAAATATCAACCAATATGCTTCTGACTTTTTAATGGAGAAAAATATATGTATGTACAAAAAAAAACATGGATTCTTTCCAAATTTAAAATAATTTTAATTTTGGAATGTATGGGATGCATTTCTGCTTGTTGTGTAGGCAAAATAGTTGTACAGGAATGCTCAATCTAGTTCATCTAGATAGTTCCTGAAGCACGAACATTTGGGTAATATTTCTATATGTTTCACCTTAAGTCTGTAGTTCAGTATATGCTTTTCGTCTTCTTTCGCATCGTTTAAATCAAAATAAACAAAAAATTTAAGAAAAACTGGGTATTCAAAAAATTATATAATATAACCGACAATAAACAATTTTTTTTACTTTCAAAGTAAGACATTTTTAACTAGTTTTGTTTTGGGTTGACAAATAGTTAAAAATACATCCCATTATTTAAAAAGTATTTAAAGAAATTCAGTCAAAATTAGTTTTTTTTTACTTATTTATTTTATATTTGTCGCGCAAAACATCAAGAATAAGGTAAATGACTCAAATTTTAGATCAACATAAGAGAAAATAATAGTATTATTGAATTATTATAATAAATGGTACCGATTTGATAAAATTTTTGTTTGTGTGATTTTCGCCTGCACATCATTTGAAAGTAATTTCCGACGAATTATTAATGAATTACTGAGGTTTTTGGCGCTTCCCCACATCCGCACACTATTTTTATACTAATACCTACGAACTAGTAACCTTTCGTACCGCAGTAGACAGAAACGCACTAGTAATTAATTAAGTGAGAGCGAAACGAAGCTATCCATTTACGAGCTGCGTATAGCTACGTCGCTCATGACTTTGTGCCGCAGTAGACAGAAACACACTAGTAAATTCACTTAAGTAAGAGTGCAACATCGCTCCCCTAAAAACTAGTTCGCGCACTAGTATAAGGTTATGCAGAGGGAAGGAAAGGATAAGCCCATGTCAAATGCGACAGTAGTAGGCATTGTTTGGAGATAGAAACTGTCTTCTGAGAATTCGAGATTCACTAGTTTTGTACTAGTTGTTCACGCTGCAGGGTTACTTTATTTTCGCTGTCACGAATTAAAACCAAAAACACGTTTCACCAAAAATCTGAAAGCTGTATCGTTCTGAGCTACAAGATTTTGAGGAAAATTGCGTAGTACATAGATCTATTGTATTTGCCAAGACCCATTTTAAAAAAAAAAATCGTGTTTAGGATACTTTTGCTTGTTCCTATACACGTTTCTAAGTAACTGTTTGTAACTATAAATATACGCTTCGGTACTGAATTTAAAAAAATCATATTTCTTATGTCTCCATGGACTGTATCTTTCTACCAACTTCAACAATTACTGGTGAATCCTTTGAAGAAAATGTGTTTAAAGCATTCAATGGATCCGGAAGCGCTCCAACTGTTATCCAACCGACAACCAGTAGCAGTAGGAAATCAACATATATTGCTAGCAGATAAACATGCGTCCGATATCAACAACTTGAATCTCAATAACAAGAATTCAAAAAGAGCTAAAGAGCAACCAACAACGTCCAAATGTCACGTACTTGAAAACTTTCGCGAATCGACAAAACATATTTAAACAAATGATGCTGGCCGAAAGATAGCAGTAAGCAACAGTTGCCTTGAGAACCACACACAGCAAACCGCACAAGGCAGAATCGGTAGAAAAGAAAAGATGAACCGTTATAATTTCTTTTTTGCATTCGCAATTGCATTAATTGTACGTATCCGCACGATATTTCAGAATAGATTACAATTTCAGAGAAGACTTGCTATAAAAACTCAGTAACTAATCATCCCCCTTTCTCCTATCTTTAGGCAAGCGGCCCAGTTTTCGGCTACTCGTCGATTGGCGGATACAGCGGCTCAGCTGGCGGTTCCGATGGCTCGGCTGGCGAATATCAACTACAGGGCGCCTCTGCCAACGCCGATAGCAACGGTGCTAATGCCAATGCCGGAGACTCCAATAGTTACTCCAGCGCCGGTCCTTCATCGTATGGCAGCCACCAAAATATTCCATACTCCCCTGCCAATACGAGGGGCAACACTGTCACTTCCTCCATCACATATCCCCAGAACAAGGGCGAGATTCTCATTCATCGTCCGGCAGCAATCATCGTTAAACGCCCACCCACCAAAGTACTGGTCAATCATCCCCCCCTAGTGGTCAAACCCGCACCCGTTGTTTTGCACAAGCCCCCAGCAGTGGTGATGCGCAAGGTTTATGTCAAGCACCACCCACGCCCAGTCAAGGTTGAGCCCGTGTATGTGAATGTCGTTAAGCCCCCAGCAGAGAAATATTTCGTAAATGAGAAACAACAACAGTATGCTGCCGCCGCTCCAGCCGGATACGCTCCAGCCGCCAGTGCGCCTGCATATGCGTCGGCTGGACATGATGGAGCTGCTGCCAATGCTGGCTATCAACTACTGCAGGGCAACCAGGGTCTGGCTGCTTTAGCCGGCATCACAGGACAAGGTGGATATGGGCCAGCTGCTGGTCAATATGGCGGCCCATCTTATTGAGCGGCTCGAAGATCTTCAGTGCGTTCCCTTCAGGCTATGTTAAAACTCTTTTAGCCGACTTCTTATTTAAGACAATTTTTATATCGCACTCAAAGTGTAATTAAAGCCTTTTTTACAATTGACAATAGTGGTTGCCATTATTTACTGGAATATATTCTCAGACTCGCTTATTGGAGAATTAATACGGATATGGCTCGTAAATACCGGGATCCCGGATTTTTTCAGTCCCGAAAATCCCGGAACTAATGTGAAGAAATTCCTGCATCACGAAAATTCGAATGCCTATCAGCTTCTAGAGTGAAAAATCCACAATATTAACCACACAAATTTAATTTTCAATAATAAGCTCTTAACTACCATGATATAATGCGTATATTTCGCGGTTGCACCATTTAATGAAATCTCAATATAATTGAAATTTCAATGTATTTATGTACCATCAAATCCTTAACTTCCGTTTACAATTTTCGGCCGATAGTCAACATAGCACTATTGATGTTGTGAATTGATAATATCGATTTATTGTTTTTCATATCAATTTAACGAAATGCAATCAAGTTCAATGCAATGGCGAATGGCTTATGGTAATGAAATTTTCATTGCAGTCATTGTAATTACAATGAAATTAGAATTTCATTACCGGTATCTAATTGTATTGGAATGTCCCAAGACTGGTATCAACGCAGAACAAGTCGAGTTCGCTTACGATTTGTTGACGAAACGATTTTAATGCCAAAAATATGAACGTCTAATTTGGATTGAAATTGCTCAAGTGCAGCGAGATGTGTCATTTTCACAAAAAAAAAACACTTTTCGTCAAGAAAAGCTCAAAGCTGTCTGAGCACGCAATACCACGCCACAATGTAGGTCAACAAAAAATGCACACGATCGATCGTTTCAACTCGGTCAGTTCTGCGTGCCTGCCACATACATATATAAAATGATTATTTTGTAGAACCCAGTCAGTTCATATCAAACACAAACCGAAGATAATTTCATTAACAAAATATATGTACGAATTTTAGAATCGTTGACAAAATATTGTACTAAAAAGCAGTGAAAAGCAAAACTCGGAAAGTGTTACAAGTTCAAAAGCAGCAAGAAACGAGGAAGACGAAATTGTCACATTTCATAATAATGAAAAATATTGCTATTTATGCTATTGTTGGATTAATGGCATTTAGTACAGTTTCAGAAGTGAGTTGATGCTTTGACGTTTCAATTGGAAATCAAGAAAATAATCATGTTGATTTGTCTGAAAATTCAAATTAACACGGTACTTCCAGCACACAACGACGGCGGCCGTATATGGAAGAAGCATGGACGAAGGAGCAGGTCGCTTCAAACGCGAGGAACCACTAAAGGCGCAAACCTTCATTGAGCTCATATTAGGCATAATAGACACGCTTCAGTTCGGCAGACGAAAGTCGCCGGGCACACACAACAGTTTCTCCCCCCCACAGTAATTCGAAAAAACGGGTGGGCTAGTTTTTCTTACCAACTAATTTTATTATTTTTGTTCTTCTACAAACCGTTAAAAATAAAACTAACGATAAAACTACAACTAACAAAATTGGTATGTGGTAAGGGATTGCTTTGATGTGGTTTTGCAAATATCCTAATATACATGAAATATGGCATGAGCTTAAAATTACGAACTAAAAAGTTATAAAAGAGCATTGGAAATATGTACGGAGAGCGTCATATGTAAGTGTACAACGCTTTTTTATGACAGTAGCTCTCAGACACATTTTAACCCATTCGCGGACAAGACGTCAAACAATTTCAAAATCATTTAATCATAATTAAATAATTTCAATCATAATCAAGACGGGATACCCCGAAGTGTCCTGCGTTACCAAGCCGGCCATAACTGCAAAATTTAATTTTTTTTTTAAATTCAAATTATTTAATTTGTTTTGAAGAGCCTGTGACCATGCGAAAATTAAGTATCCGCGAATGGGTTAAAGTATCGATATTGGTATCAATAAAAAGGTATATTAAATGTTTGTCAATAAGAAATTGAGAAAATCCTAATTTACGGACTTTTTCATTTATCGAAAACTTTTTCATTAATACCAATATCGATACCATAAAATGTGGCTGGAGTGTACACTAAGATATGACGCTCAAAGCATATGTATGTGGGTAGTTGTGTGTTAATATTTAAATAGTGTATTAGTGATTCTATAATAGTTAAATTGAATTTTGAAACTATATTTAAATCATTAAAATGTAAGGAGAGGATAAATATAATAAA
The DNA here is from genome assembly GCA_951394025.1 of Heteromyza rotundicornis. Taxonomy (NCBI): domain Eukaryota; kingdom Metazoa; phylum Arthropoda; class Insecta; order Diptera; family Heleomyzidae; genus Heteromyza; species Heteromyza rotundicornis. Next base: position 1,560,529 of record OX596010.1, on the reverse strand, counting down.
ATACTAAAAGATCGCCGCCAACTGTAGCAATAACAGTGCGAAGGTGGGACCGAGTTTTCTTTAACTGCTGCCTGAGCATTTTTGTTAAACGAAATATTAATATTTTTTAAATAAAGTTTGTGTCTGCAAGAAGGCACAAATTTGGCTTTGTGTACTAAAAAAAACGTCGCAAGTGAAATGTATCGAATACATTTTGGATGTTTGTTTATAATGATTTGGTCATTTGTGTGATGGTTCTCAATCGTTTGATGGTTGTAGCTTGTCACGGCGATTGTTTGTTGCTGCAACACTACCGCCACCGACTGCACTTGTGGTGGTTGCTCCACTATTGGTCTGTGATGGCGATGAAGGCGGTGGTTGCGTTGGCATCATGTTTGGTGGTACGCACCAATAGCCCTAAGGACGAGAATCAGATTTGTAGGTGTGGTAACGAAATATTGATTGCTAAAGTTGAATACCTGATGCGGTGGCGGGACGCCTCCTGATGCTGCGGAAGCCGGTGGTGGTGGTGGTTGTTGCGATGGGTTGTCGCCAGCACCGTTTGCAATAGGAATTCCAACCGATGATGTGTTGGTCGAATAATAAATCGGCATGGGTGGTGGGAAAGCCATGCATTGAAAAAGCATACCGCTATCGTTGCTGATACCGCTGCCGGCAATTTCTGCACTGTCCTGCGGGACCGTTGGTGTGGCATAAAATGCATTGGGTGCTGGTGGCGCCCCACAATTTCCGTGCATGGACATGCTTGAAGGTGGCGGTCCCATGTACGGTGCGTGATAAGTTCCACCTGCTGCCGGATGAATACTCACGACTGGTGGTGGCGGCGGTGGTCCATAAATACCGTATCCTGTACGTGTTATTGGCATTTGTATGAAAAGACCTGGCGTCGGTGCAGGAGGTAGATGGGTAGGTATCGGAGCATTGGAGTCGTATGCAAATACAGAATTCGGAGTCGAATTGTTGTAGCTGACTAAAGTCTAAATGACGTTGAACCGAAATTAAGAGGTTTTTTGATTAATAAGAGACTATATAGGACACACATAAGCGGAAATAACAATAACACCAATATGGATCGAATAATCAGAAAATCACATAAAAAAGTCAATGTTGATTTTGGAAAGAGTGCATAAAAGCGCAGTCTAATTCTTTGCATATTGACCAAATTTTATATTAAGTAATATTATCTTCGGTCTGACCGCCACGAAAATGAGCTACACATGCGAGTACGATACGTTCTTACACTATATTTCGGTTATTTTATTGACAATTTTTCAATATTTATTCGATATTTATCGATAATTTTTCTAATATTTATCCAAAAATATACGTACGCCTGTTATAAGTACACATATATAAAATACAAAATAACGTATAAAGCGTTAGCATGAGTCAAAAGCTGTCAGGACGACGATAACGGAAAACTTTTTCGTGATTTCATAATTTTGTAAATATTTTATAGACTTACCTGCCCATCATCAGCGCTCATATTAGCAGCGGCGTCATAGCAATTCATACTGGGGGAAATCTGTATCCCCTGTTCTGTTACCAATCCTGGCCTGGGAGAGACGCCTACTGAACGTGACGAATTGGGTGTGGCTGTTGGATTGGGTAAGATTTTATTATTATAATTTTGACCGCGGTTCTGTTGAGATTTGGCGCTGCCAGTATTAGAGCGTTGATAGCCTCCGCCATCTTTGTTGTTGAAATATCGTGAGGCGAATCGACGTTGTTGATTCGATTGTACGTTCAAGTTTTTATTGTTGTTAGAATCCGATTTGCACTGTAATGTAAGGAGAGGCGCATAAGCGTGGTAAAAGAAACACAGCTATTATATCGTCCCTAATCGCCAAATTATTCGTTTGTCGGATATACTGCGAAGCAAGTGATCTGTTGAACAGTGTAAAATGCAAAAAGTATGTACGACAATTTGGCGATTGGGAGACGTTATGATTGATACAGTACCTCCTGTTGATTGTCATTTTCGTCGAGTTTTATATTCTGCATATCGGCGCTTAGCTTAGAAGTGGTATCTTTGACATTGGTGTAATCTGCAAAATATATTTACACACACAAAAACTATTATTACATAAGCGACTGGTTCTGACCTTCATTGTTGCGACTAATATTTTTGTGATGGTAGTCGAGGCCCAAATTGTAAAAGTATCGCAAAGTTGCCACATCAGTGGGTAAATCGTTGCCATTTGGTTTCACCGATTTCTTGACATCCCAATTGATTCGTCCATTTAATGGCGTTGTGGGTACATAACAACCACGACCACGAGTAGAAATTGCGCTGTTGTAAGGCGCATTATTCGTCGGCACTGACGGTCCGCCAGACGTTGGTCCAACACCAGAGTAGGGATTAAGAAAAAAAGAGCCGCCGTGTGGTGTTGAAGCAGCAAACAGTGGCTGCGGCTGTGGGGACGGCATGTTCAAGTTATTTACTGCTGCTGGATAGCCTGGCGCACCAGGACACATGTAGTAGAAGGCGCCATTACTGCCTGGCATTATAGCTGCGGGCGGATGAATGCTACCGTCATAATAGAATTCCTCTGGCGCGCCAACGGTACGCGGCATTGGATAAAAGCAATGATATTCGGGCAAATATGCGCTGCGATGATCCATTTCATAGTTTTCCATGGCAGTATTTGCATCCTCAACAGCACCACCACTGCCGTCATCTAATTTGGCAGCACATTCGACCGCACTTGAAGTTGAGCGCGAGTTTTCGATGGAAGGCGAGGGCGTGGCGCTACCATGTTGTGGTGCTTTTAATTCCAGCTCGCGGTGTGGATTCTCCACCGTCAATGGCATCGTGCAGTATTCAACAGAAGTACGGAAGTTTTCCATCTCAGTATATTGCTTTAGTTTGTAGTAGGAGCCACCGTTGTGGTGTGCATAGTGTTGCTTTGAGTCCTCATCGGCGTCGCCGTACTCGGACTTCATATTCGGCGGTGTCGAGCAGTACTCATGAGTGGAAAATTGGCCGTTGAATTTGAAGCGATAATTGTAATGTTGGCGTGTGAAGCGTACCGAGCTGTATTTTTGCATGTGCCTCTGTGAGCGATAAGGGAGCGCCCATGGCTGGAATTGATCTGGTGGCAGAGGTGATAGCGCATTGTAGGGCACCTACGCATTATTAGGCCCGTCGTGTGGGGATAAGATTAGTTATGAGCCAATTACATCAGTGGAAGTTTTACTTACCAAACGCTTCTCACCCAATTGTTCAATAAACACAACGCAATATCCCTTATTCATAGCGATCTCCTGTATATGACAGGTGTATAAATCATTCTCGGATTTGCGTAGTTTTACGTGACACTTTGCACCAACCTGGAAAATGTTACCAACTCGTTTGTTGTGAGATCGCTTTGAGATGAACAGATACGGACATGGACACAATGAAAAACGGCACACAGAATGAGACATGATGACACAAGAACGTTATGTGAAATTTGGTTAGGAAAAAGTTGAAAATACGTTTAAAAATTTTAGTATAACTTAAAATGTCTAAAGTAAGCCGCCTCACTAAAAAAATATCTTATGGCCATCCCCTGAGAATGAACTTGCTTTCTTTTGTAATGATTCTCAGCATATTTCGGCATTTGCAAGTATGTTCCGTTAAAAAACCCTCTAAAAAACACATTCGATATGTTATTTAGGTCAACAAACTTTATAAAATAATAGAAACTAAAGCTAACTCGGTAATCGGGTCCTCCACATTTTACTATTGGGCAATATTGCGCTGGAAAATGAGCTTTTTTTAAATATTTAAGTTTAAAATTTAAAATAGTTGGCGTTCTCATTTTGAAAAATGTTCTTATTGGAAATATCTATTCTAAATACTCGACCAGAATTCCCGGGAAATTGGCCGTCCTGAAATACTTTTACTATAGTAACTTTTGGATTTTCTCGGAAATTCAAGGACTTGAATAATTAGAATCTGTTTGAAAGTAAAATAAGTCGAAGCTCACTTCAGGGTGTGACGGTAATAAGTTTCTGAGGCGGCTTAGTGGGGGTGTTTTGGTTACAAACGTATTCTAGAAATGAAACCAAACGTTTTATATGAACAACAAATAAAAAATTAAGCGAATTCTTCATAATCAAACAACAAAACTGCCAGATTCGTTTGCTACCAAAACACGCGTGCACTGTACAGTGAACAGGTTTAAGATTGCAAAATTGACGTCAATATACCTTGAAATTGCTATCGCCATTATAAAAATTCTGCAATTTTAACTCCTTGCGTGCTTCATTCCAAGCATCAAACTCAATGTTCCGATACATATTTGGGTCCAGCGCCTTGGCGACTTTATAGGGAAATGGTGTTATTCCTTTAAAACAAACCGCCGATTGAAATAAGGAAGATGGGCTGTCAAAGAAGTTTAAAGCACTCACCCTCCTGCAATAACTGCCGCACGCACGACATGTACTTGTTCGGCAGTAAGGACTCTGCCGTCTTGTTCAGAGCACTCCTATCGCATTCGTCGCGATTGGTATAGACTTTGAGCTCACGTTGCAAATCGTCGGAGAGACGTGGAAAGTTCGTGTAGTGAAAGTGGCACAGCTTGTGATTTTCCAAAATGCAATTGGTGTTCTCTGGCAAATCCAAGTCGAAAACGCGACCGTCCGCAAGATGAATACGCATACAGTAACCATCTTCGTTGTATTCTGTGCTATCATCGGGGGCTTCAAACGTGGGCGAGTGAAGCATCTGCTCGACGGCAAATGAGACATCGGGTAACATGAAGAAATCCTTGTAGAGTACTTCATAGCAAATCGCTTGAAAAAAACGAAAACTTTTAAAACATTCGTATTCGAAAGTGGAACGACATACATTGACAAATGGCAGCAGTTTTTATGTAATCGCAGGTAAAAACTGAATCGAAATGATGCTCAGGCGTATAGAATACTCGAAAAACATCACTGAAGTAAGAACGATTGTTGAGGACGTTGCCCAAATTGAAAGGCTCAAAGAGCAGAACGTTGCGACTGTGTGAAGAAGTGAACAATTTTATTAAGATACAAAATACAAAAAAGCAGTTATAGTCCAAAAAAATTGTTAATTTTTGCCATAAATATTCCTAAGCCTAGATAGATTAAAGGCTATATAATTGCAAGTGTGGTTAGTAGCTTACTGAAACATGTAACCAACTGCCTGCAGTTCAATCAAGGTTCCATATGTTTTCTGTTTGCTCAGATCATCGAGGTATTCATCAAAGTCTCGCTCAACGAGCTGTGTAAGTAGGAATGTATAAAGTAAAGAAAGAATTCGATGTTTAGGATTGAACTCAACCTATCTTACCAGCTCAAAGAATTGACGTTGTTTCCGCATATATCTGATGCACTTTTTACGTATCATTAAATGATGTAGTTGGGTATCGTACATCTGCTCAGAGATTACGCGGAACAAACACGAGGCATCGCGGGCCGTGTGCTTCCGATAAAAATGATGTTCTTCCAAGAATTGATCGAAAGGATCGGGAGCCTGTCGACTACCCGATGTGAATTGGCGCTGCATATTACGTACAAACTGGATTGAGTTTCGTCAACAAAAATCGATTTAACTGCAAAATTACAAATATATATATAAATAAATACAATTGGATGGTTGCCTTTTGATTTTTTACGTTTTACAACAAGGGTAAACAACAAAATATAAAGTTCAATGCACACAACTGTACAATTTTCTATACAACTGCAACAAAAAAACCAAAGTGAAACGCCGAATTATGAAGAGAAGCAACAAAACTAAATCAAAGAAACAATTTTACCGTTAGGTTGGTTCAAAAAGAAGAAGAACGAAGACCCAAGGTTATTGTATATTGCGGCCCATACACGGTGCCCGGTTTCATAAGCGCACATCGAAATTCCAGTGCGAAAAGTTTTTAATTTTAGCTCGTGTTTTACAACACGATTACTTACTCAAATGCTTAACAAGTGAGCCCACGAGCTGGCGAAAATCATGTAAAAATAAAAGGAGATACGACAGCTCGTGAAATTGACCGTGTATGGGCCGCATAAGTGAGGATGCGAGTTGGTGGTCAAATTCCTACAATTGTTCATGTACATATTAAACTGATACGTACCGCTATGCGCTCAACTTTTAATAAGCAAAACTACATTCTAGAACACTTCAACTGTTTCATTTTTGATTTACTTACGATTATCCAAAAATGCTTCAAGAGTCAGGATCAATACAACGAAAATGTCCATTAAAACCTGCGAACGTGTGTAACCAATAATCCGTAATTGGCACAACCAATTATTTTCACAATTCTTTATGTAGAAATGTAGAAACAAATATAATTATTTTGAAAGGCTAATCGCGCAGTTCGAAATTGCTGCGTGAAAAGTTTAAAATTTCTAACTGTAAATTATGAAAAAGAAGCAAGCTCGAAACAGTGCTGCAAACTTAACAACCAATACCGGTTTTAAGAACCAATGGCACATAATCGGTCGCTACGGATTCGGGGAAATTTTGTGGCCTGCCGAAAAAGGACCACCAGTGTTGAAAGTAGTTTTGCGCATAATAGCGTTTTAAGGTCCCCACACACCAACGCGAAAATTCGCAGACGCTGCGAAACTTGCTCCAAAATTGTTCTTGAAAATGCGATAGTTCGTTCCTTTTAAGAAAATTTATAAATGATATACATTTTTATTTGTTTTTATGAACTTTTTCACCGCAAACAACTCATTTTTATTCGAATATCGCCTTTTCAAGAACAATTTTCGCGTTGGTGTGTGGAGACTAGGGAATTCAATTCCCGGGATCCCGGACCTATTTTGGTCCCGAAAATACCGGGATTTTCTAGAGAGAATCCCGGGATTTTTCGGGATTTTAAGCCCTCTTAAATGTGAAAAAATTCAAAATTCTCAAATATTTATTTAGAATTTTTTTATTTAACATTCTTTAAATTTCGGAAGTGATTCAATATGACTAGAATAGGCTGTCCCTAATTATCTGACCGCCACTGTATTTATTTAAACATGATTTTTTCCATAACGAATCTAGCATCCCATATGTGATCCTGTTGAATTTCAACAACAGATATTAATGAAAGTCAGCATAAGTACTTATTTTTTGTTTTGTTTTGTTAATTTTCTAATCCAATAAATATATTTTATTGAATTTATGTTTGTTAAGTCGGCAATGAATAAAGACTGATAGAAACCCTCTACGAAGAGTATTCATAAAGTTAAAAGATGATTTATCAAATAAACAAAAAATTCTATGATCAACTCAAAATATCTGCGCTTCTAGGTATCGGATTCATTTAGTTTCTTTTGTAAATGAAACAAGTATTTATCTTCTGGTAGATGTTTGAACACTTTACGAAGTGTATTCATAAAGTTAAAAGATGATTTAGGAAATTAAAAAAAATTAAAATTTTTTAATTTTGGGTGTAAAGTTTCTATGCCCTAGGACGTTCCGTTGCAGAAATATGAGCGTTTTAATAAAATTCAATGATCAACTCAAAATATCTGCGCTTCTAGGTTTCGAATTCATTTAGTTTCTTTTGTAAAGGAAAGGTGAGACAAGTATTTATCTTCTGGGGGATGTTTGAACACTCTACGAAGTGTATTCATAAAGTTAAAAGATGATTTAGGAAATAAAAAAAAACTAAAATTTTTTAATTTTGGGTGTAAAGTTTCTATGCCCTAGGACGCTCCGTTACGGAGATATGAGCGTTTTAATAAAATTCAATGATCAACTCAAAATTCTGCGCTTCTAGGTTTCGAATTCACTTAGTTTCTTTTGTAAAGGAAAGGTGAGACAAGTATTTATCTTCTGGTGGATGTTTGAACACTCTACGAAGTGTATTCATAAAGTTAAAAGATGATTTAGGAAATAAAAAAAAACTAAAATTTTTTAATTTTGGGTGTAAAGTTTCTATGCCCTAGGACGCTCCGTTACGGAGATATGAGCGTTTTAATAAAATTCAATGATCAACTCAAAATATCTGCGCTTCTAGGTTTCGAATTCATTTAGTTTCTTTTGTAAATGAAAGGTGAGACAAGTATTAATCTTCTGGTGGATGTTTGAACACTCTACGAAGTGTATTCATAAAGTTAAAAGATGATTTAGGAAATAAAAAAAAACTAAAATTTTTTAATTTTGGGTGTAAAGTTTCTATGCCCTAGGACGCTCCGTTACGGAGATATGAGCGTTTTAATAAAATTCAATGATCAACTCAAAATATCTGCGCTTCTAGGTTTCGAATTCATTTAGTTTCTTTTGTAAATGAAAGGTGAGACAAGTATTAATCTTCTGGTGGATGTTTGAACACTCTACGAAGTGTATTCATAAAGTTAAAAGATGATTTAGGAAATAAAAAAAAACTAAAATTTTTTAATTTTGGGTGTAAAGTTTCTATGCCCTAGGACGCTCCGTTACGGAGATATGAGCGTTTTAATAAAATTCTATGATCAACTCAAAATTCTGCGCTTCTAGGTTTCGAATTCACTTAGTTTCTTTTGTAAAGGAAAGGTGAGACAAGTATTTATCTTCTGGGGGATGTTTGAACACTCTACGAAGTGTATTCATAAAGTTAAAAGATGATTTAGGAAATAAAAAAAAACTAAAATTTTTTAATTTTGGGTGTAAAGTTTCTATGCCCTAGGACGCTCCGTTACGGAGATATGAGCGTTTTAATAAAATTCAATGATCAACTCAAAATATCTGCGGTTCTAGGTTTCGAATTCATTTAGTTTCTTTTGTAAATGAAAGGTGAGACAAGTATTAATCTTCTGGTGGATGTTTGAACACTCTACGAAGTGTATTCATAAAGTTAAAAGATGATTTAGGAAATAAAAAAAACTAAAATTTTTTAATTTTGGGTTTCTATGCCCTAGGACGCTCCGTTACGGAGATATGAGCGTTTTAATAAAATTCAATGATCAACTCAAAATATCTGCGGTTCTAGGTTTCGAATTCACTTAGTTTCTTTTGTAAAGGAAAGGTGAGACAAGTATTTATCTTCTGGTGGATGTTTGAACACGCTACGAAGTGTATTCATAAAGTTAAAAAATGATTTAGGAAATAAAAAAAAATCTCCGTTACGGAGATATGAGCGTTTTAATAAAATTCAATGATCAACTCAAAATATCTGCGGTTCTAGGTTTCGAATTCACTTAGTTTCTTTTGTAAAGGAAAGGTGAGACAAGTATTTATCTTCTGGTGGATGTTTGAACACGCTACGAAGTGTATTCATAAAGTTAAAAAATGATTTAGGAAATAAAAAAAAAACTAAAATTTTTTAATTTTGGGTGTAAAGTTTATATGCCCTAGGACGCTCCGTTAAGGAGATATAAGCGTTTTAATAAAATTCTATGATCAACTCAAAATATCTGCGGTTCTAGGTTTCGAATTCACTTAGTTTCTTTTGTAAAGGAAAGGTGAGACAAGTATTTATCTTCTGGTGGATGTTTGAACACTCTACGAAGTGTATTCATAAAGTTAAAAGATGATTTAGGAAATAAAAAAAAACTAAAATTTTTAAATTTTGGTTGTAAAGTTTCTATGCTCTAGGACGCTCCGTTACGGAGATATGAGCGTTTTAATAAAATTCAATGATCAACTCAAAATATCTGCGGTTCTAGGTTTCGAATTCACTTAGTTTCTTTTGTAAAGGAAAGGTGAGACAAGTATTTATCTTCTGGTGGATGTTTGAACACTCTACGAAGTGTATTCATAAAGTTAAAAGATGATTTAGGAAATAAAAAAAAACTAAAATTTTTAAATTTTGGTTGTAAAGTTTCTATGCTCTAGGACGCTCCGTTACGGAGATATGAGCGTTTTAATAAAATTCAATGATCAACTCAAAATATCTGCGGTTCTAGGTTTCGAATTCACTTAGTTTCTTTTGTAAAGGAAAGGTGAGACAAGTATTTATCTTCTGGTGGATGTTTGAACACTCTACGAAGTGTATTCATAAAGTTAAAAGATGATTTAGGAAATAAAAAAAAACTAAAATTTTTTAATTTTGGGTGTAAAGTTTCTATGCCCTAGGACGCTCCGTTACGGAGATATGAGCGTTTTAATAAAATTCTATGATCAACTCAAAATGAGGAAGTTTTTTCAAAGCATAGCAGAATTATAAATATACTGTTAAGTTCTCTTAAATTAAACCAGAAAGAGAAAATCAAGATTTCAGTGAAACGAAAAATAAAGATCTAACATTTTCGTGCTCTTCGATGACACATTTTTTTTTATTGAACGTATTTTGCATTTTCGATTTACTCAGTGTAAGCATAAATCATAAAATTACGGATCGTCCGAGTGCAGACTGTCCGAGTGGACAGACAGACAGACGGACATGGCTAAATCGACTCCGGCGGTGATGCTGACATGGAATATATATACACGCCTCCTTATGCGTGCATTTCCACAAAAAACTTATTCTGAATATGCCAGTACAACCAAACATTTCCTAAATTTACTGTATAAAAGACTGAATTGATCTAACACCCCAGCAACGCTTTTGGCCAAAATTAAATTTTGACCTTTCTATGAAAAAAATTTTTTAAAAATTTTACAAATTATGCTTTTTAAAACTGCTTATTCGGGTTTCCTGCATTTATGTGGTTTTAGCCTAAGAACGGAATTTAATTTTGTTTTCATTTTCATCCACATAAAATTTATTGGAATACGGTAAATCTATCGTAGCAAAAGCTCACACCACATAAAATGTATCGGAATACGGCAAATCTATCGTAGCGAAGGCGCACACCACGTAAAATATATCGGAATAATTGTAGTTTTGACATTTCTTTTTCCATGAGTATTTGCATTGCAGACAGTGCTGCCAAATTATGTATACTTGGAAACTTGACGTCGAATTCGATAATCGGATTATCATCAACAGATGACAGCAGTGATGCCACGAACTTTATGCTCGAAATTTCCCACACAAAAAAAAATAAAAACCCTTTTTTCCTTCATGGGCCAACAAAAAATACCCACGATAATTCCCACTCACAATTCCACTACAAAATAACACAAATTTCATTACACAAAAAATGTTTTTTAAATTACATAAATTGTGAATACTACAGTTTTGTAGATTCAGTGCTACCATATATGTAATACTTCTATAGTATCCTATATTTGTAATATGTTTTGACAGAGAAATCCTAACTGGGAATGTACTTTTTCATATATTTTGTCTCTTGATTTGATTGTACTCTCTTGATATCAGTGAATGTACTTACTGGCAATATAGAAGTATTACATATTACATATATGAAAATGGACCTTAATTTTGTAGCATTTCATGAATGAATTTTTGTATGAGAAAATCAGATGCGAGTTCACAGTATCGGATTTATAGGAAAAAATGTTCATCGTAGATAAAAGTTATTAAAAGGTACTTTTCAGAAAAACTTCCAAGGAACAAAACTGTATCATTCATAAGAGAACAACTTATATATAAGTATAAATATTTTTCCCTTTTAGGCAAAATCCAAACAAAAAATCCCTCAAAAAGGGAAATTACCCTCAATTCGGCATCACTGGATGACAGAGATGCCACATTCCTAATATTCGATAAACGAATTATCACGAATTGTCAGGAAAGTCAGCAATTTTCCATGAATTAGCAAATTAGAAGGAAGCTGCGTGACCACGATCAGATACGTTTACGGTCATATGCGGTGAATATAATCGCTCACTGACCAAGAACTAAGCTACGTCAGTTATCGTGCGAAATGACAGACAAACGGACATGGCGAAATCGATTCAGGAAGTGATGGCAACACTGATTGCCAGACCATTTCATATTTCATATATCTTCGAGGACACCTCAGTTTGAAATTTCAAGTCAATGAAGTCTGGGGTAAACTGGTTCGCGCTGAAACCGCGACTAAAGTTGTCTGGAAGAAGAGATGTGAGTTCGAAAAGTGCTTCATAACAAAATGTATTCTTTTGTAGCAGCTTATAAGCATTTAATTGTTTTTGATTATTTCAATATCCTTTGACTGTAAATTTAACAACCAACACTACCAACTACAATAGACAGTAACCAATTCCACATTATTTTATTGTGCAACTATTTGGTACATAAGTAGTTTGCTTTACATTAAGAAATATTGTTTAATGCTTTTACGGCTTAATTTTTGTGTCCAAATAAGCTTAAATGTGCGATAAACTTAAAATAAATTTTCGCTGGCCGAAAATTCGATTATGAAATAGTTTCAGTAAGATTTGTTGTCTGCTTGCCTTGCCTTCTTCGAAAAAAGGCCGCATGTTCTAGTAAAATCAATAAAAATTTAACACAGGAGAAAAGCACTGGATGGATGACAAAAGTCAAAAGTTGTTTACAGCTGATACTGAGCGCTCTCATTTACATTCACTTTCTATTTGTAAACAAAAAAAAAAGTTTTTGGTCATTTCATGAATTTTTGCAATGTAAAGTCTTTCGAAACTGATTGACCGTTTGATAAAATTACTTGCGTCTAAAAAAATCAAAAACTCCAAACATATACCAACAAATTCAAAAAAATAAATTCCAAATTTAAAAAAAAAAATTTGGAAAATTGGTTTTTGCAATAAGTCACAATAGCACCAAAAAACTAAAATGTCAAATGTTAATATAATATCAAATAAAATTATAAATATATGTACAAAGTTTCTCATAGAGTGGTTCTTATTTTTCGAAATTCAACAAGTGCAACCACTTGGGTGTGAATCAAACTGTTTGGAAAAAATATTGATTTAAAAACGCTTGTAAAACCAAAAAAAAAACCCTAAATGCATTAAAACTAGAGAGTGGGCTATCTTCGGCTATACCGAAGTTGAAATACCCCCACACAGTAGGAAGAAGTGCCTCGAACATATAAAAATGTGGTCTCAAGACCCTATTTTGAGCCAATTATAGGTGGTTTTGGAGCCCGGACCATGTCCAAAATCCATTTCTAAAAATTTCCAATTAAATCCACAAAAAAAAAAAAAAATTGGTCTCAAGACCCCATTTAGACCCTTATATATGTGGCTTCGGAACCTCGGACCATGTCAAAAATACGTTTCTAAACATTTCCAATCGAATACAACAATAAAAAATGTTTACCTTTTTTTTCGGTGTATGGGAGCCACGCCCAGTTTTTGTCCGATTTGGCTGATTCTCGAACTTGATCTCAGTATTCACGAGAAAAACATGTACCCAAAGTTTCAAGTCGATATCTCCAAAACTGCGACCGCTATCGTGCGGACGAACAGACGGACAGACGGACAGACAGACGGACATCGCGAAATCGACTCAGGAGGTGATACTGATCAAGAATATATATACTTTTCCATACCGGACACGCCTCCTTATGGGCGTTACAAACGTTGTGACAAAGTGAGTATACCCTGCCACAGTGAGTGTGGGGGTATAATTATTCATTAAAATGCGTTTTAGAATCAGAAAAATGCGTACAAAAACCATAATTATCTTTTTTGACCAATCGCCCCTCTCCCAGGACCAATAAAAAAATTGTTTTAGAATGAGAGAAATACAAGAAAAAACCCCAAATATGGGTTTCTCTAATAACACTGGTCGACAAAACTGAACTTTTTGTGTGTTAAATAGACTTGATAGACAAATTCTGAAATTCTTATATATTTTGCCACGCTGAATCCGAAAATAACTACGAAATTTGTCCAGCATGCACCATTTTTCCGCAAACGCCAAAAATGCCCTTTTTGTGGTTTTCATATTGTAACTTTAAAATAAATACATTGATTCTGAAAATTTTAAAAGATTTTTCAAGGAAATACATAAGAAACAACCAAGTTTTATCATTTAACAAAAATACTGTCGACCAATTTGGTTTTTTTTACATTCTGAATTTTTTAATTGGTTTATTTTTTTTGTAAAGCAAAAATTTTGATTTATTGGTCTTGGGGAGGCGACCGCACAAAATGGATAAATATGTTTTCTTTGCACGTATTTTAATGAATCTAAAACGAATTTTTAATTAATTACCTTTTCCTTACTTTCGGGCTTTACAGAAGCCTCTAAAAATCAATATTTTTTCTAAAACTTTGACAGTTTGGACCCTTTTAATAAAGAAACAAACTGGGGAGTGCACTGGCTCAATACTGAAAAATAAGAACCACTCTAATGTGTATGTATATTATAAACACACATACTTTTCAGCTTATACAACTTCAAATTTCTTCCTTCTGCTCAGTCTTCAGCAGCACTTAAATATTTAGAAAAAATTACCCACCCACACAATCAATAAACCACTTTCACTTTGCAATGGGAAAACGAAACAAAAAATTACTTCAACCAGTTAGTGACGCAGTTAGTTGCGTATATTTTTTTGTCGTACACTGTTGCGGGGATACCTACATTCTTCAAACCCACCCACACAATATGGCCCATTTAGAAGAACCTCTGACATTGACCAATATCTGTTTTTAAATATTACCAAACGTATCGTCGGTCTGACCAAGCTAAATACCCTCACAGAGCTTCGTGAAAACCCTTAAAATTTGAAGGTAGGACTCTTGAAATTATTCGAATAATATAAAACCGGTTAACCGAAGTCCGATTAGTAATCGTTTGTACAAATACTATCCGGTTAATGATATTCGATTAGTCGCTCGGCTTCGACTATTCGAATACCCGTTCAATTTCGGTTAACCGAATAATCGACTAGTAGATAATAAGTACTGCCAAAACAAAAATTGAAAACGAAAAAAAATTTGCTGACCGTCAGCACATTAAAAATTTGTTCTCTTTTGAGCGTGCCAATAAAATTTTTAATAAAATTTATCAATTTTAACATATGTATATGTACTGAGTTTATGGCAGCAATCATTTAAGTAGGGCACGATATTTTTTGCTAATACCTGGTTTTCGTTATGTCAAAATCAATGGCATCATAAACTGACAACCGTGTCATATGCAAATAAATTTGACAGCATGTTGGAAATTATCGACGTGTATGACAAACAGTGACGTCACCCCATATTCATTTTCCTATAGTTAACATCAGTTCGTTAAATTGACAACGAAATACCAACCTGTTTTCACTTAACTGGCAACACAAGCCATTGTTTATGACATAATGAAAACCAAGTTTAAGAATCGAATCCACGAAGGTCATTTAAACGTGCTGGGTAGCCAATTTTTTAAAACCCTCGAATGGTTTTACTTAGCTATGGTCGTACTTTCATCTTGCCATTGCCAAGTCTTGTCCCTTCACCACTTCTCTGAAATTGTTGCACTGTGTTTGTATTTCGTTGGGATTGTGCAATATGAACTTTATAATTTTATGTACTTGTATTCTCACGTTCAGATTAGCATTGAAACACATTTGGTGGACATTTTTGGGACTGTTTTGCTTGTCCGACACTGTTATCTTTAGTTCATTGGGATACCGAGACTGCATATGCAATTGCGGCTTCTATGTGTACTAGGCACTACAAAGTACATAAGAGAACTGAAAGTACAAAGAGAGAGAGGATGGATTTTAGAATATTTGTAGGGTCTAAATGCGTCGCTGAAAGCTTCTTGTTGCAAATACTGAAGTTCATTGCTAGCCTTCGGAAACACTGCATCAGTACGATGATCAGGCTTTTTGAATAAGAGATTTTTATTTCGAAAATGTCGTGAAAGTACATTTCTAAGCGTATCAAACAAGACTCTGGTTTAATATTTTGTTCAAATACAATAAGTATAAAAACAACAAATACTAATTATAATATCAACTTAAATAAGGCATTTGAAAGTGAAACGTGTTGAATAGAAAAGCTCAAAATTTATGTTGTTAAATAATGTGTTCTTGCAATTAAATTTGTTTGTGTGTCAGCCAACAATCGATGATGCCCCGTATTCTAGCCAGTCTGGGGCATCCTACTGTAAATACTTTAGCTGTGGTTCTTGGTTTTGCCAATTTCACTGAATGCACTCTAAATGTCTGCGAGTTGGCAACTTTTTAGAGCAAGTAGTTTGGTGTTTGCTGATAGTGAGTGAAACTTGAACGAATTCAGTGTAGATGTGTTAGTGCTATTTGCATTGGCTGGGATTTCAATGAAGCAAGCGGTCGGTAACATTAGTCAGCCTAAAAGTCTTTACAGACAATATAAAATTTTCAATCAACTTGCATATTTTTAAATGTCTACAGCGTACGCATGTTATTGCTCTTCTTTTCAACTGCATATATACTTGAACTAACCGTTGTGATAACCAGTTCGCGGAATAGCCAAAATATACCAAAATCGAAACGTGTTCTCCAAACCAACGTCGAGAGTCGATCGAAGAAGCGCGCGATCAGACTGTGCGGCGTGTTATCGCGGTTTGGTGGCGGTAGTTGACAAGTGAAGTACTTCAAAAACACTAAACAAATTCAACAGATAAAAAATAAAATTTTTCTGTTTGGCCGAAATAAAATTTGAAAATTACTTGGCATTCATTGTTCCGCTGAATCCAGTTTATTGGGCATTCGATGAAATTGCTTTGAGTTTAGGCCAAACTAAAACGATTCATTAATCAAATTGAGATCTCGTGTAACAACTTGAACCGCTTTCAAATCCACCTCATTGGCTGCCAAATATCTGAATTTCTTGTTTCTTTGTTGTTAAGCATCTGCAAGATATTTTGATTTTCGTGGCCCGGATCTGTGTGAATTGCCAACATGCGTCGAAGGCCAATCCGTAAGCTATTTATTTACAATTCTATTTTAATTTTCTTTTAGTCTTTATAAGTGCCGTTTAAGTTAATGAATTGTTCTATTGCTTATTTTATTGCATTATGAGCTCGCATTGAAGTTCTAACATTGAAGCGAATAACACGCCATCATAATTAGCGCCTTTAAAATTTCATTAACTGCTGCTTAAGTGTTAATTTTATTCTTCGTTTTTTCAAGATACTTTAAGCGAAATATGTACACCAATTTGCAATTGCAAAAAAGGAATTTACAACATTTTATTGTTAGTCGCAGCTGAATTGCAAAAGGTTAAGGTTATTCGATATTGGCCACAAACTCAATGGTCTCTCGTACCTACAACTGTTTTGCTAGATTTGCAGGTCTTACATGGCTTTGAAAAATTAATGGTGTTCGGTTTAATGTAAACTTCATTTAATTTAAAAATTCCCCGTGCACAGCACTAAAAGCATGACTTAATTTATACCATTCCAGGGTATGGAGATACAGAGTAGAAATTACTTCAGCTGTAAATGATGTATCATCAGACATTTTGAAAATAATTCAAGAACTTCGGACATAAAAAAGTTTGGTCCCATGTCCCCCATTTCGACCCCTATATAGGTGGTTCCGGAATCTCGGACCATGTCCGATTTGGCTGATTCTCGGACTTGATCTCAGTTTGGAAGAATTTCGAGTCGACAGACAATGTCTGTCATGTCGGCTAAATCGGTTCAATGTTCGATGCTTTTCGAGAATTTATCGGCCACGCCTCCGTAGGGGCGTTATAAACGTTGTGTCACAGCACTGTGTGGGGGTATAAAAAACCCGACAGTATTGTATGACTGCTAAACCTCAAACGAACACGCCAACGAAAACATATCGCCAAAATATGAATATTTTATTTGCTGCAATATAATATTTTCTTTTGCAAATAAAGTGTAAAGATTCCACAAATTTTTGCGTCACTTCAGTAATAAACCCGAACCAATTATAATGAAAATTATAAACATTTAGCGTGCGGTGTACTGCTAATTAAGCTTAAATTTCTTGTGTCATAATTTTAAATGAAATTGCTATATTACCATTGAGATTAGACATAGTTCAAGGAATTTCCATATTGAATTATGCATCACATCTTTCAACGTTCTAGAAAAGTTATATTGTGGAATTATGTTCTCAGGTGGAATGTATATTGTTTTTAGATGTCTTATTAAAAAATATTTTCTTTTTTGTGAACTGCATTGTGTATAGTAGGGCTGGTGATTTTCAAAACTTCGAAGCCTTCGAAGCTTCGAAGTTTCGAAGACTTCGAAGCTTCGAAGTTATAACGTGCTTCGAACATATCGAAGCTTCGAAGGTTAAAAAAACTTCGAAGCTTCGAAGTCTTCGATTTTTTCTTTGGAATAATATAAATGTACGAGTAGTCTTTTTTGGGCGAATCAGGCCAAGTTGATTCATGTCAGGTGGGATTACAACCACCAGGTGCTTCCTTGCACTTTTTTGGATGATTCATGTCAGGTGGGATTACTGCTGCCACCAGGTGCGTCTTTGGGACTTTTATGGTTGAATCATGTCAGGTGGGATTACAGCTGCCACCAAGTGCGTCCCTGCACCAAAACATTCGGATAAGTGGGGTTTTATATCCGCTCTGTAATCCCACGTGACATGATTCACTCATAAAAGTCCCAAAGACGCGCCTAGTGGCAGCTGTAATCCCATGATTCATCCAAAAAATGTCCCTGGACACACCTGGTGGCAGCTGTAATCCCACCTGACATGAATCACCCAAAAAAGTTCCAAAGACACACCTGGTGGCATCTGTAATCCCACCTGGCATGATTCATCTTGGCCTGATTCGCCCAAAAAAGACTAGTGATACATTTATATTATTATAGTTTTTTAAACTTCGAAGCTTCGATATATTCGAAGCACATTATCTACGAAGAACTTCGAAGCTTCGTCTAAAAAAACTTCGAAGTATTCGAAGTCTTCGGAAAAACTTCGAAGCTTCGAACAAGTTGATTCATGTCAGGTGGGATTACAACCACCAGGTGCGTCCTTGCACATCAATTGTAAACTTCGCAGCAAACATTTTGGTTTGATATAGACTTGAAAATTATTTCAGATCGAAGCCTTAAAATACAAAACAAAATAGTATTTACTTACTGTTTTTCAAATATTCCTGAATATTATGCAAATACATGCCTTTTTTAATTTGAATACTGCCTTCGATATCAAACTGAGGAAAAGCATGTGAGAATGATTTGATCGTTCGCAAACATGTGTGTGTTTTCAGAGTTACAATCACTTCTTTAAAGTGTT
Source organism: Heteromyza rotundicornis (assembly GCA_951394025.1). NCBI lineage: Eukaryota > Metazoa > Arthropoda > Insecta > Diptera > Heleomyzidae > Heteromyza > Heteromyza rotundicornis. Next base: position 1,541,566 of record OX596010.1, on the reverse strand, counting down.
CGGGTCTTCCATTTGTACTATATGTATAATCCATTAATAATGCAATAAATGTCATTCCATTGCAACCCATGAACAGCTGTTCGTCGCTTTGAACCACTACGTTCATTTCAATGCAAGTGATCTTGCTTAAAGTTAACACAGTTCACTGTCATGGCGCAGAATTAAAAATATTCGCAATGCCGCCAAACATTTCAATCATATCAGTGTGCTTGCTATTTTGGCACAGTACATGTATTTATATACTCGCTGTTGTAGTTTTAAAATTTACTGAAGCGTTGAAATGAATCGTATCAAGAGTGTATTTTTCTGCACTCAAAGAAGTAGTATGTTTGGAGGAAGTTTGCTTCAAATATACTACTTTTAAATACAAACTTAAACGAAAAAACAAATGTAGTACATTTGCTCCAACTTAAGTCGTTTTTCCGCAAATAATAAAATTAATTTCCAACAATTTAGGTAAGTTTCCAATAAAAGTATTGCATTTTACTTGGCCGCAAATTTACTTTGGGTGTGGTTAGTACTACCAAAGAATATGAATCACAATATGATATGAGTGCGGCTTTCGGAAAAAAATCGATCGTATAAACGAATTTACCCGAGCAAGTGCGAACGAAAGAACCTGGGAGTATGATAGTGGACGTAATTGTATACACATTTTTGCAAAACAGAATTTGTTTGACATGCACATACTACCTTTAACTTAGTAGTCAAGTAAGTATATTATCCTCTGGTCTAATTGGAAGCCTTTACATTGACTAATTGATAGCATTTAAATGACTGCTTTTGTGTTCCTGGTTCAACAATATTTAGGTTCCAGCTCTGAAGTAAATATGCCCTATGAATTATCCAAATTACCCAAATAACAGTTGCAAAGTACCGATGAGTAGGAACAAAACTCAAGTAAATTTTATTTAAGTTTTTATATGAAGTTTCGGCAGTATTTGAGAGCTGGAACCCAAGCTTAAATCTGAAATTGTTATGGCTATAAAATTATATATTGCGTGCCATTAAGTTTGATTAATATGGAAAACTTAGCTTTTCATTACATGCGCTAATGTCTACATTTGTACAAGTGACATTGTAACCACATACAGATTTATGTAGTCACAAACTTGTGATCATAGATGCCACAATCTATCTATCAGCATGGTTCGCTTGAGTGAATACAACTGCGATTTACCTACAACCGACTAACTTATAAAAATTCTATAGCGACACTTACATTTCTCTTGTCGGCTGTCTTTTGTTTCTATTTTTATATGAACATACTAATGCATACCAAGTGGGAGCAACCACACGTGTCAGCTCCGTCGAAAGTGTGCCTTCTCAATCGCATGAGCCCGGTCGAATATATAAGCAACGATGCTTAATCTTATAAATATGAGGCAGGGATGGAAACCCGGAAAGCAGTGTTCCGTTACGAGTTTTGGGTACAGTCCAAACCCACACCCCCGGTACGCAGCCTAACAGCGTTTTAGTTAAGACAATAAAATAATTATTAGAAAAGTATTGAAGTGACTTAGTCATCGGTAGCTTTTGATTTCCGACTGGGGCTATTCAGAGCAGTCACTCACACAAGCGCAGCTAAGAACGAATGAAACGAATAGAATAGGTTTAGCAAGATGGTTCCCAACCTTTTCGTCTTCGCGTCCCCATGTATCGAATGTGTCTTTATTAGTTCGATGGTTTTTCAAATCGATTGCTCTGGTAGTTTCTAGATATCTATAGCAGTGCCAGGCAAAACCGAGATAATTATGTGTGATCTATAGTGAAGGAGTTGCGAACCATATTTTTAATTACAGTTACAGTTGTGAAATAGGAGTGGCCGATCCCGCCAATTTTTTTTACAGTGGTATCTCGACAATATCCGAATCATATGTGCAAAATGCCATCAACTTGTTTTGCAAGACTTCATTAACTTGGGTTGCATGGCAGGTAGTCGTTGTTTTTCAGACCATTGTACACCTGTTGGGATCCCCTGGTTTAGCAAATGAAACACATGTGTGTACAAATTTGGAACACTGCAAAGCTGCGAATCAAGCTAGTGTCGGTCTGCGTGCCTAGAAAGTTTAGAAGAAGCAAAAAAAAAAACTTTAACATTTGAAAATTTCTTGAAATTCATTGTGACATTTGGCTCGATTTGACAGTACACGTGCTCTTGACTCGGACCCTAAAGTTTCATTGTGGTTTTTTTTCACCAAAACGTCAGTTGGGCCTGTATTGATTTCGTTTTAAAGTGTCTTAGCGTATTGGCTTTCGTGCTCTATTACTTCGAAAACTTTCAGTCCCATTTGAAAATCGTATTAAACGTGAAACTGTAATGGAAGAAGTAGAAGACTATAAAACAAAATATTGCGAAAAAGTAATAGCGAAAACGTAGATTCCGGTAAAGAAGGCGCGTCGTGTTGCGGAGAGTGAAAAATTCAATCAATTGCAATATTTCAACAATAAAAATCGCGAAAATAGAATTACATCGATCGGTATAACAAAGAGCTGTAAAAACTTGTGTCATTGAATTGTGTTCGCGAGTGTCCTTTGTATTAACTAACCTGTAATTCTCAAAAGACAAATGAAAAACTTTTGAGCTCTAAATGAGTTCTTTTGCACCATGCGACTACTTTTTTCTCGCAGTCCGCTCCCAGGGTTACTCCGCACTTCGCTCAGAGGACGACGAAGGTAATGTGTTTAAAACCCGTAATATCAATTACTGCAGATCAGTCGTCCTTTAGGGAACTGAAGAGCGCATACAACTTAGAGTGAACCTTATTCGATATTCATGGACATGATATAAAAAAATGTAGGTTAATTTGAAAAAAAACCCATGGGCCGATTGACATACATTTTTGTGTGTTTTTTTAAAATAATGTCCAACTATATTTGAGGCGAAAATCGATTGTTGCCAAAATAAGGTCCACTCTAATATGCCTACAGGAAACTTGTACTCTCTGAGAATAGCTTACGTTGAAATTGTACAACAATGGAATAGTCAACGCTGCTGCACAGAAAAAAAACCTCGGTAAACTAACCAAAAAAAGTTGTTAACGTACAACTTTTCAAAATGCATAAAAAACCTGAATTTATGAATGGTTGTTGTAGGTTGGATTAACCGAAAAAATTGTTAAAATAAATCTTCGAAATTCGACATAAAATAGTTCAATCGAAAAAGTTGTTGTTATTGCAAGTTCTTTAACCACAATTTGGGTTAAATGTGAATTTTTCACAAACTTACTGAAAAATCTACAATTTAACCGTGAAAAAATGGTGCAATAAATTTACCATCTCTTATCGGTTGAAGGGTTAGAGCGTTTTTAACCCACTTTTGCAGTTAGATTTACCGATTTTTTTTGTGCTTGTAGAGTCCAGTACGTATCTAAATAGCCTGTCTGATAGGATTTCCGCCCAGAAAGCGTTCAATAAATTAGCAATTCAGATTGTTCTTACTTCTAAAATTATACTGTGATATCAGATTATTTGAAGCAATAAAAATTGGCTTATTTACCACATCAGCCATTTAGAAAAAACCATAAAGATTGTGTCTGTGATTCCAATGATTTACTTCGTCATAGAAAAGGTATTAGATTCATAAAAAGGCAAATTAAGAAAGTAACTTCCTCTGATATCAGAATTGATCAAAAAATGTATTCCTTCGAGTTCTACACTTACATTGACATTTGTAGATCTCAGTCGCCGACAGTCGTAGACCATTTAACCTACAATCAAATTCCGCTTTGAGCCTAATCTGTTTGTCGAAGTTATTCATCAAATAAAGCGAAATGTTTACAAACACTTTGGTTTACTGCGTTTTAAGTGAAATTGTTCGGTTGTTAGTGTGACGGAATTTTATATTAACTTCCTCAAAAGTTGTGACTCTGAAGTCATTTGGCCATAAAGGCTAATTACACCCAAACAAAAAATAATAAAACCATAATATGTATTTTTTTCCTTCTTCTCGTTTCGCTGATTGCTGTCAGGCGTAAACAATATATCGCAAGTCCAATAGGAAATTGGAAATTCGCTAATATCCCGCATGGAAATATTTACAAAATTCATTGATAACAGTGGCTTTATCGTAGGTAATTGAATGGTAATAAGCCAATTGAGCCGAAAAGAGTGGCCATAAATAATGACTCTTGAGAAGTAAAAAATCAAAAATAAAATCATAAGTTCGGTCAACTTGTTGGCAATTTGAGTTGTCGGTGTGCTATTAATGAGCAATTCGCAATTGCTTACTGATTGTGAGTGGGAGTATTATAAAGTTTAACGCCTTGTTTGTAGCCATTTTAAAAATACAAATAGCTTATGGGGTGTTGTATTTTCAAAGTTAACTCGAATCAATTTATTATTCATACATTTAACTCGTTTACTATTTTTCGATATGACAAAAAAACCGATTTTGTTCTAACTAGTTTCCGTCTTTCTGTCAAAGAATATCAGGAAATTGCTTTAAAGCTTAAACGACTATAACGTGAATGAAACATGAATGTATAATCAAAAGTAAAGACGGGTCTGTTTAAGAGACTAGCTAAGTGATGATAAATAGAATATTAAAATTTGGCCCTGTGCTATTGGGATAGAATTTATGCACTTTGTGAAATTTAGGTTAGTTGATCACGAATCTGTGGTTCGATGGAAATAATAGTCATTAAGTGAGTGTTTCAGATTTAAAACCAATTTTATCGGAAACAATTTATATTGCCATGTATGTGGATTTGTTGCTAATGCTGTGGGGCACATGTCGAGAAAGCCGGAATAGCTACGAGTTACATACGAAACTAAAACTTATTCCGACAAGACAGGAATCGAATCAACAAGCTTTTTCGATGGGATCTACAGAGTAGGGTACCGACTTGGAACTTTGAGAATCAGCCAAATCGGACAAACACTAAAGCGGCTTCCATATAAGACAAAAAGAATTACCAATTCTTTTTTATTGCTGTATTTGATTGTTGTATTTGATTTGGACTCGGTCCGAGCTTCCAAAACCACCTATAAATGGGTCTTGAAACCAAATTGTTTTATGTTCGAGCTTAGTTACGTTCGTTACACTCAAATCAAATATTGGACAATTATAATTTTTCGCAAAGATACACATATTATTTAGGGGAGCACGGCTGCTATGCTCACAGTAATATACGAGTATTACCTATTGTTAGTCAATATGTGTAGCTGCAATAGTAAAATGAATTAACCCCAAATTATCCGTTTAACTCTAACAATGTTATCGAATTTAAAATAAAATCGCTATTATTTCGGTATGATGATTTCGTTTTTATTGTGCTGATTCGAAATTAACTCAATTCAATTGAATTCGCATATGAAACAGAAAGCTGTTTGTTTGTAGTAAGAGTACATCATGATAAAAAAAAACAAATCACACATTCGCGATTAACTAAAATTGTTTTCGTAAAGGCCCTGCAGATAAGAGTTTAGAGTGGACACAGAGCACATGGGCCAATCCGCGAAAATATTGAGCAGAGCGGCGATAAGATATAAAACAATTCAATTACGAATTGATTTAGAATTGTGATAATGATGGTTCAATAAAATAAAATCAAATAACAATTTTTATTAGTATTAAATTTATAAGAGTCGTGTGTTAATAATACAAATTATAATAAAATGAGTTTTTTTAACTCTTAGTGAGGAAATGACTATCGCATATTTAATTATAACCTATATTGTGGTGGTTTGCGAAAATAGTATTTTACTAAATTTGCAACTATGTCCAACGCTTGAGTTGATGTGGAAATATTCGCAGCAATTTAGCGAAGAAAAACAGAAAAAAATGTACACTGTCATCATTGTTTTTCTAAAATGAGGCAATGTAGATACCAGGCACATGTATCTATTAAAAGCCATTTTTACAATATCGCTACAAAGTTATAAGTCAGTGCGAATTCCGTGATTTTTGGGACTGAGAGAAGCCCGCGAGTGGCATTACTATTTTAGGGTTGGTTCGCTGATCTCGACGTTCGATTCTAGGCCTCGCCAGCTAATATGGTGTTTAATCTGTTTCGATAAGGTTTGAACGAAGCATCAAACCTTAACTTAAAGGAAAAATATTTTTGGAGCACGTTTGCTTTAAATATACTACTTTTGAATAAAAACTTAAACGAAATGAAGTTAATGTAGTAGACCGTATGGAATAATTGCCCCTTCTTTGAATAAAATAGATTAGATTCCTTTGCATCGAAATTGTCATTTTTATTCAGCTTCTTTATCCCGAACATATGCGAGGGCTTTGCTTTATCTTGTCTACGTGATGATCAAATCATTACCGATTAAAACTCCATTCAACTCGAAAAGTTCCAATTTTCCCCCAAAGCTCACAATTCTTAATAACTAATAATAACAATTTACGTCAACACCACACACTTCAGACTGAAGCGTTGTCAAACCGACCAACCGATGTCTAATTGACTGTAACAGCAATGGATTCGATTATTTCCATTGATAAAATGGCAAATTAATAACAAACAAAAAAGTGTATGTACATTGAATTTTCAATATCGAAGACCACCTTCAATGGCCACGTTCAGTAAAACACTTGTGATAAGGTGTTTTTGTGATTCTCAAGTGATTTCGTCTGATTAATCACGTGAAACCAAAAAGATCGAAGCAATTACTATACATAGTTCAATTCCAATTTGCCATTGCCCTCAAACAGAGAGTTCAGATTGTAGCCAGTCTGCAACTAAAATTGAAGGGTATTCACGAGTTCCTGCAGTGATTTACATATTTTATGGAAAATCGTGCAAATTTAAATCTCCCCGTTTAATCGAGAATTCGTTTAAGACAAGAGTGGCGGCAGTCTCTAAAACACAAAGCGGTATCACTTCCTTATTGCCCGCACCCCTCTGATCACGAATTAAGCTTTTATTTTTTGAACCCGCATGACGTATGGACTGACATACAAATGTATGCATACTCTCGAATAATAATGCATTTTGCTGCACAAGTTCACTCACTACGATGCTATTAAAAGATTCATCATTCGTGCGACGAATATTTAAGACGGGAAGCACGCTGATTTAGGTTTTGGTATCGTAAGTCAGAAATATAAACGCTTTTGTCTTTATCACAATTATTACTATGTAGTTCTTATCAGTGGTGGCCGATCCGACAGAACACGGGACGGACGCGGTTATAAGTGAATCCCCACAGCCTACTCAGCCGCATTGTGATAAATTGGCACCTGGTGATCGCTGAAATATATAAATGAATAAACAAAGCACCCGTCGGATGCTATTCTTCGGAATAATATTACGGTAAATCCCGTAGCTGGGAGTTTTTGTGTTTCTCAGTTCGAATTTGTTTATAGGATACAAAAACAATAATGGCTGCAATTTTACAAAATATACTTATGTATTTCCCGTGTTTTTTTTTTTGTATAATTTTTATGTAAAATATTCCCTCCAAATTAGCCAATGGCAATTTGTCCATAAATTATGTAGCATTCCATTAAAATCGGTAGAATATTTTTTTTTTGAAATGTATACAAATTGTTACAAACATAAAAAATACATTAGTGAGAACTTAATGACATATTTAAGTGCGTTTGTGAGCAAAATTGCAAAATTTCCAAAACTATTCAGCATGAAGCTTAGATAAATTGGTTTGTTTTGAACCGATTTTGGAGTACGAAATTTATCACTTTATTTTCGTTGAAGAAGTTGAGTGTTAAGCGTAATGCTATAAAATGGTACTAAAAAGAAAATGCTAAGAAAATAGCACAGAAAAATTTAAGTATTAAATTGGAATCTGGTTGCCCCTATTACCATCTGAAATAATTTCTTAGAACTGATTTTGATTTTATACGCAGCCTAGGTATTTATGAGTATGAATAGTTTTAATTAATGGATGCATATTTTGAATGTAGCTCATAATTCCTGAGAACAGTTCCATCCGTGTAAAATGTAATTAAAATTTAAATTCAGCTTGTAATTCTTGTAATTATCTATTTGACATACATACATATTTGTGTGTACTGCGAACCGAGATATGAAAACGAAGCGAGCGCACATATTAGAAAAATGTGTACAACAAAGTACAAATTTTTTGTATTTGTGAAGCACCACATCTTATCAGTCGTAAGAGAAACCCTTGAGATCCGATTCGGTAAATAAAATCGACCACTTGAAAAAAAGTTTAAAAATCCAAAGCGCATTTGCGCAATCGAACTCAACTCACCTAGCCTTATCAAAAACCATCATATGTGCTTATCAAAATCATACATACGTAAGTACCAGTAAACTTACACCCACCAATAAAGTTCGGCAACACCATGTACATGGTCATTTCGGTGTCCGAGACCAATCTCGGTAGGCACTGCATGCTGACCCGATACCACAAAGGGACCATTGAGTTAATACACGTCATTGGAGCCACTTAATCTCAATTTAGGTAACACAATCAATGAAAACATTTGTCAAAACTGTCAAACATCTAAAAAAAAGAATTGTTTCGCACTCGGGTGTATTTTACACAAACGATTACACTGTATCACAGAGCAAATACAATCTGTAGATAACTATGACAAAAAAGCTGTTAACAAAGCTGCAATCAATCAATTTAGAATTTTCCAAATTTTTTCCAATTTTTTCTGTATTACATCAAAAACTTTCTGCGGTTTTGAAATCCAAAAATTTGTATATGCAAGCACGTGGGATGTTGCAGGCAACGCTCGCAACGTGCACACTAACATTAGGTGCGCTGGAACCACTTCCAACACAACAAGGCAGGTCTGGTCATTGCTGGATCTGAAGCGTTCGCTGCCTAGGACTAACACATCAAAGGTTGTGGGTGTGATTGGACGCCACGCTGTAAGGTTTGGTGTCTTCACTAATGACTTTTGTATAGCTTTAGATACGAGGAGAAAGAGGAGACAACAGAGCATCTGCTGTGCTCCTGTGCAGCGCTATCTTGTCGTAGGAGGGATAGTCTGTGCGACCTCTAGACGATCAATATAAGGAGTCTTTGGCGATTAGGAGTAAGGAATCCTGATCCTGTATTATCACAATGGACCTTGTGTGGTCTAAGAATATCGGTGTACCGGCAGCCACCTTCGCCTAACTACACCTAACCTATTCACCTTCAAAAACCGTTTTCTTTTGCCATATCTCCCGACCCGAGTGTATTTTTCGACCCTCATTTTGTGACACAGTGTTATTTTATTGATCGTGGTTGAAGTGGCAGAAAGAGCTATCAGATGGCGAAGTCGTTGTTAAAAGAGAGACTCTCGACGGTGTTGGCCAGGTGCTAGAGAGCGTTAGCTTGCCGCGATAAGCTCTTTTGGCTCTGCGATGAGATTCTCGTTCATTCAGTATTTTATCGCGCGGCATGGCATTATCACCGTCAACATCGGAAAGAGCATGTCGCAAGCTTCAAACATTATCGTATCGCATATAGGGTTTGAGTTTTGGATTGTATCGTTTTGTTCAGCGTTGACGTTTGGCGGTGGCACATTATAATACCCAGTGTTGATCGTCTTTGGGCATTCAGTGCGCGATTCTCCGGCACACGGTTAAGACAGTAGATTTTTCAAATCAATCAGTATCTGTGTACAATTTGCAACCTGTTTTAAATTAGGAAATTATTTGGAAAAAATTTAAATTCACTCCGAGGTTGAATTTTTAGAAACATTTTAAGTGTCGTGTCCGAAAATTCGTTCGAATCGAATTCGAGAGACTGCTGTTAGTGTACGAAAACAGCACCAAAGTCGTTTATTTGGAAAAAAGGCCAAAAAATATTAATTTTAAAAAAATTATCGATAAAGTAGTGAAATGTAAGAGTGCTGAAATTTCGTATTTTTGCAATTAAATCTTGAAAATATGAGAAAAAATACATCAAAAATAAAAAGTGTTAATTTCAATAAAAAAAAATGTATTCCACCGTCTCCCATGAAGACAACACACCGGCAACCTTAGCTTACCTTTAAATTCAACAATTAATTTATTCATTAAAATGTTATGTATATACGATGTGTATGTATATGTCTCATGGACATTACCATTCATATTTGAATTGTTTGAAATTAAAACTTTACGAAAATGTTTAAATATATTTTTAATCACATTGATTGCTCGCTCGCTTATTTTTCTTTTGTTCGAAAAGCGCCTGCGCGCCCCATTCCTTTGAAACATTGAAGCAAAAATAATAGCCGATTGGGTCAGCAGTAGTTAATATCGAATTCCGAATTCAATGCAACATTTGTAAAGCTAGTTATACTGCGATTTGAATGCGTGTCTAAGCGTAAGCAAAAACAATGGTGTTATGGTCGGTATTACACTTTGTACTACACGTTGCTATAACTGACTAAAAGCACTTTTGCTGTATCTGCCTACGTTATGCGTTATTTCAATAAAGATTCAATATCATACAAAGTGTATGTCATTTCCATGACGGGTGGACGCACACCGAGCAGACTTTGTGGCGCGCGCATGTTTGCCATTTCCAAACGTTCTGGTTTCAACTGTTCCGACACCATACCATATTATGATGGGGCCGGCTCCGGCACGTGACTCGATGAACACGGTTACACTGCAGTTCTGTTGCCACGTCTTCTGCTGCTGCGGTGTTTTCTAGAGTTGAACGGCATTTAATATTGCATACATTTGCATAGGAAATGTATGTTGCTGTGGAAATGTATTTGTCAGCTTGCACATTCATTCTTCGTTTGTCTGCAATTTAAATAAAATAAAACCAAATCAGAAGTTTAGATGGAAATTAATAACAGCTTAACTCAACTTAAGTATGACTGGAGTTAGATCGTTTACGGTATTCTACTTAATAATACGAAATTTTTTGTCTTACATAAATTAAAAAGAACAATTGAACAAAAGTTATGAAGAGTTTTCTAAAAACATTTTTAGAACTAGTCGCTAAAAAAATGTGTATAAAATTATGAATATCTCGAGACCGTTTTCGCTGGCGTACACTTATTATTGTAGAATCTATTTCAATGCAATGTCGTTAGAAAAACAAAGTGTAACACAAGGAATTCTTCAAATTATAATGAGGACCGAAAACATTTAATTAGTGTTTCGAAAATCTCAACTTCCAACTAAAGCGGTTTTCATCCAAAGTGCCGCCACAATTGAACTAATTCTAAAATATTTTTGTTTTGACATAAAAATGTGTAAACTTTCAAATCATTTTTTAAATTATGTATTAGAGGAAATATGGTGTTTTGTAGTTTTGTTCACAATTTTACCAAACGTTCTTTAATATTCTCTTCGGTGTGTGTGTAGAAAAACCAAGGCATATTAAAGGTTAAATTAATTACAGACCATAGTCAATAGGAAAGTTTCACGCCATATCTAATTAAATTGGTAACATATTTTTTGTGATATGTATACAAATTATCGGTTGTCAAGCAGCTTTGACTCAGGTCGATTTATCTAAGTTATGCTTAACTTTTGCCATTTCGCATTATACAGTGTAGCTGCTTTTATTTCGAGTGTAGTTTCATTTTGACAAATCAATGGTATTTTATAAACGTGTTAGTTTAAATTCCTTTACAGTGTTGGACATTTGTAACGGACTGCCGAAATACAAATTTTGAAAACAAGCAGTAAATACCGTGAAATTTGTACATGTCAACGTAATTGCAGCCGAATTAGTCTCAATGACGCAAGGGAATCTCATTTTGAAAAAAAACACACTTGTATGTACTCGCACCTACACCTTTTGTTGTCACATATTATCAATTTATAATGCCACCGTCCGAACGAATCTGTCACCCAACATTTGCGTTAAAAAACACATTTAAGCTTCTAAACTTGCGTCAACGCCGCCGAGTCTTGTCATCAAATCTGTACGAAAGACTTGTTGGTTTTCAGTCGATTACAATAGAACGCTAATTTCAACCGGAAAAAACCAAAATTAACGCCAATATCGCGGCGACACAAAATTGGCAGTTTCAATTAACATTTTCGCTTATCGACCAAAAAAATATATAATACAGAGAGCATCAAAATATTGCTTCCACATATAGGTACATACATACGCATGTAAAAAGCAACTAAAATCCAATGAGGAACAATTAAATGGTGATAACAACTAGTGATAGCAATTCGTTTTGATTTGGTGTGCTAATCACAAAATACATTAGTGCTTCGACCGGCGTTATTTCATTGTTTACAATAACGTTTGTTTACAACAATTAAGTCGACTAGTTGCAATTGTACACAAGCGAATTGGACATTGTACGCGCAAGCGTATATCCACATTCCAAACCGAGTCGGTTTTCGCAATAAAAACAGCAGGTTGAAGCACTGCTACGCTGTTAGACGCAGACATTTGGTCGTTTTGCCTTTACATATTTACGTATTTAAATGCAACCGACGCGTGCCTCAAAGTGTTATGCCACTTTAATAATTAATTGTTTAGTATTTTGCACAGATCACTAGGGTGGTCCTTATGTTTAAAATGTTCAAAAAGTTTAACTCCTCGTCTCCTCTCTGGTTGCAAATGGTATTTTTCGTGTTTTAAAGCGCATTTTTATTATTTTTGCCCAGACCAATTTTGACCAATTTCTAGGTGTTTGTCCAATCTGGCCTAAATTTTTCACAGGTTTTTCGTTGATCGAAAAAAATAGGATTTTGGAAGCAGAACAATAGCTAAGCACCACCCTAATACCCACTCACTAATTGCCATCAAGTGTACACGAAACAGACAGCTTCGTGCATTTTTGTATTCATGTTTAGCTGAGACGCGATCAACATCTGCCATCTGTATAACATGGGTGTATGAAGCGAGTGTATGACTTGAAACATTGTAGAATTTCTAATCAGTCTTAAAAGACTGTTCGAAAATCGATCTTGTTAGATTATATCTTCTGAAGGAACGGCTTTTGCGAAACAACTGATTCCGATTCCCACTAGACGAGAGACATTTTCCGTTGATGGATTGCACCCACATCTCTGACGTCGCCAACAAACAAACGTACACAAATAACCCGCTATGACGTCTCATATGACTAATTCGATTAGGTAGTGCAATCGATTTGTACCATTGGCGGTCTCTTTCTATTTCTGAATGAAATAAATTGAAATTGATTTCTTAAATTTATGTTTGTTACGGAAATCGAGAGACACGTGAGTCATTAATTTACGGTAACAACAACTGAGCCCATAGGAGAACTGTAATTTGTTTATGCTTATCTAACGGAAAGACAATAATCCAATCAATTGGGGAAAATCAACTCCGAGACACTAAAAGCTAATTGTGGAAGTTGGAAACACAATGGGCCAGGGTACACAAATCAATCAAGCGCCCGATGAAATTGTACAGCGTGCGACAGTCAACAACACAACAAAATGGGAAGAGAGAGCGAGCACTCGGAAAAATCCAACCGCCAAATGATTGCAATTAAACCGCAATAATTACAAATTGGAGGCAATAAAAAAAAACGAATTATTGCTGCAGATGTTCCGCGTTTGCTTATGACATTGAGCATAAAGATCAACAATCAGTCAACAAGAACAACTTTCGCCCGGTTGCACGTGCTTGTGTACACTCAAAGGCGCTCAGAAATATTGCGATCAAAACAAAACTACATACTACCATATACTACGGCTTTTGAATTGAAGAAAATTGAACGCAAAGAAGAGACCCATGAAATTACACGTCAAAACAAAACGAATTTAAACCTGTTGTTTCCAATTTGACGGCGGCGGTTGTCGTCCGCGTGTGACACTGAACTTGAATTGCTGTATTTGAATTCGAGCCATTTAAATACGGCTTCGATGTCTTATAAAAATACGGACGACATTTCATTTACCATTGCGACACGACATACAACAAATGCAACAATGTGGTCTGTTATTAGCTTAGTTTTCGCATTCGACGTCTTTTATTATTAGGTGTTCAGTTCCATAGTGGATTGAAACCATAAGTCGAACTAAAATTGAAAGGCACTAAGTGCTTACGGGAATCTATGTACTTAGTGTATGTAAATTTTGACTCGACGTTAGAACATTCTTTTACATTTGATATTTAGAAATGATTTGAGGCATGTAAGCACTCCGGCTACTATAAAGTGCATTCGTGAGGGCCAACGTTCGGGAATTTCACTACGTTCAGCTAACAACGCTTTTACATTTAGTTATTTGGGTGAGAATTGCTAAAACCGATGAAGATGTCAATATGTTAATTTCATTATATTCTATTTCCACAAAGACGTAAATTTCTCTTCGAGCAATTACTCAAAAACAAAAGTAATCTTATCAAATTTGCTGAAATTGCCTCAATGCTACATTTATGACACTTCACATTGTGGTGTGAGACAAGTTACACAGTTGCCTGCGAAAAAGAAAACTCATTTAGTGGAAAAAAGTATTTACAGTTTTAGGATGATTGCATTGTTTATAGTGGCGTTGTTTTGAAGAAATGTTCTATTGTGTGCAATCATGGTGTAAATATTCGGTAACATTTATAAATAATATATAACGCAGTCCGCAAAGCACTTAACTGTCAGATAGACTCGGCCCTTTTAAGGAGGTGGCTTAATAAATAAGTTGATATTTCCACCTAGACTGTGAATTGTGGAAGTGGGCCATTCGTTAATAGCGCCGCTTGATATTTACAGTTTAAATTAAAAAGCTTGTGACGACAATTGTGTAATTTGAATGTAATGAATCCAAATACTGCCAGTCTAATGTCAAGTGAAAGACCGAATCAAGGTTGAAAATAATCATTTATTACCTTTAGTAATATGTACATTTTTTAGTTGATCTACTTCCATAATCCACTCTACTTTGAAATTATTTCGCATTCCTGGTTTCAATGAATTTAAACAAAATGTATTGGTTTTCATCAGTTTGAGTGCCGCTAACATTTTGCAGGCAATCAATTTATGAAATGATTTCAATGAACAAGTGGAAATTTTGTGTAAATGTGGGAAAAAACGCGATGCCGCTCTAAGCGCTAAGCGTGTGTGGCTGTGGAATTATTTGAAGAGCGCTTCAAGTCGTTTCAGCTGAATTGAAGTGTTTAGGTTTTTTCATTTGCTATACTTACGGAAAGTCTATTTATACGCGCTATTAAGAACGAAATTCGTTCCTGAACGATTGCCCATTGCTGGTAATAAATTGTTGGTACAACTTTCGACAAATATTTTTTCAACAATAACATTGTCGTGCAGTTCGCTCTTTTTTCGCTAAACTGGTAATGTTAGTATTTGATTTTTATATTATAGGAAAAAGTCAACTTGGAATATAAAACGGGTTGAAATGTACCAAAATATCGCATTTCATTCGGTAAGCATGCTGAGCTTGTGTGTTTTAGACCCGTTGGACATCATCTCCAGTCCAGCGTCGTCGACAACAACAAGCAGGTGCTTAACCTAAAATCCAGTTGGCAAATTTTGAATTTTTGATTTTTTAATTAATCGTACACACTTATTGGCGCAGCCACATGTAAATATGCAAATTAGCTTATTAGCCAAATTTATTTAAAAATTCCGAGAATTTCGGAAAGTTTAACAAATTTACATACGACAACAGAATTCTTTGTTATTGTCGAGTGCCTTTATAAGCATTATTGTATTGATTATGAAGTGACCATCTCCTCTTGCCGACTACCTATGTACAGATGAGGGAACAACGAGCACATAGGATATGGAATTATTTACTGTTGCGTCCATAACTACATAGCATATCGTCCCCTAACAACAAGTTTATCGTAACTTTTTCGAAACATTTTTTTTATGAATCTTTAATATTTGCTGCATTTTTCCACATATTTAGAATATGAAAATTGAACATTAAACAGTGAACAAATCAGCTTTAAATTCTTTCGTAACTAATTTTTTTCATAGAAAATATATAGGCAAAAAAATACACAAACCGTCTCCTGTAAAATTTCCAAAATCATACACTGAAAAAAAAATTTAGTGCATTGGTTTTTAAAATAAAGCTTAAAACAAATTTGTTTAATTTTAAAACACGTGCTCTATTTTAAAAATCAAATCGTTCAATTTTAAAACATTTTCCTCTCAGTGTACAAACGATAAATGGGTGATTAGGGGAAGATATGTATATATATGTATATACAATAGACTGCCGGCTAAAAATAGATTTCTAACCGCCTAATGTGGGCAAAAAAAACCACAAATTTTAAAATCGCTTTAAACTTAGGAAGAACCCATAATTACATATTTTATACAGAAAATATAAGCTCCTACCGGTTTCAAATCGGAGAAAAATAAGTTAAAGTAGCGGGTAGTCTAATATAAACAAATAAATACATACATATCAGTACATTTTATAATTTAAACTTTTACTATTTAAAATATGTTTTTCTTAATCGACCCTACAAATTCAGGATTTAATTGCAAAGAAAAAATATCAAAAGAAATTTAAACCATTTGTTTGAAGAAAACGAGCGTTTGTCTAACGTTGCCCCATATTTTTGCAGCCATATCAACGGTCCGGTGACTAGAGTTCACACAAGACAGTCAGAAAACTTAAACACTCACCAAACCCAGTCATTACGATGTAAACTAAACGCCAGATAATTTAAAAATCATAATAACAACAAAAATACTTCTTCAATGGTATTTGAAAATTATGAAATAACAATAATAATTTATTAAGCTACATAAAAGTGTGTGATATTTTTAATTTCATTGTTGTACATATGTACTTGTAGTAAAAATTATGTAAAAGGCTAATAAAAACAATTACCCTTCCAATATTTAATTATCTAAAGTAACAATTGCAATTTGGCTCCTTTATAGCAGAAATTATTGTTTTCAAAGGGTTCAGTTACAATCAACCCGATGAGCTTTGCCCAACTATAGTTAAATGAAATGAATTCTTTCTCCCGAAAGTATTAACGCCAACTGCTGTTTATATACATGTATAGATTTAAATATTCTCATTACGTTTTAAATTAAATGTATTATGTACTTTGTATTTTGATTTGACAAAATACTTAAAAATTCCTTGTAAAAAATTATCACACCCAAATAAACTGAAGCACTTTTAATCAACAACTTATAAACAAAACACATCCGAAATGTCGCTCCGCAAAAGGGCACTGCTGGAAGATGGACTACCAAAAGAAACGGCGACTGAGTACAATAATAACAACGATTTCCTAAAAGTACCTTCATCCACACCGGTCGCAACAACAGCAACAACACCAACAATCACCACAGACAGTAGTAGCAACAATTTAAGTAGTAGCAAACACAACAATGACATTAATAGCGATAGTAACAAAAACGAGCTAAACGTCTACACACTCAATATCAATGACACACTCCCATACATAAGCAACAATGGCGTATCACACGGACACTATCGCAATACATTACCACCACAACAAGCACAGGATGACAAACACAAACTATTTACTATTTATGGAAATGGTGAGTCTCGTATGCAGCGTCTCTTGCCCTTACTTGCATACTTTTACTTACTTGACTTATCTACTTAAAGTAAATTCTTATAAACTACCTTTACTTTTTAAATTTTGCAAGAGTTTTGTAATTAATTCTGGAGTACATAAGGTGCTGCGACCTAACAATGATCACTATGAGATCTTACTTCAAAGTCGTTCAACATTTAAAACAAACATCACATAGCAATTTTTGTTAGGGCAGCGACAAATATATGTACTTATATGAAACTGCACACACAATACAAACAACAGGGGTTGTCCAAAAACCGCGTAACGCCGTGTCTTCATGGTGATCGTCTTTTTCCTCTTAGCTAAACATGTCTCTTCTACTAAAATGGATTTCAATAAAGGCCTTTAACTCCTGAATTTCTAGAGGTTTTAATTGGACATAACTAAATATTTAAGAATATTGAATGTTACGCAACGCAACCTAAATGGGGTGGGGCAGAAGATGTAAAAACTAAAAAATTCTATGTGGTTTATGGACAACCCCTTAGTACCGTATACGTATATATATTAGGGTGCCACTTATTAAAAAGTTAGTAAATTGACCATTCGAAATTCCACAAAATCTTGAAACTAGACATGTAAATTAAATACCCGTTTCGTTATAGATCAGCAAAGTGGCCCAATTAAAACGAACATTTCAAAATGTTTGTTTTTTCAATATTACAAAGTTTAGTTAGTATTTTTAAAAATGTGCTACGTAAACATTGAACTAGAAAAATGTCGATACATACACGCTCAAAGAATTAATATGTTTGGAGAACGTTTGCTTCAAATATACTACTTTTGAATACAAACTTAAACGAAAAAACCAACAAAAAACATTTGCTCCAAATTAAATCGTTTTGCGGCAAATAATAAATAAAATTTGCAACAATTTAAATGAGTTTCCAATAAAAGTATTGCATTTTGCTTTTATTGGAAACGTTATTTTAAATTGCTGCAAATTAATAACTAATTTCTACTAAACGATTACATTGTTAAAATCGTAAACATTTTAAAATAATAAGTCGCATCCTAATATATGTACATTGTACATATCCACTTTTTAATAGTAAACACTGTTTATCGAATAGACGCAGTACACCACAGTAAGGGTACTAACAATCCGTCGTACATAGGGTCATAAACAATAATTTATCATTAATTATGATATGTAATTACAATTTGTATGAAAAATAGAATGACAAATAATAATTTATGACAAATCATAGTTTATGACTCAATATATGACGACGATGAATACCCTTAGTATATATCCTCCTTTTTTGGCATGTTTTTTCTTCTTTCTATACTTTTCTTTTTCACTTAAGTACGAATTTTAAATCCAATTTTTGATGTTTAAGACATAGGCATTTTCAATTACAGAATTTGTCAAATACAAATTGAATATATGTATTTCAATTACATTTCCTCAAGTACATATGTAATTGGAAAAAGTAAATGAAAAAAAGTAACTTTTGGAAAGTAAAAATTACATTTAACATTTCCAAACATCTAAAACTTTTAAAATAAAAAACTTGGAATTTTCATCTTTTCTAATCAATTTGTAATTAATTTTGATTACTTTTTTTTAAAATTACTTTTTTCATGAATTTCATTGTAATTGAAAGCATTCCAACTACAGTGATTGTAATTGAACAAAAATTCAACTACAAGTACATTAATTTCAAATTACACGTTTAATCCTTACAAAATGCCATCGATGCTGCCCATGCCTGATTTAAGCAAGGTGAAAATTAAACATTTCAACAATTTTTACTTAAGTTTAATTCGAAATTAAAATCGAATCGACATTAAATATTATTAGGTTAGAAAATGTATGTTCAACTTGTTAAACATAGATTGGCTAGATTCAACCATCACACACACACACACACACATAACAGTTAAGCATTATATTCTCTACATGTTTTTTTCCTTAAAAATATCGTAATTACGAGCTTCTATTTATATAACTTTGTACATAAACTCATTGAGCACAAATACAGATTTGTTTCGAAACACAAAAGTTTGGTTGGTACTTAAGCAGCAGTTGAAATATTCCGCTTGATGTTTTTATGTGCCGAAAATCTTGTTTGGTTGCACAAAAACAAAAAATAAATTAACTGAAATGTTAATTAACGTTAGTAGTTTTTTTCCATTAAATTTCTACTTTTTTTGCATCCGCAGACACCGACAATGACAAATTGTCCGGCTTACCACATTCGACAACTGGTTCACTAAGCTCAATCATCACGACGTCCGTAGCATCCTCAGAACCTGATCCGGGCAGTGGAGATGGCGGTGGCGGCAGTGGCAGTGGCGGAGGAGGTGGTGGTGGTGGTGGTGGTGGAGGATCAGCGAATGATGCCACGAGCATTGCAGGCGTACCAGGAAGTGTGGATGAGAAATTGGCTCTGAATCGTCCCGGCATCAAGCAAGAGAAATGGACTACGATTCTGCTGCAGGTTTCAATTCCGTTCTTTTTGGCAGGCATTGGCACGATCGGCGCGGGTATTATTCTCGGTCGTGTTGAGGTTAGTATGCACAATATATATATTCTATATCAATTGTTAAATTAATTATATATTTAAATGAATTGCCAAAGATTTGATTAATTGAATTTGATTGAATGAAATTCGCAATGTCTTTAAATCTGCCCATCTGTAACCTATCCAATTTACTCACTCAACATATAATTTGTTTGCTACACGTGTGAATTCAATAGTTTAATTGTTTCACTGTATGAAATTGTTATTTGCAACAAGATCAGCAGAGATAAAATATTTCTACAAAAAATGCACACAATGAAATTATTGCTATTAAAAATGACAGTGAAAAAGCAAGCAGCATGCAATCACAATGACAATCACTTACAGCGAATCGCGACACTTGCGCTAGCCACAATACAAAAGTCTCAAAGTGTGTTGTAATTGTAATTATGACCGCTTCAACGCCTCACTGGCAATGGCATTAATATTATCTGATAAATGCTCAACCAACAACTGCAAACTTCAACATCATAAAACGCCGATGGTAATAAAACTTCAAATTGACGTTTTGTAGCTCCAAAAACACTGTAAACTGCACAAAATGTAATTTCCATCAAATTTCGATAATTTTGTGAATTTATTGTATTCGCCATTCGGAATCGTAACGGAAAGTTTTTATGCATATTTTCGTTAGTATTTTGACGAGTAACATCGGTCCATATTCATAGTCAAATTAAGTTGCTACTTAACTTAGCTTTAGTACCTACTTTATTTTGACGGAGAATACTCTGAAGTAGGAACTAAAACTAAGAATGAACTTAAATTATGAATATGCGCTATCATTACCAAGTGGAGAAACAACACGCGCCGAGTTTTTTGGAAGTAACTTAAATAATTAATAATAGTTAATTGTTGTTATATGTAAATAAAAACCGAAAAATTTGGTAAATGTTTATTTTATATTTAACATTACCCTTTCTCAGCATGCAAACGACTTCCACAGAATTTTGACGCAAAAACCCCACACTTGATTAAATATTGATAAATCGAATCGACGTTACGAAGAAGATGTGGAAAAGTATTAAATTCCAATTTCCACATTTAATTGGATGCAAATTGCTTGAAAACATTTATACAACACTCACCTGATGTAGAAGATGGAACGTTACTTGGCTCAGTCGAAAAGTTACTAATGACAATAACTTATAGTTCCTAGACGTTGCGAATCAATCGTATAAAAACTTCTTCAAAGTACATTATTCGGTACTTTGCAATATAAATTTTATAACTTAGAGGAACAAATTGAATTGGCGCTAATTTTGAATTGAATGAATCAAATTCAAAATGTACTTTACGATTGAGTTGTATTGATTTGTTCCCTTGTTAATTTGTAGTTTTTTCACATTGCAGAATCAGCATTTTTTCGTTTTCAATAACCGCTGCTGAATTTTGTGTCATCTACATTAGTCGTTCAAAACCTTATTTGTCCAAGTTCATATACACCTCAGTTTGATGTGACAATAATTTATTAGGATTAACTAATATAACTAATATACAACGTGTTCGTTAATTAGGCTTTTCCATATACAGTTTTTGTATATATTTTGGCATTAATAAGTACATTTTAAACAAGCTGATATGATTAATATAATGCCAATCGCATCTCTAGATCAAGATAATGTCTAAATCAAGCGGACGTGCCACTTTTGACAATCGCTTTGGAGTGCAATGTTTAAATAACACAATAGATTTCGTGAATCGTTCAGGAATTTTCGAAAACACTAATTGAATTTAAAATTGTACATTGCATTTTTACCATCTATGTATATACCATTAGCGGCATTGAATCTATTTCCGTTTTCGTATCCACCACTTTCAGAATTGGCGTGTATTTAAATCGATCAGTGAATTGTTTATTCTCGTGCCCGCTCTGCTGGGTTTAAAGGGTAATCTGGATATGTGCCTCGCATCGCGCCTCTCTACCCAGGCGAACTTGGGCAATATGACGTCACGGAAGGAGGTAATACGCATGATCGTGGGCAACATAGCGCTGGTGCAAGTGCAGGCCACTGTCGCCTCGTTTCTCGTGGCCATGTTTGCCGTATCGGTGGGTGCGGCTATGGAGAAGAATTTTGAGTTTGAGCATATGATGCTGTTGACGGCATCCGCCATGTTTACGGCAACTTCGTCATGTTTCGTTTTAGGTTGGTATACGAATCAAAAGGAAATCTCATAGAAAGCGACTAAATCGTTTATTTTTGTATTTCTTCTGCTTAGATTTCGTATTAGTGGCTGTGATATTGTTAGCCCAAAAATTCCACTTGAATCCCGATAATCTGGCAACACCATTGGCGGCGTCTATTGGTGATGTTGTTTCCATAAGTTTGCTGTCGTTCATTGCTTCGTTACTATTTGACCACATCAGTGAGTACCGAGTTTGATTACATAAAAAACCCCAATTTTCTTGCTACAATGTGAAAACTTTTGCAATTCTTTTCAGAAACCCACCTGTGGATCACGTTCGTTGTAATTGCATGTTATTTAGTTCTATTGCCAATGTGGGTTGCTATTGTCCTCAGAAACAAATATACTCGTCCGGTGCTGAAGAGCGGCTGGGTGCCCGTGCTGTCCGCATTGTGTATCAGTGGGTAAGTCCAGCTACTCGGCATCATTCGCATTCATATTACTACTTGCTCTATTAAAACCGCATCAAATACATAATTTGATTTCATATTGCCAAAGTCAAACACAGAAATGCTCAAAAGCAAGGATAAACCCATTTTCTAATTTACAAATTTTGAATTTTTTATATGAAAATTATTTCAAATTTCAATAATTTTTCAATTTTGCATTAAATTTAATTTAATATAGTTTCGCATCGAAAATGAGTAATTTTTTATTTGTTCGGTGTATCCGGTATGAACGAGTATATATATTCTTGTCCGTCTGTCTGTCTGTCCGTACGATAGCGGTCACAGTTTCGGAGATTTCGACTTGAAACATTCGTTAAAACTGAGATGAAGTTCGAGAACAGCCAAATATATGACTGAAAAATTGATTGAATTCATTTCAGTTAAAATTTAAATTGTAATAATGATTGAAAAACACACCAAAAGAGTGACGTTTTTCTAGACACAGACTATTCTTTCAGACCTATTAGAAGATTTTCATGTATAGATTTTTGTGTAATAAATACTTCATCGTTTTTCGTTTTTTTATGATTAGAGAATAGATATTTCGAATTTCATAAGTACATAAATTGATTACAAAGACTTTGGAAATTCCTTCAAGATATACATAAGTACTTACATTAAAAAACTCAGTAAATCGAAATTTAATTATGTTTGGTGCACTTGGCCTGCCCAAACGGGCGCCTATTTGCAGCGTTTTCCGCTTTCGATATTTCAAATTCCATACAAATTTTAAATTAAAAGGAAAAGAAATTTACAATTTTCGTTTCCAATGGCAGTTTGGGTGGTCTTGTACTTGATGCAGCCGTTGACGTCTTCGATGGCTTCGTCGTCTTCCAACCGATCATCAATGGTATTGGTGGCAATTTGGTAAGCTTTTGGTACAACCTGTTTGTATAAATCTCTATCTACAATTTGTGATATTTGCAGGTGTCAGTGCAAGCTAGTAAGATCTCGACGATGCTACATCAGAGCTCGATTATCGGAATTATTCCGCCGCACACGAAGATCTTCGAGTGGCCGTGGAAGGCGCTCTTTAAAGGCGGTGAGTTGCGAATAGACCGCATACGAAAATCCGAAATTTGAATACTTTATTGTTGTGCATTGTTTACAGTACCGTATGCCAAGACTGCTCGTATCCTCATCGGGATGTCGATTCCTGGCAACGTCCTGTTCATATTTGCGGCCGATTACATTCACATGAGTGCTTCGACTGTTACGGTAGCCTTTGCGATGTCGTATCTGTTAGCAAGTTTGATACAGGTGAGTGTTGCAAAATAAGCAATATGTACCATTAAAATCATTTTGATGCTTGAATTTCGTTGTATTTTCCAGGTAATGCTGCTCTTGTACATTGCTCACATCATTGTACACGCGATGTGGAAGTGGAAGATCGATCCCGATAATTCGTCAATTCCATATTTGACAGCATTGGGTGATTTGCTCGGTTCCACACTACTCGCGCTCGCTTTCCTGTTCCTGATGTCGATCAACCAGAAATATGGAGCCAATTTAAATCAATTGGATGCATCAAATTGAGAAGTGCCAGGGAATGCAAAAACAAAGTACTCTGCTATAACCAAGTAAGCAAGAGAGATCAGAAGCCAAATGTTTTGGTTCGAATTGAGAAACAAAATGGCCACCTTCAGTACCTAAAACATAAAATTTGTATTTTAGAAATGAACAATTAACTAACAGAAATCAATAAATAATTGTAAAATTGTAAAAAGCACGTTAACGCAAAGGGAAAAACGTAATTGTAGTGTAAAGAAATTGAAAAAAAATTACTTAAATGGAAGAAGAACTTGTAATTTAGTTAAAAGAAAATACTAATCGAAGCCCAATGCAGAAACATATACAATAACCTGAAGATTTTATAGAACGCAATTCAAAATAAAAAAACTGAGTGGACACGTTTTGAAGTTTCCAAAGTTTCCCAAGTTATTGTATTTGTTTTTCTAAATTTACCGCATTATCCCATTTCCTTGTGAAATTGCACTGTATTTGTAAGTAAAATTCAAAATTGAACAACCGCTTCAGATTATATCACAACTTTTCTTGCTTAAGTTATTTTAGTGTTCTAGACAAATTGAAAATTAACCAAAATTATTGCGGAAGATGGAATTGTGTGTTATTCAGGTGCGATTAATATTTTCCCACAGCCCTATCACTGAAGTTTCCTCAGTTGTGCTGCGAGTTGTCTCAGCTATTTTTAATTTTAAGCCAAAAATGTTGATTAAGTTGGATTTAAATCATTTCGTTTTTTAAACAATTTGAATACAGGTTTGATTTTAGCAAATCTGTTTATTGTGCGGATTATTATTTATGTTTGCTATTTGTTACCCCTTAAATGCCCCAGTATGCTTTTAACTAGAACCAAACACACTCGCTTCCTCAGTAAATATTAGCAGGAAGGAAGCCACAGCTTATTGAAATCTAAATATTTATACTATACCTAAAAATTTAGCTTACCTATAAAATGTGTTTGCTATAAAAAAAGAAGCAAGAAGATACAAACAAAAACTTTCAAAAATAATCATCCAAAGTCCAAAAATCTTTTCCTGCGTAAATATATTATATTTTCACTGATCCAATTTCGCTTGAAGATTGACGATTTGCGATTACACGAAACAAAGGAGTCTAGTTGATTTTTGAAAATGATTCTTTGATTTTAGGGAATAATATCTTGGGCATTTAAGGGCATTTAATGTCAGCCCCAAATGGTTTCCGCATTAGCCTCCTCTAAATAAGCTTTAATTTTGTATCCAGTTTTTGGTATTATGTATACTCGTAACTTCTTCTAAAATTCCTTAGTATGTATAAAATTACATTTGTTTTCGACCCGCAAAAAATTTATTTTAAGTTGGAATACATACATGCATTCTGTTTCTTTATTGAAATTGTACCATTTGTTGTAAATTTGTAACTATTTAAATTAAGTTATTTCTTAGCTAAGTTCATTTGTGTTGCTAAAACATGAGCAGATGAGATGTTTTAAAGGAAATGTGATCGATACTAACTGTAATTAATTGTAATTATTAATACTAGAATAGTGATTAATTAAAAAAAAATAATTTAAAGAAAAAAAATGCAAATAAAATATTATGAAAAGATAACCTGTAGTTGATATTAAAGGGCTGTACGAATGGGCGAATTTCGTTATGTTTTGTGGGTACAGAAGTGAAGTGAACCATTCAAATGACAATAGTCATCACTTAAATCGTAATGGGCAAAGCTTTTTTAATATCACAATAAACGGAAAAGTAAAATTCTACAGAACACTTTTTAAGCAATTCTTATGCAGGAAATAATTCAATTAACAACAAATGTTGCATTTGAACCCGAATTTACCAAAAATACTATGAATTTGAGAGCTACTGCACCCAAATTGTTCCACCCAATTGTTACCAAAAAGTTACCAATATTTCAAAGGAAAAATTAAACAAAAATAAAAAAATTACGTACACGAAAGATTCTTATATTTTATTACACCACACTTAGACCAGTCCCCTGAAAAACACCTTATAGTCAGTTTTTCTAGATGAAATCGTTTACGTTTCTCAATTGCAAAATTGTGTAATGATATTTTATTACTCATACGCAGCGTATGCCAATATATTTTGTAAGCAAAGAAAAATTTGTTCCTTGAATTGAAGTCCAAATATCACAAATGAGTGTCTTTCGTATTTATAAAAGAGTTTATTTGTCCAATTGGGACTAAATTCAAGGAAACAGTGTTTTCACTAAACAAATTTTTATTGACATACACTGCGTATCAGTTATACAATTTGTTCCCAAACGTCATAAAAGAGAGTCTATTATGATACTTGAGAATCTTTTGTGGATTTAACTTTTTGTCTTTACCCGAACCCGAAATGGAATATCATTTTGGGTACAACCCGTAACGGAACGGGTTTTCCATTCCTTCACATCTTTTTGCAGACAGAAGTAGTTTCCAGCTTACCAAATTTCCAGCCAGAATCGATCTACTTTTTTTTTAATTTTGCCGTTGCCAAAATGTGCTAGGCTGATATGACGCTGACAAATTTATGGTGATTGGAAAACTGAAACTAGCAAAACATTTAAAACTCAGTAAATTCGTTCATGAGGTCCACACAGTAATAATTTTATTAAAAATGCTCTGCTCAATGTCAAGTGGCTGCATTAAATTCTATATTAAAAATATCCAGAGAGCAAATACTCACTTCACATTGTTTCAAAGATCATTCCTACGCCCACAAACTGCAAACCAAAAAGTGAATTTGCGAGCGCCTAACGTTTGCGAGCGCTAGCGGAATATGGAATATGCACGCGTTCACTATAAACGAATTGAAAATGAGAGATTTGAAATGGAAAAATTACAAGGAATAAATAAATCAACGTCCGTACAGTCATCTGAAGTACAATGTCACCCTACACTCATAAGCACATTTTAGCTGCCTTGTCGGATTTCAATCAGCTGATTTACAAAAATAGCTAATTTATTTCTAACTACATACGACAAACATCTTTGGAGTAACTTAAAAGTCGTGTAGAAATATAATTGCTTGGCAATTCGAACGTAGTGAACATTTTCTTTTAGTAAAATATCAGGGCTTTGGAGCAGACCAATTTTCAACTGTTCCAGCTCCAGCTACGCTCCAGGCTGATGTGAATTATTAAATAAAAGTTTTTATAAAGAAATGCAAGAATGAATTGGATTCAATTTGTTTGGATTGGATTGTGTTTTTCAAAAACTTTATACCAAAAAATAAAAATTTGTATGCAATTAATTTTTTTGGCACACGTTTGTTGTTTTGAAAAAATATTACTAAAAATCGGTTGAGTAGTTTTTGAGACACTCGTTACAAACAAATTTGAATATAAGGAACAATATATATACAATCATGATTGCAATCTGCTGGATAACAATTTAAGGAATATAATTACACTATGAATGTAATCCAATGATTTAAATTTTAATTCTGCAGTTAGAATTGCTATGCAATGAATGCATTCAAAGAGTGTGATTTTTTTGTGACAACCTGCTCATAAATATGTTTGTATTTTCTACCGACAGTATTGACACATTCTCCCAAATCTAGGAACTAAACACAATATTTATATTTCGATATGGCCCAGCAGCGCTGGGCCATATGTAGTAGTCGTAATGACCAACCATAATTTTCTACTTGTTGATGATCATGTTTGTTGTTTTTGTTTCTGTTTACTATCTCTCAGTGAAACATTTTAATACATTTTGTTTCTAGATTGGAAAAAGATATAAAAATGAAATGGGAATGGAAATGGAAATGACTAGTCTTGGAATATTATAGGTCGCATTCGCAGCATTGTTAGTTTGTTTTCGGCGTGCGCAACAACTGGCGATATTTTTGTAGCGCGCTCACGCGGATCTTGAATATATATTGTGAATCATTTTGTCCGTCGAATTTCGCTGCAATATTAAAAATATATATGTGTATAAAAAATAAATAGGAAAAATAAACAAACATTAAGAAAAATCAGTGATTTATTTCAGAGTCTCATTAAATGTTTGTATATACATATGTTGCCAAAAATAGATTTAGTAAAGCTTAAACAAATAATTAACTAAATTAGAAGTATAAAACAATGGATAACATACAAGAGTTGAACGATATTTGTAAGTATGGGAGTATGTGTAAGGCAAGGGCCACATATTTTGGGAGAATGTGTTTGTTTAAATACAACCATTTCCGTGTATACTTGATGGGCGAATTTATGAATTTGACATTTTATCGAAGTAGGTTACGAAAGTTCGATCTATAAATCATTGACTATAAGAACCTACAACCTAATTATGTTATTTCATGAGACCTGAATCGGTGCAACACTAATTTCTTCCAGTTTAGTGTGTAAACCAATTTTTCTTCTACTTTGTTTTATTTACTAAAACGGATTTCACTGAACTAAATTCGGTTCACATCAAACCAAAAGCAACAATAAAATATATACATACACAGGAAAATATACCAGACATTGTTTCGATACTGTATGGTGTTTCGTATATGAAGGTAATGCTGGCCTGAGCGTAAATATTTTTCCTTCAGATTCGGTTGAATTTCGCTTCGACACTCATTCCGCTCTCCGCTGCAACTATGTGCGCCGATTTCAATTCCATATTTTAACACCACAGACAAAATGACGGACGTATAGATGGACTGTTTTCGGTAAACAACAATAAACAAAATTTAGTCCAAGATATTTTTGAAATTATCAGAGAAATATAAAAAAAAAAGTTCATTCACATTCTGCATGGGGTATTAAAAACCAATTGTTTGATTTTTTATCAGACGCTGACCATCTATAACATATTTGTTTCCTTATTTTTTTTACATATGCAACTGGCCATACTGAACATAGCCGGATGTCAGAGTAACTCGTTTCTTTCGCTTCGCTTTGCTTCCCTTTGATATTTCGATTTTTAGAAAAAAAAAAGTTTGGCATTTACCATGTTGCGTACGTAATTAAATAGCCAATTAACTTGGTTGCTTTGTTGTGCGGAATTACTGGATTTTTGTTTATAAACATTTAATATTGATTTCCGATTGTTTACATTGGCATTGCTTTAATAGTTAAGTTTTTCGAAAAACAAATCGTTAAGGTGGCGACGTAGCAGTTTTGCAATATGTATAAACATGAGATGATTTCCCAAATCGTCAGACAAGATCGGAAGTATTACTTCTTCATGTTCATTGGGATGAATATATTTGACGGAATATTAATAGGAGAAAAAAAGTCATTTGGATACAAAGTTATGGCGTTTTGACTGAGATGTTAAATGATAATACACTTTTTTCAGGAACTTTTTGCTACAACCTATAGACACTATACTAGAGCTGCTCTTGTTATTCGAACAATCGATATAAATCCTACAACTTAATGGGCCACGAAGAACCCGTTAAAAGCGGACAAGTGTTAACACATTCCAGAAAAATAATTATTGTGAAATTTTACTATTTGAATTACAATGAATGTATAGTATAGCAAGTGTTCCCATGTATATATATTTTTTTAAAATCGGATTCCTGTTTCTCGATCTAAAATTGACTACGCTTTGTTTTGCTGGTTAAAAGTTAATTGCAATTATAATTTATTTATAGCCATTATAAGCATGATGAGTTCAAAAAAATGTTAAACTAATTTACCCAACTTAGTGTATAGTAACTAGCAGTTGTTATTGCATTGCAGATGGCACTCCGACAATAGCTCGGGACACTGCCAATTCCAGCACTACCAGTCACGACAATAGCGAGTGCAATTTCATTGCTATACCTTTGGAGGAGCGACCACCAAGTTATTGCTTAGCACAAAACGGTACACATCTGGAAGATTTAGCCGGACAGATTCCTCGTCCTTCATCGTGCTTTGTCCGGTTTCGAGAGGGTTTTATCAACTGTAAGTTGGCTGGTGGAGATGTACTTATTTTTCCTGTTATTTCCTTAAAATAAATTCTTTGCAGTTGTTGACAAAATCATGGGCAGCAATAATCCCAGCGAAGCAGATAAATTCGAATTTTATGATTGTAAGTACATAGAGAGAAATGCTTAAACATACAAAAGGGGCGGGCGGGGAGAAAATTAATACTTAGTTTTGATTACGATTTTAGCGTGGTAACATTCGAATGCGCAAAAAAAGCTTCTTAACATCAAAACTAATATCTACTGCATTCAAAACTACATGTATAACGTTATCCAACACCGTAAAATTAACTTTCTGATGATATCTCAAAAGGGCTAAGTTTTAAAAGGATCTTTTCAAAAATTAATTTTCTGTGTGATGTTTGGAATGATTTTCTTTGATCATGCGTAATAAAAACTCTGACCGAAGCTTAAGTACACTCAATATATTTTTTGCATCAATTTGTTACATAAAATGTGTTATTTGGCTGCTATTACGGATTTCCAGCATAACCACGGTCGACGGTACCCGAGCTATTTACTAAGCAACAGGTATCAGACAAGTTACTCATACGCCAAGTATTCCTTTGAAAATTATGTACACGGTCTATCATCGATACCGCGTTGCGAAAAAAAGCTTTAATATGGCGGCACTGGGAAATTCTGAGCAAAAATGCGTGAGCGCCGATTATAATTGGAGATTTGAGCTACTTTTCACGCAGAGGGTGAGGAAACTTTGTTCATATCTTTTCTGCGCACAAGTGCATTGAAAATATATTCTTTGTATTCTGTTTTATTATTTTAATGGCGGTGGTTTCGCTAAATTTAGACATTTTTTTCAAAATAAGTTTATTAAAATCTCCAATACTGATAACAAGGATTCTTCTCACGGAGGGGTGAAATATTAGTAAAGCTAGGAATTAATAAGTTTATCTGTAAACAAACAAATGATGTCTGTAATGAAAATGTTTCCCATTCGAATCCAGCAATTAAGTAATTTAACATATTACTACTAAACAATATAATTTATCGCATGCAATATACTCTCATTCCCTAGCGAAGAACTCAAATTGACTCTCCGGAAAAAACAAATCCAACACAACACATACACAAATGCTGGTGTAGCCAAAAAGCAGCAAACTTCCCATTTTTCGCTCTTTGGAGCGCAATTGCAAACTAGAACGAAAGTTGGCGAATACTACACGATTTAATTTCCCAGCAGTTTTCGCGTAGCTTTTCCGACGACATGACGTGTTTCACACGAAACTATGTTTGAAAAAGAAAGAATTTAATTAATAGAAAAATACAAATTTAAAAAAAATTGCAGAGAAAGTGTACAGATAATTCTAAATAAACAAATCAACAAAAATGTATTTGCAAACAAGAAACAGAAAATTCAAATTACACTGATGCCTCACTTACAGCAGCTTGCAATTCGGGGTGAATAAAATGTGTATAAAATGTATATTGCAGCCAATGAAAACGTTTAACACATCATTGTGGCTTACAATGCTAAGACCACCAGCGAAGTCGCTATTCGACTTAGTTCCTGCAATTAGTTTAAGCCATATTACAATTTAGAGAAGCCTTTGCAGTGCCTCTCGTTCGGAGGCGCTTGGCGATTTGTGACCCAACTGCCACACACAATACCGTAGCGAGAATCCCCCCGGAGACTTTTGAGCAATTTTTCGTGGCACTTTTTTTTCCTTCTTTAGTGTGCAGCTTAAATGTCGTAAATAATTAATTACTATGTGGGAACCAAACATTTTAGAATGAGATATGTGTGAGTGTATTAGTTACATATGCGTGTATACACCGAACATCAAAATGCTCATATTAACTAAGTACGTGCATAAGCGGAATAAGTCAACGTAAGCTATTTGCTGGCTAGGAAAAGCCAACATTTAGCCATATATGTGTGTGGAACATATTGAATTACACTGTGGATACACTGCGCTTAAGTTTCCCATATGTATGTGTATTAGTTACAGATGCGATTATACACCAAAATGTCCGTAATGGCAATTAAGTGGGACCGAGAAATTTTAAGCGAGTTTTGTTTAAAAGCTGACCCAATTACTGCAACATGTATATAAGTGTGAACATTATTCAATTTATTTTAATGCTTTATGTTTATAACTTCCGATTGCATAGGGCTTAAGTTAGTAATTTGGTTTTTTTTTAATGAAAATTGCCTATTTCAAATTTACAACTCCTGAAAAGTGGCCAGTTGAGTGGAGCCTTGAGGCTGGAAGTGAAGTGAAGTTTGGAAGCGAAAAGTGAAATACGTTGTCAAGGCATTCCGAGAAATAATGTTATATAAACGGATTCTGTAGCAAGGATTTGATTCAACTAACAACTACAGTGCATTTAAAAAAGTGTCGAAATCATACGTGCTTATAAAACAGTCAAGCTGTTGCTAGAATGTGATGTGGCCATCCTATGAACAGTTTGAAGGGTGTGAGGCAAACAATTCAATGAAAATGTCACTTAGAAAACCATGAAGACAAAAATACAATTTATTATGAAGAATTTACGTTGGGCGAAGGAGAGAAAAGTTCACAATTCAATTTAAATCCAATATAAACTCGTCAAATAGTTTGTCGCTCTACTCATCTAATTCTGTATCCCTTCGCTTATAGTTTCTTCGTCTTTATTGAATGTGTAAGCTTTTTTCATAGAAGCGATAGTCTGATCAGAGTTTGTGATCAATCAATTTTATGAGCAAAATCGATTTTTATAATTTTTTATGAGTTCCTGATATCAGTTCTCTTTAGTGCTGAGTGTGACTTGATTGGTATAAATAATGAAAACACAATTGTAATCATTCAACCGAAATATTTGCATAATTCGAATGTTCTCCCAAAAACCAAAATTACCTACCTCACTAATTGAATGCAAACTATGCAATCGCATTTGAAAATGTGTAAATATAAATAGCAAAAGCCGAAGTAAATTCGACAACTGCAAATTACTTGTAGTTAAGTGTTTTCAAAAATGTGCAAATGTTATCACCAAATGTAACCTGTTCCCGCAAATTAATTCGAGTTGTTTCAAATTGACATGATTACACTTCAAAGAGAATCACTTGCTAACTATGTGGCCCTTGCACTATACGAGTTCAAAAATATACTAGACAATAATCAAACAAATGTCCCAATTGTATGTCAGATTTCCAAAAATTATTTAAATTGATTTGTGCGATTACCATTAATTTATAGAATACCACTCAAGCGTCTTTAAGAGTGTTTTTTTTTAAATCTTTTTGCTGAAAAATGTATATATTTTTGGTTTGTATTGTCGGGGGATTTAATGAAATTTACAATTTTGTATTTGAAATCCTCCCAACTTCAGATAACAAAGGTATCAGAGGTTCGCAATCACGTAGAGAATAATTTAATATCATAAGTGATTTGAGCCCACAACACTGGAGCTGTGAAATGAGGCGTGTTTGAAGAAGAAAAATGGAAGAAATAACCGTCAAAAACATAGTCGATAAAATGGCACGAGTGTTTTTTTTTAACTAACGCCAACACACACGTACTCGTAGCTGGAAATGTTAAAATCACTTTATGGATAAAAAATTGAAAAAGGCAAAAATGTGAGAATAAAAATATCGATGAATCAGAAATTGAAATGTGTGGAAGGGAGTCAAAGGTGGGACGAGGTTGCCGAAATCTATTGTTGGATCAAATTTAAAAATAAATTGACAAACAAAGCCAAAAAGCGAAAAACGAAAATCGTGCGTGTACGTGTGCGTGTGCGTGTGCGAACAGTTGCATTTATCTTATTTTTTCTGTTGGCGGCATTCAAAGGAAATCAGTCGGAAACACCTTTGCAACGAGATTTGCTAAGGCCAAACAATGTATTTACACATATATCTCAATATCAGCCAAGTAATGGCGTCAATCTGTTGTCAACTTTATTGTAGTAGGATATTCATGAGAGAACTAGCAAACCGAGTGAGCTATAAAAAATGCCGCTTGATATCACGGAACAATGTGATATCAAACAATGGGATACAAACAGAATAAAACTGCAGTGTCACATTTTTATTCCCCAAAATCATTCACTCTAATGAGTATACATAAATATTAACCAAAAACGTATCGAAACGGGTAGTATAAAGTGTTCTTTTTTGAATAGGATTCTACATATGGCAACTGTATTGCAAACTCAGATACATGCATACATAAGTACATACGTATATTGTCTTTATCCTTGGCTTATTCTTCAAAGAAATCTTTTTTCTTACAAACTTCGTGTATGAAGTATGACAATTATAACACAATAATGATGTAATAAAAACTAGCGACCACTCTGCACTACTTAAGTGCAATTCACTCGGTTTTTCGTTGTATCTTTTGTTGGAGAAACTAAAAAAAGGAAACAATTTTACAAAATGCAAAGCAATGTTCAATGAGTATTCGTTATCAGATAGAAAAATCGTAATTTTAATATTGGTGAGGAATGTATTTTCGTTATTATAGCTGAAATAAAATAGAAGTACGAGTAGACAAAAGATTTTGTGTGCAACTTTGCAATCTGACCAAGAAAATCAAGAAAGTATCACTTTGAAGCCGAAAATCGTTTGATAAGTTTTTTTCTTTCCGTTTACAAATTACCAATTTCAAAACAGCGTATTTGAGCGGCTTTGTTTTTTTGCAAGCTTACATCCCTGTTTGCATCAATACACATCCGTAATAAGTAATTCCCTTTTCTTGCTCACAGCCAAGCCATACCCTCTTTCTTTGTAGCCAAAGTTAACCTGCCTGAAAAATTCATTCAGTAAATATTTGATATGGAAGTAGTTGCTTCAATGAATACAAACAATCTCGACTCAGTTAAATGTCCTTGATTCAATGGCCACAACAAACTAATTTTCAAACGAATAAGTTTCAATCAATTAGGGTTAAATGTGGAGGTCCATAGGTACTGCTGTTCTGGAGGCAGAGTTTTCCGCAATCATCGTTACCTCCACATCGGCACTCAAATACTTATGTATGTATATGAGCGTGTATGCTTTTGTGATATTTAAACAGACATCTGACTTATACTTACATACAGGCTCTGACGTAGTCGTAGCTATCCGAGCCAGTTGCATACAATCGCCACAAACAGCTCGTGGGGCAGACACTCAGAGTCCACGCCCGCCACCTTCGCCTGCTCGGCCACCGAAACAAAAACAACCGTATTTGGAAGCTTTTCACATCCGCATTCGCGCACTATAGCCATTGTCGACCCACGATTGATTGTTGAGGTCTGCTTTTGATGTTCGGCTATATTTGTGGTTGAGCGTCTATGTGTGTGCTTGTAAATATGACCGCGTAAATAAAGGATGCTGTCACCTCTTTTAGTCCTGTGTACGTACATTTTGTTTACAAATGCCGAAGTTGTGGGCAATACACATGCTCGAAGCATGATTCAATGCATTAAAATTTTAGCGTACTTCGGTGGCGATGATTCTGAATTATTGATTCGGATTTAATAAATTTAATTGCAGCGAGTGGGAAATGGTTTCGTTGTTGATCCCATTTATGAAGTGTACCATTTTAGTTATATTCTTTAACGTTAAGAGTAGCGAGTGAAACACTCAACACTCACAATTTTAGAAATATCTAACATGAGACGATAAAAAATATTCCAGAGTTCAGCTTAGTCCACTGATTAGCCAATTCTTCCTACAAACTTGTTAGCTATTTTGGGACATTGCGATTGTAGGACATTGCGAAATGTCAGTTATTGGCACCAATGAAAAATATACACAATTATATTGTGTATACTTTAGTAAATGAATAATTCAAAGTAATTCATTTTCCCTCTTTTTTGTTTTTTGCCCTTAGGATATACGAACTTCTAGAGAGAACGGAGCAGATGGCTCAACTCCTTATTTCTCGATTTGCTGATTTGGCAATTTATTGACTCCTTTCTTTGCTCCGCAGAATGCAATCTACGTGGCTTTGGTTGCAAAGTTTTTGGTTCATTTTCCGATTCGTTTTTTGTGGTCGGGATTAGAGTTTGGGAGCCGATTTAATTCTGCACTCTTCATTTAACAGTTTGTTCGCCAACCAGCCAATCCATTTACGAATGAAAAATACAAAAGAGTTGTGCTTTTGTAAATTACTTCGTTTTTCAGGGTAATTATTCACGACTGTGTTTTTGTCGTTTCCCGGCGCTATGAGTTCTCCGATTGTGCGTGAGTCGAAACCCCCACATACTATTGCTTAGCCAAGTGCTACTTATTTAAGTGCATGTAGCCCTTTAAGCGGTTTCGATTATGAAGTAGCACTTCCTATTTCCCAAACCTCCAATGTATTAATCAATCAATAATCTTGAACGTGCTATTGTATTTTTTTACAAATCACAGCAGCTTGTAGTTGGAACCCGTTCACACACACCAACACACACATTCCGTAAATATTCAATTGACAGCATGATTCAATCAGCATTCAAATCGTCACGTTTTGAATCACAGACCTTCGCAAATTCCAATAGAGTGGTATTGATTTTTTAATAAGTAGAGTTGAAATTACACTGCGCTAAAGGCACTTCAGTTGCAAATGACTCTTTTGATGTAGTCAAATGCTACCATTTTATTTGGTTATTTTATTTTCAACCACACATCTTCCCTAATATGATGCATCATATTAGGTCCCAATTATGGTACATCAATACTCCACAAATTGGTTGTTTACGATTTCATTACCAACGCTTTCATAAAATAATTATTCAAGTTGTATGTAAGTATTATTATATTCATAAAAGGTGAAAATCGAAGGGAAAAGTGCACAAAAAATTAAAAAGAAATTATGTTTTATACCCTTCCAAAAAGACTTCGAAACGGAAGGCACTACAATGAAAGCGCTTGCTGCAAGGCACGCAAATAATACTGGATAGAAAAGTTGGCGGATAGCAATAAAATGGGAAAGTTTAAGAGCTGTATATTGCTTTCGGGGAACTCTCGAAGTGTCTGCTTTGTCTTATTTTACCTTATTTCGGTTGTGTTCAGTTCTTCATAACTAAAACAATGAAATGCTCATATCACATTGGCTTTTGTATGCTGACATAAATGCGTATTTCTACACACTGAAAAAAATACATTGTAAAGTACGCGTTAAAACAACTTTGAAATAAAGTGGATAATATGTTTCAATGTGAATTTTAAATGCACAACCTCAAATTGAGATTGCAGTTGTCGTAAACAAATATGCAAAACAAAAAAATTTCCAATTTTCCAATAAAAATGCACAACACCTCAAATTGAAATCTAAATTTTCGCAGTTAATAAGCAGAAAGCAATCTCAGGATAAGGTAGTTCAACTTTTTAAACGAAGTTTCAAGTTCAAAACAAGGTTGTTTCGTACTTGTTTCTAAGATTTCTAACTTTGCCGAACTCAGGAAAGTTTCTGCTTGGTCTGAGGTTGTTTTTTTTTCTGGGTGTACAGTTTTTATCGTTGGCTGCCAACCAAACACATTCCTCTGCGAAACAAACGAAAATACATTCATACATATATTTAATTCCTTTTATTTGTTTGACTTTGCGTATGCTTGTGCGATGCCGACAAATGCTAAAATTGCATTACTTTGTATTGTAGAACAATTTATTATTTCATTATTGTTTTCTGTACTTACTATTTCACCAAATGTAATTTCGTAGATGGTTTTGCTCAGCCGGTTTTTGTGTGGAAAACTTCGAAACTGTTCGGTGCTTTTTTCATTTGAACATCGGACAATTAAATTTGTTTGTTTTCGTAGAGCGGCGCACACTAAATTATTATATGAATTTAAACTTTTTAAAATTTTAGATTCTTTTAAATTTTTATTTAGAATGTCCATTCACATCCGCTGAACAAAGGCCCAATTTTAAAATATGGCTCAATGTTCTTCAGCCTAAGATTCTATGTATTACACAAAAATGTGTATTTCTGTATACCCAAAAATGGGACAACCGTTTTTTTTAATATGAATGATTTCGCTAACATTGGTCACTTTAACCTTCATATACATCGAAACATCGTAAGAAAAACTCAAATTTTGCGTACGTCATTGTCGTAAATTACTTGTCACTTACACTTTGAGTTGTGAGGATCCTGGAAGCGAAAGAGCCATCTCTGCATTTATCCGCCTTGAAGTTCGAGCTGAACAGAAAGCGAACAGCGCATTTAGTTGATGTTGTGGAAAAATGACGGTTAATTATGGTAAAGCGTCTCACTGAGAGACATTGTGTTTAAAGTCAACTGACAGAAAGTTGACATCCGAGCATGGAATTAATTTTAATTTCAGTTTAAGCGAACAAAGTGTAAAATGTTTGAAGTTTAAATAGGCATGTATGTAAGTATGGATATTAAAAATGCGTTCATTTCATTTAAACTCATAAGTTATTCTTGTGCAATGGCGCTCTGAAATTTTAAAGAAGTGTGCAAAGCGTTAATTCGTTGAAATTTCATATATGGTCCATTGCTCAGTTGGTAAAACGCATGACTTATTTGTTTATTTTTGCCTTAATTGGTTCCTTAACTCAGACAGACTGCTACGAAATTCGCGGTGATTTCGCCAAAATCAACCGTTTTCTCAAACTACACTGCAAAGTGAACCTATCTTTTGGTGTGTAATTTAACCCACAATACACATTTTTAAGTGTATATTTAATTTGATAAATTAAAAAAACACACATTCAAGATTTTGGCATGTTCTATTATCACGCATTCGTGTTTTTTAAAATCACTTACAGTGTTTATACACGCAAAGTTGTGTGTAAAATGTGTCTACAAGTTTTACACACTTTAGGTGTGTATTCACTTTGCAGTGTAGTTTTCAATGTTTTGTCACATGAAGCAACTCATTGATCGATGTATTTCTTCAGATCTGTCTTTCTGGTGTCACCCTAAACATGAACGCCCCTAGGAACGCTACTGAGTTCACGACGAATATATTATTTAACACCACAATTCAAAATAAACATTTGAATAGCTCGAAAAAAGACAATGGCATCCATAAGAGCCACAGACACATTAAAAAGCAGCACGAGCTGGACAAAATGTCGCAGCGTTGGCAAAATATGTTAATTTATTTGCGTAACCATTTATTTCATTATTATTTTCACTTAATAAGCTCGCAACCACTTGGAAAAGGATCCAGCTTAATTTATTTATTTGCATATTTCATTTGTTTCAAAGAGTGACTCACTTGTGGCGGACAGAAAGAGAAAAAGCCAACCACTGTCGTTGGGATACGACCTGGCACAAGTACAACCAAAGCCCTGGCACTGAAGATTAAAAACCTGTGATAAAGTCAAACAGAATAAACAAGATGGCGTCCATTTTACAATTCTTTGTAGTATTACGTTTGCAAGCGTCCTCCGGCATTCACGTTAGACACGCTCTTATCTTGGAGTTACTTTGGATATTGTTACTTAATTCTGACTTGTGAGTTGATCACATTGCGACTTTATAATTTATTATGCGATAAGGTTGAACTACTAAAAAATATTCTCAAGGGCTTATGGCCGGTATACAAAATAATGAGATTTGAATCGAAAAGATCTAACCAAACTCAATGATTACCGTAGATAAGCGCAAAATTTTCAGATGACATTTATACAAATTGGATGAAATGAAAGTTGATTTCTCCTGTGCACATGTGAACAATTTGGGAAAACTCATCCATTAACACATTCTCACAACACAATCTTTTGTCAGTGTACATCAGGGATGTACATCTTTGTACAATTGAACATTTTTCGATCCTATTTCACTCTCGAAATACCTCAGGAGCAAACGGCCCACAGCCCATTTGAAGTATAATTTGAACAGTTGGGCAATTGTTTGGATTTTTCACAACTTTTTCGGTTGCATTTAATATCGTTAACACTTTCAGCGAAACTTTTCAGTTTTTTTCCATAAAATGAAATTTTTTAAAATACTTTTATTTGTTAAATGCAACAACACCACCTCACCCAAATTTTGAAATGATAAAAATCATTTAAAAAGATCTTAAACCAATATTTACCAAAATTTAGGTGGAATTTTACATGACAGTTAGGTACGTTTAAAAAAATTAGATTATATCCCCCCGGCAATTGTCTTAAACTGTTCGTATATTCTCTTTTATTCCAATAAAAGAATGAATTCTCAAGAGAGACAACCAGCAGAAAGCGTGAGTTGTCACACTTGCCAAAGCATTCGAAGTACAGCAACCACTTCCAAAACTCTTACAAACTAGACTCCAGTGAACCGCACTTATGCTGAACTTTGCACTCGCGGCTAAATGGCATTATTAGAATCGGCCAAGAGTTGAAATGGCAGAACAACGAATGAGAAGAAAACTTTTATTTGTTTTTTGTATTTTTGGGCTGCTATACAAGAGCGTAGGTTGACCTCAGGGGACATTACAATTTAACTTGTGTGTGTGTGTCGATATATGTCAAAAAAAATCTTTTAAAAAAGTACTTTCTGGAATGTTACATGAATTGCAATTACAGCAATCAATTCTCATGTTAGTCATTGCAATCAACTTGCAGACCAACCAAAAACCACCATCTTGCCTATTTGTATTTTGTCAAATACATCAAATGGATTTGCCATTTCCACACATCCATTGCTTTCATCAGCGAAAGTAATATTTTTAAGTTATTACATAAATTTGTTATACGTATTTTCAATGAAATGTGAATTTCATTCCTCAATTTGTGCAAAAAATCTAGTATGCACAAGAGAATGATTTTGAGAAAACTAAACCTTAGACTTACGATGGCTGGGGTTGATTTTGATATGGGTTTACACAAACAACAACACAATTTCTCTGGCTTTTTAGTCCCGAAAAGTATGCAACATATTTTAAAATGCATACAAAAAATATTCGCGCCAACGTCGCATGTATCTATTTATATAAACTTGAGTTAAAAACGCCAAAAAGGGTTGACTTAGAATTTTTGTAATTTTCTGGTTTTATTGCACAACTACTTTTTCAATTCTTATTTTTACTTGCGCTCAGTAGCGTAAGTAAAAAAGTAAAAAGTTGACGCTGAATCAGGATTACAACACTAAGGCACATGCTTATTAAAAATAATACCGAATATATATGAAAAAAAGTAGAGTTCAACACACATATGGTATGATAAGTGTGTAGCATCTGTGTATGTGGCGTTTAACGCCAGCAGCTCCATCATTGCATGTGTGTCAACGACGTTCTTAAACTGGCGTATTTGTGGCAGCAGCAAATCCGACCGGATTTGCGACTTATTTAGTTTAAAGAATATTTGAACATAATTTAACACTCACTCCTCAGGCACTATTACACCCTATTACATTATTTTGAATCGCAGAGACTGCTTGTAAAGCTTAAAGTAAGTGTAAACAGAATGTTTCATACAATGTATATGATGTGTGAAAGGCTCAAATTAAGTTCTAACCAGAATTCGTCCAACGATTGCGATTCAAATGACTGTCTTTCATTAAAAATACACAAGTTTATACAACAATACTCTCACACTTCAAATCAAGGTCTGCCTGCTGTTGTGTATCACGCTAAATAAAAACAGGCATTCATCAGTAGGGATCGGAAGTACCTTAAGACGAAAATCGAATACTGTGATGCCGGCTAAGAAATCACTTAATAATGAAAGTAAACCCGGAACGTGTCCGGAGAACATTTTTTTCAAAACCCCTCATCTGGGGTGAGGAATTTATCCATATGATACCCATATAATTGAACACATAAAGTACAGTTTTTGACGTCAAATTTGCGGGAGAGAGGGGGGTTTTATTCATACATCAATTTTATTAAAACATACATAAATTAAGAAAAAGTAAAAATAAATATTTTTGTTGACATTTCAATGTATTTTTCAACCTCAGTTGTAAAGAGAGGCAAACCACCACGACAATAACATGGAGAAACAAAAAAAACTCTCAAGTGCCGGTTGCACTGCATCAACAGCGGTACAGAAATGAATATTCATGAGTTAAGGTCATATGAATTAGTTATGAGGTTATTAAGCATATTGCGTCTTCCTTTTTTATGGTGCATATTGTGTTCAGCCGCCTCGGGCAGAGACAAAGGGGCCTTCTTAAACTTACAACATTTGGCCAAAAAGAAAAAATGTGTGACACATAAATTGCATAATACAACTTCGAAAAGTATAAAAGACCCTATGTCAATAGAGAACTGAATATTTCGTGGTCTTCTTTTGAAATTTGAACTTATTTCAAATGTTTATATTGCGAATACGAAAGCTAGTAAGTGGTATTCATTTGACGTAAACTGTGTAAATGTGTTTTAAGCTGTTAGGCTGTTTCGGATTAATGAATGTTTTAAATTAATGTGATTAGGAAGAAAGGTGGCTCGTCCAAAAATCTCCACTAGAAAGTTTATAATTTCTTAAACTGCCAACCTCATACTCGTACACACAGAAAAAAACAAACGAAAATCAAATAAATCAACCTTAAATCAAACGTAATCGTTCATGAAAGCCTGCCAAAGATGGACATTTTAGAAACAACTACGAAAGACCTTAAACTTCATTTCGAAATTGTAAGAACTAATTTTAAAGTAGTTTTTCCACATTAGTTACTTCACAAGGTTTCGCACATTTTTATTTCAATATTGGAAAAAAACGGTTTTACAACTTTAGGTTCCTACTGTTCATTTTTGCAGTATCATACAAAGCTGTTTCCTGCGTTTGTTTTAGTTTTGAAGTTGCCAGAATGTACCTTTTTCAATTCTATTTCAAAAGGAGTGGCATTTAGTATGGAAGTATGTGAAGCGCGTTTAAGATTGAAGTGCATTTCATGAAGCCAACATAACAAAGTATGTGAATTTGAAAAGCTTTTTTTTGTTAGTGTACCTTTCCGCTTTATACTCATTCCAATGCAGACAGATTCCATTGATAGTTCTCTCAAGTTTTTTGGAACACACTGTGGTAGATGACGACAAAGTCAATGTTGTGCCCCCATATTCGCACTTACAAAAGTCGTTACACTCGGCCGTTGCTGGAATTGCCCTAAAGAGTTTCAATATAGTTATTCAGAAAATGGCGAGCA
Organism: Heteromyza rotundicornis; assembly: GCA_951394025.1. Taxonomy (NCBI): domain Eukaryota; kingdom Metazoa; phylum Arthropoda; class Insecta; order Diptera; family Heleomyzidae; genus Heteromyza; species Heteromyza rotundicornis. The sequence goes on along the minus strand of OX596010.1, from coordinate 1,498,529 downwards.
GTATCGGCCTTGTTGTTGTTGCAGCTATGAAGCTCCGTTATTGTACAAGTTCCATGGCATTTTATCATTAAATAACTGGGATTATTTTGTGCGATTGTAATCATTTTGCTATTAGCGTAAACAAAATTAATTACTTTTACGCCATAGCATCCCTTGACGTAGTATCAATATCTATGGCCGCTGTCATTTGATGTCATGATGGGATTTGTTTGGGCACAACAATATTATTGGAATTATTTTGACTAATGGCGGCTGTTAAATGACATTATGCTGAAATGTATATGTAGTGTTGGCGTAGTAACTGTTTTATGGCAACATTCGTCAAACACCAAAGAATGTTATAGAAATCAATTTAATTTGATGTGAAATACGGATTCTCTGCTTGTAGTTCGTAGTTGTACTTTTCAAAATTAGCAAAATATATATTGATTTGATGTATAAACACCACCCTCACGACCAGCATCCTTCTATATTATATTTCAATCTATAGTGCTAATGGCAAATTAACTACATATAATGTCTTAATTTAGGCAATTCAATTCCATTATCATCATAATTACTGTACTAACATAGTCAGTTTCTGTATCTACACACCTACACACAAACACACACACACACCATTCCAGTACATATTTCATCTTCATTCTTGCCATTGTTTTGTTAACGTGCTTCTGCTTTTTAAACAGTTTTCCTTCGTTAATTTTTCACTTCTTTTAATACATACATACATACATACATAAAACTAAGCGGGCCAAAGGAAAAAATATGTTTCTGGTGCACTACAAAAATATTGGTGGTCATGGCGTAGTTGCCTTAATGGTCCTTTGTGTGGATTAATGCAAAAAGCGTGTTGATATTATATTTAAAAGAAAGGTGCAAGGTAAAAGCATTCAACTAAATTAAACCAATTCCAACTCGGTTGACTTTCGAGGTTGATGATGATATCATTTAGTTAATCACATTTGCAATATGTATAATTTGCATTTACCTATTTAACAGTAGTTTTCTTAATGATCGGACAAGCGGGATATTTATATTTGCACTCTTCACGCTCCCCATGACGATCAATTTTAAGTGGCACCCTAAAATGAACAGTTGTTACTGATTGACTACAATTTTATTCAGTTATCTCTTCAAACTTTTCCGAACATACCTGTACAGCATCTTCCATCGAATGCCTTTAAACATTAAAGTACGTACATCACCGAATTCCTCCAACTTTTGTAAAAATTTCATTAAATTCACTAACTTCTGACCTTTCCTTTGCTACAGTTAAGTTAATTTCCACAACATTCGTTTTTGTTGCTTTAGCAGGAAACCTTTTAGCAGCGAACGCAGTATTCTACACAAACTTACTAAGGGTCCAACGCAAACATTCCGTAGCCTTGCAAATTTGCCACGGCAAAAAGGAACGTGTACTTCCTGGCGAATTCTGGATTTCGCTGTTGAATGCGGATTATTTCCCTCAGATAATGTGCAGAAAATTTGTTCACTCACTGTCTCTCCGAAATAGCGCACAGCTAAGAAGAGCGGCAAGGAATAATTCAAATTTTTTGTTCACATTTGTATGGCTAAATTCGTATCAAGTGGAATATCCTTGACACATACTTAAAGAAAAACTAAACTGAAGATTATACATACATGTGCATATGTGTCTGTGTGTATTTTTAGTTTCAAGGGGGCGCAACTTAAGTAAGTTAAAATACATTAGTTGATAAATTGCCTGCGCCAGCAACTGCTGGAAAATGACAAAGTGTCTACAGCATGATCCTAAGTGGTCTTTACGAGCGCGCTTCCAAGTGTATCTGTAGCTCTATGTGCGTGTGTGTGGCGGAGTGGCAGTGTGTCGACGGAAAGCGCCTTTTAATTGAGTTATTTAACACGCGCAAGGCTAAAAGAAAAAGTTTGTGCTCTACGCGTTTTGATTCAGCCGTTTTAACTGCGAATCATAACAAGAAACTGTAAAGCTTTTGCTTAATAGCTTTTCATGCACTACCCCCTACAATTCATATTAGATTCGGTCAGATGTTTTTGTAATTGCAAACTGAATTGTCATACAGTCTCGTATGTCTACACTTTCAATAATATTCCCCTATAAAGGAATAAAATGTAAAAATATAACCTTTCCAGGTTTTTTTTCCTGTAATAATTCTTCCTCTGAAACTATTAAAAAATTAATTTTTGGAATCCTCTTCAGTTTTGTCATTTTCAATCGAACATGAAAAAAATCTCCCGTCCCCAAACACGACCCTGACCTTTAGTTGAGACGCCTCTTTCGACCACAAACGCTCTGCCCCGAACAAAAAATGTATACATATTTCATTCACGTATATAATTGGTTAAAAATATTAGCACAGAGAGTGGTCAATGTACACAGGCCGCACTGAATCGACTTTTGTATTGATGTATGAAATCGATGCAGTCCTGCCATAGAAATCTTCCAGAAATCTTCACTGATGGGTTCAAAATGGACATTGATACCGGTGCGAGTTACTCCTAAATTGGGAATACCGGAGTTATTCCGTCTGTTCGACACCAGCAGTGTTTTCAAAGCGTAGGTCTTGGCTCTGACATAGGCAGCCAAATCGGTTTCGATATTGATGACACCTGCAGATGATAACTATCGCAATTTTTGTTGATGTTAAATGTCTGAATTTAGGATGGCGTATTCAATGTGGCTCAGTGGGGGTTGGGTATATATATAAGTCGGCATTGACCGACTGAAACTTTTTCACTTGTTTTTATGTGATTTTAGTCCCACTTGCATAGTAGCTTCCGATATTAAGTTTACTGCAGATGAAAGTTGTCTTTGTGTTGAAAGTGGCTTAAAACATCTGTTCGATGGGCATTGCAAGTTTGGCTATTTATTCAGCTATTCGAGTTCATGCACATTGCTTCGATTCGCACCCAATTTTTTTATGTGTGAGAAAGCTTTTAACATAATTTATTATTTTTCGGTTGATTTTCTATTCTGGCAGTTGGTTTTGATAGCGTGACAACCAATCCTATCGAAAACCTTCACGAAATCTATGGGAATAATAGAGATATGGTTGGTGGCTTGTGAATAGTGCTTTGGATGTTTGGCTATACGCACAACGTGACGTTGGCTCGTTTGTCGGAAAGAAGTTTTGTTTAATTTATGAGCACAGCCATCTCAACTGTCGTGTAAGAGCAGCAGCAGCAGCTGTTTGCACTCGAGTGATGGAACCATTTCGGAATTTTGCCTTGCTCCTTTTAATATTTTAGCTTTGCATCAGCGCCAGTGTTTGCCAAATAACCTATGCCAAGTAATAATATGAAAATTGTTATTTATGTGCATATCAGAGTAAGTGTGGTTTGAATAATTTTTAGAATTCACTAACATAGGTATTGCATGGCTCCTTTAGTGTTTCCAACGCAATAATTTGAATTGTCAAATGTCATTGGATAAGTCATCGCTACATTATCTCTGTCTTATTATCCATTTTGAATGCAAAATATTATTAATATATGAATACAAGATACATTACAATTTGTTTCTCGATTAGTGGTAACCTTGCCAAACTTATTTTGTTCGCTAGACTTGGTGAATCAATGTAGTCAATTCGATTTTTAGTACATATAAAATACAGAAACGAACTTATCAAAGCCAAACTAACTCAAAGAAGGTGCGCCCAACACATCCACCTGTGCAAGTACCCAGCACACATTTCGGCTTGATATAGATTTGAAAACGATTTGATAAGTACCAAAGGGTTTCAACCTTATTGATTCATAAATTTAAAAAATCATAATTCAACAATGCTTAGTCAAAAATACTGGCTTTGATTTTAACATCAGCCTATGTACTTTGCTTTTTTTTTTATTCATAGATCAATAATGTGAATACAGCCCAAAGGGATAATTTTTTAACTACAAAATACATAGTTATTATCTGATAACAAAATATTTTTGTTTTAAATATTGAAATATGGAAAAAAAATCTTTGAGAATGACATTTGATATCAAATTGAGGAAAAGGAAATTTCTGAAAAGTTTGAGAATGATTTGATAATGACATTTGTTATCAAACCATTCAGACTGTGTTTGCTGGGTAGATATCCACATATCCACACATGACCACAATGGCACACACATTACCACCACACTTGTACAAAAAACACATGCTGAGTGCTGTTTCCATTGCTGCATCCAACATGAAGCTACAACAACCTGTTGTTTTGGGCGAGAAAAGGTGCTGCCAACTGAAAAGCATTTATAATTAATGCGGTGGCAAAAGTTTTAGCTCCGAACGAAAAAATCACGTCAAATAAACACGAGCCATAAGCAACACGAACCATTTTAGTTTATACAGCAAAGAAGGTGGGAAGAAATTAGGCAGTAACCTGCAAATTAATACAACTTTTATTTGATACCATTTCGTTACTTCGGCGAAAATAGAATAAAGTCATTTATTGTTTCAATGAGAAATTATAACAAAATTATTCGATTTCCCAAAAGTCAGATAAACCTTTAATAGCTATCCCAATGGATACTTTTAAACTTTAAGAGCCAATTTAAAAATCTTTGATAAATAATTGTCAGAGGCTTATCCTAAATGTACAAAATCCGGTCAAATGGCACATTTCCTTTCAACAATGTCACCGCAAGTGTATACAACTTTTATTTCCAGACTTTGGCTTTCAAATTCAGTTTGCGTTATGAATTGGCCTACGTTGAATTATATATTTTCATTACAATCGCAAATCAAGAAACCACTTTGCAATTATGTTGCAGTTACCAATTACACCCTCTAGGAATTCAGTATCTGCAGCGCAGCTTTCCGCTTTTCCTTTCTTGTGTGGTTATCAATATAAGTACTGGTAAATATGTGTATATACCGCTTGGAAGTATAAAATATTGTTTTTGAAATTTTCGCCGCAATCCAACACTGAATTGCGTGCAGAAGCAGCGCGTCAGGTGTAACGGTCTTGTAATGCTTTAATAATTTTAGTTTCATTAAATAAAATCGTTCGTGCCAACCTGGTGACGCTTATTCACACATTTGCCGACGACTGACAATGCGACATATGTGGCTGAGATGAATGCCGTAATGCCGTAATGCCGTAAAGCAATATAAAAGAAAAAGTTTCCCTTTTGTGATGATAATTTGAACTAATAAAGGAAATGTAATTAGAAAAGTTATCCAAATTTAATTGGAATTGCTTGAAATGAAGATTGGCAAACTGAAGAACATTCGTAGCTATAAATAGCTGACTATGCATTCGTGTCGTTTTAATTTGAAAGCAAAATTTTGAGAGATGTGGACAAAGAATTCTTTCTGTCCACTTAAGCGGGTATTGCTCGGTAATTTCAATGCTAATTTTGTTTGATTTTTCTGCCGGTTTCAACAAAAATTTTGCGTTTCCAAAGACTAATAAATCAAAGCAACATTGAAAAAAACTCGACATTATTGCCACTGAAATGTCAACAGTGTATTATGTGTACCAAGAGCAATGAAATGCATACCTTTTGAATTTTGAATCGTCTGATTCTACCATTTAACTTGCACTTAGGCCGCTCAGTTTCAAACAATGGAAGATGAGAGACATTAGGGTCAGCCAAAAGTCAATTCCAACTTGCCAACACAATGCTGTGTCAACACATTGGCGCCCTATGCCTCACTACGATGACACAACTTAAACAATAGCGAAATGCTGAGTTTATGTAATATTGAAAAGTTCGTTAACTATTTTTATACTCTACACACAACGTGTTCAAGAGTATTCACAGCGTTTGTAACGCCCAAAACTAGGCGTGGTATGTACCTCTTGCTTAATATAGAACAGACGTAACTCGATTTTTAGCGTTTTTTAACATATTGAGTTACGCTTTTTCTATATTAAGCCAACGATACGTATTCGCGATCAGGGTCACCTCCTGAGTCGCGCTAGCAACGACTGTTTAGGATTCCTCTTCTTTTTGCTTCTATTCGGACGCTACCAAAAATGGTTTAATGAAATACAGAGCAAATTTTGATGTTGTTTTATTTGGAAATAATGTCGGAGACGTAATGGGAGGAGAATTCTATATTCCAAAATGCGAGTGTTTGTTCGGCTTTTTTGTAACATTTGTAAAAAAACGCTAAGGTAATATTTAATAGCTCCCTAAACATGACGCTCTGGCTTTCAGACACCTATTATATATGTGACATACTCCCATTTTGCCATTTCAATGTGTGCCTTATTATATGCATCTGTGGCCAAAGGCAATAGCGACTCAAATCGAATAACGCTGTTCCGAGATATTCAGTAATCTTGTAACAGTTTTTGTATGGACTTCTTCTAAAAATAATTCTAAAAACACTTCATAACTTTTTTTCTACGTTTTCTTGTTAGATTTATTTAAGTCAATAAAGTTTCGTATTATTAAGTTGAATACCTTAAATGGAATAACCCAATTCATGCTTAGATCGACTTAAGTCGTTTTTGCTTTTGGCCACAGACATAATGCATGCTTATTTTTACTATGTATTAACACAAAAATAATACTGAAATGTTTGCGTTTTCGCGCTTGTTTAACAAAAAGTTTGATTGTTTCTTTTGGTTTGTTTCTATCTTTTGCAGATTTTCTAACAAAACAAAATCGAACTAAAGCTAAGAATATATACAGCCCAAATTCGTTGAAGACCGCATAAGTGTTGCTGAGCTGCTTCAATGCGTATGCGAAAAATATACTAAATCAACTAAAAATTTACTACTTAACGCTGCAGCCAATTCAGACCAAAACAGCAAGTCTATTCGCCAAAAAAACAATGGAATTTTGTTGTACTTAAATCAAAAAATGTGTTCAAAACTTAACATGTGTGCGAACATTTGTCAATATTAAAAGAAGCATTGAAAAAAAGTGCCATAAATAACTTAAGTAGTAGAAAGTAGTAGCCTTTTCCAAAGGATGTAACGTTGAGGTCACCAATCGAAATGCTACCGTTGGCACTTTATTTTAGAGAAATTAGAGAAAATTTTCGACCAGTCATAAAGCCAATATGTGAACTAAGTAGCAACAATAAACCAACCAAAATAGTAGCAAAATGTTTTAGTAAAATTTACACAAGCACACCTATTCAGCAGTTGTGCTCCATTAATTGTTAAGTAAATTTAAAATATACGAAGTAACTTGGAGGCACTAAGATGGCGCGTCCTCAAGCGCAGCATGTTCAACGACCAAACAACGTCTGTTATGACGGCCTTAACGGTGCCGGCCTAACGCTCAACGTTGCCTCGAGCGCCCCACAAAGGGCATTGCAAGGGCTGCGGCGAATGTCCAATGAAAATGAATTGATCTATCGCGGCAGCAATGGCAACACTGTCACTGACGCTTGCACTGCCAGCACCACCAACGCCGTTATACACCAGCAGCCGCATGCCTCATCACGATCGGGCACCGGTCTAGTTAGCATACCAGGAGCTGGGCCATGTGCCAGCGATGCTTTAATTGTTCCTGCACCAGTCCTGCCAATTGCGAATTCTTCCTCATGCCGCAACATTGAGATCCTAGTCGATGATGTGTCGCAGGCCGAGGAAGACGTTGAACAGGGGCGTAAAGTATCCCGCCATCGACATCGACCTCTGCATCGGCGATTCTTAAGCTATTTGCGCAGTTTGTTTCAGCGCAGTGCCACACAAAATGGTAAGGGTAATGCTCCAGTAAAATATATGTACTGTGTTTTTCCAAAAGCTTATTTGGCTCTGATTTGGTGCATTATGGCAATGGTAAAGGTCCCTTTGTACCGGGAATCACAATGGATCTTTATAGGTTTAAGTGTAATGACATGATTCATTGCGCCATCTATACGCAAATCTAATCTCCTATAACCTAAAGGTACCATTGACAGACTATAATGGTTCTCAATGAAATCTATAATCATGTAAACATGTAACACATGTAACACATGTAAGTTTGGATGAGCGTTAAAGTGTATTCTGCAGTCAGGGTTCACATATTAAAAAAACTTTTCTGGGGTTTGGATTCAAGCTCTCAAGAAAATATTCAAGCTAAATATCGCAAAATATCCCTAAATGGTCATCGGTCGCTTTTTGACAAATGACCAAAAACCAAAAATTTGCGGTACTCTTTTGGTTTTTAGAGCATTGCGGTAATGCACATGTTAGTTTACTCTTCAAAATGGGCTCGGAAATAATGTCAACTCTTGCCCAAAGGATCACATCGCTAATGGATCTGTTACAGGCTTAGATGAGAATTCGGCATACACCAAAAGACGGTGTAACTGGAAAAGTGTGCAAGAGATGTGTTCACAAAACAAAATCTGAAGACACCGAATCAAGAACTGAAACTGAGAACAATTTAAATATTATTGAAATAAAATGAGTCTATAATTTTTCACTCATATGCATACCAATGCATAGCCGAAGTGTGTATATAGACCAATATTTACATTTGGTTTTTGTATTTGAGCGCGAACATTTACCATTCCCCATTTTGCCATTACATATGTACTGCACAATATTCTACAGTACGTTGGTGCGTGGGGTCCTCCACTGTTATTATTATGCGTTTGCATGCTTTGAATGTCAACACCCCGTTTAACACAAGCACCAAAAATGTGTGTGTGCTTTATCTACACAATAACAGTGCTAACGGAGTGCACCGACTATTGTTATTGTTGTTGTTTTTGTTGTTGTTTTGCGAGCCAACTCTTGTAAATATTTAAGTGTAAAAAATGCTCTGTGGCTTTTATTGCATAACGGGATTCAAACACACATACTAGCGAATTGAAATTACATTCGTTCACACACACCTTGACCTCTAGCTAAGTCCATTACCCAAATATAAATTGGTGCGCAAGCTGGGATTCCATTTGTTTTGTGCCTCTGTGTGAACTTGCATTCGATAATGGCGTATCCTATTAATTACATTTCGCCAAATTTTGGGAGAACAAATTTAAAACAAAATGTCCTAGGTCAAAACTACAACACGTTACACAGGGACCTTGAAGCCGTTTTGCAGTGAGGTGATTTAAATAATATAACAGCTGCTTAGAAAAATTCAAATAAAAATCACCCAAAAACTAATATTAATACAAAAAAAGGTAAAATAGGACTCAATACGACGTATCCTTACATCATATTCATGTACGATGGTTGTAGGGGTAAACCTGTTCGGACCCATTCCTGTCACCTTTATATGAAATTAGCCGGCTACGTGAACATCGCGTTGTCATTGGAAGGGGTCAGTCGGTTAAAATCAAGGTGGCATTTATTTATGTTGTTGTCTAATAATGAACTGAAATTACACTGCGCCGCTTTTATCCGCTTAGACATCGTCATAGTTTAGCCGACGCATATGCAAACCGCTTCGTTAACATTTTACATAAGTTTGCAAAAAAAAAATTTAAAACAATTTTAAAGTTTCCATAAACAGAAAATGTAAAGAATTACAGAGGAAGAATTTTTAGGCAAAATTTTTTTGCTCGGACTTATACTGAAAGTTGTGAAAGTACCCTCCTGTAAACCTTTCCGTGAACCCCCAGAACACCAGAGCATAACATAAAAAATTGCAGAACTCTAGGTTCAGCGGTTTGGGCTGGGCGGTGATGAGTCAGTCTATCACCAATCATTCAATCCATCGGGACAAACACTTTTATATTTGTAATTGAAGTTCTCATTTGTTCAAATCATTTTTTTAATCAAAATTTGTTTGTTTCGTTTAGTTTTTTTTTTGTCAAAGGCTTGACCATTGTCCAATTTTACTCATTGAATTGCACTTTTTAAGAAGCATAATACCATGTGTCTGGAAAGTATCCCAGATATATTTTGAAGTAATACTTAAATTGTACGTCCAATCAAATTCAAAGTAGTACATAAACCTTCCGGAGCTCACAAATAAACGTATGGTGTTTTATAGTTCTGATACGTTCAGTGGTTTAGCCGTGATGTTCACTCATACATACGCACCAACGTTTTTATATATTAAGATCAATATACAAAAACATCAATTCGCAGAGTTTAAACACGAATATTGGCTACTGATGAATGTACCTCTCTCCATCTCATCCATCCGTGCATCTTTAGAATACGTGTGCGCCATATTTCCATCGGCATTTTCGGAAAGCAGGAGGTGTGTTGCATATTTTATGTTTGAATGACCTCCTTTACGACATCTTCTAGTAACCCTAAAGCCACATTTAACTCATCATATCCGCTGTAGTAATGAAAGCAAACCTACAACCACTTAGCGTTAACGACAAAGAGGGCTTTCGAGCGTGAATTCAATTCAAATCAGTAGAAACTAAGTTCAAGTTCACGCGTGAGTGCAACTATTTTATATTTTTTTAGGCGTGAGGGCTAAGTGGATGGAACAAAAGTTTTCAAATATGCATTACGCTTGTACATTGCACGGTTCGACAAAAATAAACTTTTGATTGCAACGATATTCTGAAAGTAGTGCTAAAAGAAAAATACCCGGGCCAGGCCTCAGTTTCTACATAGACCAATTCTTTTGTTTTATCTATACATATATATATAAAAATACAGCCACTTTTATTTGTGATCGCAAAACTCAAAAGCTATCATAGATATTGGGACCACTCTTTTGGCATCTGAAAGCTTTTTAGTCGGAGATGGTTTGTACGTAAAACAATGTTCAGAAATGTCGCATGTCGAACATTCATTACAACATGCGTGACGAGTGACGACAAAAGATACTTAACCCTTAACTTAAAATATTGTATATCAAGAAGCTTTGCAAGTTAAAGTTGATTATAATACAAAACTTGGCTTCATTTATTCGAGAGCGAAGCCGCCGGTACATGCTAGTTTTTTGATCAAATTGCACATATTGTATAATAAACCTCCTCCTCGCCAATTAACTCTTCTGCAGTTATCAGTTTGATTTTATTATCAGCAGACAATTTTGCATGGAATGCGTGCATTACTGACTCCATTTGTTGATGTCCTCTCCTAATTGCGAATTCATCGAATTTTATTCCAAATGGTTCCTTACCATGTGCTTTATCTTTCCACAAACTTAGAATATGCAAAAGGGACATGAAAAAGGAAAAAACTTAGCTGACAAATGTATCGTATCTCATTGTTTTCATACAGAATTCATCGGCATAAGCTACAAAAGTCCGTATCCTGTATAATTCCAAAATCATACATACGAAAATTTCGCGATTTGAAGACGTTGTACTGAGAGTCAACGGTGCGTATGAGTGACATGCAACTTGTTTTTAATTATGTACCTATATCAAATTCCAAAAAAATTATCTTTTCCTAGCCCTACTTGAAGAATGTTGTTTTCTTGGGTACAAACTTGTGTCGGACGGTGTTACACTTACTACATTATTTCACTTCAATTTTCTAGCGCCAGGCAGCTGTGCTGAGTTTAGCTTTGAATTCCGTTGCAGTATTTACCGCATTGTTTTTCATAACTTAGATTCTTAACAGTAGTCGTGTACAAAATATGCCCGTAGCTTTGTACATCCATGTATATGATAGTTCACGAACGTGGTTGAGTGTATATAAATGCAAAATTGTTGCTTGACTTTATGCTGCATAAGCACGAAAACAATGCATTTATCCATCGAGTTTTCTTTTAAACAAGACAAAGTGAAAGTCGGTCCTGCTGCATTTATTGAGTTATTTATCTAGCAAGTGCTACGTTAGAAAAATATAAAAAAAACATTTTATCTTAATTTGGTATTTAATAACAAAAAGGTTTTTTCAATTGTAATTTTTATTTTCACTTTGGAATCAAAGTGCTGACTCAGCATGTTTAGCAAATGTTAAGCTATTGTTAATTGTATATCATAAATAACACTTACGTTCGGTTGTGCGCATATTCCATTTTTCTGAGTGTAGGTATGAATGCCAAACTGAATTACTTTGTCAATTGAAATGAAGATGCCTTGCAGCAATTTTCACATAATTCCAATCAACATTTTTATGTTGGCCTGCTCGTAATAGAAATGAAGAAAAAATAAGATCAGTAATCATTACTTAATTGAAAGACGAATAACCCAACCATGCGTTGAGTTTTCTTCTTTCTTAGCTTGCTTCGCCACTTCAACTGTTCATCTGCGGCAATTGTAGCATTGCCAGGGCATCAAGCTAAGTACGAGAAATTCGTTCGACTGAAACATTTTAAAACATTAACGCACTCGTAAAAAAGAAATTAACGAATAAAAGTGTAACAACGCGCACAATAGCAGTGAGCAGCGGCGAAAGTTTTTTCATTAAGCTGCAAACACGTCAGAACAAACGCACAATGACACCATAACAACAAAAACAATATAGACACTGGCAAAAGAACGCAGCGGGCAAAACTTTTTCCACAAGTAACTCAAGTGCCGCGAACAAGGACATTGAGTAGAGGCACAATCCCTTAAGAATTCACCAAAGAACAAAAAGTTGAAATGTGAAATGAACATAGCGGTATAGAGAGGGAGCGTGGAGCGTGCGGCAAAAAACACCGAAATTCTGTGCACATTTCCCAACAAAAATAAGGAAAATTTATGTTCTTTATTAACAAACTTGAGTTTTAACGTTTGGTTAAATTCTTTCACATTACTCTTTAAGTTGCGTAAATGAAAGCCGACCTATTGTATTTCCTCGACCGACTACTGAATTAATTGTGAACTCAAATCATACTAAGTAGTATTTACATTACGAAAATACACACATACTTGAACTATATGTACAATGTACATATAGATAAAGCGTTTTAAAAAATTCTATATTAATCCCAAAATATCTGCGCTCTTAGTTTCTTTTGTAAATGAAAGGTGCGCAAATCGTTCTTGCTTCACGTAAATCAATTCTCGTTCGAGAACGTATCGATTCTCGATTGCAGCGCACGACATCCCTTTACATGTCCATTTCAAGCAAAAAAGTGATTGCTCCAAAAAATGAAAGATGTATGTTGTAAATTATAATTATTTATTTCATCAAAGTTCAACGATTACATCAAATTATTTTTTAGGGTTCAGCAAAGCAATCAAATGCAAATGAAAGTAATGATCGAGTTTATGGAGAAGCATTCGTGGATTGCAAAAAATGCATTGCAAAGCACTGCAGATGGGAAGACAAAAAAACAAAAATTATGCAAATTGCAAAACTTCTATACTTAGCATGAAACCATTCCTTTGTGTGTTTGCGATCACTTTCCCATTTGTGGCATAGCTTCGACTCCATAGCAGTCACGGTTTGAGGAAATATCTTTAAATCATTGAATTTTATTACAATTTAAGTTTGTTAAGCACAAAACAAATTTTTCACAATCGCGAAGTGTTCGCGCAGTGGTTTTTCACAGCGCATAAGATCGCGAAAGGGTTCGGCAAGTGTTTTTCGATAAAAGTAAAACGAGAATCGATAGTAAAGATACGTGAAGCCCACTTTTTTGGCACACATAAATATGAACTTTTAATTAACTACAAGTCATTCAAAATTTTAACAAGTTGTTTCACACTCAGCGAAAAGTCGTTCAAAGGGCTTTAAGTTGTAATTGAAAACGTTAAAAATAATAAAAGGACGAATGTGCCATCCAAGACGACTCTAGAACATAAAATTCGCAATAGCAATCCAAAACACATTCACAAAACTGATTGAAGATAGGAAATGGCCCACGGACTTATGCTACTCCATTTACCCAAAAAAGAAATGCACAAACTATCTTCCGTTAAAAAAAAAACTAATTTAAGCAACTTGAATAAGAAAAGCAAGCTTTAGGCTATATATGAATTGCAGCTATGAAAAGGTTGCAAACACGTAACTGAATTCCGTCATTATAATAACACTGTGACGTCATCCGAAAATTTTGTACACATTTTGTAGAATTTTGCCAGAAGTTGGTGCCATTGAGGCAATCAAGGGGCCTTAGCTTAAAGTTACAACAATTCCAGAAAAGTAAAAAATTTTTAACCATGCAGTTTGTTTCGACTTTGATTTTTTTTCCTCTACCTTTTACACTATAATTATTTAAACTTTCATGTGATTTTCTTACAGATTCCGAATTGGAAGATTTCGAGACACCAGCTCGATATCGTCCCGATTCCCTAAGTGCCCTCAGTCGAGCCACCCGTTTCACCGAGGACGAAATCAAACGAATTTACCGCGGTTTTAAGGCTGAATGTCCGACGGGAGTCGTAAAGGAGGACACCTTCAAAATAATCTATTCACAATTTTTTCCACAGGGAGGTTCGTGCGGTACAGTATAAAATGTTCTGTTAACATTTTGACTTGAACTAGAAATTTACTAACGCTTGCAATATTTCTCTTCTATATTTGTTTTCTTTGTATTCCTTAAATATCTTTGGCGATGAATTTCAATTACAAACAACAGTATTGTAAGATTCTGTGTGTGTGTGCCTGTGAGAGTGTGCGAGTGCGTGTGCGTGTGTTACACACGCACGAATATGTAATGACTTTCATCTTATGTAGCATTGTACATTGTTTAGATTATAAATTAAATTATATTTAATTCATGAAAGTTGCATAGTAAAGTCTTAACTATTACCAACTTAAGAGTTGCTCTGCTGCCAGACGACTTCTTAGCCACCTCTATTGCAATATGCCCGGCTGCTTTGCCAATTCATTTATTAATAAAATTCACTTTGCTTTTGTATAAATTCTTAGGCTACAATCCATCCACCACATGTAGGGGCCCGAAAGGCCCGAACATTCTTTCAGTTGTCGAATGACTCCTTCGTATTACTTTTGTCGTATTTTGAAAATTTTAAAGTACTTTTCAGTCTACTTTTTTGCGTTTTTATCTTTTGTAATTGTTTTTCATGAAATCGAAGTGCCCTAAACGCATTCCAATAATTTCTTTTAATTTTTTACGGAGCGAAAAGGGGACAAGTCACATAAAAAAACAGTTTAAGCCTGAAAATCGAATTCTGTAGAAAAAGGAAAATATAGACGTGTTATGCTTATTACCAGCAATCGACGTCGTAATTTCAGTTCTTACCAAGAAACTTATCGGCGTATGATTCCAAAACCCTTTATATTTGGATTCTATTCTATCGGATCAAAAGTGTGATGAGTTTAATCCTTCATAAGAAACGACGAAAATGTTTTTCAGATTGGATTAAATCATTCGCCTCCTCAACGCAGTTAAAGCTTTCCAATCAGGGTAAAAAAATAAAATATTTCGAAATTTCATTCATATTTATCCTCTTTTATCGTCCATATTCCACACATACTTTCAAGTTTTTCGATGTCGTAAAATCAGCCCTGGCTATACTCAAAAGTATGGAAACCAATAATTACATGCTCCAAGGCATTTCCTCGATACTGAGTGGTCCGCTTCAATTCAGATCCACAAGCTCAATCTTTAATCCGATTTGATTTGCTGTGACCTTATCCGGTAGTTTAAGGGAACACTCCATTTAATATAGACACATGCTTCACTTTCCGTAGCAATTTTACCTAACATTAATTTCACATTTAACAACTGTTCATTGAAACATTTAACTTGCTCGTAAATAGAATTACAGTGTTTTGTAAAACAAAGTTTAATTAGACAAGTCTTACTCATTAAATATATTAAACTTTTTCTACTCTCAAATATGTCGAATGATGCAACGCCATTACTTTCGGCACCACAGCAAATCCCACTCTATACGCACACTACGTTTTTAATACGCTCGACCAGGATAACAGTGGTATCGTCAGCTTTGAGGTGAGTTTATGCAAAAACTTAGATAAAACAATACACTTCCTTACTTTATTGAGTGCAAGAAAATGTAAATTTGGTTCCGACTATAGATCAATTTCCGTCGCACAATTTTCCCAAGGGTTTTTGACATATTCGCCATAATATGCCTAGCGGCATTCTCTTATCCGTCCGGTCGTAGTCTTTATTGGTAAACACGATATCAGGAGCTAGAAGTAAGCTAGGCGGCCCAAACTTTGAATTTACCTTTCTTAGGTCCTAGAAAATTCAAATGGGCGGAATCGGTCAACTGCCACCACTACCTCCCATCCAAGTGAAAATCGTGTTTTGCAACACAGTTTCGCTGAAATAGTATCAAATTTGGTATGAGGGGGCTTCGCGGTCGCTGATTTCGAATTTGATGTTGAAATTCAAAGATGGCGGATCCAATGTGTCACAGTAGTTGTAGGATATATATAAGTCGGCTTTGACCGGCTGAAACTTACCCACTTGCCTTTTATACAAACGATATAACAAATACATTTACTTGATGTTTATACAAAATTCCAAAATCTGCAGCCTTCATTTCTACGTCAATTTCGTCAATTTCGTCATACACAATTTACACTATATAGCTAACGTGTTTGTGCTGTTGATGTATGTAAATTTTGAATTTTCCCCACACGAATGGCATAAAAGTCACACCTTCGATTGACTGCTGCTGTCATAGCAATTGAATGGAAGAGCGTGTTCGTATCGGTCTTTCTATCGAACAGTGAATATTGCGAGTTTAGCGCACCCAGGATTTGCATAGAACAGGCAAACTGTTACCGGCAACTACTAGTATATTTTGAATAATGACTTCGCATAATGACTCCCATTCACGGACACCCTTCAGACGCTTGTGTACTTCCGGCTTTCAATTTGTTTAATATAACTGATTTCACGTGCGATTTTTATGCTCATAAATTTAGATTCATTCCGTACGTACGTTGTGAATGTGAACTTAATCCAATTTTGGTAATAGCACTAATTTATTTCAAAAGCATAAGTGGGAGAATTCGCTTTTTTGCGAAAAATAATATATCGAAGCACATACACACATCATTTAAAATTTATTGTTGATGTGATTCATGTGAAACATTTATATTCATTTTAATTCTTTAGTTTTGATCACAGGAACTGACCTTGTTTTAATTTATGTTTCCAAACCATAATTCACGCAGAACAACTCGAACTACACTCTGCTACACTAGAAATATTCAAAAGGCATACTTTTGGTGTGGCATGAAGAAAAAAATTGTTGTACAACAGGGCGTATGAGTGACATATTTCACTCAGCGTATTACAGTTATGTTATTTTCGTTCACATAAATATTTTGCCAGTAACGAATTTCGAGGGAAAAAATCTTTTCCTTCATTTCAAGCAACAAGAAGCTTTATGATATAAAAGAAATTTCAAAAGCCATTTTCGAAACAGGGTTGACTACGATGCTTTGGATGTCAGATGACATCAATAAGTTATCTTCTTGTATATTTTATATGCTCTACTACAAGAGAAATGTTCAAGAAGTACCCTTTGGTAAGTCTAGAAGAAAAAATTGTTGTACAACAGGGCGTATGAGTGATATATTTTAGAATCAGAATGTGGCAGTGATATTAGGTTCGTCCACGTACTTTATAAATTATTACATTTATATATACTTATAATAAGTAATATGCTTCGTTTTATTGAACAATTTCCGAAGCTCTGTTGACTAAATGCTTCCTATGTACTTATTTTTCATTTTTCGCAGGATTTCGTCCAAGGACTTTCAATATTGTCACGCGGATCGGTCGAGGAGAAATTGCGTTGGACGTTCTCTTTGTACGACATCAATGGCGATGGCTTTATTACGAGGGATGAAATGACTGACATTGTGACAGCCATATACGAACTGATGGGACGTTTGCCTGACGAGTGCCCCGAGGAGGAGAAAATTAAAGGAAAAGTCGAACACATTTTTCAGGTGAGTGCGGCGCTAAAAAAATAATAAAAATCGCAGAAATGATAAGGAAGCAACTTTGGAAAACAAATGCTGGTCAGATGCCTGTTGGATTTAAGAACGGTGTGATAAACAGAAAGTTTAAAGTTAGAGGCGTTTCATATAATTTGTTTGCTATCTTTTTTATGTAAGTTTATATGCCAAAGCTCACGTTTTGTATACACTACACATCATGAAGTATGGGTTTATTCACTTTGGTCGGAAGTTTGTAACGCCAAGAAGGAGGCGTGATATGTATGTATATACTAATGAATTACCACGCCCATCTTAAGATTTATATTTGATCCTGGAAGGAGTAGGTATTGCATGCCCAGCTCCCATACAAGTGAAAATCGGGAAATATATAGCACAATTTCGTTGAAATACAAACAAACTTGGTGCAATGACGTAGCAAATATCAGATATAGTGATGAAATTTCAAATTAATGCTTTTATATTCAGCCTTGGTATTTATGACTAAAATCAATTCAATTGTGATTTTTTATTTAATGGATCAATGTTGTGCTAATAATTCACAATTCCTGCCAACAGTTCTCTCCGTGTAAATGGAAATTTCTATGGCATTTGGATTCCTTCAATATTTATAATATTTTGGTTTTATTGAACAAATTTAAACTTGTATCGCAATTGTGGCCATGTAATTATGCGTCATATTAATTTCCGGTTCATATAATCTACATGTGTCGCAGGCCTTAAGCGGAAATATATACATAACTAATTAATTTTAATACGCTGTCATAAGAAATAATTTGCAATCGGTCACACCGAATTTGTGAAATTTACAAGCACTATGGCCAGGGCTGCAAGCCGCCTTTGAACTGAATCATTTTTGAACCAAACCAAAGCCGAACAATATAGTTCCGAGCAAGTCTAAGAAACTTAATGCGAACATTTTTGTATAGGTACTTCTGTATTTTGAATAGTAAGTACCATTTTTGAACCAAACCAAAAGAACCGGTTTTGGTAACCAACCATGGGTTCAGAGAAACCGTGAACCTGTGAGCCGAACCATGCATGAACGTTTTTCGGCTTGCAGCCCTGACTTTGTATACTCATTCTCAGGCATACAAATTGGGTGTGTATAAGAGCAAATTAATTTTTTATTGATTACCTCTCCCCTTATACCTTATAATTATTGTAGTATTGTCGACTATCAGAAAATAATGAGCCTTTAGCTCATTAAACCCAAATGAAACGTTTTTGTTTGGCCTCTCTTAATGACACTATTAATAAAAATGAGAAATGTTTGGCAGTTTGAAAGTTTTTGTTTTGAATAGACACTAAAAAGTTGCTTCCTTTGTCCAAATATGTTATCAAATGTCCCAATTTAGAAAACTGGTTCGTAAATACAATACATGTATGTAGATATTCAAGAACAATACTTTCAGAAAATGGATATCAATCGTGATGGTGTCGTTACATTGGAAGAGTTCCTGGACGCGTGCCGAAACGACGATGCTATTTCGAGATCAATGTCTGTGTTCGACACATCATTCTGACCATATCCGACTGACAAGGGCGATGAATACACTAATAGGAAGCGGAAAACGACTGGTGGGAGCAAAGGTGATGCCAATATGAAGCACAGCCAATCGCAGGAAGCACACTGTCAGACACAGCAGCAGAAACAACAACGACACATTCCCAAGGACAAGAGTAAAACTCATGAGAAACGTAAGTCAAATCAAAAACAACATCTGCAAAAAACGCTCGACATCAAAAGCCACAAATTAGCAAATAGTAGCAAGTTTAGTAAAGATAGTAGAAGTCGAAGGGAGCAATTCGGCGTGGGTGTTGCAGATGTTGGCGACATAGCATCGACCACGAATACACCATCGGATGGCGAATCCAGTAGCGACGTGAGCATCG
This sequence comes from Heteromyza rotundicornis, assembly GCA_951394025.1. Classification (NCBI taxonomy): domain Eukaryota; kingdom Metazoa; phylum Arthropoda; class Insecta; order Diptera; family Heleomyzidae; genus Heteromyza; species Heteromyza rotundicornis. The sequence goes on along the minus strand of OX596010.1, from coordinate 1,478,982 downwards.
ACTCGGCCTTCTGCCGTCATTGTCTGCGGCCGCAATCTGAATTGCAACTGCGCAACATGCGGCCACGACAGCGCAGTAAACTGCGTCGGCAGAGGAAGCGTTCCAAACATCTGCACAGTCGGAGTCGCGGTCAGTCACGGCCTCATCATAGAAAAAGTCGAAACGATCCAAAGCACGAGGATGCGTATCTGCCGGCCACGTCATGGCGCAATCTAAACGTCGCCAACGAGCAAGCAATACGCTTCCGCTGCCCCCAAGTCGGCCCACAAGGACGCGACGCTCACCAGCTGCCCATGCATTTTCACCATCCACAGCTTCAGCAACAATTCGCATATCAGCAACAGCAGCAGTTGCAGCAATATCAGCACACCACACATTTACAAAACAGACAACAACAACAACAGAATCAACACGCACGGCATCAACACCAACATCATCCCACCATCATCACCATCGAATGTGAATCGCAGCTGCATAATCAAAAAATTAACCAAAATTATTCCCCAACTACGACCACAGCCTCATCCAGCAGTTATTGCTGTTCGTATATCCCGCAACAGCTGGCGCCCACAACCACAACTATCTGCCACACCACTAGCAGTCTTCGTACAAGTCCCGGGTATGCTGCTGCTACTGCCGATGACGTTCGCCATCAACATTTTATGCCGCATTTGCCATTAGCAGATACGGCCAATGCTGTCACGGATGACGGCAATCTGCCACCGACGACGCCGGGCTCACCTTCACTAGTAAAGGTGCGCACCTGGTACACCGCCGTTGCTAAACAGGGTATCTCATGCTAATTTCATGCCGAAAGATACCGAGCTTTTCATATTGGCATTTTCGATATATGTATTCGAATTTCGAAACAGTCAGAAAACCCATTTTATTTGATTTTGTATTTTTTTAAACGTTTTTCCAAATTAGTAAAATATTCAAATATTTAATAATATCAACATTTTATTGCATAGCACTTACTTTTAGTTATTTTTATTATAAAGTATACATTTTAGGAAATTAGGAATTCTGAAGGTGTTAGAAGGAAAACCATTGTTGATTTCATTCAACGTTTTTATACAGAAATGTAATCGCATTATACTGGTGTTTTTTCTTTTAAATCATATTTTGACTTCGGTCTCCATAATACAAAATGTTTGCAATTAGTGAAGATAAGTTTGTGCTGAGGTGGAACTTAAATAAGTGGGGCTTAAAGACAATGTGCTCAATTATAGATTAAGCTATCGAATAGATACTTCGTCCAGATTCTTACATTACGAAAAAGTCCTAACAAAATTATTATAATTTCTGTATACCGTATGCACTACTCGCTAATATTTTCCCCACTTTAAGTGAGAGGCATCCATTTCTAAAATGAGTTGATTACACGTAACCAATCTCCATCGATTACTGAACTTAGACTTCCTGGTAAAATTGAGCAGCAAAATTTACTACTTCACCAAAAATTGTCTTATTCTCAAATATAATAGCGAGTAATTGAAATAATTATTGCTACCATTTTATAGGAAAAAACTTGAGATGAGCGTCAAGTTCGTTCCTAAAAAATGACAGCAATAATTATTTCTTCTTCAATTTTCATCTAATTTGTTGTAAAATTTGCTCAATAGTCGACCTTGTAATACGGTAAATGTACCTTCAAATTATTTATCTTACAATTTGTCCGCCCGTCACGCAAGTACATCACTTTCTAGACGTCCTGAATGGGACATTTATATTTTCTTGAGTATAAAATAAATACCCACATACTTCAAAAATAATGTGTACCATTACTTAAGTTATTGAGAGGAAAAACCTGCCGCGTCCGCGATTTACAATGTCAATACACATTGTTGAACTTTATTTTGACGTTTTTAGAGCAACCATTTTATTCCGCATTTCGCTGAGTTTCATATATTTCTACATGCTCCTGAAAATCACTTCTATATTATGCCAGCACAAACTTGACCGTGCCCACTTTTTCCTTCAAAATATAATACTCCTCTAAGACTCTCCAAAACCACAATACGAACAAAGTCATTCCATTCCACGGTGCTTTTCTTTGCATTATATGCGCAGGAATGTCGCGTCCGCAGCCCCAAAAATGCCCATATATTAATTTCGAAATCAGTTTAACTCCATTGTGCCATTTCGTTTTCTTTCAGCGTTAAATCTTTACAACCTCATTTGTGATATGTACGTATATTTGCTGTCCTGTCCACTTTATACCCATTAAAAAGTAATAATTTGTTGTACCACTGGATTTTTTGATAATTTCGAAGGTAGTTTAAGCTATTAAAAGATATTATTTTAGTAAATTATTTTGTGAACCCCCCCCCCCGTATTGAAAATTACTATTTCAAGTAAGGGACTGCCACCAAAAGAGATGCAACGTTTACCATTAAAGATATGTACATATCCTTGTTTTCGAACGTCCATTTGAACACAACTTGTGTATGGTGAGAGTTACTTTTAATATACCCGAATCGGATAATTTAATTTTGAATAACCTTAATTTGCTTTAACTTCGTAAGCCACAACAATATAAGTGACCAAAGTATTTTCGTAGTTTATAAAGTATCTGTACTAAAAAATGTAGATGTAAAATATTTTCTTCTTTCTTTCTCTTTCTATTTCTATTTTGCTGCTTTTTACTTTTCAATGCCACTGCCAATGCATACAATAAAAAAAACTCAACTCACTCACAGTTCAACCCACACCAACATAGCTCACAAACATTGCTGCTGCTGGTGAAAATGCAGGAAACGCTTAAAACTGCGGAGAATTTATTCCAAAAACCTTCAAATGATAGAAAACTTTTAAATGTTGAAGAAAAGTAACACTTGAATACAAAAGCACACATACACATGCACACACACGAACAAAGCACGCATACCACAAAGTCAACAGTAATAACAAATAAACTAATTTACCAAATCAACTGATATTGTTTTAAGAAATATGTTCCAATTAGTTTCCAAATTACACAAAGTACGTATAAGATTACCTCGACATTTACGAGAAGGGCTTTACTTTACAAATGAAAATATTGCGGAAAACCGAAAGCTTTACTTCAAAACTATAAAACAAATTAAAATTAAAGTTTTAAACAAATTTAAATTATATTTAATATAGTCTAAAATTTATATTGCTGTTAGTGATGTCAAAAGAAACGAAATTGTCGCAAATGTTTGTCTAAAAAGTTACTTAGCATATTGATTGTTGTTGAGCATTTTTAACATACTGCCGCATCTATTTCTGGGGCAATACCTTTGGGTCCTACACAGTCGGACTTGCTGTTTGCAATTACCTGAATCTAATACTTTTCCTATAAAAATGTCACCCTTCATTTGATGTAATTTCAGTTGAATTTGTCTCGAAAATGGTATATGTATGTAGTTTCTTAGGAGGTTCCTACAGTGTGACCCAAGGTATCCATTAGTTCCCATCGATTAGTCGAAAAACTATTTCATGTGGAGTTTATTACTTCTCATATCTAAATCTAAAAAAGAAAATTGTTATTTGTTGTTCTAGTCCTCGTCTTTAAGTGAACCACTTTTTTCTACTTTACAAAATCAACGTAAACCCCAAGTCTAAACAGATATTCTAATCTTTACTTACTGTTACTTTATAAGAAGATCCTAACAAAACAAGTTAAAAAGCGTAAAATCTCTAAGAAACGTTACATAAATGTATATTTTTGCTAAATGAAATTAATTATAAAACAAAATTCAGATATTGAAAATAAAATTTACTATTAAAAATGTAATTGGACCACAAAGCGAATTGGTAAATAAAAAAATTTATTCCAGTGTTATAGCAATTTTATTGATTATTAAGTAGTTAAGTGTTTTTTTATATAATTTGTGTGTACGTAAATATGTGTACTTGTAATAGCATTCGATTTTACAGTAAATGTAGGTAGTTATATTCCAAATATCAAAAGAGTTTTCATTCGCCCACATAAACTATAACTCCTCCAGGTGATTTCATCCGAAATTCTCATTAAATTGAGGACGAATCGTCGATTTTTTTTATTGTATTTCTTTCCTATTGATTTGTCAGTTTGCGAATTCAACATGACTATGATTGCACTTACAAAATTCAGTAATTCACATTTTCATTGGATCAAAACGAAGATTTCGTGAAATATTCTTCCGTTAAAATACTTTCTGTCTCGGAGATTATCCACCTTACAATTAGTCACGGCTGTCTGGTTTCACTGTCCCACCCCCATGTATTCACATGTGTGGCTCATATCGAAACAAATTTAAAATGTAGTCTTCCTTATAGGATCTTTCACTACCAACCAATGCTGGTTGTTTTTGGTGAAAATTACGAAATAAAAACAAAAATAAAAAGTTCCTGCTGAATAAATCCTACCAAAAATCATAATTTTTTGACAGTTTTGGGAATAACATTTTTTAAATGGAAATTAAAAAAGCTGAAGCAACCTAAATGGTACAGAGGCAAAATCGATAAGTCGGGTACCATTGAAATGTTGAGTGCGGGAATCATTAATTGAAGATCAAAAATTTACATGATCGCCAGAACGACAAAAAGTATCAATATTCAACATCAAATTCGATATAAATTCAAATTCCATATAATGGAAATTTTTGGTAAATGCAGAAAGCCACAATTTTTAAGTGGCAAACCAATAAAAAAAAAGCGGAAAAGTCTGTAAATTGTTCGTGTAAGACAATGTTAAACGATTGCTTTAAAAAATTCCAAACAATTACCAGTCACACAGTTCGAAAAACTTATAGTTTTAAATCCAATGCCATAAAAGTGGAGAGAATACTTTTTTTTTATGTAAAGGCAAAAACATTTTTGCAATCCAAAACCCCCCTGTGGGAAAATTCTGCTTCGAACGAGCTGTAATCAATAAAACAAACATGAGTTTTCTACAAATTTAATTTGCCAAACACATTTTGAATAAAAACTTGTACCTTAGAAACGAAAATCCGAAGCTTTTCACAACTACAACTTAATTAAGAATGAGTCCAAATTCGTAAACAATAAGGAACAAAGCAAACTTTTATTTTTAGAGAAGTGTTCAATGAAATGATAAAATTTTACTCTTAGATCTTGAATACATTTTTAAATTGTCCATAGAAGCATTGGTTTCCTGTTTCCAATTAAAAACAGAACTAAACATGACAATTTTAAAATCAAACAACACAGAAACTTTAATGTTGCGTTCCAGAAACCGAAAATATCGACCCACCCAGTACAATAACTAGAAATATTTTTCCTCGGAGAAACTCACCCCCTAAAAGTTAAAATACAAAATGGTGTCAAATTTATCGCAAACCAATTAGCGTACTTGAAGTTAATTTATGTATAGTCTAAGTTAGCAGAGAGATTGAAATAACGGTATTCGGAAGTAGAAAAAAGTATTTAATAAATGTTTTAGAATCGTTGTGAATACCTCAGATCGGCTTGGAATAAAGTAGAATCACATGAATTTTGAAAGAATTAACCAATTTGTACATAATTAATTTAATGTGGAAGCAGTTGAAAATGCTATGAATAATTGTAAAAAGAGTGCACAGGCACAGGCAAAGAGAAATTGACAAAATCGAAAATCTCGTTTTAGAGAAATATTTTTACGAAAAGAAGTATGTAGTATCTTTAAAAATTGTCCTATATTCTTCAAAGGTCTTACTTATTATAATGGTTTTAATGAAACAGTAAAAAAAAACTTTAATCTGGAGTATATATCAAAACTGGTAATAACGAAATATCGAAAATTTTAATTGTACTTGTATCAAGATTACAATAATATGTGAAACTATTGCAGAGTAATGTTGAATAATATCAGACAAATTTATTGTTATTAAAATAAAACTGAAACGATACTACTTAACGTATCCAACCTCTTTTATTTATTTAAATTGATAAACCACTGTAAGTGTTAACCTATTGAATTAATACATTCAATTATAATGTAATTGAACTTAAAACCATTTTAGTTAAATTAAAAACCTAAAATCGATGCCATGCAAACAAATATGTTCTTTGTGTAAATGATGTAATGATGTAAGAAGAAATACAGAACCAGAATGAAAGAAATTAGAACTTAATAAAATATATATTTAAAAACTCAATAAAGCAAAATCTTTTTATGTGATCCCAACAACTTTGGTAACAAGTCAAATACTTACATACATAAATATGTATTCTGTTTTACGATCCAAATTTTTCGGACTTTTAAAACAATATCCTGCAAGAACGTGCTGACTGTAAGTCCAACACATCGACACAATTTGTCAGGTTTACTAAACCATTAACACTTTTGGAGAAATTAAATTAAAATCTAGTTTTGATGATGAATGATGAAAAAGGAAAACATGTGTGAAGGAAAAGGATAAAAGATCATATGTATACAAAATTTCCGTAACAAGTTGTTAATGTTACTGGTAAAAAATTAAAAAAATTTCACATTTGTTTTTTTTCAAACAGATGCAACGACTTTTTCCTTTGAATTCCTGTTCGATAGAAGCTGTTTTATCAAATGCAATTTTGAAAAAAACTGGAAAGAGGTTGATTTGTCGACCATATATCTTTTAAACTAAAAGTCGTAAAAATATGACGACTGTACCAAAGGAAGCGTATTCAAATTCTATATTTATGATTAATATCCTGTAAAATTGTCATATCTCGAGAGAAGTTGTTTTGTCAAATGTCCACTAGATTGACGATGGATTCGTATGAAAAAATTGTTTGTTGCCCCAACCCCTAGAACTACGCATCTGGATGAGAATATGCAAGCCAGTGGACAACAAAGCACCAAAATCGACAATTTGAAATCGTCTAAACAAAAATAGAAATTAAAAATGTGAATATGCAGTCTGTTATTACCTTTCCAACATGGTCTAAACGAGCAAAATCGAGTAAAATCACCGGAAGTTGTGATGATTTTAACGGACACAGCTTTATTCGATTTTTTTTAAGATTTGCATAATTTACTAAAATATGCAAAATTTTAAAAATGCCATTAAGGATATTGTCCACACATCTGTAAATATTATCCATCTGGCAACCGTCCCGCAGAACTGTTTGTACAGCCGTTCGATAACTTTCGATAAATCTGAATCTGATTTACCTCACATGAATAATATCGAATGGGTGTTGAAACTATTAGGTGGTAAATATCAATTAGCGCTTAACTCAACAAATATAGTACTGAAATTCGCTTTGTTTTGCAAAAAGGGCTAATTGCTATTAACCACAGAATGGTTTCTACAGCCATTTGATTGTTACCGGTTATCGATAATCTAGCAACTGTGCAACCGTGCCAAATCGAGTAGAACATTCTGTGCATCACTAATACAAAACAAAACGTGCTCTCGACGAAAATATTTTGTTCAGTTGACATCATAATCTGCGAAAAATCGTGAAATTTTTCCTTATTTTACGATAATAGCTAGCAGAAACATGGTGCGTCATAATAATCAACTGCCGGATAATTTGCCGCAGCTACAAAATCTGATTAAACGCGATCCGGAATCGTACAATGAGGAATTCCAACAGCAATATCGACATTTTCTAAGTAGTTTAGAAGTGTTTGCGCTGAATCCCAGCGAAGAAAACAAGGCGCTTGATGAACTTGTGATGTTTATAGCGCAGGTGAGTAGATGGTAGGCATGATGGACGAATTGGTACAATGATTTGCTTGGCTTCCAGGTCGCGCAATGTTATCCGGTGGTGTGCGTGCGATTTCCTCAACATCTGGTCGATTTGCTGAAAAACCACGCCACCACACTTGACCCCGCCATGAGGAACAGCTTTGTGAAGGCCCTAATATTGCTGCGCAACAAGAACCTGATACCGGCTTTAGATCTGCTCGAATTGTTCTTCCAGCTGTTGCGTTGTCCGGATAAGAATTTACGAAGTTTCCTACAGAATCACATAATCACGGACATTAAGAATATGAATGCCAAACATAAGGACATGAAACTTAACTCTGTAATGATTTCTATTATGATGCCATTTATTAGGAATATATTGTTCATTCCTTTAATTTGCAGACTCTTCAAAACTTTATGTACTTGATGTTGAAGGATGCCAATCCAAAGGCAGCCAAGATGTCCGTGGACATAATGATAGAGCTCTACAAGAAGAATATTTGGAACGACCCAAAGACAGTCAATGTCATCGCCACCGTTGGCTGTTTTTCCAAAATTACCAAAGTACAAATTTAAATCGCCGCATACTTCTTTGCAAGTCTGTTATTACAAATGCACATATATTTCCAGGTACTCGTTGCTTCTTTGAAATTCTTCCTAGGTCATGATGACGAAGGCAAGGGATCCGACGACTCGGATAGTGACAATGAGATCGACTTGAAGGGAGCGATGATGTCGAATCGCGTCAACAAGAAGACTAGGAAGCGGAAAAAGGAACTGGATCAAATCAAGAAGCAGGCTGTCAAGGCTCAGAAAAAGAAGAAGAACGCGCCCGCATTTAATTTTTCGGGCATTCACTTTATACACAATCCACAAGGAATGGCTGAGGGACTTTTTAAGCAACTGCAGGCGGGAAATGAACGTTTCGAGGTGAAACTGATGCATCTGGATGTGATTTCACGCCTCATCGGCATACACGATCTGTTCTTGTTCAGCTACTATCCCTACATTACTCGATTCCTGCAGCCCCATCAGCGCCAGGTGACAAGGATCTTGCAGTTCGCGGCCCAAGCCTCCCATGAGCTCATTCCCGGTGACATCGTCGAGCCTATTCTCAAGACAATAGCGAACAACTTTATAACGGAGCGAAATTCAAGCGATGTCATGGCTATAGGTCTCAATGCGACTCGGGAAATTTGCATGCGCTGTCCATTGGCGATGGGTGAGGATTTGTTGCGCGACCTTGCAATGTACAAGACGTACAAGGAGAAGTCGGTGATGATGGCGGCGCGGTCGCTCATCACGTTATATCGTGAACAGTTGCCGGCGATGTTGCACAAGAAGGATCGCGGGCGACAGACAGAAGCGCAAGCAGAGCGGAAACTTCGTGCCTACGGTGAGGTGGAGGTTCACGAGTCAATACCGGGCACCGAGGCATTGCTTAAGAGCTCCAAAACGATTGATTTGGGTAGCGACTCTGATTCGGAGGACGACGCAAACGACGGCACTTGGGTCGATGTGTCACAAAGCGAAGATGAAGACGATGCAAGCAACGTAGAAGACGACGACGAAAGCGATGATGATGATGGGGATGACGATGACGGTGATGAACAAGAAGAAGATGATAGTGATGGTGATGATGACGATTGTGACGATGAAGAAGAAGAGGGTGATGATGATGTTGAAAAATGCGAAAATGATGAATCTGCAGATCTGGCTGCGGATTCAAACGCAGCTCCTGCACGCAAAAAAATCAAAAATAGTTCATTGGAAGCAGCGAAAATCCTCAACGAAAAGGAGGCAGTGCAGGAACTGGCGCTTACTCGCATCTTCACCGATGAAGATTTCAAGCGCATTAACGCAGCCAACCTGAAGAAAACTGTGACAAACGCGCGCAAGCGACCACTCGAGAAAGATCGTTCGGAATTCGTGAAACTCGACAGCATCGAGATGATCTACAAGAAGCGCAAGCACGACAAGGAGACACGTTTGGAAACGGTGAAAGCTGGTCGGCAGGACCGCGAAAGATTCGGGTGGAAGGACGGACGCAAAAATGAGAACTGCTCTAAGACGAACCTTGAGAAACGCAAAAACAAAAATTTCGGCATGATGCGTCACAAGGCGCGTTCGAAGGTCAAGAAGAGTTTCCGCGACAAACAACAGGCACTACGAAAGCACTTGCTGCAGCAGAAAAAAATGAAATGATAGCACAAAGTGTAAGTGAAAAAGTAGAATACTATTGGACAATATGGTTTGTAAAAAGTGGCCAAATACAAATGCAAATACAAATAAAACGTATGGATTCGACCGAATATTTTTCGTATTTTTTTCCGATATTAAGAGTGCTATGTACACTAGTGAGGTTCTTGTTTTAAATTGTCGAGTTTCCTTCGTAACACCACTTAAAATTGTTCGAATTCATAAACTGAACCATTTTCTTTAGTTTAGGAGATATAAACACAATTGGGTTAAACTTCTTTTTTGTGAGATTATAGGTCTAAGCAACAATTTAACAGGCCGTGATTGCAGCTCTTTGTGTTTACAAAATACATACAGAAAAGAAATAATTAAATTCTTAAAATCCCAAAACCCTATTGAATTCCTCCATTAATTCATATCACTATAAGCTCATCTTAAAGATAAATTACCGGGCTATAAATGACTTCAACAAGTACATCTACAGCATTTTTGGTTTACAAAAGATAATGAAAATATAGGAACTCAAACGTCGAAACGTTGGGAAAAGTATGCAAATTTGAAACTTAGGATGCTTTCTAATTATTTAACGGCCAATATGGTCAACGGCACAGAAAACTGTATATGCTTTCAACATGGAAATATTAGGTTTAGCTCTTGCCCGCCATTCTTCTGTTCATATTTGAAAAAAAGCTACATATAATGCTGACTCGAATAAAATTAAGCGTTAACAAACAAAATAATTCGAGCGTTTCATTACGAAAATGGAAATAAATCCCACTTTGTGAAATGCACATGAGTTCGCAAAAAGTGTAAAGGCAGCAAATTCGTTGCAAGTTCTAGCGAAAGACCATTCATTAGTCGAAAAATAACCACTTCTACAGCAATTATCATAAAATATAAAAAACAAAATTTATTTAAGAATGAGGTATAAGGGGACATACATGTTGTATAATTGGGAAATCATAAGCCAATTATAGAATTATGGCGAAAAGCAATAATCACTTAAGTCGACTTAAGCATGAAATGAGTTAGGCAATTTACTTACCTCGTAAATTTGCCCGCGCCCAGCACGAGACAGACAAATCTCACATAAATATAAAAAAAACTCACAAAAATGTTTTGAAGATTTCTCTAAAATATTTGTTGAACAATTCCATAAAAGAATGTTTACAAAATGGTGAATAAAAATTGTTTAATTTTATGGAGGCTTTTTCATTCAGTATAATTTAAAAACTACATATACGTCGCTCCATCTTGCCTAAACAGAGATTAAAACCTTTAAAAAATAACTTCATACAATTGGCATCGCAATGAGCGATGCCAATTGTATGACCACCCAACCAAAACATGCTACATGCTCGAGAGTAAATCGGTTTGAATGTATTTTCTTTTTCTGAAAATAAATGGACTTTCCGCAGCATAGGCATAAACGAAACATCAATCACTTTGCGTACGTGCCAGTGGCGGATTTCCACAGAATTTCGTCGCAGGACGCAGTAAGCGAACGACGTCGCTTCTTTTTTTATTTATTTCAAAGCGAACTTTTAAAATATAAGGCCCTAGGCGCTCCTAAGTGTGCCACTGTCGGTGCGCACCATCGAAACGGAAACGGAAACACAACAATTGAACATCAATATGCGGTACTTATATTTGCGAGCTTTGTTTCATTGTTTTAATGCGAAAAGATGAAGGTTACTTTTGCAGCGGTAGTAGTCATTTGAAGGAAGGCAGAGAAATGGACATAATAAACAGCCGTCTATGTTTCGATAAGTTTTTTTACAGATATGCCAACGCTTCAATTTCCATTCGATGCTACAGTTCTTCGTGGTGGACATTTAAAAAGACGTATACGCCACGATAACCTCTCAACATTGTTATGAAATTCACGGGGAAACATTGCAAGTAGGTATTTCAATTACCGGTCAAAACTCAGTGACTCGGAAGAATCCAATTAAAATTGACTTATGACAGCGGTTTTGCGTTGGAGGGTAGCAAGCCAGCAATGCTAACAAAAATATTCGACGTGGACATTACAATATTATTTCATTACCTGTGTGTTATGAATATATGTAGTACTAAGATGCCACGGTACCGAAATACCAGGACTGTTTCATTTTGATTGCCGAGTGGTGGGCTGGACCACACAAATTTCACAGTAGTTACAGTATCATTAATGCCATAGATTTATAGCACTTTAATAATTCGCGCATAGCCTTGGTTACCTTAGCCAAAGCCGTATTTGCATGCATCTTTCGTTAGAAATGAGTCGGCAGTCTACTCGACACATTTCCATGATTAATACATTTATTTTCTCGTGACTCAATTTGTAAATTGCTCTGCTGGCTTGATTTGGAGTCATCGCCATAACAGATTCTTTGAACCATTTCCGCTTGTTTTATTCAGTTTTACTGCATACATTTCGAAGTTCTGGTCGGCGCGGTGTCAGTATGCATTCCCAAATTTCGACTGCATATCATGAATATTTTGCGTGGTGTGCCTTTTTTGCACACCCTCTCGAGAATAATTCCAACATGCAATTCGTTTAGTTCAAATGTTGCATAGTTTTGTGAATATTTCTGAGAACTTAGATTGAACTCACTCATATTGATTAGTGGGGAGTAGCATTTTTTGTAGTTTTTTGAGGAGAGCCAAGTCTTGGTCCCAGACAAATTTCCATTCAATTACATATATATATACATTTTCGAATAGTTGGTTTTCCTTTTTTTTTTTGTTATGATTCGTGAACGGTTGCATTAGTCCATATTTGTGAGTTACTACATGTGCTTACGTAACATTCATTTCATATTATAAAATGGAATTTATATTTATTGCAAGTTGATAATTTTAATTCAGAGCAGATCTGATTGTTGCATCCGTATATGTTGCTTTTGAAAGCCACATAAGTGCTCAATTGAATGAGCCAATCGATGTGTCAAATTTCCATCCAAAGTGGCGAAAATAACCGACATAATTCCCTATCTCAAGTAGTAATTTCCAAAATTCCATCCGACAATTTTTTTAATTTGTAGTAAAAAAAAAGTTACCACAAGGCCGTGTATTTTATTCAGAGCGAACTAAAAAAAGGTAGTACTTTGGTTAAATTTAAGTACATTTTTTACATCTGATTTGATAAGTATCACTAACGTCGCTTCACGTATTTGGATTTATTTGAAATCCGCTCTCCATTTTACAAAAGAAATGGCAATCACTCCACTCACATTTCTTATAAATTTGTCGGATAGTGGCCATAATAGATATTAAATAAATCCAATATTCAAACACTTTTCGCATAGTATATTGGCGTAGTGTGATTTACACAATTAAACGCATTCCGAAATGTGTGAAATCGAACACGTCATTAACACTTCCAACTGCAGCTTACGAAATGCTGCAAATGATGTTAAACACAGTGAATAATGTACAATGGCAACAGCAGTAGCAGAAGCGGCTTCCATTGCCGCGGTTTTCAATGTGCGTGGTTACTTTTTGACATAGGAGGCGTTTTTATTCGACGCAATCTGGATTTAATGGATTTGTCAATGAGCTATTTGTAGGCCAAACAAGATAACAACTTTAACAAGTTCATGTTTAATGAAACGAAACGAAATGAATGCCAATGTTTTCAATTTCATATTTAACAGATTCGCAATGAAATTATTAAAAATTATTAAAAATTTTCATTTAATGCATCGTTTTTTTTTTTTAAATTTTGTTTAACAAAAGGTTTTTGAACATTTAAATTCAAATACACAAGCCACAGCAAGACAAAAGCCAATTCGATGGGATATATATTTTCTATCATGCGATTTTGGTGGAGTACGTAATATTTCTTCTCTCTCAAAAGAAACTTTCTCTTGGGGAAATTTTCGTCTCATTCAACGTGAAAAATACTCAACAAAATATATTCATATTTAGCTGCTGCCCGCCACCGCCACCGCCACCGCAATAAGGAGGATGTAAAAAATAATAAAGAAGCACAAGGAACTTGAAGCAATTCAAGCCACCATCCGATGTCAATTGAACATTTCTCGTCTGATCCTAACGACAAGAAAGTACAGAAGAGGCGCAACTAATTAACGATTTCAATTATGAATTGGCTTATGTTTCAGACTGAACTATTCTCATGAATGATTTTGTTTTAATCTAAGTACCTACATTATTTTATGAAATGTCATTTTCACCCTAGTCGCATAACGGCATCTATTATTAAATGTATCCTCCTTCCAGCTGCTCCGAAAGCCCATTTTTAACATCAGCATCATCGGCACATATAACGCAGACAATGTATTTTTTACGACATTCTTTGTAAAAAGCTTTTCCCATTTTATATTCCTTGCTGAATATAAGTTGGAAGCGAGAGTACAACAATTTTGGTATTGTGTGTTGTTTCCTCGGACTAATACGCCAGCATGCTTCTCAAAGCCGCAATACGCACCATATGGTAACGTATTTTTCATGCAAATTAACAATTACGCATTTGTTGCCTTAATTGGCTGCCATTTAATGAGCTACTTAATTTAAGAAGAGTTGCGTTATTGTTTTGACCATCATATGCGGTTTCATAATGTTTGAGTTTGAGATCGTGATGAGCAGATGATTGCAAATTACAGATGATTTGAGTATGCATACACGATAAGATATCACTTTCTACCAAATGGATAGTTGTGCTCGCTCAGCAGTTTGCATTTTACTTTCCACACTTTATCGAAATTCTAATACAGACATACATATGTACATTGTACATACTTCTATCTCATATTAGTTACAACTTACAACCAATCATACGAATATGATTATAGCCAAGCAGCTTTTCGCAGAGGTTACATCGTTCGTTGCATAACATTCTTGACGGTATAGAACGACACAATTCCCACACCCTAACATTAAAAACAAACAAAGTGAAAAGTCATGCTAACATTTTCGCAAATCCACTTTGGGCCAGACCCAACCATCATCAAAAAGGGTTTCAAAACTCAAATCACACAAACACATAAGCATCTTTAGCATACATAATCAAATGCGAGGCGGCACACAATAAAATATGCTAAACACGAAATGCGCGGGTAGATAGTGGTAGTAGTCGGCAGATAGCCATATGCTAACAAAAAACACAGACTCATACACACATGTGTACACTTCCTTACAACCGCTACCGTAATGTTATTCAATTCGAATGTGGCATTTTAGAAAATGACTTTGAATTGTTCGAAAATCCTCTCACACGCCCTTGTTATCTACTGTTCGATTACTTTTCCTCACGAAATAATACATTATGCGAAAAGGCGCATATACGCCAAAAGGCCAAAGGCAAAGGCAATTTTATCCTTCATTGGACATTGAATTACCCACTTTTTGCACTTGTTCTACTTTACGCAAATAGTTCAGACAGTGAATTTTGTCGCAGAGTCATTATTTTCTTCTTTCATTTGCAGCAGTATTCGAGAGCATAGTTTAAAAAACGAATGGAAAGATTGTTGCATTTTATTACGACAGTAAGCAAAATTTCTAAATCGGACTCGACAAGGCCATGAATACGTTTTGGTTCCAGTTGATCCAGCTGCTATATACTGCAGATCATTGAAGAAGTAGCTGTAACGCATTGCTATTAGAAGTACATAAAAACCTAATTTCGTTTCTCCTTGAATTTTATTTCAATGTCATTAGTACTTAATTTTCAATTCACTTCATTCGCCTTTCCTCTGCAGACACTACGTACTTCCAAATCATTCAATCGAACCCGAATTTCCGTCATTCCAATGGAATGGTCTTCCATTTTCCCCTTTTATTGGCTCACAGTGTCCTGCTGCCACGTTACTGGCACAGCACAAAGCATCATACAATACTTAACACAAACCCTGCCCACAAACCATCAGCCATCAGTTTACCACACACATCGGACTGCTGCCAATTTATATAATGTCCCATACGTGAGTTCTTCGGTGCGTTTTCAAATTGTTCACTTCAGTGAACAAGCCAGACGCTTTCGTCCTGCTGACGAGCAATGTCCTTTTTCTCCCTTTTTTCTTAGCGCCCCGTCCTGCGTGAAAAATACTCAAAGCGCATTGTCCTTTATTAAATATTCGACTTTTGTATACCAGAGTTGCCGACGTCGTCGCCATCAAGGTTTAACATTCAACCGAAAAGAATAAAGTCACACAAGAAATCGTCAACTTCCTGCTCAATAATAGGTACCTATATAACAAATCATATCGTTTTATGAGCCCTCAATAATATGACTGAGAAAATAGTCGTATTTCTCATGAATAATCCCTTCGAAAACTGCCTTATTTCTGATGATTTTATGGGCGCTGTATCCAAGTATTGAATTTCAATCTACCTTAAATGAAGAATATGAAGCGATGGTCAAGTTTGTTTATACTTTTAAGAATTTGCAATACAAAAAACACAAGCTTTTTCTACCGTGAAAGGTTAATTATGACGACCCCTGTAAATATGCAATTCTGTATGCCAGTTTGCGCTGAAAGATAAATAATGACGAATCCTGGAAGTATGCGAAGAATGTCCGGCTGGGTTATAAAAGGAATAACAAACTAGTAAGAGAATTATATTCAACGAAGCAAAAATATGCTGCAAATTAGACGCCGTCCGGCGGTTTCAATCAAAGAGAAAAGAAAGGGCCAATCGGATAACGTTGAATGGGTGCTACCAGAATCCAAACTTGACCAAAACAGGCCAAATGAGGCAACAAAATCGTTTCAAATCGACAGCGCTTAGCAGCTATCAGGCTTTTTATACTGATCGTACTTTTCTAAACCTGTCACACGCATCATTTTGAGCGTTACAAACGGTGTGGCAAAAACCATATACCCATGAACACTTTGTGTACAGAGAGTATAAAAAGTTGATGGCATTGAGCAAGCATTTTATTTAGGTCATTCCAAAATATTTGACATAAAATTTCAATGCGTACATAATGCGGTGATTAACGACATTGTATTATACTAGCTGCGAACTTTTAAAGGAATTGACATCATGGAAAAATAAAAATGAACTACAACACAAATAAAGAAGCAGAAAATTAGCAACAACAACAACAACGATGTTCTTTTGTTTGATGGATGTAGATAATTTTTTTCTTCAAGCACACAGTAAGGACCTACATTTATTCTGTTATTAAAGCATGAAAAATTTGAACCACTTGGAAATGTTTACGCTATGAGCGCAATTTATTAAGTTACTTTATTTTATTTATATGAGTTCACTACAAAGTTAAGATGCGTTCATGATCTCGTGGCAAGCTCTTTCTTGACTCGGAGCTCTTTTTGTTCAGTATTTTATTTACGACATGTGAACAGTCTCCTTTAAGCTGCATGGAAAAATCACCACCACGCCAGAAAGTACGGCTATGAAAATGAAACACTAATTAAGATTTTAGATAGGAAAAGCGTCAAGAACTTGGTTTGTATTTACAGTTTGGAGATTTGTTGTCTGCTACCAGCAATACTTGGAATTATCATTACTTTTTGCTATTATTTTCTTCTACCAAAAGCATTTGCTGTTTGCTGTACTTGGCGGCAGAACACAAAAAGTACTTGAGAAAAGAGACCCAGAACGAATGCACAAATGTATGTAGTGGAACTGTCCTCTTCCACAACGAAACAAAATATTCCGGTCGCCTGGTACTTAAGGTGAATGTGCCGAAAACATAATTAATTTTGCTACCATGAAAAGAAATCTTTCATAATACAAATTCTTTTAGCTGTTATATAATAAGTACATACTAGCTGATGCACACCCGGCTTCGCTCGAGTATATTTTAGTTATATTATATGTCAAAAGCACCCATTCATTTTAGATGATATATAGCATAAGAGATGCGCGCAAAGAGGTCAAACAAGGCGGAGTATATCAACTTGCATCGAACCTTGCATCCGAAAGAATCTGAATGCCCATTGGCATCGGTTGGGGAAAATACATATATTGTTTGGCTTATCTCACAGACTGCTTGATTTATCGTGGTTGGCTATTTCGGGCACATGTTAATGGACGATGTAAAGTTAAAGCGAAAGCAATTATTTGACATCCACAAGTATTTAAGCTCATGTTCCTTTTCTCCTTTATTTATTTCGATTGCGCCCGTAGACAGCTAACTATCAGCTGCTTAGCTTGGAAGTGACGAAAGGACTGAATGTGAAGTTGACATATTTCCCATGCATAAATTGGGCAGGATTTACAAACCTGTAGCTCCAAGTGCACTTTCTACGCTCGGCCATGTCTTACTTCATGTTCTCGAACACGATGGACGATAGCACCAAATCGCAGTAACCACTCATTGTAGATTATAAAAATTACATTGATTGTGAGAGAACCCTCACAACTGTTAAATTATCACATTTCCTTTCGATATCGACCGAAAGTACACACATATAACCTTAAACAAAAGAAAACGTCGACGTTTTCAGTTACTTACTAATCTGTGCTTGGAATCGTATTTAAGAAAACGCAGTCATCGTAATGTGCCAAGTAAAATCTCGTCTCAATTCCCCCTAAGCGTTTATCACATTCAAATCGCTCGGCAGACAAAGTGGCGAATTATTCAGGTGCTGGTGATATTAGGTACATAGAAAGGAAGACACGTCGAGAATTTCGTAAGTGTTGTATATTAAATTATCAAGATTGACCTAAATAATGTCAGGGAAAAAGCGATATGATGCGTGTGAGGAATGAATGGAGCTTACTTAAATATCTTAAGATATACATATTATATCAAATGGTACGTATTCAGAGTCGGCTATGAGCGATATTCTTGTGCAATGCAAAAGTTAAGATGTTGAAACGGAATTCTTAATTCATCTTGGCATGTGTACGAGTACAAAGGTCAAGCAAACTATTATCCCACAGCTATCAGCACAAACAAACGCAGATGGCAGCTGCGGTGCGTATAATATATAATATACTGGAAATATTCCCTGTGACATGCTCCACATAAAAGGAGGGCGCGCAGAACAAGAACCGCGAAAATCAAGGACTAATGGCGAAGGAGAAAAATGTGTGTTAGTTGCGAGATAAGGAGTGGGGACGTCCTTTCCCTCTCACTCAGCATTAACTTGGGCAAGTTTCGAATATCATTGAAACATTGACACAGCCAATTTTCCCTATTTAGTTAATTTCATGCGAGGGTTCAAGTTCCACATGAAGATAGATATTTACCTTACCTTTCACATGCAAAAGAAACTAAGTGCATACGAAACCTAGAAGCGCAGATATTTTGAGATGATTATAGAATTTCTTTAAACACGTCTATCGGCTAAATGGGGCATCGTAGCCTAAGTAAACTTTACCAAAGAAATAAAAAAAATTGTTCTATCGAAATTTTTTTAAAGAATTGTAAATATATCGTATTTTACAAAAAATCTCACACAAAATTTTTTAAAATTCCACAGCAAAAACCGATTTTCAATATATATAATGCTGACATCTTCGAAAAAAAGTTTAAAAAAGATAATTTTTATTTTATATAAAACAATGACATTTCGTTGAATCGAATTGATAGTTCGATAGCTCTATTTAAATCTAAGTATATTCAAAAGGATAACATAAGTGTTAAGTGAACTGAAACAGAAATACTGTTACATACAATCAAAATAAATCAAGTTGCAACATGGTAGCTCTACATAGCAATCGGAGTGGGAAATGGTGCGTTGAACTTAGTTTTTCTTTTCATTACTTTCAGTGAGACTCATTAATATTTAGCGGGGATGGGTCCGAGTTCCACAAGCACAAGAAGTGTAATAGTCAACTCCAATGGAAAGCGTCCGTGTAGCTTCAAACGGAGCTATATTTCAAGCAATTGTTCAATATCAATCCAAGAAAAGGACACTAGACGTAGTTGGTTCGGCAAGTATAAATTTATAGCTAAATATCGTGCGATTTAAGTAATTACAAAATTATACATTTATAACTTTGTGGACAAAAAATAGGTTACGCCTATTTACAAATTTCAGAATATGAAACAATAATTTTTAGCCAAGTTGATCAAATGCTTATTTTAGTAAACAAAACATTTATGATCTTTGACAATTGTTGGAGTTCGCTTTACAGGGAGTTCAGATCTGAACTCAATCTGCGCTGCACTGCATTTGGAGAGAAAGCGAATTGCAAGAAAAATAATACCAAACAAATACTAGCGACCGTGAATTGCATTACTCTGCCGCGTTTTCAAAAGACTGCTCGTTGTGCTCCGGACCAAAAAAACCCATTCTATAAATCTACACATTATCCTCAACTGCATTGTTGTCCAACTGTAGTATGAGTTCCTCTTCGTCGTCGTGACGGCCAATGTCTTTATTGGTGATTGGCAGGGTATTACCCGCAATGCAGTTGTCTGTCCTTAGTTTATCCTTTTTCATTTGCAGCAAAGCATCCTGGGATGGACACTCCAAGTGCACACAATGAAATATCTAAAAGAGATGGAACCAAATCTTATTGCAGTTCTAATTTAGCAAGACCAAACCGCGGCCTTCTCACCTCATTAGCTGTATTGCGCGTGCCAATGATGCGTATAAAAACCACCGGACGTGGCCTAAATGAAAAATTCTGCCACGAACGTGCAAGTTCGTTTCTTTTGTCCACGACAATCTGCCAATCCTTCTGATTCATCGAAGTTTCAATGTAGAAACTGTACGTGCGATCGTCGCAATCCCAAAGCAACAACCGCATAGAGCCAACAATGTACGGTTGACCTGTAAGAAAGTGTGTGGAAATTACCAAAATAGTCTCCCTCACGAAAATACCTACCCAAGCGAACAACAATCTCTCCGCTGCCCAACTGGTGGCAGGTATATCTGGAAAAGGTCCAAAACATTTTTGGCCAATCACGCCAATTGAAATTTAAGCGAAATTGCAATTTTGGAATTTTTTAAAAATCATTTACCCGTAATCCCAGTCATAGGTCATGTAATCCCCATTCAAGAGAGCGTTGCGCGTACGACTGACCCCATCCACCACAACGGCGCTCATTTCAATTGTTGCCACATTTGTGGTGGGCACCACAACGCCATCCACAACTTTCGGTGTTGTGCTACTGTACAAAGCCTCCAAGGACACCACGTGGAAAACCTTCAAATGTAGCCGATTTCACATTACACTCTCAATCCGGCACACATATTGCGATGAAAAACAACCCACCTTGTTTACAGTATTGTGCGTGCCCACAAGCTTTATGTAGCGCACGGGACGAGCTTGAAAATATAAAAACTGCCACGAACGGCAATGGTACTGCGTATAGTCAATGACACGGTCCCAGTGGGTCTGATTGACCGACACCTCAACAAAATACGAATACGCTCGATTGTCCAGATCCCACAGTAGTATTTTGATGTGATTGATAATGCAGATGGTGCCCAGTTCGACGGTGATGCTGCTGTCATTCGCCTCGGTGATGCAGTGGCGAGTGTATCCCTTCTCCATATCGTACGACTTCACATCGCCGTCGAGTAGGGCTGTACGACATTCGCCTTGAATGGTGGATAATTTAGGAAATTAAAAAACAAAAAAAATTTGGAATTTCCTGCTAAAGTTTATATGCTCTAGGACGCTCCGTTACGGAGATATAAGCGTTTTAGTAAATTCTATGATCAACTCAAAATATCTGCGCTTCTAGGTTTCGAATTCACTTAGTTTCTTTTGTAAATGAAAGCTGAGACAAATATTTATCTTCTGGTGGATGTTTGAACCCTCTACAAAGTGTATTCATGAAGTTAGAAAATAATTAAAGAAATTTAAAAAAAATTTTAATTTTGTGGTTAAGTTTCCAGGTATTGTATCAATATTTATCTTCTACCAGTCTTCTACCAGTGGTTCAGTGGTAGTCTACCAATGAAAATTCAGTACCACTACCCCCACCAGCCAATCAATTCATTGTTCTACAACAATGGACATGAAACAATTCTGTTTTTGTTTGCGAAATATGACGCTGAACGAGAACGGCATGGCTCAGTTCAATCAAGATACGCAAATGGTTGTTGCCCTGTTCTCAAATGGTTGTTGTCTTAGTTCGCCCTGTTCTCAAATGGTTGTTGTCTTAGTTCGCCCTCTTCTCAAATGGTTGTCTCAGCTTGATATGACTATCAAAAGTTGAATCAAGCTCAGAACAGTCTCGGTATTCATCGTACCTTGAATGGTGCGCGATACAAATTTAGCAGTCGCCACGTTCTCATCTGTCCAGAGCTCCGCGCGATATGGTAAATATTTGGATGTGGTTTGCTCCTCAATGGCGTCGAGCAGCTTCTCCGGATCGAGTATTCCAGATGGACGCACCACCTTTAGCAATTCTTCCAGAGTCATCAGCGGTAGACGCACGTTGGAAACCACAGACTATCGACCGAAGAAATTTCGATTATTTTGATAGAGAATTGGTTCAAAGTTTATTATAATTACTGCAATGTCCGTGTTTGAATTGTGTTTGCACCACTCCGACACAGATTGAAAAATTTGTACTTCTGGCGCAAAGAATGAATCACGACACAAAACCTCCTCGAGTGACTCCTGTTGGAAGCGAAACCAAATTACTTTCATGTTAAGATGTCAAATTTCCTATTTGCACCTTTGACAGAGTCTTGAATGACTCCTGTTGCAAAATATCTGACGCATTGCGGTCAAAAAAAGTCAAACAAACTTGAGTCAACCTTTCCAAATTGTACAGACGCGCTGCATCGAGAATGGATGCAGCATTGCCCAGTGCCAAATACTGACGTAGGTACTCCGATATCGATAACTCCAACTCGGTAAAGCCATATTGATTGGCTAGGCCAAGTGTATCTAAAATAGTTTCCTCGTCCATTTGCGAGAGGGGCATAAGTCTGCCAGAGTAGATGTACTTAAGTAAAGCCTTGAAAGCCTCCAGCGGAATCTTGAGGACGATTTCTCGCTGATTCGTCTCAGAGCAACCTCCAAAGAGCAAAGCCCGAAAATACTCACTCCGCGCAGCCAATATGACACGATGGGCCGGCAATTTTTGGTGTTCGACCATGAAGGCGACATCCGAATAAGCTTCATTCATGCAAAGCTGAGCCATTTGTTCGGAAAATCGTTCAGTTAATTCGATTTCGTCCGTGCGCGGTTGCGGTAGGGACATTTTGTGGTGACTCTGACTGCTCATTGCGTTATTAGTAAAGTTTCTGAAGATGCTGAATTCTGATTTACTGAAAATTTCAATACGCAATCAAATCTTCTTTGTCATTGCTTTATGAGTTTATTTTCACTAGACTTGTCCTGGCACGAAGAACAAAGTGCCACAAGTTGTCACTTTATTGTTTTTGAAACTGTTTGTAAATATAAAATATTTTGACAAATTTAATTTTATTTTGTTAATTTCTTAACCTGCGACTAGCAGAGCCTTGCGCTGACTTACTTTGCTTGGCGGCGGTTGCTGGGAAAAAATTGACGCAGGCGGCTAGGTGGGAGCCGATATTTTCTCAGCTGTCGGCGGCTCATACAAAATTCTGCTTGAGCCAAAGAAGTATGAAAGAATCTTGAAGAATAAATTCTTAACCGATTTCAAAATTTATTTTTTTTAAATGTTTGTCTTGTCGTCAAGAATCGATTATGCAATTTGTTATTCCGATCATTAATTGCTAAAGGTGCATTCAGATCGCACGAACTCGCGAACAAAATGTTGTTCATTCGGCCCAATCAATTCCTGCCGACGAGACGAAAATTTTAATTAAAGATATATAAAATCGGTCAAGAATTGGCTGGTCGATAATACAGGAACCGAACCAAATTTTGTTGACATAAAAATATATTTTTACAAAATATTGTATCAAAAAATGTTAGTTTAGAACAACGAAAGTATGAAGTGAGCGCCGGCTGTTTTTCAGCCGATCCATAAAAAATCTCAGTTCTAAAGCCATTCATAAATCACAATTTCACAAATCTGGCAACCGTGCATACGCTACAGTAAATTGTAAATAAATAAAACCCTTAATTTCGCTGAAAAATATTAAACCAACCACAACCACAACATGTCTATGATTCCGTTCTTTCCGTCATTGCGCCCTCCTATCGCGAATAAGATTTGGTTCGATATGAACCTTCCCGAGGAGTCGGAGGTTTTGCGATATGAAAGAGAGCACCACAGCTGGGTAAGAACAACGAAAACAGGCGTCCAGTTCAAATGCCAACCACAAATGACACGCTCAGAATAAAAAAGCGACGAAATGCTTTTTTCTTTGAGCATGTCAAATATTCATGCTAATTTTTAATTGCAGCTTGATGCAATGAAGAACACCGCCTCGGACATCCACCCATTAGGTAAGGTGCTGATAACCGGAGGTCCAGAAACGGACGATGAGGATGGTAAGTTTGTGTACTATTCAGTTGAATATTTTCTTACTTGAACATCCACAGCAAACGACGACAGTGACGATTCTGATAGCCACGACGACGAGGACGACGACACAAACGATCCGGTTATTCCAGGACCGGGCCTTTATTCCCCCGGCGAAGTAGTTAACCTCAACGATGAGTTGGCAGCCTCTGGCGGCGTATAACCTAAACGGGGGCTCATACATAATTTTTAAGTGACTTTTTCTATTATATCCACATGAAAATCTCGGAATTAAATGACGTAAACGAATGCATAAGTTATTTTTTCTGGCATTGTAAAAGCATTGTAAAGAAAAATATATTAGGGCAATTGACGAAAATGGTCTTGCAGAAGTACAAATAAAAATATTTATTGCATACATTCTTCTTCTTCTTCTTCTTCTTATATGCCGTTAACAATGAACGGCATATTCTGCGAAAATGGCTACGTTAAACACGAGGTTTTTCTTGTAGCCTTTGGTATATATGTATATAAGTTATGTTATATATGGTTGTGTTGTTAATTTTCGATGTTCTTTTATAATGTTGAATATTTTGTTGATTTAATGTTTTTTTTGTGGGGTGATTTATTTTTAAATGTAATACATGGAGTTTCGTCCTGACCATCAAACTGAAATCAGCATTTCATGAGGCTTACAATTCTTATAAGAACATGTAGCCTAACAAAACGATGCGTTCAGCATGACAGCCAGGACGGAACTTCCATTGCATACATTCGTTGGGCGCCGAAGTGTAGCATTTTGAAATATTTAATTGTCTGCGAGGTGTCCCGTTGTCGAATTCCGTCCATCAGTTATATTGAGCTTGAAATTTAAGGCGCAAAACCGTGTACCGTTGATAAATTCTCAATAGTGGCCCAGTTATAGTATTTTGAAAAATGTAATTGTTTGCACGGTGCAACGCCCCTTTGTTCAGTATTGTATATTTGTAACCCGGATTGCAGCTGGGGTGTTATAGTATATTTGTGAGAAATCTCATTTATATTCATAGATATCTTCTTTGCAACATCCGTAACAAATTTTGTGAAATACGAATACAATTTTAAATAAAAGGCCATGTTTTTCTAAATAAGTTTGCAAGTTTATTTTTCTCTGGAGGAAAATCAAGATGGAAAACAAAATTCATAGATAGGTTTATGAGAACATACATTTGAGAAAACAAAAGAATTCAATGAAAATGTTACCTTAAGAATGCTTTGATTTAAATACACGATGGTTGTGTACGGATGTACGGACAGCGTACGGATTAAGGATAACTCTACTTACATATCATTTCTACTGAACTCAAATTTTCATGCACAATATCGGAAAGTGTTCTTTTTACTTAAAACATCATTGAAGATAATTTGAGAATTTGGTAGAAACTATATATCGTGAACATAAAACTTAATTATGGTTTCGTTATTTTTTTTTTTGATATGGAAAAAAGTTATATTTAATGACGTTCGCGCGAGTCTGATCGGCTACGTCTGTCACGTGAGAAACTTCTGCTACGGCTGCGGGATGAACGACGGGGTGAGCGTGATCTGGAAAAATAGTTATGGCGAGAGAAAAAACACAGAAATTAAAAAATGTGTAGGAAAGGAAATATGTGAAAATTATTACAAGAATGTGAGTTTTCAAGCTCGCTGCCATTTTGAATCACTCAAATTGGCAGGAGGTATATGAGATGAGTACCTATCAAAGTTGCATAAGTACGCTCGTGAATATTTTGGATTTTTTTTTCAAATTAGGTGCGAATGGCTGAGCCTTTTTGCGCAAGTATTTGATTATATCCGATGGTTTTTTTTTAGCGTAAATCAATACTCGATATTGTGGCAGCTTTTTTGTTCGGCTTGGACAACTTTGACATGTATCGCCTCATATAATAAAATCGTTTACCGTAGTTGGGAAAGGCTGAAATGTGTCGGGAGTATTATCATTGTTATAATTCATCAAACCAATGCGGATGAAGTTCTCTCCGATTCGACACTTTCACCCTTCCCCCACTGAACAGCAATTAACAAAATGCAGCTTAAAAAATTTCAACGTCCGTAGGGAAAGGAACAGCAAATGCTCGTTCATACTTTTAACGAAATGCAATATCTCAATGCGCCGTATTGTCGTACAAGGTGATCGCTACATAAACATTCATTTGCTGTTGCATCCCCTTTAAACGGAATGGAAGGCTACTGGACCTTAACCAACCTGAAAATGTCATTAAAAACTGAAAAAATTACAAAATAATTTCACCGTTAACAAACCACACTAATTGTAGAATTCTTGAGGCATGATAATGATGGCAGTTGATTTTGGTTTTTTCCTAATATTTTTTTTGATTCAGATTAGTTTGTTGTTGCTGATTGGCAGATTTGTAGCTGTGGTTGATTGGCTGATTTTTTCTATCTTTGGTATTGACGATCTGAAGTGCAACTCTTCGGAATTGTTTCAGAAATGTTGCAGAATGGCGGGAGGGAAACAGATATGTACGCTAAAGACGGACGCACGCACCCAAATGTGTTAAGCATACGGCATAGAATGCGGTACACGACGTTGACGGATATGGAGAACAAGCTCCTCGGCGCCTCGCGTTTCGAGTTGCAGTTGAGCAGAGAAAATATGATTTGGCTGTTTTCGATGGTGGTTGGTGGTGGTGGTGGAAGGAGATTGGTTGGTTGTTGTGATGGTGGTATTTTGTGTTTTTTGATGGAAATATATTTGGTTGGCTGAAAAGATGAACGAACGACCCAAGTTGCGGCTGACGGCTCAGCGCACGCAGCAAGTACGCGGCAGAGGTAAATGCGTTCATTCAGTTGACTTTGCTTTTTTCACCTGCTTAAATGCATTTTCAAATTTTAGTTAAAATTAAATTCGGTTCCTGGGTTTTTCCAAACAACCGCTTTGCAAAATCTCAAGAAACAATATTACATAACAGGAAAAGAAAGAAGTTTGAAAATCAGAATCTTACTTGAAATGGATTATTGATGGATGGTGGCTTACGCTTGCTTTCGATGCTGTTCTTTTCTTTTCTTTCATTTTTTTTCAACAAAAGCAATGCATAGTTACCGTGTTATTTCAGTGTTTTCAGGTGTTGCATGTTGCAGCAGTTGAATGAAGCTGAACTGAACTTAAAGTGCTGATGGGATGTGCTTGGATTTTTCAAAAGTTTTTTATTTTCTCTCGCACGACTGCAGACACGGAAGAATTAAAGTTGCGTTGTTGAGCATTTCTGTGATGAAAACTTGGATGTGTTGAAAGACGATCGCGCACGCGCTTTGCAAAACATACCACTATTTAGGTTAATACGTTTAATTGTCTGTGTTCTGTGTCAATGTCCACGTACAACGTAAAGTTGAGTTTTATGTTACGAACGCTTTCAATGAAATTTATGATAACAAATTAAACAAAAATTTCCAACTTTAGTCAGATTGCACGGTTCATAATTTGCCTAACTGTCCACAAAGGAGAAGCTCAGTCTTGACATGGTTCGTTTCGTCTTTTCGGTTTCTGGTAGCAGCTGATTTGGTTGCATTTACAGTAGCTGTTGGTGGAGGGAGTAGTAGTAGAGGCGATGTGGTGGCGTTTCTTGTTGTATCTGGTGATTGTGGTGAAAGTGAAGAAGCTAATGATGATTGTGATTCTGCACTAGTTGAGCGCCCCAATAACCCAGAGCTGTTGTAGAAGTCGCGTCGCGTGTCGATACACAGTCGGATGCATTTGCAAAGGAGGTGGTGGCTATAGTAAAGGTGGTTTGGTTGGTTGAAGTGAGTGGATTTTCTGCTGTGATGCTGGTGCTGCCTGCCGGGGCACTTGTGCCAATAGTAGGCAGGTAATTTCAGTTTGCTTGTTCTGAGCCTAATAATGTTACAATATATTACGACAACAACAACAAATATTAAAAAAATTATATTGATTTTTGTGTTTGTAGTTGTAGTAGTAGTAGTAGTAGTAGTAGTGGTGGTGGTGGTGTTGGTGGTGGTAGTTGAGATAGAAGTAATGGTGTTTGTGATGCTAGTAATATTGATGAATCTTTTCTTGATGGGTGGTTTGTGTGGAAAATTAATATTAATAATTTTCTTGTTGTCGAGGTGGTGGTTGTGGTGGTGATGTTGGTTAATACTATTCTTTTTGTTGTTGTTGTACGATATTAAGTTGAACTTGTTGTTGCTTGTCGCAGTGGTGGAGGTGGTGGACAAGGAGCAGTAGTAGTAGTTGTGATACGTGAAGATGTAGTTGTTG
Source organism: Heteromyza rotundicornis (assembly GCA_951394025.1). Taxonomy (NCBI): domain Eukaryota; kingdom Metazoa; phylum Arthropoda; class Insecta; order Diptera; family Heleomyzidae; genus Heteromyza; species Heteromyza rotundicornis. Next base: position 1,450,589 of record OX596010.1, on the reverse strand, counting down.
TTGTTGTTTTTGTTGAAGGAAGAGGAGGTAGTAGAATTACTAGTAGTAGTAGTAGTAGCAGAAGTAGACTTTGTCCTGCAAAATGATTATCGTAAACCACGTTTAAAAATTTCCATCAAATTTAAGTATACAAACAAGTTTGTTATTAAAAAATTAACAAAATATGTAGTTTCTAGCCTAAGATTCATTCACTTGTTTTCTACATCAGCGCTTCAACCTTTTCTGCATTTGGAAATGCTTTGATTGTTTCATGCTAACTTTGCTACTATAGATAAGGATTCATCATCTGACCCCATAGGCAAACATTCCACTCATTGAAGTTAATTCTTTCCAAAATACTATATGATGTTTGCTTACAGTTTCAGATGAGTTCACAGCAATTTTGCCAGATTTGCAAAACTAAGTGCGAAATCGAATGTCACAACATTTACCTGTAGCGTCCGCCGCGACCACTGCTGCTGCCGCCGCCGCCAGTGCCGCCACCACTACCGCTGCCGCCGCCACGCCCACGACGATCGTCCCGTCTTGAACGACCCGACGACATTTCAACCCGAATGCGAGTGCCGCAGCAGCGACTGATTGGATGAAAATTTTTAAATTAACAGTCGTGTCTGTGGGGCGTTGTCCACCGATTACTTACGTTCCGTCCAGAGCACGGGTTGCGTCTTCCGCATCACGACGATCTTCGAATTCCACAAACGCAAAACCGGGAGGATTGCGAGCGACCCAGACATTGCGTAGTGGACCGTATTTGCCGAAAGCGTTTTCTATTTCGTATTTGGAGGCCGATGAGCCCAGGTTGCCTACGTAGACCTTGCACGCCAAGTCCCACTCGCGATAGCGCGGCATGTTCTCACTTTTTGTTTCCGTTTTTTCAATATTTAAAGGAAATCTATAAAAAAAAAATTAATTGATGTATTATACGATATGTGAATATAAATAAATTTTCTTTCATCCCAAATTTTTCACCAAAATTTTTTTTCTTAAAAACAAGATGGCGGCTGCATCACAAAATTTGCATAATTTGAAGTCGCAGTTTTACTTAAATAACGATTTCAATGTTATTTTTATGCTACTTACTTTAAGTAGATCTAATCCACTTTCTTCTTCAACTTGAATATATTTTTTCACACTTTAATCTTTCTTCAAAGATTTTAAGGGGCCAAGTGTGAAAGTGTAAAAAAACACCTTTTCAATATTCGATCGATGAAAACCTAGGGATGGATAAATCGACAGTCGCCATTTTATCGAAATTTTCTTTTGCAGTCGATTTTTGTACTGAAAGCATGGCCAGATTTCTGAAATTGAATGGATTGTGAGAAGTGAGATTTTTGTGATATTTTTCAACTAATGTTAGATTTTTGTGATAATTTAACTCGTCTGAAGGTGCATTTTGACCACACGAGCGTATGAAAAGTTAAATCGCTAACAAATTTGCGTTCGCACAACCGTATACACTGGCGAAAATCATCAGAGTTTACACGAACATTTTAAACGAGGAAATGATCGCGAACCAAAGATTACAAGCCGAAGCATTTACACCGACCAAATGACGGCACGAACATGCGAACAAAATGCCGTTCCTTGGGTGGATCTAAAGGTCCCCAAACACCCAACGCGAAATTTCGCAGACGCCGCGAAACTTGCTCAAAAATTGTTCGAATAAAAAAGATTTCTTTGTAATGAATAATTTCTTAATGTTGTTAAAAGGAAAGCACTATCGCATTTTCAAGAACAATTTTTGAGCAAGGTGTGTGGGGACCTTAAATTTCCGTTTTGCGATTCTTGCTCGCTCAAATTGTTGGGGCAGTGTATACACTTAAAAACGAAAAAATCTCTTGCTTCCGATGCTTGTTCGGGAACATATATTCATGCAGTGTAAACGGTTGTGTTTGCGATTAGACTTCGTAACTAAAGTTACCTAGAGGCATGAAATTTGTGGCGGATTCGTGTGTTGTCCGTTGAGGGAAGACATGTTTTTTGTGGGAAATTTCGAGCAAAGTCCATGGGCATCACTGATTCGATGAGTGTTTCAAAGTCAAGTATCGAATACAAAGTGATTCGATGAGTACTTTTTGGACCATCACTATTTCTCGTGTCGTGGAGTTTCTGGTTTTTTTCTTTTAAGATTTTTGTTAATATTTTAAATTTTAATCATTGTAAGAAAAGTGACTGCAAAGAAGCTGAACTTGGGTTTGAAGGAGCCACTGGAAAAGGACAATATTGCCACAGAAACAGCTGAAATTCTCAGAAAACACAGAAAATGAAAGTACCAAACGAATATATTTCGAAAACGGAAGATGTGGCGGATCAGGTAAATAAAAATGGTCTACTATAGTTCCCACATCCCACAGTTTAGGGAAAGCCCACGACGAAGTGACCGTTCCGCCAACAGTTGCATTTATCAAATTATCCTGGACGACGCAAGTCTATCTACTTGCTCGCGCATTGATTAAGAAAAAAAAACTGTCAACGTCATCCAACGCGTTTCGGCTATTCGGATTCGTATCGACGTTGTGTGTTTTGTTTGTGGTAGACTTCGTTGCAAACTTTGTACATATTTAATAATTTTGTCTATCGATACGAATTGCGGAATCGTGGTTTTGCAACAAGTCAAAGTCATTTTCCATATGGACCTACTTGGGACTATTGAACCAGCCGAAATTAGAGATATTTGGAAATATTTTATAAACACAATTAAATTAATGGACAACAAATATTTCGGTATATTATCTTTCGGGCCATAAACTTTACATACATACAAATTAGCTTCATGCTTCAATTACTTATTTGTGTCGGTTTAGTGGTTACTTAACTGTAAATGGGTGAAATTGAAAACTTGAAATTTCGTCCAAAGCCAAATCAAGTTAACAAAGTCGTCTGTCGCATGCGTTTCGGTTTGTTAAACAGAAAACCCAAACCGGATTTGTTGTTTTTGGTTTTTTGATTTCGATCATAGCTGCACTTAACTGCTGTCAAATACTTTCGCTACCAACTTCCCAATTCCAGTTTGGTACAATCGCCAACATTAAACATTCACTCCGATTCCCTACCATGCATGTAATGCGGGGTCTAATCTGCAACGCATATATTACAGTTATTTCCCTACGAAATTTAATTTATTGTAAATATGCTTTATTTTCTTTCACACTAATTATACATAAATAGAAAGTATACATTTGAAGTTTTCAATTGATAGCAGTTAATCACGTTTCTACTCTCTCCTGTCCACGTTATCTATTTGGTGCTGGGCGAGAGACAAGAGACACGAGACACGTCAGTTGAGACTGAAATGAGAGCGGCTTTATTGTTAATAGCTGTGAGCCGCTTTTTTTTAACAACATTAAAATTAATTTAAAAACAAAAACGTGCTAGCATGGTGGTGGTGCAATCTTGAAGAGTAAATCGATATGGAGTTGTAGGGCGACGTCAGCGTTATTGGACACAGATATGCCATTTAATGACTTAGTTCTTGAATTATACCGAGCATATGGTTCAACAGGCTAGTGGTCATGGCATGACTTAGCTTGCTACCCTGCGGTGTCATGCTTCGCAATTTCGGGGGAAACTTTTAATAATATATTGACATTTGTTGCAATGCGCATTTTGACATTTGTACACTTCTCCGTTACAGGTTATTCGTCGCGGTAAAAATATCCTGCCCACAGTAGCGCGTCTCTGCCTGATAGCCACATTTTTCGAGGATGGCTTGCGTATGTACTTCCAGTGGAACGAGCAGCGCGAGTACATGGACATGAGCTGGGGCTGTGGCAAGTTCATGGCCACGGTGTTCGTTTTAGTTAATTTGTTCGGCCAGCTGGGTGGCTGTGGAATGGTCATTGCTAGATTTAAGGTTGACATTGCCGTTGGCATTCTTTTCTTCATTGTTGTGCTGCAGGTGAGGCGTCGCCTTCACGAGTGTGAAATGTGAAGTGTGAAACTGAATATTTGTTTTACCTTTTAGACAATCGCTTACTCCATACTTTGGGACATTCAATTCTTGTTGCGTAATTTGGCGCTGATCGGCGCCCTGCTGCTGGTGTTGGCCGAATCGCGAGTAGAAGGACGGAGCCTATTTGCCGGCGTTCCCTCGCTCGGCGATAATAAGCCCAAAAATGTTATGCAACTCGCTGGACGTATTTTGCTGGCATTTATGTTCATCACTTTAATCCGATTCGAATTGAGCTTTTTGCAGGTGAGCTGAAGTCAAAACATTGCATTCAATCGCTTGGAATTCTGAAAATTCTCCTCCATTCTACTCTCAGATTGTTCAAGATATCATCGGATCGATTTTGATGGTGTTCGTGACAATCGGCTACAAAACAAAGTTGTCTGCACTCATTCTCGTTGCCCTATTGACTGTTTTGAACTTGTACCATAACGCGTGGTGGACCATTCCCTCTTACAAACCACTTAGAGATTTCCTAAAATATGACTTCTTCCAAGTAAGTTGGGAGGAACATTTATCAGATGCATGCACTTTTACAAAATTCATCTCCGCTTTCTCCGCAGACCCTGTCCGTTATTGGCGGCTTATTGATGATAGTTTCGCTGGGACCCGGCGGTGTTTCAATGGACGAACACAAAAAGAAGTGGTAGACGTAACAAAACCAATCCAACTACAGCGTAATTTTTTATATAAATGTATTGTTTTTCGTTTCGTTATCATGACTCACAATTAGAGAACGTTTTTTTATAAAAAAAAGAATAGAAACAACCTTTTAAATAAAAAAAAGTAAAATTAAATTTTAAACAAAAAGTAAAGGGCCAGTCGCCACGTAATACTTACTCCTGAAAATGTGAATTGCGCGTATTGTGGATTCCACCAAAGTGAGAACGTAGAGATTTTTTGTCAGATTTGTATCCTAGAATTCCATTTTGTTCTTCCGCATTGGACTTGTAATCGTAACGCGCTCTTTTTTACTCATGTATTTTTTTATTTTGCTAATGTCAAACATTGTTGTAAATACATTTTAAAAGTTTTTGCGTCACGACGACACAATGCCAACTGAAATTTCCGTTCAGAAAAATATGTTTCGTTTTAAGTAATGCCTTTCAAAACAAAGTATTTGTGGTATATTTTATAAAGTCTGCTATGCCGGCTTTGTGTCTTTATATTTTGCTATGTAAACGACGATTAAGAAATCAACACTTTTAAATTTGTTTTATTGATTTGAGCACACTTTGTTTTATTTATCTGTGGCAAAACCCTGTGGTCCGAAACGAACTTTTTTAGCTCGAAATTCATACACCAAAAATTGTTCCATGTTGGAGAAAAAAAGGACAAACAAATTTGGATCTCCTAGGTCAGAACGTGCCACCTTGAAGAGTATTCTGGAAGACCTTTCCTGCCTTGCTCAAAAATTGTTGAAAATGCGATAGTGCGATCCTTTTAACAAAATTTATAAATGACTAGTTGAATACCGCGGCGTTGCTCGGACTTATACTTAAAGTAGTGAAAGTACCCTCCCGTAAACCTTTCTGTGAACCCCCAGAACACCAGAGCATAACATAAAAATTGCAGAACTCTAGGCTCAGCAAATCAAAATTTGTTTGTTTTGTACAGTTTTTTTGTCAAATGCTTGACCATTGTCCAATTTTACTCATTGCATTGCACTTTTTGAATAAGAAGCATAATACCATGTGTGCTGGAAAGAATCCCAGATATATTTTGAAGTAATACTTAAATTGTATGAGTGGTACCCCGCTTCTTTGACCAATCAAGTTCAAAGTCCTTCCGGAGCTCACAAATAAACGTATGGTGTTTGTATGGTTCTGATACGTCCGGTGGTTTAGCCGTGATGTTCACTCATACATATACATATATGTACGATATACATTTTTATTTGTTTATTTGTCTATGAAATTTTTCACCAAAACGAATCTTTTTTATTCGAATATCGCCTTTTCAAGAACAATTTTTGAGCAAGTTTCGCGGCGTCTGCGTTGGTGTGTGGGGAACTTTAATGTCACAGTACAGAGTCCTGTGTACTACAGCCTCCTGCCGAATGAGTGCATTCATTATACAATACAAAAATGATAAAGAAGTGGTAAGGGGAGACTTTAACTTTTCAAAACCGTCGAATGGTTTTCCTCTTCTATTTTTCTTTAATCCATAATAGTACAGCGGAAACCGTCGACATTGCCGCTTTCAACAAGATCTAACGTGGATTCTGAGAGATTTGCAATGCGAACCATTTCGATTTTACACAAATTCTGTCAAACAACACCCGGCATATTAAAAAAAGGTCGAGAGACACATTTTTAAAATTGTTTATTGAGTATAGAAGCCGACCGAAATTCGGTTTCGGCTAAAAAAATCTGTTTCGGCCTTGTTTCGGATTCGGCAGAAAAATAAAATATCGTTTTCGGCCGAAATTTACATATTTCTGCCGAAAATTTCGGCTTGATACGTAAAATTTTAAAAATAAATAACAAAGATTACACTGATCGACAAAACTGAACTTTTTGTGTGTTAACTAGACTCTATATTCAAATTCTTATGTATTTTGCCACGCTAGATACGAAAATAATAATGCAATTTTTCCAAAAAATCGATTATCTACTACTCTTGCCGTAGTAAAAAGTGAGAACCCTGCAACTTCAAATTCATCGCTTCTAAAATTTAGAATCTAAATTCATCTAATTCATGATCTGAACTTAAAATGGCCGATTTCAGCCTACTAATACGCTTAATTATGTACTACTTTATTATTTTTTCGGTTTCGGCCGAAATTAAAAAAATTAAAATTCGACCATTTCGTTTTCGGCAAAATAAAAAATTTCGGCTAATTCTGTTTTGGCCGAAATAAAAAAAGCGATTTTCTTTTGTCTGTTGTTAGCATATATGTAATACTTCTATATTGCTAGTATATTCAAATTCAATTCCCTGGCATTACAGTACAGATATTTAGTTATCTGAGCAAGAAAACCTATTGCGTATGTGTCAAAAAGTGAAATATCAGTTTGAAGAAAACAAAGGGGCGGCTGAATAATTTTTTCAGTAAAAACAAAAAAACAAAAACTTTTAAAATTTTATATATTTGTGTGTTGTTTTAGAATATGTGCTGTGAAAATATTGAACACAAATGACCCGAGGATTCTTTCAAAGTGATCAAAAGGAATAAATCAAATAATATCGTGCTGATTTATTTCAAATCCGCTCCTGGAATCAGTTGACAATTGTTAACACATACAAATGAAAAATAAACAAAAATACTAATACATATAAAACCTGTGCATGTGCACAATTTTCACGAGTGAATTGAATTCGGATTTCAAGCACATTGCGCAGATAGGTTGCTAGCAATATAGAAGTATTAAATATATGGTTGTTAGACAGTTTTTTTTAATTGACTGTGACTACCATTCTACTACAAGTAAAAAATATAATATTAATTTTGGTCGAAAAAAGTGTAAATGCTATAACGAAGAAGTCAATTACAAAAACTTTCAAACTCAATTTAAGCTTTCCTTTTTCTCCCTATCTAACTAACCGAAATATGACAAAAAGAAGCATGAAATCTACCATTTTCGTTTACAATTTTCAGCCAATAGGATACATATAAAATTGCATACTGTTGCTACACCATTTTAATATGGAGTTAACTTTTGCGTCTAAAAAAAATAATTTGAAATACAGAGGAGAAAAAGGAAATGAGAAATGTACGGCGGAAATTAAAACTTTAACAAAGCACGATAACGTAACCGCAATTAGGGTTGTGTAGATCAGGATATGTTTGTATCGGGGAGCCCATATCCGCTCCTTCCTCAGAAACAATGCTAACATATCCACCACCGAGCGACATTGAAACCGAATGGAGCCGAATTGAATTTGTCCAAATAGCAAAAAATAAAAACATTTTCAATATTCGTGTTTAAGAATGTATATTTTCTTCGATAAATGTATTACAACTTTGAATTAAAAAAACCTTAAATAATGGAAGAACAATGTCGTATGAATTCGTAAAAGTACTTCGAACTATGGAAGAAATAGATTTCGTCTTATTTTATGTACTTTTTGGCTTTCTAGGAATAAAGTGAAAATTTGAGATCATCTCAAAAGTGTTAACTTAAAGCTCAGTGCGTTCCAGGACTCTGGTGTTTCTTCACCAAGGACGCCAAACTCCAAAATGCTGCTGCACGTGCCCCAATTCACGCTGACGTTTTCGTTCGAAAATTTGATGACGTATTTTCAGCAGGATATCGCGTTTGCCTTGATTGTTTTGGAGTGAGTGACACATGGTAGCATAATTTGTGGCAGGTGCCTTTTTATCTTGGAGAACATGGATGGTCGCCGGTATTATCGAAGTTCGATCTGTGCTCGTGAGTCGTGACACAGTTTCCCTTTCCGGCGATTCGTGAGACCGCTCGTATTTTGAAAGCTCATTTGGATTATTCTTAGTTGTGGTTGTTGTTTCTGGCAGGGTTTGTTTCTTGAAACTGCTTTTCTGCAATTCAAAGGAAATACGTTTTTTTAAACACTTCTCCACTCTTTCCAATTGCGGGTTTTGACCAACATTTCTTTGCGATTTCTCCGCCAGAAATTTGCACAACTGTAAAATGTGCTCTGCCCTAAGGGGTGCCTCTTTTTCCTCCTCGAACATTATCCCGTCGATTGGCAATTTTCGCCGTTTCGTCTTTGCTATTGTCAATTCCATTTGGGTATCCTTGGGCTTCAACAGCTTATACATTATTCCCATTTAATTGAAACTTCGACGAAGTCTTAACTCCTCAAAATCTCCGCACCGACTGTCGAAAATTTCACTCACACCACAATCCTTATATATTCCGAAACACCACTTCAATTGAAATTTTCCCGCTTGAAATCTTCGGTTTTCTCACATCGACTTATCGGCCGCGTCATTAGCTGCTGCAGACTAAAGCATGTTCTTTTTTGGAAGAAAATTATTATTAAATTTTATGAAATGTTGAGTGGCAGCATTGGGAAACACATGTTTTCTTAACGCTAAAAATAAACAAACTCGAGCCAGTGGCGGTGCACGTAGGTCACTAGAACCTACTATTAAAAATTGCAATTTACTAAATGTTTGAGGAAAGCTGTGTATTTTGTGAGTTTTACGTGTGAACCGACGATATGTTCCAGTCAATTTTAATAACACATTAGTATTGTCTTTACATATAAGCCAACGTCTAGACTCTAAAGATAGTACAATATATACAATATATACATAGGGGGCTATCTTCAATATTCTGACGAAGGAAGCCGTAGAAAGTTTCATTGCGTGAATGCGCCACTGTTTCAGGCTTCGCTGTGGCGCATAGTCGCTGAATGTTTATTTCTACATGGTTATGTTGTTTTGTCATCCTCATCGTGATCAGCATCAGCAGCGTCCATGGTTACGCTGCTGTTCTAAAAATAGGTCCTGGGAAGACACTTTGCGCGCTCATTTTACGATGTTCTAATAATGATTTTACTGCACTTCCACACACAAGAACTGCACTTGAACCCGTGAGCCATATTTAAAACATTTCGAGCACACTGCAACAAAAAAGAAAGAAAATCGCTCTTAAGTATTTTCCGAAACTGTTTCGATGACTCTATTTTTAGCTTCATGGGAATATTAAACACATGTTCTTGCTGCATACATTCTTTAGTATTGCATTAAACTAATTTTTTTTTCGTTGTTATTTATTTTTATTTATGAAACTGAACTGAAATTTTCATTTGTCGTGTCGTAAGTACTTTTGTGCTGCGAGCTGCAATTGAAATTCCTCGTTTTCTTTAAACATTTGGAGATAGGCGCACGTGAAGGAGCGTGTTGGCGCTTTCAATTGGCTGTAGCGGGTTGTTATTTTATCCTTTATACTTTCAAATGGTAGTTTTCCATTTTGTGGATATTATTTTCCCACAATTTCCTAGTTGCAGTGGTTGGCTGTAATCAAGTATCTCTGAAATATTTTGTGTATCCTCTGGTGACCCCTTAGGCGTCATTTAAGAAGCGATTACACGATACGCCCTCTGCTCACTACAACTAAAACTGTAAATTAGAAATAATTTGCTAAAAATGACAATTGACCCATTATTGACCTGTTTTCGGATAATTTTTTTAAGTTCGAATTTGTAATGCTAACCGCTTCTTGAGGCAAAAAAAGTTTTTGGAAATTTTGAGTTTGATTTTTGGCTCCTCCATTGTTGTAATGTTTTCTGTGATTGATTCCATTATTTATATTTACAAACTAGCTTATAGCCAGCTTCGCTCGCAATAATTTTGTATTTTCCCTCTGCCCATTCACCACCCAGCACCAAAAACAAACTTTCAACAAAATTCTTTCAAAAGGGCCCGAGTTATACCCTTATATGGGGGCGTCAGAAATTGGTGTACCATGCATTTTCATAGTCTCTGCATAGTCTCAGCACCCAGCACCAAATTCCAAATTTCAGCGAAATCCAATAAAAAAGAATCCGAGTTACAGAGCTTTTACAAATTTTTGAGCTTAGCAGTGGGCGGGCCACAAATGGATTTATATAGATTTTATTGAGAAATTTTACAACAATTTGAGCAATATACAATACACTTAGACGTTTATTGTTTGATAAAGCAATCTACATACGATTCCCCAAAAACGTTGGAAAATGGGAAAATGCACTTTTTGAAAAGCCATTTTTCTTCTTTAAAGATAATTCCGAAGAAAAAAATTTCAATGGATTCTATTTTAGTTGTTTAAATAGCCTTTCACCCTATGTGATTGACAGCGTGTATGTGTTTTAATTTTTTACTATTCCAAAAACGTTTAAGTAGCATTATAACAACAACACTACCCACAATCAGTTGAATTCTTTATTTCCAAATTGGTCCTTATGTTGTTGAAAGTGATTCTATTAACGGCACACAGGCCTATTTATAGTGTTTACCGCTCACATATCATTACAATGCAAAGCTGGGCATTAACTAGTTAATTAGTTAATTAACTAAGTTGAATTTTTGGTTAACTTTTAACGTTTAACGTTGAGGTTTACATCGTCAGGATGTTTATTTTCCATTTCTCAAATTTCTCAAAATGACAAAAAAAAAAACTGAGAATGGCCTGTGATACTTCATTCGTTTCATTTTTATTAATTATTCAAATAAAATTTGTATGCCTATGAATATAAATAAATTGTTGCATACACGAAATTCCGCTTTCGATAAAAAGTTTTTAGCATTTATTTTAAGGCAAATTTGCATATAGAAGGCTGAAACCGATCGGAAAAAGGGTCTGTGAGTGCAGGCATTCAATTGTGTTTTTTTATTTAATTTAACTTTTATTGAAGTTAACTTTTAAATTTAACGAAGTTAAATTTTTGATTACCTATTGAAGGATTAACGAAGCTAAATTCTCGATTAACTATGCCCAGCTATGATTACAATGTTTTGAGTAATCTCAGAGTATTCCGAGTAGAATTTGAAACATATGTGGGCTGTTTTTTTTTTTGTTATTTGTGGTGCTCGGTGGCAATGAAGCATCGAGGATCCGCTCTGCAGCATGTTTTATGGCCGTTTGAATTGTTTAGAATTTTGTAATAAATAAATGAGAATTATTTTTGGAAATTGTATGGTACAGTATGGAAAATTCAAAAATAAATAAATTATTTTGAAACAAGTGAAAGCATTGGTTTTTGCAAAATTATATATGTAAATAATAAAATATGTTTTTAACATAAATTGCCAACACAGTTACATAGTTTGGAATATATTATTTATACTGACCTTTTGCAATCATTTCAAACCATAACCACTTTGGAAAGCGTTGTTGAATTACGTGTGATCCAAAAATGAAATTGATCTTTTAACAAATGTAAATAAACCTGCTCTTAAATTACACATGGTTAAGTTCCAGATTTCAAGTTCACCATGTTCTTTGAAATTAAAAAGTAAGGAGAGTAATTTAAAAATTTGTCAATTTCGACTCTCCTCCTGAAACAATTTGGCAATGTGCAGTGTCAGGTAATAAACGCATTTCCCAAATAAACCATTGGCGGCGCAGTGTTGCCCTGTCACATTTCAAACGAAAAAAAGGGAAATTCTTGAAAAAAATGTACAGAAAGTAGCAAGTTCTGATGAACTAGACCTAAACTGAAGTAAATTTACTAAATGATTTACTAGTGAAGAACTTGGACGTTATCTAAGTTTTATATGAAGTAGTACTTGGAAGCTTGAAACTAAATTAATGAAATTTACATAAATATTACACATTCACACTTTCACACGCCACTTACTCAACCACACACAGCCGGTTGATATTTGTTTGAGACATGACGGCAGTTAATGTGCGAAATGACGGCTAGACAGACTGACACCGCTTGATCGACTCAGGAGGTGATGCTGATCAAGAATATACGGTTAAAGAGAGAACTGTCATAAACACTACTACCTTATTAAATATGCTTTGATTACTACCCAATACTTGATAGTGCCTCATACACTGGACAATTCGTGATGTTACATTCAGCGAACTCGACTGTCAGCACAATTACAGAATTGTCTCATCGCGTAAGTTAAGTAGCATTCCCACTGTAGCCCTTCGATGACATACACTTGTCAAATTTACAAGCCTGTTTTCGTGTTTCTTCTTGGTGTTTGTTGCAGGTGGAGCACTACTTGGCGCTACCGAGAAACCACCACGAAGCGATGTGACTGTAAAAACGGGCGATTCCCACGATTGAAATCGTCGTCGAGACTTCGTGGATGTGTTTGTTGTTCTTATTATCGTATTCACACACACAACAGATGTCAGTACACAACTCGCGATTCGTCTCATAATTTAGCTTTTTGCTAAACTTTGGCTTGCGTGGCCGCGCGTGCACATATTTGCTTTGTGAGTGTGTTCTTCTTCGTTAGGTTTTTCATATTATTTTTGATTACCACCCACCGCGGCACCGCACATGTCTGCTCTTACTGACGGAACTTCTGTCTTAAGTAATCATTATTGTTAATTTTGTCACAGGTGCCTTGTCGCAGCTTGGCTTTCTACTGTGAATTGCGGGTCATGTAGCAATTGAAATGGCTGATGCTATTTAAATTGCTGCAATTCCGATTGTAGTGAAGATTGCCTTGACATAATTTTATTGAGTTTCCTTGTTTAACAAATTATTTCATATTTAGTCAAACAATTCTCAAATTAAAACGTTTGTCTAATTTGACTAGGTCGTTTAAGACTTAAGTATACTGAGTCTGCGATTAAAGATGAAAGCCTCCGACAACTTTATTGAATTATAAAGTGGATTGTTCTTTTTTCTCAAACAACATTTTTTTTAAAAAACATTTAGCGTTTTTAACGTTTAATATGTAGTGCTATATCCATTTTTCCCAAGCTGAAAAACAAGTTCAAAATGATATGTTTTTTTTTGTGGAAATTGCACATCTAACGACACATCTAACTACGGTGGGATAATGATCGGAACACAACGGATAAGACACAAAAGTAGCATAATTTGTTTTCGTTGAATTTTTAATAACTGTGACAGACATTTTTTTGTACTGATTGAAGTTGCAAAAATTCCCTTTTTTTCTTTATACAAATTGGAAATTTTCCTCAAAATTTTTACCAGTTTATATAAAATGCAATTGGCATAAAAATATTCTTTTGTAAAAAATAATATTGCGTTGTAAAAAAAAAAATGTTGGAAAAAAATATTTTACTGTACCGCATATTTTTTTGGAAATGTGGCATATTATATGCCACACTGGCCACACTGGCGACAAGCACAGCACATGCAGTATATAAAACGGACAAAGTTTACATGAAAGAAAGAAAACTGGGACCATACAGAGAAATTGCACTAAACAAGTTTGTTACATTAGTAATATTATGGATACACTAACAACAACAACAATAACAATAACAATGTTTTTTTTCATGCCGCAATTACCGCTGACGAACTGCGGTTGAAGTTGTCATCTATTTACGGGTGAGACGCATATGACGGTAGTCATCTGCTTCACCGCTTCACAGATTTACAGATACCCCGCACACTGCATTTCATTTCATTGTCGGCGATCAGCCGTAAAAGGAATGCATGGGAAAATCTCGGGTAACTCTTCCGGTGCTGGGAACAAACTGAACTGAGGTGTTGTGAACATGAATGAAGGAAAGGTGCGCACTGATATTAAGAGAGAAGGTTGTCATTAGTGTCATTACAGATTAAGTGCTAACAATTTCGAATTGACACGATAACGGCTCGCAATTCATTAAGCTTAACGTGTATTGCAACGCAAAATACCGAATCGGAATCGGTGAAAGTTTCTATCGAAATTTTTCCGCAATGGAACATTTACCCCAACAATAGACGTGGGAGAATTTTCGACCCTTCGATTTGGAGCACTTTACCGCACAATCTACACAAAAGTGCTCTTAATTTATAAAAGCAACATCAAATGCAGGTCGCCAATTGCGACAGTCAAGAGTTAATATCGAGCACATGCGACGCTTGCCGTCGTTTGGTCGTTTCGTGTAGTGGTGTCATGGGAATTAACAGTGGAGACTGCACCGCCTTAAGATGCCTCCTCACGCCACAAGCCGTCCGTGTCAATTCTGGCAGCAGTTTCACGATTCTGATTGTTTTAGACTGGTTGTGTTGGGCGCTATTCGCGTACTGCGCTCCGCAATTAGTTTTTCTTTTTATACCCTACACCAGTGTCAGGCGAAAACGAAAGCGCGCACACAAAAAAGTGGTGTACTGTAGGAGGTTACTACTGAAAGTAGTGTTTAGATAGATGTATACTTACTGTCCACTTCTAAACCACGAGGGATACACATATATCTAAACCAGATTGAAATGCAATTCAGGAAATGCATCAAAAGTAAAAATTTCATAAAATAATTTTTCCCACTTTTTATGTTCAAAAAGTGCACTGTGCGTCGCCAGGGAATGACCAAAATTAAGTGAATTGCGCACGCGTAGCAACACTGCTGACTTAAGTCGTTTACATTAAAGGCCGCGATACTATCATCGCAGTAGCAAGAACGACAACAACCGCTAGCGATCGTCGACATAGCCATCGTCGTGGTTATTTAACGCTTTTTGAGATCGCGCGCGTGCAGCTTTGGCAACCGTGGGAATCTGAGGTCCGGCACAATCCCAAAACCATTCCCAGCAAGCCCACAATGACGAAAGGCGAAGGCATATAACAACACCAACAACTGCGCAAGCAGCAGCAACTACAGCAGCACCATCAACTAAAGACTAAAACTGAAATTGCTACGTACTCTTATTCTGTCTGAATTGAAATTGGATGCGAATCAAATTGTAAGCCGATTTCAAAGGCAGCTGATCTGTTAACTTTTCCTTGTAATGTTGGTGTCGCTACTGGATGGATAGGACAGGCAATTAAGTTGCGGAATTGTGGGTTTACTCGTTAAATGGAGTCCCGAATTCAATTGGAAATTACGAAAAATTACTAATTTGCGAAAAGAATAATAAAGCTAAGGGGTAAAAAGTGACAACAAATGGGTACAAAATGGAACATAATTCCATTAGTCATCATCATGTGCGGTGTAATAGAGAAAGTTTGAAATTGACAAATTTTCCTTTGACATTTTGCTTTGTCGTCTGTAAAAATGTTTGTCCTATAATGATCGAGTTTCCAAAAACTCTCAGGGATTGTAATACCTAATTACGTTGCAGCATTATAAGAAAGATTCGTTTCGTCAGCTGTCGCGGCACAATCGCGATGTCAACCGATAAGCAGAAATCCACAGACACTAACCAGCCTTGAGGCTGGGTCGCATGCGCTTTGGCGTATTGGCTTTTATGAATGAACAAGCAATGTGAAAGCACAGCGTGAATTGTAATGTAATCGAGAAGCCATTGAATTGGCTTTCCTGGTTGTCTGCTCTGCAAAAAAAAACGAACACTTTGTTGGTTCGCGCTATTATTAAAGGAGGGATAAAACAAACAAACGAAGAAAAATTCAGATTCAAAAGTAGATTGGGTCGCTCAAAGGAATGTCTAGAATTGAAATGTTCACTTTCATAGCGGATTAAGTCCATACGTGGAATCAAAATATAAATTCACAAAGTTCTTAAGAAACGTACATATGTATGTACTTACACGCAGAGAAAAAGTATGGTTGTTAAAATCATATTTCAATGGATTTTATCATTCAATGCGATCAATATATGATTGTCATTATCATTATTGAATATCCAATCATATTATATTATTGCCTGTATATATTATGATCTCTGAAATCATTCGCTTTGTCCCCCCAACCATCAATGATCGCTACAATTATAATATTATTTTAGCAAAAATGGTATGATTCTGATATGAGTCCATACATGCACTTAACACGTAATGGAACTGCACACACCAATTGTTGAATGAGTGATTCCTACACTACTCGCCGCTACCCTACGAAACGGCGAACGAAATAAATATTCTATATCCTGACAAACTTCATGAGTAAAAAAGGATATGCGGAATACGAGAAGCAGAAAACTTTAGACAAGCAGAATTACTGCGGTAACGTAGTCACAATAAATCAATTCCACACTTCTTCGTGCACATGCTCGTATTATGATAATTCATGTAATTTCACGCGACACGTTATACCAACTAATTTTCATAACACGCAGTTGATCGTCAGCGAAGAAGAGCGCCACTGAGCATCGCACTTGTTGCAGCCGTTTCCCACGCTACGAGTCTTTTTCTGTGTAGACTGTCACAGTTCTTCCATTCTGTTTGTTGTCCCCCGAAAGGGGGCACACCTCGAGCAACACAGTACTTTTTATGACTCTCTGCAGTACATGTGCGATCGGTGGCAATCGCTTGAGACTACAATAAACTGCGCCGCGTCACCCGGCTTTCATCATACAAATGTCAATGTGCTTCTGTTGTTGTAATTTTTTTAGTATGCAGAACCCGACAGTTTTGCAGCAAACGTGCCCGTAGCGTTTTTATCTGTGATTTACGAATGCCGCACGAGTTAACACGCATGTGTCAACATCAGAGTTGGAATTGGCAAGGCGGAAACATTTGCATACTAGTGAAGCAGCCAGAAAGAAAGGTGAGATTATTATTTAATAAATTTCAAAATTCAAATTTTGTTTGAAATGCATGTGTTAAGCCGCGTTTACACAGCCAGAAACTTCGTTCGAACGAAAAAGTATCCTAGATAACTGAACACATGCAACATCGTCAGATTGTGGAATTACATAATAATTATATTCGGATTCCGCACTTTAAAAAAAGCAAAAAAAATAAAAATTGTCTGAAAATTAATTTTTTGCGTTCTCGGGAAAATGGAGCGTACTGGAAACATTTCGTAATTATATTTGGATTTAGCGTGTCAGGATACTTAAGAAACTATGTGTTAGTATTAAACGAAAGTACTGTCGAGCAGAGGTATGTTTCACTGGAATTAGACCCATTAGACCAACATTGTTTTATTTTTCGTACTTTTTGGGAATACATAGAACAAACTGCTTTGCACAGTAGTATCGGCAAATAGTACAAATAATACATTCTAGCTAATTCTTTTTTTTTCATTAAAAAGCAACTTCCTTAAAAACAACTTCCGTCAAATAACGGTAAAATTAAGTTGAAATACGTCAAACTGAAGTCGTCAACTTTGAAATAAAATATACAATCGCAATTGAAATTGCACCGCTTCAAAATAAAAATTGGACAATTTTGAAATAAAAATGCACGACCTCAAAATGAACTCAACAATTTCAAAATAAGTTCGATCCATTTTGAAATATTGGTCTTTCTATGATATCTTATCCGTTTTGCTTAACAAATCTACCAAATGACGTTTTCTTAAGGCCAAATTGACGTTTTTGTGTCAGCATAACCTGGCAACACTGTCCAGGAGTCGAATCAAATTTAAGCACTTAGTGATTTTCTGTTTTGATTCGACTTATGAACTTAATCCACCATGGAACTCGGCGCCTCAATTCTCCACAGGATGAGAGGGAAAACACATTCTGCTTTGTGCTGTGTCGTTTTTGCACTTTTTCACGAGTGTTATCCGATTAAGATGAAACTTAGAGACAATCATTTTTAGACCCAATACAACATTTTAAGGGGGCGCCTCAATGCAAAATCGAAAAAAAATGTCTGGGCTACCTTACTCTACATATTCAATTTAACAATTTTATCATATTGTAAAAAAAAAATCACCTTACAAAGTGGCCAAACAATCTTAATACTCTAGCACCTCTAGCTCCTGCAACTACCAGATACAATTTCTAGTTATTATTATTTCTGAGGCAACACTGAGATGCTGAGATGAGAAAATGCTTACGGGGCTTAAATATATGAGCTCTACTGCAGTCGCTGTGACTATTGCTGTTTTGGCTGCATGTTCAAAACACAACACTATTTTTGTATTTACTATCGAGTGAGTGGAGATACAGCAGAATAAGTGATATCCAATCCAGTGAACACGTTGTATGGTACGATCGTGAGAACTGATACACCTACTACGATTTGGTCAATTGGCAGGGTGTCGTGAATCATTTAATACGAGAAAGTAATGAAATTGTCTGTGACTGTTAAAATACATACTATGCAGATAACTTGCAAACGGGATGGCCATTCCGAAATATTTTATTCATAATAAATGATCAAGAGTGACTTCTCATGCTATATATTTTTCTTAAACTATTTAAGAACCTTCCGGATTCTAATTTTTGCTTGGAAATGCAATATAGTATATTCGTAAATATTCACAAAAAACGAATAGCTAAACTGTTTGTTTTTTTTGACTGCTTTTGCCTGTTTTTCTGTAACATCCGCTGTTGTCGTTATCTGCAATTCGAAGCAGCCAACTATCCCACGGGGCATTGTCGCGTTTGCCACTGCAAACCAAGATCTTCCTCCTCCAGTAGCAACATAAACAAAAAAACAAACAATAACGAGATTAACGCATTGCCTACATTTTCTCATTTTATTCGCAGTTTTGTTTATTTATTATTTCAACACTTCCACAACCTGAAAAAAGAACTAAAGTCAACCAAATAAAAACGGTTCGATCTGCCACACACACACACACACACACCCGTATATCATACTTTGTCATTAAAGTTCGTCGTGCTTCTCCTGCCGCGCTGCTGATGATGAGTGTTGTGCTTCGTGCATCATTCATTCATGCCGAATTGAAGCGATCCCATAATTCCATTCATGCAATTCGCTCCTGAAGCTAACACCGAGCTGGTCACTCCAATGGGCGCCGTCTATTAAAGACGCTGATGCTCAGATAAGACTTTGTTGTTGACATTGCCCTCTGCTCGCCTGCTCGCCCTGCTCGCCCCAACTGCGACAAGAAACAACGATCGCTTCGTCACCAAAGAGAGCGTGGCATGGCATAAGAGCGAAAGATTTCTAGAATAAAAATTGTGTTTATCTGTTTGTTGACGATCATTTTTAACGAGTACGTGAATGGGTTAAGACGTTGCCTATTGGACACGCGCATAAAACTGCTGCCAGTAGTACTATGTGAAGTTGCAAAGAGATCTTTAAGAAATAAATTATAAATTTGAGCAACACAAGTTGCCTAAGTTGCCTAACCATTGTGAATGCAAGTGTCAAGAATAATGGCTCCCAACCATCACTTCATGATGAATTCGTTGCCGCTAGAGCCGGTCTCGCGTACATATCAATATCGCAAGATCATGAAACCCATGTTGGAACGGAAACGTCGCGCCAGGATTAACAAATGCCTAGACGAACTGAAGGATCTCATGACAGGCACATTACAGGCCGTAAGTTTTGTACAATTTCAAAATGATGGTGGTCTATTATCGCCTTCTGAGCTTTTACTGCGAAAATCTTTAAAAAGCACATTAAAAAAATTATCAAAATAATTTAAATTATAAAATAAGTTCTTGGTACTTACTCGAAAGCTTCCCAAATGTTATATTTAAAAAATATCCGAGATGCGGTAGTAATGCCTCAAAAAAGATGAACTTTGACGTTCGGAGGCGGCATTAGACTCCACTTCTAATGACTTATAATGCTTATAATTATAGTTTCTCTTCAACTATTTTAGGATGGTGAAAACGTTTCGAAACTGGAAAAGGCAGACATACTCGAACTAACTGTACGCCATCTGCACCGCTTACGTGAGAACAATGCACTCTTTTTACGCACCAATGAGACACTGAATGTGGATAAATTCTGGGCTGGCTTCCAACACTGCGCCTCTGAAATTTCGCAGTTTCTCGGCAAATACGATCACAATGTTGGCGGTGATTTAATCAAGCACATTGCCAGCTACGTACCAAATATGGTGTCTGCACTAATCGCAACAAGCCCAACAGCAAATGCAGCGAATTACCAAAGATTTTGCACAGCTATGTGCGAATTTCCATCCAAGACGGCCACGGTCAAGGAACCTACAACCGAGACGCCTATAGCTGGAATGCATATTTCTGAAATTCCATGTGTAGCGGCTAAATCAATGTTAGATCCGTATGGCAGGGCGAAAATGGAGGTGGACGGAAGAGTGTGGCGGCCGTGGTGATGTCCAACAATCCGTCCTAAACATAAGTATTATAATTAAAAAAATGGAATTTTTCAATTTGTAAATATCGTGACAACAAACGAATGAAACGAACGAAATGCATGGATAAAGCTTTATATATGTACAAAACCAGAAGGAAGTGTTATATTTGTGTACACTCAGAAAAAAAATACTTTTAAATTTGGTCAATAGGATACATTACTATTGCGATAGTAGGCGAAACGAATTGAATTAATAGTAAAAACTAATTAAAATCCGTGTTTAATCAGTTTTTAATATTAATTCAATGTCTACTATTATATTGGTAGTAAGGGTATTCTATTGACCAGATTAAATAGTATTTTTTCTGAGTGCAGAGCAACTGTTTCAGAAAACTTTTTGTAACGTTTTTCTAGATTTTTTTTGTTAATTTATGTGAAACAAAAAAATGTTTATGGTCAGCAGTGGTGATATTGATCAACTCAAAAGAACTCATTCTCATCTTGCTTACATTTTTTTTTTATTGAAATTGATGTACATAGATTCCCGAGTCCATGTTTTGGGCTGTAAAACAGTGCTAACAGTTTACCCACACAAGACAAGCTGTCTTCCTAAATAGTGTTTTCAATTGCAAACATTTTTCGGCGCTGTACAGATGAAATGTTGCATGGAAAGTTGAACCCACTTACCAAAATACGTCTATTTTCCCTCATGCAGGGACAGCTACTCCAAATGCAATTTTTTTAAATGAAAAATTTAAGTGTTTGAATGGTTAACTTTTATATTTATTTAATTTATGCAATAGTTTGAATCGATTTAATTGTTTTCGGATTCCAAAAATATTTCAAAATAACACATATTCGTAATATAAATGGTGTCGGCAATTTTGTAGTTTACTCTCATTTCGCTCACAAAATATTTAATATTCCCATTTATCGATAACAAATGTTACGCCGCTATATAAGCCATGTTACCAAAAAATTCCAAAAATCTTACAATTAAAATCTTCCAAAAGTTTTAAGTTTGTTGGTTTCAATATATATTCTGGTGTAAGCTTCATTCAATACAATGTTATTTATTGTATTTGCTTCATTTCATTTAGGTTTTCATTTCATCTGATTTTTTCCAATAAACTAACCAAGTTTGCTATCAAATAATATTGCTTAAATATATTTAGGCCTGATTTCCTTTAACTCACAAAATATATTTTATTTCCTTTAATTTTATCATTTTATTAGATTAAACATTAAGCAATAAACTATATAATTTTACCTTCAATGTACTAAATTTTTTTTTGTATTTCGGTGTATTTCTCATTGGTTTCTCGCTTACAACTAGACATTTTGTATGTACAGAAGTTTTCGGTAGACTTTTTATATAAGTAGTTCATAAATCTGAAATATTTTCTATTTTACTTATCTTAGTTGTATTTTAGATAAATCTGATGTGGTAAATTGCTAGCGTAAAGTAAGCGTTGAAATTGATTGTTGCAGCTAATTTTCTTTTAGTAATACTAAGTTCAAGTTTTTTTAATATAGGTTTTTAATTGTAGAAGAATTCCAGTGAGGATGAAGGCATGCAGAAATGTGCTTAGGATATGCTTTAAGCTACATAAAGTCAAACTAAAGAGATTATTTACTGTGTTTTTTACATTTTTTTTCGAAGTTCATTTTTGTTTCACTGAAAGTTAAGTTAAAAGTATTATTTAGTATTTATTTAATTTAGTACGCGGTCAAATAAATTCTACCAAGTATGCGATTACAAGAAACGAATTTTCTTGACATTTATCCCTTTTATATATGAGGCGCTCAGTTCTATAGCGCCTTAAGTTCATATGTCGAATTAAAATGGAAATTTGCCAAGTGTGTAAAGAAACCTATCTCCTTAGTGAGTTTTATCTTTGATTCGACGACTGAATGTAATTCACTAATTGCAAATTCAGAAAACTTGTGGGTAGATGTCTCAAATAACGTCGGTAATATGTACTGCTATTTGAGTATGAAACACGGTGTAACTAAGCATATAAGTATAATACGAGTAATTCGCAGTGTTTGGCTAACCAAAAATTAGACCAGTTGTTAGTTAGCCAGCCGTAGCTGAAACCGAAAATTGGATGGTCAACATGTTTACAGTCCAGAGGGAACATGTTTACAGTCCAATATTTCTATCAGCAACATCCACATGTCACCCTAAATGCACACTAGCAAATATTGGATGGCCATCCAGACAACCAGTTTTGCTAGTGTGCATTTAGGGTGACCTGTAGATGTTGCTGATAGAAATATTGGACTGTAAACATGTTCCCTCTGGACTGTAAACATGTTGACCATCCAATTTTCGGTTTCGGCAACATATTTCGGGTAATTTAAAAATCAATTGTTTTTAATGTTTAGTTGTAAAATAAAAACCGCTACGGCGGTTTAGCTAATGGTTGGGTACACTTTTTTTTTTAACATCTACCCGACATAAATTCCTGGCAGTACATATTACAGACGCCATATTTTTACATTTTGGCAGCTGTTAGTCAGCCACGCTCACTTACTTACAGTTCTTATAGACTGATCTGAGCGATCGTTGCTTATCCAGATAAACAATTTAATTAAGAAACCATACCTCCAAGATCTTGGCTCTGAGAACACAATATGCAATAAAAGTGAATGAAATTTTACAAGTTACAATGTTTTTGAATATTTTCAAATATAAAATATATAAAAGGAAAATTTAAGGGGAAAGTCGATGAAATTGTTATGTAACACAAGTTTTCGAATTTTTTCGGGGGGACAATGTATTTGATAATATAGACGGAGAAACTTTAAAATTGATTTACTTGAAATATTCTTTAGGCTACATAGCGCCTTCATCCAATTGCCCCTTCAATGTATTCATTCAAATTTGGAATGCAATAACTAAAAAAAATTGCTCAAGCATTAAGCAAAACTTTTGCTATACATAATTTGATAAATCAGCTGTAGTTCGTTTATTAATTAAAAGCCAATCTCGAAAAGTATCGGAAGCAGTTTTAGGCACGCAGAAGAGCAATTTCTCATACACAACTAATCAGAGAAAAATCAAAAATTCTACCTAATTGAAAAGAACAAATCTTAAGATATTTGAATTAAATTGGTTAAGTTTCTAGACATTTGCAAAATTCTTGTTTACAGAAGGGAGGCAATAGTACAATAAATGTTTATTTAAAACTACTTGCTTTGTATTTGGTTTGCGGGAATATACTTTCAAGTTCGGTCGATTAAGTATATTCGTTAAATAAATAAAGCTGAACCACATATAAAATAGAAATTATTTTAGAATGGTGATATTTTGGGGTTGAAAAAGAGTTCCAGTTGGATGTGTCTTAGAGTGTTCGATTAAGTACAATAGTTGTAAAATGAGTGTTTTTTTCGGAAAGTAAGGTGTAATAATAAAACTGTATCTAAGAGAAACGTGCAAGAATTCGATAAGTGGTTTTATAAAAAAGTCATGCCAAAATGTTGAAAATATTATATAACAACTTTTTTACTAAACATACATACACAACTCACTTCAATTACATTAAAAAAAAACAGAAAACAAATAAAAAACCCTGTTTGGATTTTTTACCAAAAATCAACATCAGCATGCTATATCAGGAGACACTGTTCGATTATTTTGTCATGGGATAAGGGGAATATGAAAAGAAAATCGAAAAAATACTGTGGTCGGTGAAGACTTTGCCAGCAAAAACATATTTTTGTTAAAATATGCTTTAATTGGCTGTATTGAAATCATTCGTATTGAAATCATTCGGTTTTCCCCGTAATTTATTTAAATGTAAAAGATTTGAAAGAGTTTATTATTTGGTGATCAGTGCATCTCATGCCAGCGATTTCTTTTCTGTGCTTAAGTAGGTAAGTTTTTCCGAATTCGTACAATTTATATCAAATTTGAGAAAAAAATGCAAAGAAAAACGTTGTATTGAAGTGAGTCTCTTCATATGCACCTACTAAAATTATAAAAATTTGGAAAAAATTCAAAAACATTTTTTTTAAATAAGTAAGCAATCAACGTTGAACGGCTAAAAGCTTGTAGTAAAACCTGTCGATTTCGGTTTAATTTTGAAATATTTTTTCTGATCAATATTTTTGTTTTATGAAAAGTAAAGCGGTTCTAACATACATATGATTGTGACTGTATATTTTCATACGGCAACATTCGAACATGACCCTTAACAACAACGCTTAATTCTACTAATATGAAACGGTTTGTATTTAAAAAGCGATTTCGAATATTTTAAATTGGTGTTAATTTTCATAACATTTTTTCTTTTTGCAGTATGGCTTGTGGGGCGGGCTTGTGGTTGTACTCTGTTGCAATGCGAGTAAACCGAAGCCATTGGCATTTTTTTTTATTGATTTGAAGCTGGCTATGCAAGTACCTAGTGTACCTACTCGTATGTAAGAAAGTGTTTCGAAAATAGTTGCTTGTAAAATGCACCTTTGTATTCGACCCTATGTAATGTGTGTAAAATGTATGTCTGTTCAATAATGTTTATGTTGAAATTTTACAGTGTAGTGGTGGTTGTCACATGGTTTTTGTCAACATTGAGCTTGTTTTCATTTGTAAGCTTTTCTACTGCTTCCTCGCCATTTCGGTTCACTACATCTAATTGTGTGATTTTCTATGCTGATTCTCTGAATTGATTTTGATTTTATACGGATGGTATTTGTATTTGTATTTGTATTTGTATTTGAAGTTTGAATTGTATTTGGCTTGTTTAATCTTGGGCAGAATTAAACTAAGACTCTTTTGGTTAATCACCACCTAAACTTAACGCCTGAACTATACGTGGATCAGCTTTACTACCCTCACGAAATTCTTCTAGTGTTAAACGATCATCGTGATTTTTGTCCATTTGATCGAAGATTTTGTCCACGCGTTTCTGAGGTGTGTTCTCATCCTCGGTTTGTGGCGTTTGCCCCTTAAACGAGTACAAGTTATGAGGCTCACAAAATTAAAAACAAACCGATTGCCAAACGAAATGCATTTTACTTACCACCATCTGGTAGATTGCATCTACTATATTGTACATTTCCTCTCTGGTTATATAGCCGTCGTTGTCCACGTCATACAGTCTGAAAGCCCCTGAAAATGTGCAAAGTTGTGCAATAATATTCGGGGCCCAGCAGAAACCACCAAAGAAGCTTAATACTCACAATGCAATTTCTCATCCAAATTTCCGCGCGATGTAATCGAAAGTGCCCTAATGAATTCCTCGAATTCGATTGCCCCATCCTGCGAAGACAAATAAGGACCAAGCACCAAAACGAAAACGAAAACGAAAACTCAATTAAAATGGCCAAAATAAAATATTCGCCCTAGCAATGACATAAACTAAATACTTGAGTGTATTAAAATACTTTACTTTATCAATGCCCAAACACCACCCTGTACTTACTTCGTTCTCGTCGAAGACGCGAAACACCAGCGATGCAAATTTGCTGGGATCTCCTTGCGGGAAGAATTGCTTGTAGATTTTAATAAAACCCTGTTAGGTACGAAAACAAAAAGAAAAAAAAAAGAAAAAGAAAAAACAGAAGTAATACACACACAAAGACGAATGAAAATGTGAATGCCAGCAGAGTGTGGCGCCATGTTGTTGCTGTTGCTGGAAATGCCGTAACAACAACAAGGCAGCAATAAACAACAACGCCAACAACAACATTACATGTAATCCAAGCATACTTTTGGGCGCTCTAACTTGTGCATGGGCGTCGCAAAACACATTTATGCGTCAAACAACAACATTGAGTTATGAAAACATTAAAAAAAACAAAGCAAACTGATACGATTACGACTAAACAATACAACCCAGTTCGGAGAATTTCGAAAAATTCCCTATAGAAATTATACGACGGCGAGTCTAGTCAGTTTTGCATATTTCCCGCTTTGGTTTTCTTTGCCACATGAATATGTATGTATGTAGGCATGTTCATTTGTCGTTGTTGTTGTTGCTATTTTACTTGAAAAAACATCGAAACACTTACTTGTTCTGTGAGTAAACCGTTCGGACAGTCTTTGAGAAAACCTTTGTGCCTAGTTACAATGGAAGGAAAGAAGAGCAGAAGTAGCCGAAAGTAAAATGATTGGATATATTTCTGAAAAATGACTCGAACAACAAAAGGCGCCCACAAATTCATTCACACCACAAGTCTAAAGGCAATTTGACGACTCACAATTAAATATCAATTGAAAAGCTTCCGATGTTCGGTTAGTAAGCAATTCAATTCAACTCAATCATTTCGACTGATTAAAATATAAGTGGAATTTGTTCTTTATTTAAAAAGATTTTTTTTATAATTCCATTTAATAAAACTGCATTTCGCAGACGCAGACTGAAGTACTGTGAGCGGGTCCCTCAATTTTACAAAATAACATACGACTGGGATAACTAGTTGTTTGAAGTACATCGCAAAGACTTTTTTGATCCCGTAATTTGAAAAATTAAATATGATTATTAATTCATCTACGTCATTAATTGAATTGGTATAAATAACCTCAATGGGGATTTAATCGAACAAAACAAACAGAAAAAACCAAAATTATTTGTGTTTTCTTAAATATTGATTATTCTAATTTGTATTGTACTTATTGTGTCTGCATTCGCATTTATCATTATACCATTCGACACGATTTCAGTCACAAGATAAACCCCTATATATCCTGGTAGTGGGGTACATAATAAACAATCGCTCGTCCTTGATCTTTCTAAAGCAAATCGTTTATCGTTTTTAACTGAAAACTTTGTGTGGTGCTATTATTTTATTACTCATGCGCAGTGGATGCCAATATTTTTTAGCAAAACATTGGTTTTGCTTTAATTGAAGTCTAAATATCTTAGAAGTAGAATGCCTTGATCATTAAAGGCAATATTTAATAATATTTGGACTTAAATTAAATGAATAACTTTAAAAATATATATTGGCATACACGGCGTATGAGTAATATAATAAATCGAATTTAACCCTCAATCTGAATACATCGAGAGATGCTGATCAAGAAAAACTACTTCATTTTGGTTACGTACCACTGAATTGTAACTCATATTGTACAATGTAGATAATAAAAAGTAAACCAAAAAGCAATTACTCGAAGGTATGCACAGTAGACATGAAGCAGAACAATAGTCAACCGGTGATATGTTTCTTGTATTATTCATGGTCCCATTATCTGGGGAGGTGATTGGAATTAGATGTGATTAACAATACTTACCATTGTCTGATTTCTTTTTCTGTGACTGAAAAGAGATACAAAATGATTGTTATTAATTTGTTTTATATATTGTACATACATTAACTAGAACTCTTGACTGTCCATCATTTTGCATATAAGATTAGAGACGATCGTAGAAGAGAAGGAGAAAATCTATATTGCAAAATCTCTGCGTTGTTTACTTTACTTCTTACAGTCGTATTGAAATCTTAGCTACGAAAAATAGTCATGTCTTTTGCCACTTGTACATTGTAAAGAACAAATTTGCGAAATTTGCGACATCGGCGAAGCAATTAACGTCATTGACGGCCCCAAACGTTGTCAAATGAAAATGTTCCATCGTGACGCAACACTGGTACACATAAAAGAAAACTAGGGAGTGTACTATCTGTGGAGCTAAAACACCCCTACCATTTGTAAAGACATCGGACATAAAAAAACGTTGATCCCATTTTGACTTTGGAACCTCGGGCCATGTCCAAAATCGGTTTAAAATAATTTTCAATGGTATTCAACAATACAAAATGTTCGCTTCCTTTTCGTCATATTTTGTGGGAGCTCCCTTAGTCAAGTCGATATCTTCAAAATTGCGACCTCCATGAAAAATTCGTTAAAAATTGTTAAGTTTTTGGTGTATTTCCTTTTACAAATGTATATATCAATGAGACACAGGCCAAACATATTCGACTGATTTAACTCTCAATGAATGAATTTGCCATAAAACAATTCATCTAGCGATGTGAATGGAAATCAGTTTCATCGGATGGGGTTTCTTACAATTGAAGTAGGTGAGGAAACGAGAGAGTGTTCTTCCATGAAAGCAAATAAACTGAAGATGATTTCGACTTAATCTCAACAGAAATCCATACATTTTTAGATATGCATGTATGCATGTATGTGTGTTACTGTACCTTTTTATAAACGTTCGGTGTGTATTACACACTCAAGTAGACTTATGGCACAAAGCTATATAAACCTTTTCAACAAGATCTCCGTAGTAGTTGCGTAACTAGCATAAAAAGGCAAAATCCACAAAGGGTTTTCACGAGGCCCTGTGTAGCAGAGTTAAAGAGTAAAGCGTACAAAATGTATTTTAAATATTTAAAAATGTTCACTTTAGCCTCTTTGTCTGTTACATAAGACCTGGTGAAAGCCCTTTTGGAGATATGGTTGACACACACAATCAACCACAAACTTATTCTACTATTATTCGCGACAAATATGTAATTTTGAACAAAATCGCACTTGGGTGTTGATCCCGGGGGCAGTTGAGCTTTAAATAATAAATGGAGTCCGCAATTAATAAGCGCACCTAAACTCAAAGTCAGATAAATTTGTGTATGTGCACTTTTGTTATGAGAGAATTCACTTCATTTGATAAATCCTGCTAAGTTGTTAAAGTTAATAAATTTACTCCTTGGACTACCTTTGAAACGTCTTCGGGCCCAACTTTATTTATATGTCGTCCAATTTCAGCTTCCAATGTGCGCTGGTGACTGCAGGAGAGCATACTATAATTGACGCGGTCATATTTTGAACTGACACGCCTCATATTTGCTAAAGATGGCATCCAGGCGATTTGCCTAAACCCTTTTTTTTTGTTTTACAACAGCAACCATTCTTCTTTTAATGCACATTTTCACTCATTCGCTTTTCATTCATTTTCTCGGTGCAAATTTCGCTTGTTCTCGCCTATTTGCTTAACGGTTATTAACGGCAAGGAACTCAAGGGAAATTAATTAGTGCTTTTCATAATGACATCCGACTGGTTACGGCTGTTGTCTGTGTGTTGTTGTGTCTGTCGTCGCTGACGCTGCCGTTATGTTGCTTGTATTTCATTGTGTTAATTAAAAAGTTTTATTTTCGCATGTTTGTTCACCTCCTTATGCATTAGTAGTTGTAATTGTGTTTGTGTTTGTGTTTGTGAACGTGTTTGCTGCCATGCTTCCTCTGTGAGTATTTGTAGCTCTGTGTTTGGTGTTGCTGCTTCCATCTGAGAATGTTGCCAAACTAGATTCAACACCACATTTCATTGAACATTTTTAGGGTCGCCTGCTGTTCAAAGTTTTGGAAACTTTTTTGCGGTACGAGCAATAAATACGTGCTGGAAATATTTTTTATCAGATGTTGCAGCGAACATTCAAATAACAATTTATTTCATGTCGTGTATAATCTCTTGATAACAAATTCCAGCTTTTTCATGCAAGGAACCGATATATGGCAAAATGTTTCATTAATTCCAAGCGATTTTCAAGCAGCACCGATTTAAATGGACATTGGTGGACAGTTAGTTAAAATATATCACAGTGGCCTGATGGGTTTCCTTCTTATGAAGGCACGCCAACATTTCTAGGAATATTACAACATTTCGAGGAAAATTATAACCGAAGAGTCTATACACTTTTGAATGTATACAAACCTATTAAAGAAAATGAGCAAGGACGAGATAACCCTGTTTCTAATGTGTATTAGCCTGTAGGATTTTTTCTCTTGACCGAAACAAATAAGCAAATAAATAGTAAATATTCGACTTTTATTTCATTTTGTTTAATTAAAGTCTTTGCATTTACATTTCAACGCCCTGCTTTTTTTATCAATGCTGTCGTACGGATTGCTAAACACATGACCAGCGCTACTCCGGCACTTCGTGTACCATGTCAAGTGCAAACAATCGAATTAAATCCATCTTGCTCGTTATTGGCTCATATCAGCCCCATGGAATCCTTCAAATTCAGTTTGATATACCCTTGACGTAAGGTCGTAAAGTACTTAGCTTTAATCTTGTTTCTTATAATGTGTCTGCATGTGTGTGAAGATCCCGGCAAGAAATGGGTTTAGTTCAGAACTGGTTGGAAATAGTCCATACAAGTTCCATTTATCTCTCTTGGATGTTAGGATTTGCCGAGTATAACATTTCGTTGGAACTCGGAACCAGTCATTAGCGTGTCAAAACTTTTGTCTACTCACGAAAAAAACAATGCCTTGAAGCCATTTTCGAACCAGTTTGATGCTTTGTCCGTTTGGACTCTGAAATAACTCAATACTTATACACCCAGAGGAAAAACCACATAAAATCCAAAATAACCACCCCAAATCAAGCAGAAACTGGTAAAGTTTAACATTTCAGAAACAAGTACAAAAATCTCACTTTGAACTGGAAAATGTAATTTCAAAGTTGACGACTTTAGCTTGACGCATTTAACTTCATTTCGAGTAAATTTGAAAGCAGTTGTTTCTTGCAGGGATACTTGATGTTGCTGAGTACATACGTGATGTGATTTGTCTGCTCGAAGTAGCATAAATGTTAATTTTAACAAATATTTTTTTAGTTATTGAATAAAATTGTTGTGTGAGTCCACCGATACACATTACGGCGGAAAGCAGAATGCTATTTGATATAATTTATTTTTATAGTTTGAATACGTTGAGTCAGATTGGATTGTAACGTTTTTTCACAACTCGTAACATTTTCTGATCTAATCCAAAAATCTCTGTTTTACCTTCATATTGAATTCCCTAAATTTCTCGAGTTGTACATATGAATGTATATATATGTTAGTGACATACAAACATACAAATCACAAAAAAGGTCTTCATTGCATAAGTTATATTTGAAAGGCGACCCGAATGTAATGTCATCGATACCATGTGGCTCATCACACAAAGTTC
This sequence comes from Heteromyza rotundicornis, assembly GCA_951394025.1. Lineage (NCBI taxonomy): Eukaryota > Metazoa > Arthropoda > Insecta > Diptera > Heleomyzidae > Heteromyza > Heteromyza rotundicornis. The sequence continues at coordinate 1,419,222 of OX596010.1, read as the reverse complement.
TCAATTTTGAATGCATTAATCTATTACGTGCTGAATTCCAAATTGGAACGCATTGCAGATATAAGCTAAAACAACTCCGAAATACATTTCTCACTGATCCGATACATAAATGTCGCTTATAAACTAAATAAATTTCCATTTTTATTCTTCATTACACAAGATAGTCAAGCCTCGCTAAGAGGAGCAGCCAAACCAGCCTCAGCCGTATTCTTCGATTCACAAAAGTGTTATCTTGCCGTTGTAAATTTTTAAGTGGAATGGATTGAATTATACCTTGGACCTTCATAGAAAAGTGCCAACAATTACAACTCTGATACAAATAGAAGCCATACCAAATAGATTAATGAGTGTGTGGGTGCGTGAGCATGTTTAACAAAACAGCTGCTTGTACTAGAATGCCGACAACGTAAAATCCATTTTAATTCGGCTATAGCAAAAATGTTGTCCAAATACTTTTTGGGTCAGCTGTCTGACACCATTTTGCTATTTTAATAACGGGCCATTAAATTCAAAGACACTGCTACCAACTGCAAGTAGATGCTCTTACCACTTTTATTGGTCATGCACGCAAAAGCAAAACTCAAATGTATCGCAGTAAAATTTAACCATTTTCCACTATACACTGTATGTATGTGCGAGCAAATACGTGTGCGACATCTACCAGGCCATGAGGACATTAACCCTAAAGGGACGTGTAGGCGGTTCGAAAATTTATGAAATTCCGGCTTTTAAAAAGGTTCATTTAATGATTTAATGCATGTACTGCTCACTGTACATAATGTCACAAGTAGCCAGGTAGTAATGCCGGCATGGGTGTTATTACGAACGTTATGGGTCATTAACGCTACCCTTTACTGGACAGTAAGCAGACACATGTTGGCTATTCTGAAGTTCTAAATGGGTTTTGTGTGAACCACTTCATTGTGTTGTAAAAATATAGAACGCATTAAAGTAATGCTCGAATAATCTTAAAATTTTTGTTTATTGAGTTATTGTTTAATGTCGGTATATTGGTTGCGACATGGTTATGATATCAATATATTCATTTGAAAGAATAAAACTGTGCTCAGTAATATAGCGTGATTCCAGTTTACTGTTCAATTTGAAATTTCGATTGGTAAGACTAGAAAGTGATAGCGTGATTATCACGGCATTATGATTGTTATTGTCAATGATGGGAAAGTTCTTTTCCCGTTCATCATTAGCTACAATTCAGCCAATTAAACAAGCTCACAAAAGAACTACAGTAATGAAAATAGAAACTCCGCACAGCCAAGTGCACGACTGGCATCAGGTTTCAAAGCAACTATAGAACTACGGCCAATGTTTAATTTCGCTTTCCAATTCAGCATTGCGGTGGCGGTACAGTTGCGGTACAGTTAAATCACGCTAACAATGGACTGGTTTGCGTATTTGAATTACTTGTGCCATCGAAATTAGCGCACATATTGTATAATAAACTCGGCCTCGCCCGTGGTATATTCGTATTCAAATGGCCGAACTGGCGGGTCTATCATGTGTTTGTATGTGCACTGGTGACATAGAAAACAATTATAACCACATATAGACATACTTATTGCGCTGTTATCATTGCTAATTATTCGAAAATTGCGCGAAACAGTAAGTTATGGCAAATGCCAGTTCCATTGTACGGTGTTGGAGTGTTTCGCATGAGAGTACAACATGGCGTATAATTAATTATTTGAAAGTGTAAAGCATTCCTTCGATAAGGTAGGCTGGAGTTTGGTTAGCAAACTGCGGTATTCCCCGTGCTCCTGGAAGCGTATTTGAAGCGAAGCGAGTAAGATACTGGAAGATCGTTGTTGAAATTTCAGTCTAACGAAGTTAATACACAAAAATTAGTTCTACAAATTGATAAGCATTTCGCGATTTAAAGTAAATAAAAATGTCAGCCTCCTTCTTTTGTCCTTTTGTTTGGAGTTCTTGAACTTGATCGAACTTTGGAGGAGAAAAACTTGTACAAATTTTATCACCAAAACTGCGACCGCGACTGCGACTGCGATAAAAAGCCATAAAAATGTTTCAAAAAAGATAATTTAGGGATCAAAATAAAATATGTGCATTTCTATACCCCCACTCACTTCTGTGGCAGGGTATATTAATTTGTTACAACGCCGGTATGAAAAAGCATATATATTATTGATCAGCATAAAAAACTGAACCGATTTAGCCATGTCCGTCTGGCCGACTGTCTGACCACACGATAGCGGTTTAAGATTGTTAAATCTTAAATCTAGATTGTGTATTCTTGATTTTAGCTTAAACCATCTTAAATTAAGTTCGTTTCAGCTTAATTCCGCTTAAGTCTTAAAAAAGGGTTTTTCGAGCTGGATTTAAGATTTTACGAGCTTGGGTGACTTTCATGAACAAATCGGCTTGATTTTGAACGTAAAATCTTAATTGTAGCTTGTTTCCCTGAGTGTACCTTTTTTGGGACTAATGCAGTTTTGTTCAACTTTATGCACATTTTCACATATATATTATATTAAATTTAAGTGATATTTAACCATTTTTTATATTTACCGAAAATCCTTTCGGTTTGACAATTGAAACAAAAACTTTTCTGTCAATGGCAGGAAACATAGGGCTATTCACCATGGGGATCCCTCATCACCATGGTACAGGAATATTTTAGATTTACTTTTTCTGATTCCGTTCTTATTGTGTCCACTACCCAAACAGATGTATACAAATAAGATGCACTAGCATGAGACACAAATACCTCAACAGCAATTATTTCATGAGCTGAGCTGCAACTATGCACTTGACCTATTTCCTGCTTATGCCATTGAAGTAAAAGTAAACACAATTTGCACATTCTGAAAACGGAAATATTCGCATGCAAGCATGTAACCACTATTATGTGCATATGTATGTTTTTTCTTTCACAGAAGCTACTAAAACAAAACATAATTCACGGGTGTACTTTCCAGGGTAATGGAGATGGCGTTGAAAAAAGTGTACTTCTGCTGCAGCCAAAGGGCACGTAAACACATTAATACTTGAACACATGTGCGCATGTGTGAGTTGCTGCACACACATACCACTCACAGAACTTCTTGTCGCATATCGAAAAAGCTTGCACCACTTTACTTAAGCACGCTCAAATAAAAGTTCCATTATGCTATTATTATGCTAAGCGTACATTTTGTTGGGTAAAATCGCATCTGTAGAAAGAGTTTTATTTGAGAGTGAACCTCAAATAAAATATGACTTGTTGGTGTTGGCATCCATCCGAACGACACAGAACAAAAGACTTTGAAGGGATATTGCTGCCATACGTTGTGTGAGGTATGGGAAAATACCCATCAAACAATACTACGTGTCTTATTTCTCAATTTTGTGTGTGCGCTCAGAATTATGACTCAGAACACTCCCGTATTCAAATCCAAAGGTAAAAAAATTTTTTTTTAATATTCGAAATTTTATGTTGAAGCCAATATTTGAAATTTTATTGCATGGCCGGAAAGCCGCCTAAATAAAATATTTAAAAAAAAAAACAGTTTCATCACTTTTTAGATGGCTTTTATTTTAGGGTATTGTGAATTAATTTAGAGTCATAAAATCAAGTGGCCTCCTTTTAGCATTCTGACCTTTAAATGTTACAATTTTTAACGAGAAATAAAACTATTTCTGCTCAGCCCAATCCCCAAAGCAGCTACTTCTAATATGTTGCCACCGCACAAATGAATGGTCACCACATATCTTGCCAAAAGTATTTTTGGCACTGAGTGTCCCTTGAGACTGTCTGTGTTCGTATGCGGCGTTTTGAGGGGTTTTCGCTTTCACTAAATTGGCGTTGGCGTACTTCCGCTTACCGGTACGAGGTTTGATGATATTAAAATAAATTGTGTGTATAGGCCACTGCCGCAGCGGAAGTGTTGAATGTATTTTCATTTGCAAATGAAAACTAAAAACGAAATTTGATACTCGCTAAATGTCCAAATTTACAATTTGATATATATTCAGGGTATATTAACTTTGACACAACGTTTGATACGCCCTCAAGGAGGCGTGTCCGGTATGGAAAAGTTTTCTTTTTGCTTTTCATAACCTGCAGCAATGCATTCCTAGAACTCACAATTTTACATTTGGTCACTTTTTTAAAATGCCACTTCAATAAACGTGCATAGCTGCAATGCAAAACTTTTTCAATTTATATAACATTGAATAATAGTGAGCCGTAGGCAGTTTACATAAACAAGCAAAAAACCAATTGTCCTTCAGAGCGTACCTTAAGCTACTGCCTACGAACTTTGAAGTTGCCTTTGCCGAGATTTTTCGTTGCACTAGGTTTTCGCTCGCAACTCCACAAACATTTTTCAAAACATGCCTAAGCGAATGAGTGACACATTGCCATTGTCCCGTCCTGTGCCTTTGTAAAGCATTGCATTTATCTAAAGACTTTGCTATGCATTTGGCTTCCAGTTAACTGTACATTGACCATTGACATTACATTTATTGTCATCTTAGATAGATGACACGGTGGTTCGTATACAGTGTTGCCAAGTTTATTTCTGGGAAATATGGTCATCAAAAAAATGTCGGTCTTATATGAACTACAGGAGTAATTTTAAAATCTGCTTGCTCACCAGAAATCTATAATTTACAGATACAACTGTCAACCTGGCAACACTGTTCGTATAGAAATAAAAGTGCGATCACAGAAACAAATTTCCTGTGTTTTAAATTCCAATTCAAATATAGCGTGTCTATAAGTGTGGAGCAAAAATTAAAGTAGATTATGTCAACAGGTTTTTCTATCTTCTTGTGCCATAGTTGATTGCGTTCCTGCGGTGTGTGTCAGCCGGAGCATCAGATATCTTTTTCAGGACATAGCACCCTTCGAATCAAATTGAAACTTTTGCTGTACTTCGCGAAAACTCAAACTAATTTGAACGAACATTCATCAAAAACATATCTTATATTTCCATGGCATTTTAACATACATACATGGATATATTTTTTCTATTTCTTCAATTTGTTCTCTATTCTGCAGCTGTCACTCCGCTAAATGCATTTCTGTCTAACTGACGCCATGCAAGAACAGCCGCACAAAATACCCTCAATCAAAACGTCAATACAGAGCACAAGGGAAATCAATAGAGCGCCCAGCGAAGCTGATGCCACAACAATGATTGCTGCTGCTCGCACTGATGCTGTCTGCAACATATGACGTCGCAAACGTTTTGCAATCGTTATGCACATTAGTGTCGGTTACCCTATCTACTCTGCTACATTTTTGCCAATATGATTTTCTACATTTGTATACCCCCACACACACTGTGGCTGGGTATGCTAACTTTGACACAACGTTTGTAACGCCCATAAGAAGGCGTGTCCGGTATGGAAAGGTATACATATTCTTGATCAGCATCAGCTCCTGATTCGATTTAGCCATGTCCGTCTGTCCGCACGATAGCGGACAGACGGAAGTTTTGGCAATAAGTTTTTCACTTCAAAAGTAAGAGCAAGTTCGAGAATCAGCCAAACCGGACAAAACCTAGGGTGGGCTCGCATATAAAACAAAAAAATGTAATAATTTTTTATTGCTATTTTCTATTGGAAATGTTTCGAAATGGATTTTTGACATGGTCCGAGCCTCCAAAACACATATAAATGGGACAAAAAAAGTTTTTTGTGTCCATTTGAGTGGATGTTTTTAGAAGCGGATTTTGGACGTGGTCCGAAGCTCCGAAATCACCTATAAATGGCTGAAAATGGGGTCTTGCGACCATTTATTGTTCGAGGTACTTCTAAACTCCTACTGTATGGGGGTAAATCAGCTGCGGCATACCCGACTATCTTCGGGTATGCCGCACTCTCTAGTTTATGTATAGTTTGCTGCAATGCTTAACCAATAAACAATGTGGAAACAAAGTCAATTCAAGGAACCTAATTGGTGTTTTAGAAGACGTACAGTCTGGATGGCGCTGCTTGTTATTCAAACTCTACTTTAATGAGTAATTTCTGTTAAGCAGGGCAGCGGCTGTTGGCCTTAAACATTGTCACAACTCCAACTGCGAGAAGAAAAAAGACGAATAAATGATGTGCCAAAAACTCGGAAAACTTTCCGTCGTTGAATAATTGGTTCACTTCGCTTTTCAATTTACTTTGTTGTCGTCGTCTGTTGCCTTGTTGCTATTTCTAGTTTTGAAAAGGACATTTCCTTTTGGCATATTCCTGCTGCAGCACGGTATGCAGTAAACATAATTAAACATAGATTACAACACATTGAAATTGCAGTTGACTTACAACGATATGGACCAAATCTTATATACTAGTAAAACTATTATTGGAAAATTACTTACAGTATGTGTCTGTGGTCAGCCGATCAATGGTATCCTGCTTCAATTTGGAATTTTTCTTGCCCATTGTGATGGTGCGGTATTAATAATTTCTGATTTTTAAAATAGCTTAGTTGTAAATTTTTGCAACCCTAATGCAACTTTCGGGGCTGGATCTGAAACGAGATTGGAAGAAATCCATTGACACTATGAATAACCGATAATAGATTGATGAGATTTGAGTATTGCAGAGAATAATAATAATAGTGGAATAGTGTGGAAAGATTGCGAGTGAAACTGCACACTAGACAGCAAAAGTGACTGCCAATATCTACCATGAATGAACCTTTCTGAAAAACAGCTGCTTAAAAACAAAGGAACTCATCTCCAAATAGCACAAATCACAACAAAGAGAACACTTGCCAAAATTGAATCATCCATCAATTTATTATTGTAGCATTTTGTTGGTGCCCCGGAAAAGGCAAGTTCAAAGCGTTCTAATCACATCTGATAAGTTTAGCTGCAGCGAGGTCGTTTCGGCAAATGCTGCTGTCACTGCCTGCACATGTTGCTCGCTTGGCAATTGGAACATTTATTGATCGTATATCCGGATATCGAGAGCACGTATCCATAAATTGCAGCTCATTTACGCAGCAATGACATTCTCCGGCGATTAAATGATGAGGGCTCATAAAAAAACGCTGCCAGCGCGTCATCAATATGCCAAAGTTTTCGTTGTTTATTTGATTGATGCTCCATGCACTGCAGACATACACTCGCCGGAGAGTTCGTGCTTGTGCATAAATTAATTGGACACATTCAAGTGCACGTAAGTGCGAATGAAAATTTAATTTTTGTATGGCAACCTTGGCGTATGAGTGATATTTATAATTCAAATTGTTATATTTTAACTATTCTGGCAATGGACAATTGTGCTAATGAGCAATTCGATGCGCTAATATTGTATGTATCTGTTAAAATGTAAGTAAATGAAATTCTTCCATAATTCAAAAGCAATCTTAACTTATGCAACCGTTTTCAATCAGAATCGCTTACGACCATAAAATTGGAATTGGACCGGGCCTGCCTAGTGCAACATAAAAGCAAGTCAACACATACTAACGATCTCCATTCTTAAACACCTTTTCAAATAAATCGGAATCAGGAAATTTGTCTTATGTTGTCGCAAATGTATCGCACTACAATGAATTTGTTTAGCTTTGTAGTATAATATACTTTCGTTTCATTATATAAAATACATTCCTTAATTTCTATAGCATTAAATATGAATATATCCGCACATGGTAGACATCTAAATCAAATTCTGTAAATAAATTTCTACTCTAAAGGTTACGCTACAGTTCTAAAGTAATGGCTCAAGTTAAAGTTGACTATGCCCCTTTGGGGAAAAAATAGTAATTGGACAGTAATTCATTTAATTTTTCCCTCAAAAATAGCTGAAAAAATAATAAAACTCGTATATTGCTTGGAAACATTTATGTCCTACTGTTCTATCGCTCCCCAAAAAAATGGGAAAAATAAGACAATGTGGGTCTAAGAAGTCAAAGTAGAACTGCGACACAATTATCGTCGTCGAATGTAGCAAGGCGAGCTACTTTGACCTTGTAGATTTGTATGAAACTCACATAAAATTTTGAGGAGTAGATTTCTTACAATAATAGCAGAAAATACCTTGAGAGGTGTAGAACATTTACTGCCGGAGTAGAGGAGTAAAGGAGTAGAAATTTAAAAATAAACTCGAGAGTAGTGGATCTCCGTTAGGAGTAGAGTGAGAATGCATGCATTCCAGAGTATCTATCCCCCCTAACTGTCCCATATCCTGAGTTTGATGCGTACAATTGCGCCTTAACATTTATTCTCGCACAATCTGCCACACCGCAGCGAATCTGTGAAACTTATTATTTTTCTCATCTAAATGGGCGGCATCAACAAATGCTGACATGAAGCTTACATTGAGTTTGCTTAGGTGTGAGTGCTTCTGAGCATGTACGACAGACACGACAAATTAGATGAATATGGCAAAGTAAAGTTGTTCGTGTTATGAAATTCATTTAATACGTGCATTTTATTAGAAATTTTGGGTAACATAACTTTTTAGGTGGATTCTCCTGTTTTTCCACATCGACAGGTGTTTTCCCCTCAGAAATTCCCAAAGGGAATTCACAACTTACACTTACTTATATTAATAGTAGTTAAAATTCTCATATGTTTCTAGCAAATTATAGCAAATTCTGCAAATGAATGCCCCTATATAAAGATTGCGGATTGAGGTCATAAGTCGAATCCAAATTACAATTCACAAAATGCGCAAGTTTGCCGAAGCACTAAAGTTTCCATTTTGATTCGGATACATATCTCGTTTAAGCAAAATTTTCCTCAAATTATAGAATTACTAGGTAAGTATCTGTGAAAAAGGGTATATTTTCTGTCTGGGATTTGGAGGGGTGATGCTTTGTCCGGCGATGTGTGCTGTGCGTTGATGCCAGTCAGTCAATGTATCAGCACACACGATTCTATATACGAGGCGTTCAGTTCCATTGTGGATTATTTTCATTTGTCGAATCAAGTTTAAAATGCACTAAGGACATAGATATCCGTAAGCACTTAGTGAGTTTCCATTTTGATTCGACTTATGGACTTAATCCACTTTGGAGCTGAGCGCCTCATAAACAGCCATTCACATTTTTCGGCGCCCAATCAAAGAATATCTACTAAATTATCCACAAGAAAAACTTTATAACATGGACTTCAGCAAGAGCATCCATTTTGCAAAAGAGTGCTCTTTCTTTTGTCCAAGTTTTAATACCAGTACGCACATATGAAGGTGGCACCGCCGACTGAGGGGTAGCTAAAAAATTGCAGGAAGCGAAGCGTAAATTTCACAACTCCAACCATTTCTAGGACGCTTCCTTTTATTACCACATTTTTGCAATACAAGTGTCTTGCGCCTTGCGGGTGGCAAAGCATTTCCATTATTTATATGCAAAACAGAAAGCCGAAAAGAAAATTACTTTAGTTTAGCAACGGCCGAAAACATAAAAAAATAATAATCAAAAAGGAAAAGAATAAGAAGAAAGAAAAAGAGCACAAAAACGCTTTAAAGATTTCCAAAGAAATCTTCTTTTATTTCGGGACACATGAGTCTGGGCGCAAGGCTGATGAAATTGCTCTGCATGAATATTCTACGACGAAATTCAAATAGCAGCAACGACAAAGAAGCAGTCTAACAGCACTTGGAACGTGGAAGACGACGAGAGCACACGAGCGGTGCTTTTTGACGTTGGCAAATTGTTACGTACGCCGAGGGTATGAAGCTCGGATAAGCAAGGATAATGTGGCATCAGCACAACTTCATGTGGCGGAAGGACTGACAGCAGTGGCATTATATGAATGAATGCGGCTCGGCGTGAGCGCGTCACACGTGCCCGTACAGTAAGATATACTTTTAGGCTTTATGGCTGGAATTTGTGTTAAGTTTGCTGACGTAGCCGACCACGGTCGGCAGCCTTTGCCTGCTATATGCAAGTACTCTGCGGTGATGAAATTTTATGATTGAGTTGGCGTAAAAAGGTACAATCACTGGCAAGGCGGGAGCGCAGTTGAGTTACGAAACATGATTTTCATTTTAGATTCTGTGCTTTTTTCTTGTTTTCTGTCTTTCTGTCTTTCTGTTTTCCCTTTTTCATTATTTTCATTTAGTGTGTGACAGACAGCACAAAGTCGACACTGATGCTGATCTGGATGATGGCGTAAATACTGACCTTGATTATATTATAAAATTAAATTGGATACGACCATGTAATTTCGCTTAAAGTGGTATTTTCTTGCTTTCATGTCGCTTTTACTTTTGTGAATGTCATTCGAGCCGCATCCGCCTTTGTACATACGTAATGATTTACATGTTTAGAATGCGAAGTAAGAGATGTGATAACAGGAACAGAAAAGTGAAACGCTGAATTCTGCAGATTGAAATACATACTACTCTGCGGACAGTTATAGGCAAAGGAAAAATCTAATATGTACGAATGACTTCGTTTTTCCGAAATTTCTGTAATGCAATTAACTTAACCAAGTTCTAAGTATCGAGTCATCGAACAATTTACCACTGGAACCGTTTGAAAGCGACTTTAGTGCTCCTTCCTTCACTCCTGGCAAATTAACATTTACAGTTATTTGCGGTTTATGTAAATCTCTGTTGTTTTTCCCTGATGGCCATTGTACTTGTAGTGGTTGTGTTATTGTATTTTGTTGTTCGTGCCGTTTCTAACCGTTATTTTGTAAGCCATTAAACTTTAGTGCCACATCGTCGTTATCATAATCTTTTAAGATTTTTGGAATAAGCTTTTTTTAATTTTCGCATAACTAATGCCGAACTGGTTGGTTGCTTGGATTTTATTTTCAGAATAGAAATTGCTAGTCTGGAATTAACTTCACAGTTAGGCCCCCAGTGTGAAGGCTAAGGCAGTTGCTCCGAAGCCCTGGTGTAAATGTAGCTGTCGCAGCTGCTCAAATTATGATGGGTGTTTTTCAATTTAACTATTCTAACCTCCAATTGCCACCATCTGAGAGATTACCACCCATACGCAGCCCACAAAGGCTACTTCCGATACATTTCGCCAAATTTAAATACAAATCACTTTTCTGCTACGAGCAATCACAATTTGTTCAATTTGTTCGTATCTTCCTGGACTGAGCATCCACTAACGTCATTCCATCGAGCAGGATATGGCTTCAGCACACTGTCCGCTGACGTTTTCCCCGATATCCCACCTGTCTACTAAAACCGCACTACCTACACCACTTTCTCGCATATTAAATGTTATGACACTCAACGATGTTTACTGCGCTCTTTTCATAGGACTCCATTGTTGTTTCCTTATTCAATTTCATTTCGGAATTTAACTGTTGCCATTAGTTGTCATTGTGTAGTATTTGTTGTTGTTGTTGTTGTTTGTTTGCTTTTTTCCTAAATAAATGGTTATCCTTGGCAGCGTCGTTGTGTGCAGAATACATGCACACTCAAGGATAATTGTGCAACAGTGGCTGCAAGTGAAATGTGCAGTTGGATTGAAGAAGGGGTGTCATTGAAAAGGCAGAAGAGCATTCAGCCAGCAGCAGGGCTGTCAAGGATCAAATACTCGTTGCTGTTGTTTTGTTTGGCCAATTGCTTTTCAATTTAATCCTACAGTTTTTCTCGATAAAAGATTTGTGAAAATATTGTGAAAATATTGTGAAATGTGGTTTCCGGTGTTACCTTTTAAATTGGCGTATCCTTGATATTCCAGGTTATAATACGCCTTCAAATATTGATTTCGGGAAAAGATATAAGTATATATTAAATAATTTTACATAACTCTTTCGGTGCTGCAATTGAAAAGTCATACACACACATGAACCCACCGAAATTGACTTCGTTAAGAGACGGAATGGACTTCAAAAGCCCAAAAACATTCCACTCCCAATTGCAGGAGCCTCGTTTGCGCGATGTTGCGGTCTACGGTGCACTACTTACGGTCCAATGTCTTAAGCTTTACCAATAAATCGACACACATACACTAATAGCGACAAGAAGGACCGATACTCCAAACTGAGCATTAGTTGAACATTTAGAAATGAAATAATTGCACTAGAACTCTCAAATAGGATGCGGAATGCGCCTCGTGCGACTTCGGTGTGTTGTGCTCGTTGCACGTTCAGAAGTTCAACTGAAAGCTTTGTGGTGTATTCAACAGTCTCGCTCATCCTTGTTCCTTGTTGCTGTCGGCACTGGCACGACGAATGCGAACCAAGTGCACGACTCGGCTCGACTTGAGGTGATTCTGTTAAGGCGCGCCTCACCGCCACCTGACGAAACCAAGTGTACGAAAATTAACGCCAATTGTTGTATTTGTGCTTGCAGCGGTAATTGTTTTTATTTCTGGTTGGGCCTCTTGGTGTCCTGAAAGTGAGGCGAGCATGATTGTGCGCGAAAAAAGAAAACTTGGCCAATGGCAATGAACTTTTTGAATTGAATTGATTGAGTGAATTCAGAACGGAGTTCTAATTTTACAAAACGTAGGACATTAAATCAAGATAAATCCAAAAAAAAGAGCTCCTTCATATGTATTCGGTACGTCAGGTCGCCGTTGTAGGTCGCTTAACACAACTGTATTGCATTCGAATGGATCTGATGGTTAGCAGTAAAATGATAATATTTTTGCTCCAAGCAGGCATAGCAAAGATATTAAATAAGGTTCACACCTTTTGCTACTTCGGCCCACTGTCCCTCTACGAAAAGAGAAAATTACTAGAAAGTGATTTCCCAAGCTGAGCAAGTCCCAAGAGGGATTTCGCACTTAGCTCATCAGTTTCATGACATAAAAGCTCGTTTCGTTTTCGGATAAAATAAAAACAAATCAACCCTAACACTAACATATGTAGGTGCTCGTATTTAGGTGCGGGTGCAGCGACAACCACTCCAGGATTCTACTCTTACGTAAAAGTGGTAATGGCTGATTTCAAAATAAAAGTCAAGATATCAAATTTACAAAATTTTGTTCGCAGCACACCAATAAAGCATTCATTCAGCAACATTTCAAATTCATTTACGAATTGATATTTTCCCCTTAAATCTACAAGTGCGCCAGCCATTGATAAAATCTCTCTCATTTCGCACTTCCGAACAGTTGAAATTACTGGAATGAAACGGAATGAAAGCTTTCTCTCGTATTCACCACTTTTCTGCTCACATATTTCAATAAAAGCTCGATTCTGGCAGCTTTTAACCGCTTCAGTGTTGGGTTTCATCAACCAGCAACTAAGAAATTCAGCGGTTTGGCGCTGAATCGTTTATTTGGACTAAGATTAACGCTTGTAAATTGTACTAGCCACAAAAGCACACAAGTTTTGGTAATTCGGTAAGATGTGAAATGAAATATGAAATTTCTGCTACTGCCCATTGTTTCGACGCTTTCGACACTTTCGACACTTACATACGCGACCCACAACAGTACAGTTCAACGCATTCGGGATACCATTAACGTTTTGATTAGGTTCTAACGGAAATATCACACACACATGTAGTCTCCTTTAAAGCTTTTTCCTTTAAACGACTGCTGAAAAATCAGCTAGGAAAGAAGTTTCCAGCGGATGCTTGCTTAAAAACTTAATATCCATTTTACGGCCACTCAGCGCCCCAAACGGAAATCTGTACGAAATCGTTAAAATTCAACCGACTGAATTCGCATCAGCACAACGCCCACCAGAAGGCATGTCTGCAGACAACTCCGCACTCATTCCAATGAAACAAGAGCCTTACGAAGGGTTTCAGTTACACTCCCATGGCGTGTGCTGCGAATTCTAAATGGTGACTCAACACGCGTAATGAATGTGTGTGGCGTCGCCTGGCGCATACTAATGTGTCTTGAATGTGTGTGTATGAGTGTGTTGCTCCATTGTATAGACTATTTTTGTAGCTGCGAACAAGTCGCAGCGATCTCAGATTTCATAGCTACTTTTTTTATTCTATTCGTGTGTTTGCTTTCATTCTTCCATTTTTGGCAAATTGCGGGTGCCACTTCCGTTCATTAGCACCTGTCTAAGATTTTCGGCTTGAAGTGAAATATGACGACGATAACGGGAAGGCGCCCAAGCGAACGTGAAATGGAAAAAATACAAAACAACACGAAAAGAAAGCACTAGTTAGAATCTAAAAGCTTATAAAAAACGAGACAATGCCGAATTTATCATCGTCGGCAAAAATTGTAAAAAAAAAACAATTTAATGGTCTGTACAAAATGGTTTTCAGCTTGACGAAGGTCAATTTCGAAATTTTGAACGGAGCGGACAAACTGTTTCATGATTGTAGTCGCATTATTTTCACTCTGGACAGATTAGTTGGAAATGTGGCTCCTTCTTTGCTTTTGTGACTCACAATTTAATATCAATTTTCAATGAATTGCACAAGTATTGCACAGTTTAAGGAAATACGTATCGACAAATCGACAATTCCACCAACTGTGACAATTGTATTGTAAAAAAATAATTTCAATGTAAATTATAGAGTGCCATTTGAATTGGAAACTCCACAATAAGTCGATAGTATTGCTAAGCGTAACCACCAACGGGGCGTATGAGTGACATTTGTTTTGAATTGCTTTTTGCTGTGATCGTGATGTGGATTTTAAGACACTATGCCCATCCTGAAATTATTTTTGCTGTCGATCAGTCATAGTAAATAGTAAAGAACATGTTCCTGTCGATATGAATTATAGCAAATTTGAATAATTGATTTCTGTACTAAATATTTTTATAGAATTTGTGTCTTCTGCCGGAAGCTTGTCTTCGCATTAAATGGCATTTGATAAGGTCGCCTGGTAATTCATGGCGACAATTTCCACAACTTAATGTGTACCAAGCACGCATCTGCATCACATAATAAAAAAAAAAAGTACGAGTCGGGACAAAAGCTTCACCCCGAAATAACATACGAGTGCGTGACTCTGTTAATGAGGTCATGTAGAACTGAGTTAATACAAATTGTGCAACATGTTCCTAGGAATTATTAATAGGAATTATTACACGGGATTACGTAACATGAACATACATAACCTAGTTTCTTATAAAACATTTCATATCCAAGCTCATACGAAGCGCCACCCAATTATAAAGTCATTTGCTCATTTCCCTGCACACTACATTTGGGTGGAAGTGGAAGTGGAAAAAACGCACCGAAGTTGTTTCCTTGTTTTGTTACGACCACTTCTTGAAAACGCCCACTAATTACGCAAAGTCCGTGAACTAATTAACAGCGATTTAAAGTTTAAAGTTTAAAGTCATCAGCGCAGCCACCGCCACCACCGCCACCACCATCGTCCCATGCAATGTGAACGGAAGTTGTGTCGTGCTAGTGCAATCGAAACTGCAGGCACTTCGTCGATAATATCACATAAAGCACGAAAGCGTTACTAGCGTTTTCCTGGCAGGAATTTATAATTGGCGTGAGAAGTAATCAGCCGGCGTTTAGTAAAAAATCTACAACTGGCGTTAATTTACATGATACTCGTTTATTTAAGTGACAAGTAATTGCGAAAAAGTTTGAAGCACAGCAATTTGCACTAAAAACTTACACAACCCGTTCCCGATAAGGCTTATCTGTATTTCTTTTCAGATCACCTTTCAATCAAAATTGCAGATTAAATTTTCGAACTGGGAAAACAAAATTCTTCTGCATTTAAATTGTTTGCAAATTTATTAGTTTACTGTCCCAAAAACCCTAGATTGACATGCTGCTTCTTATGTAATTGTATCACTGATTTACCATTTAAAGCGAGAGAGAGCACATTTTAAATTTCTAATCGTAAAACTCTGGAATGCGTAATGCTACATTTGAGTTGGCCATTGAGCATTAGTTGGACAAATCGAAGTCATTTAATTCTCTTTGCATATTTCATTTAAAGTTATTTCCATCTAATCTAAACCGTTACTTTGTTCCATCACATTTCAGCCAACTGTCGCCTCATATGTCTCGTATGTCAGCACTTTTGCCTGTTCTGGTGTCAGATAAGCATCACTGGTGGTTGTGGCCAATGACAACTTTGAACTTTCGCACAACTTTTCTGTTGTTTTTTTTCTCCTTCACCAACCATCGCACCTCTTGTCGAACACAACATCGATCACACACACTTTTGGCCAAAAGTGGGATAAAATTCCAAACTCCATGATTGATGTTGAGGTTGAAAATCATTACTTTTCATGAGCCATTTTGTATTTTACACATGTACGCGGAAAATGTACGCAATTTCAATAAAAAGAAGATATTACTTTATTTGGATGAGCGGTGTTAGTGTTGATTGGCGTTTATTGTTAAAGACTGGTCGGACAATTCTTGCGGATATTTGCCAAAATGTCTCACATAAATGAATTTATGTACTTTAGCTTATTGCACACATACGGAAATACAGTATCGTCACATTCTCAGTGATGGCTTAAAACTGACCTAGGTTCTGGACGTCAATGCAGAACTCGTCTCAATTGCGTAGAAATGCGAAAAATTGTTTGAGTGTGCAAATCCAAATTATAATTTTGAATTTTAGGCGAATTTTTAATTGATGAGCATTGCTATTCAAAATTACGTCGACTATTCACTTGCACATTGTTTACACAATCGACTATAAACTTAACAATTCACCGTCTGTCCCTGGCATAAACACTTCCCAGAATCAAACACTTTGCGGCATGGCAGAATTAATCACTTTTATAGCGCTTCAATTTAAAAATAATTACAATACACACTCACACGTCATAGGTGTGTGTGCTACGTGTTATGTGTTACGTACGCGCTGAATTTAAACAATCGTAGGAAATTTTAGAACTAAACCAGAGAAGTAAGAAAACAGAAATTTCATTACTATGTGTAACGATTTCATGCGCCTCTGAGCTCTTGAACAACAACAATTCAGGAAAGTGTAAACAAACATTGACCTCGTTCGGCCGTACTGTAGCCACGTTCAAAGGCTCCGGTTGTGCAAATTGAACGAACAGCGAAAAGCAATGCAAACACAAATTATGGCTTTTTCTATACTCTGATTACCTCATAAATTTACCCCCCCTGGTCGCCGCAAACTCCCCGGTTGATACTCGACTGAGCTTGTTTGTTGATTTTTCTCATTAGCATTTGACATCTTAATTTTCTCACAATCTAATCAAGGCAACTTCCCACCTACAAGACACATCGCGCCGCTTGATCCTGTGAGCCACAAATGGCTTTGGCAAAACGCACGCCACTTCATTTTAATTAAACAATAACAACAAAGCATAAATCTTTATAAATGTTTGAGTTGACTGCCGCCAGCACCATTGCTGCTGTCCCACCCTCATTCTCAGACATCTTCAGCGAACAGCGCGCATGGCGACGACAATTTTTTTGCATAGTTATGCTTTTTTTTGCCTTGGCAGCGCCAAAACAACAAGCAGGCATATCATATAGGGATGTGAGCAATGGAAGCCATGTTTTTGCTGGTTGGATAGGCATATTGTGATACCCTTCGACCATTTCAGACCCGATGTATTAGTGTAATCGAATGATGTCAAGATAGGTTCAGAACACAAGCAAAACGACAATAACAAACGAAGCGTCAACAAGAACAATGAAGCACACTGAACATAATAAAAAAATGTAAGCATCTGTAATGGTTTCGATTGGATATATAAGTACGAACAGAGCAAGAGCATAAGGAGCAGAGATGGGAACAAATACTGTACCAACCATCTCGGTTAAAGAAAAAATACACTACCGAACCAATAACTTTTGTTCGGTAGAGTATTTTTCCATCTCGCGTACCTATAGAAATTTTTGAACTTATACATTTTGTATCAGTGTCATCTCTTGAGTTGAAGTGGTTGGCAAGCACGATTAAATGCGCTAGGCAAACTCGGGCTTGCGAGCCCAGTGAGGTGTATAAAAGTCAGCTTTGACCGACTGAAACTTACTCACTTGTCAATGCTCAGAGCGTAGTCGAATCTAAAATCGAAATACAAATAATCCGGTTTGTGAATAATATTTCAATATTCTGTGTTATTAGTTAAGCCATTTAAACTGTTTTGTGATTTTCCAATTACATTGTGAAACTCCGAATTCTGAATGAGCTTAATAGCACCCCTGACGATTAGCTCGAATAAGCGAGTGCTTTGAGTTCAAAGTTCAAAGGAGGCTACTGTACCTTTGTGAAAACAACTTAAAAGGTAACGGCAAGTGATATCGTATTAGTGTCTTCTTCACAGTTATTCCTCTTGAAGATACTAACGCGATATCGCTTGCCTTTAGACAGATTGTCAGCAAGGGTGCAGTAACTCGGTGGTGATTGACCTTGAAAAATTCGCTTAGTATAAGTAATCCAGAAGAACCATTTCGGCGATACGAAAAATGAACCCTAATTTGGTCGCATAGTGTTATTTTTAGTATAATTATCTATTTCACTCGATACCTTTTTTAGAGAAACTAAATCCAAACTAAAATTTCGTATCTTTTTTCACAAAGTTCAACACATAATTTAATATTTTGTCACGTAAGCAAATCGTAAGACAACAGCCAGTGTTTGTAATATATAACTATTTTTTGAATATTTACAGATCTTGTATATTAAAACAATATCGCAATTGAAATTGAATCACGTCGATGCACTGTTGGTAGGCGCAGTTCGAATATTCACATCGAAATATTTTCATTCGAATTCGCGAAGCTCAAAAGTATATTGTATTTTATAAAAATTACATTAAAAATGACGACTACGATGGGCTGCGAGCTAACCTGCCCGGCGGCACATTCGAAATGAGGAGCGGGTCGGCAACATCCTAAATGCAAAGCGTGCCCTGACCGTGAGCAAAATTTTCCCCAAAACAGAGCAATTGTTTAAACAAAAGAAATATGTAAGTAATGTGAGTCACGTTTGCTTGACTCGAAAGTGTGTGTGCGGAAGAATAGGCGGGTGAGTGAGTGCCTCGAAATTGTTCAAAATACCTACATACATTCACCTAGAACACATCAATCGAATTTGCATCTTGGTCGGAAATTGTATTTCAAATAAATTGTATTTTTCAGATATTCTTTCTGCAACGTAAGCGATGCCAAGTGTTTTATTGCAAAGTGTTGGCCCGAGAGAATATTAAAGTGAAAATGTGAGCAATTGTTAAAACTGCCAAACTCACATGTTCGGGGCATGTCCGAGTAATGCTTCTGCAAATTGTTCTTACTTTTTTTTTGTTCTGAATTATTTTCTTTTATTTCTGTATGAAATTCGTAGTTTTCATTTGCGTATACGCTGCGTGTGTGTGCGCAGCGGTTTTGAATGGCATTAGTAATAAATATTTCGGTTCTTTTTCTTCTCGCTCCGGCGGTTATTGTTATTCGTTCATTGTTGTTATTGGTGCACTGCTGTGCGGAAAATCCATAAAAATTCTGTTAATATTCTATTTCATGTATTTTTTAGTGGCACGCAGTGCTTTTGTCGATCTCCTTTTGCGAACACTCCCAATTGCTTCGGAAATTATAAAGTTCTGTAGATTCCTTTCGTAGTCAATGTTGCCGTATTTGGCTAAATGATATTTCAAATGCAACCTCTTAATGAAATCCATCCATACCAGCAGTAGGCATATTGATATCAATGGAAACGTTGGGCCCATCCCATTCAAATATGGCAACTTAATTAATTGTTCTTAAACAATGAGCGCTCAAGTCGACTTACGAAGGTACCGAGGTAGACACTTTGCGGTCCAAAGAAAGTTTTCCGAAAAAATACCAAAAAAACACTACAAACTGGCATAATACTCTTTGTTCATATAACCTGTTCTCATAGTCCAATTTTAAAGCTTATTTTACTTAATTAAAGATATTGGCGCATATTCATAGTCAAATTTAGTAGCTGCTAAACTTTAGAACCAGCTTAGTAGCTGTCAGTTAAGTGTATTATCTGTCAACTTAGTAGATTACTAAGTTAAGTTGGAGCCTAATTTGACTAATGACTATGGGCCATTAACTCTTCATAAAAGATTTCCGTTTCGCTCGATATGGGGAAATCAAGCATTACAATGGGGGGAACAAATTTTATTAAAAATGGAAATATTACATTTTTTTAATTTATTTAAAATGTTGTTCTCTGTTTTATTTGATCCCTACCAACAAACTCCCCCCCCCCCCCAAATACGGCATTGCTCTCACTAATATCAAAATTTGTACGAAATTTTACAGAAAAGTTAATATCTTAATACTTTGTTTTCCAATATGCAGATGAAAGTAAATTTCATTTTGGAAAAATGGTGTATTTTTCGGTTTTCGGTTTTATACTTATATTAAAAACACTGGCATCTATTTTTGCTGAAAATACCCGCGCCACTTCGCGGCAAAGGCAACATTGCAAATTTCTGTTTATTTAATATACGTTGCTATGAAAACAAACAAAACAATGAGCTTCCCACTATGAAAATGCCTTCACATTTACGGACAGACAAATATAATTACACTGGCTGTTACATACCCGGCGTTGCACCCGGCGCGTTGTACACATTTTTCAAAATAAATATAATAATTAGCAATAACTGCAGTCGACACTAGAGTTGATGGTAAACTGCTCTCGGGCCCAATCCAACCTCATATGCCCTATTGGACATGTCAATACCTGGTTTCAAGAGAATCGGTTCAGCTGTTTAGCCGCGATGCGGAAACAAACAGACTTACATACGTGCAGATAGACACACAGACGGTTTTATAATATATATAGGGATTTCCACGGGATAACAGCGGATCGTCGAAACAAGAAATTGTACCTGAGTTTTCGTTTTCACTAATTGCGAAACAATCGATTGAATCTAGGCATGTTTATATCATAAACAATTCAGTGCTTCAGTTGTTAGGTTAAATTTAGAAAATGTATAACAACTCGTTGGGATTGCACTCTTTTGTTATTCATTCGTTCGCCTTGGCTTTACAAAGGAAAGCACTGCACGCGCTCTGCCACGAGTTGCCGTTCACATTTCAAATAATTGACTCACTTTTTTGGTATTGATACTCTCCTTCCTCGTTGGATATTGCACAAAAATATTCCACGCACTTTTCACACTGGCACACAGTCTTGCTCAACTCAATTCATAGGGGTTAATCCCATAAATCTGCACGTCAGACGATTGAGTTTATAGTTTCTCATTCCATGGTCTTTAAGCTTAAGGAAAAAGTTCTTCCAACTAATTTAAGATCGTATATAGATACTGATGTGCTTAGACTTGTGTACCTATATTTCTGTATGTGGCTCCTTAAGTGCTTCTCTTGGTTTCTCTATTAGTTTTAGTACATAGAATTAACAAATTTATGTAATAAAATCTAGGCATTGGAATAGTAAAACACACACAAGAATAAATGAAATTTGGTTTTTCTTCTATTTTTAAGTACGATAGCAGCTACATGTTGTGCTACCAAAATCTCACTTATCCAGGTATCATAGAGTCATATTGTCCTATAATCATATTTGAAAAAATACGATCTCATTAAAAAAACTATCTTCTTTTCAAATGTCGATCCAAACCTTATTCGTTGGCCCCGGGATCCACTAAACGCGGAGGTGATGCGGCCCAAAGTTGACGCTCGGAAGAGTTTTGATGGTCGCCACGATGTTTGCTGCAATATTGTCATCAAATCGCGCACGTTTTATGCATTAACAATAGTCCAAAAATCAAATTTTCACAATTCTTTTTGGCAACAACATTAAAATGAGAGAATTAACGAAATACACAGGCTGCTTTATTTATTTATTTTTAATTTGGAAAAACATCTTAATGCCTGGTTTTGTCATATTAACTGGCAACGTCAATCCGAAAAATCGCTGTTCGATGGCATATGCAAATAAATTTAGTCTTTTCGGGTTTCTTGTTCTACGAACCAAATCGAAAAGCAGACTTCGTTCACATTTCATCAAATCTTCAAACTAAAGCACACAAGTCAGTACACATGTCAGTACACAGTATGTTAGTAATTGTACAAATAATTGGAAAAAAAGCATGAGTCCGTTTTCTTAATCACACCTCCTTCGTATAGAATAGACTCGTATGTTTAAAAAAAAAAATCGGTAGCTCATGCATTTTGCATGAGCTACCGGCGTAGAAGGCGACATCAACTCACCCATTTTGTTCTGTATGTGTGTGTTTTTAATTTTGCATAAGAACAGCAGTGTGCGAAGCACTAAAACTGTGAGCTCGTAACTGCATTTCTATGCAAATGTGTCAATTTGTGTCTCCACCCCCCCTCGCTTTTAGTTATAGTTATGACGTGGTGATTCCTTGTTTCATTTTCTTATTAAAGTCCATATTTTTACTGTTTTTTTTCATTTATTGTACTTACTGTAAGTGATAACAGGCAGAGGCCACCTAAATAAGTACTGTGGTGGTAAGTAATGGAAATATTGGGACGCCATTTGCTTAAAATCTTTATTTGAATTAATTTGTCATTATACGAGTAACAGGAAATCATTACAAAAAATTAAAACTCGAAATAAGTAAGTATATATTATATATTTCTTTTAAAGTTACTTGCATTTATGTACATATAATTATGTATATATGTACATAATGTCAACTCATACATATGTATATTAGTGTAATTTAAGTGTTTTTCAATAAGTAAAATTATGCTTAGTAAAATGATCACTAAATTTTGCAGTTAATGCTTTCAATTTTCAAATTGGATTCAATTATGTTATTTGAATGTAAAATATTGCTTTTGAAAAGATATTTTATTTATATAAATATTAGTTTTTGTTTTGGTTTTTGTTTTTGGTTGTGGTTTTTCTGTACTTGTTGTTAGAGTTAATAAACGTTAGAATTGACCTTAGCTTGCATGGAAATAATTTTCAAATTACGATTAGACTTTAGTTTCATATAAACGTTGTAAGTAGAAGTATGCAAGTGTTTTGTAAATTTGCTGCAGTTGTATTTACATAAGATAGTTAATTTAATATTTGTGCTTTGTTGTTTTTGAGTTTCGTTAAATTTGTTTGGTTTCCTTTAGAGAATTTTATTTAGTTTCCTTAGTTCTTGCTATTTCTACTACGGTTTTAAAAATGTGTGATTTAGCCATTAATATTACTACAGAGTATTTGGTATTTTGCAAAGTTGTCTGTTATTTTTACGCCAGCGTATTTTGAGCTATAATTCTAACGAAAGTAGTTAAAATTTTGAAAAATACAATTGCTAAAAGTGGATTGTTTTAACACTTTCATCTCCATTTCATCCAGCAGTGTCAACATTCAGACCTACAGTCCGAATGCTGATTGTAATGAAATTCGGGCATGAAAGTTTCAAAATCACAAGAACCATTCTCCTAAGTCAATTAAAAGGTTTTTGCAACTACCAAATGTTCGTCACATTAACAAATTTAAAATGAAACTGCGAAAATGTACAGACGTTTAAAAAGTCCCTTCACTGAGTGTATGAATGTACAAGTATGTATATTGTTTAAACAGCATTTTCTCTACAACTTTATACCATACATTTTTGCTAATTCTAAAAGTTTTGAAGAATTTCTGTGAGGTTGTTAAGTGGAAAAGCATATTTGGTGCTTTTTAACGCTTTAGGCAATTTTATAAGCGGTTTTTAGTACATAGTTCCAAGGTTAATTTAGTTTAGTGCAATTTATGTTTGGCGGTCAAAAACAAACAAATATATTTCACTTTTTTCCACCAGAGACAACAGAGGTTTTTTTGATTGTGGTGATGTTGATGTTTTTGGTTTTGTTTGTTCTGTAAAGTTTACAAAATATCTTGAATATACACATAGTAAGTATTTATCAGTTAGCTTTGGGTGGTTTGGGAAATAATAAAGCTGAACCGCATATAGAATAGAAATTAAATAAGTTGATGGATTTTCTCTTTCGTTTATCGGAACGTATTGTATTTGGCTGTACTTCTGGCCAAGTACAAATGGCTGGTTTTTTTCATTTTTTTTAAGTTCATTTGAATTATGTTTGATTTCCTACTGGTTGCTGGTTGTCACACTAAACTAATAATAAGGCTAAATGCTAATGTAAAACATTTTGTTCAATATCGAAGGCTTTCTTTCGTTTTGTTTTGTTTTTTTTTTTTTCATTTTTTTTCATTAAATTTTTAATAATTGGTGTATTCAAATTTTGTTAATTGATTTGTTGTTAATTGTTATGAACGCTTTAAATGATTCACATACTAATGCTAAATTCTTCTCAAAATTATTATCCGTATTATCGTTAAGAAAATTTCATATAAATTTAAGAATTCAATTACTTAGTTAAGGAAATATGTTGAATACGCATTAAAATACCGTTCGAAATGTTCGCCAATACAAACAGCCAACGCAAAGAGTCTTAACCTATTCAAAATTTAGATTTTTATTGAAATTTCATTGAATGTGAGAAAAGTGCGCGATTGTTTTGATTTTCATCTTACGAACGATTATGCTCCCCATTATGCAATGCTGATTCGAGTACTCGTAGAAATTGACAATTCTAATTTCAAATACATACATATGTAGCTCAAGTGGCAAGTTGCAGTAACAAGCTTCGAAGACAATGGCAAACAAAAAGGGAAAGAAAAATTGTGGGTTTTCCATAGAGTGCGTTTACCTATTAACCACCACCTAAACTTAACGCCTGAACTATACGTGGATCAGCTTTACTACCCTCACGAAATTCTTCTAATGTTAATTTCCCATCGTGATTTTTGTCCATTTGATCGAAAATCTTGTCCACGCGCTTCTGCGGTGTGTTCTCATCCTCGGATTGTGGCTGTTGACCCTGTGAAAGAGAATACACAAAAGAAATCTTCATTGTAATCAATTTTTATATACAATTTTCGATTCGATTTTCCGTTTTGTCCGATTGGCCACTTTCACCTGCTATACCCAACATAATGCGGAGAAGGCGAGAACCATTTGACCCTAAAATGCCCAAGGGCTCCGATTTTGACGGAAAAATAAAGCATTTCCATTCAAAACATTTCAATTTGAAAACTTGTAAATCTACTTATGGCCCATTCCATAGTAAACGTGCCAAGAAAAATTAACAAAATCGAATTGACAGACAATAACTTACCACCATCTGATATATGGCATCCACAATATTGTACATTTCCTCTCGTGTTATGTAGCCATCGTTGTCCACATCGTAGAGTCGGAAAGCCCCTGCGAATAGAGGACAGCACATGTACATTTGCATAAAATCTAGATCTAGTTTGAATAAATATAATTGGAAGTATCGTCCTCTTTTTATAATCTACACATTTTGATGTAAGGGTATGTTCACTTTGGTCGGAAGATTGTAACACCAAGAAGAGGGCGTGATCGATCAGTTATTCTTGTTTGGACCAAGCATTGTATAAAGGGGGGCTTTTTCGGTCGCTGATTTCGAATTTGATGTTGAAATGTTAAAAATTCTGGATTCATAATAGTGCAGTAGGTATAGAATGTATATTGGGCTTTGACCGACTGAAACTCACTCCCTTTTTTAATTATACATCATTCGCGAAATTGCGAAAATGGGGAACAAGTTGGTACAATAATTCCATTTTTCTCTAATGTCGCTGTCATTTGAGAACAGTCTCTACAGTGTGGTAAGATCCAAATAGTGTTCATCCTGCAATTCGTTTGGACATTTAAAAACACTTTAATAATATTTTTGATTTTCCAAAAGGCTTTGAAAAATCTTCAACGACACAGTGCCATTTCCCAAAAATATGCATTGATTTTATAAATTATTTATCTTCACAACGAAAAACGATAAATCTTCAATACAGATGCAATTAGGAATACCAATCTAAATGCAAAGAAAATAAACAAAGGAATACCATAACAAAAGCTATAACAAAAAACCAACGACAACATACGCAACGACAACAGTTATCGCCGCCGCAGAGAAGCATTGCTCATTTCTCATTGTGTGGTTGTTGTTGTTGTTGTACTTACATTGTAATTTTTCATCCAAGTTTCCCTTCGATGTTACAGACAAAGCGCGTATAAATTCCTCAAATTCTATCGAACCATCCTGCCGAGCAGAGCCCAGTCGAACGAATAACGACACGTTCGAGAAGGAGACGAGACCGATAAGAATGAAAAAGAAGAAAAAAGAAATACCACAAAGTTATGTAATTAGTTGCAACTGAAATTAATTCATAAATCAACAAAGTCAAGTCCCCAACACGTAGAGGAGCCATTGATGTAGACACCTAAGGATATTTGGGTGGAATGGAATAGCGAATAATAAGTTCAAGACGGACAAACTGCTCATTTTGCCAAAAACGTATTCTTCTGCTGGAGCACAAATATACATGGATACTGGAAACGGAAGCGAATGCGAATGCTGAGCATGGTGTTTTATCGATTGCGATTGTGGTGGTCTTAGCGTTAATTCCTCAATTACAACTAAATTAGTTAATTAAGAAGTTAGGCGCGAAAGACAAAAGGAAGTTGCTTAATTATGGCATGTTGACTGAAAATTTCGAAACTTCTCAATTAAGAAGATAATTTCGGTTGCGGTTTGGACCGGGTTCCAATTAAATTATAACGTATGCTTCTCCGTAACATATTCATCACTTAATCCGAAATATAACACACAACACCACAGCAGCAGTGGCTGTAAGTCGAGTCTTATTAACTTATTTATACTCACATTATTCTCGTCAAAAACGCGAAAGACGAGCGAGGCAAACTTGCTGGGATCTCCTTGCGGAAAGAATTGTTTGTAGATTTTAATAAAACCCTGCGGTACTCAAGCACATAAGCACACATGTACGAATGCAGCGGGTGGTATTTTGTTTACATTTTGTGTGAGTATTCGTCGAGTAATACAGTGAGGCGTCCAAGGCGACAACGGCGACATTTCATTCGATCAAATGTCGCATAATATGTTTGCATGTCAAGCGGTTGTTGTCATCGTGGATGTTGTGTTGGTTTTCGGTTGGTGCCAGCAAAGTGTCAGTTCAAGTTGAAGGCACCCATCCACCGCGAAAAAATCCACCCAAGAGTCAACATTTCCGAAGTAGAAATAAGTCGTAAGCCATTTTTTCATTTCGCGGAAGAATTCCAAGTTGTGTTATTTGAGTTGACGTTTGTTGTTGGATGTTATGCGACCAGCATAGCCCGGTTGATTGTTTGCATTTTGTTGCGGTTTCCAGATGGAAGAAATAAAAAGAGATAAGAAGAAGAGGAGACGAGGAGACGAGGCGAGTTAATTTGCTTTTCTAGTAATTCAGTAAATGTTTGTTTAAAATGTTCATTTCCTTGTAAATTGTGGCCAACTTACTTGCTCAGTTAATAAACCATTGGGACAGTCTTTCAGAAATCCTTTATGCCTACATTAGGGGAGAACATTATGGTTTAGCCCATGTGTTAATATACAGTTCCTTCAATGCAGTAGCACTTTCGCTGGTTAAAACTTACCATTGCCGAATTTCTTTCTCTGTAACTGAAAGATAGGAACAGAAATGGGAGCATCAGTTATACGTAAAAAGAAAGTAAGGTTTAAAAAATAATAATTTTTCGATTTTTCCCAAATGGATTTTAAAATCAATAAAGTATGAGTATTCATTTATTGTAAAATTCGTGTTGGCTATTTGACAAACAGATGCTAACTACCCCGCTATCATTATAGAATCACTTAATAATTGAAGAAAGTGCAAATCGAACCCAACGGTGCACACGCCGCCGCTCGTCCACCGCTGTTGATTCAACTTAAGCACTTGCAACAGTTGTTGATTTAATCTAAATACTTGCGACAATAGTAATTGTATTTTGCTTGGGGGGTTGTTTGTGCAACAATTTCAATTGGACAATACTGATGGCTGTTGTTGTTGGAGGTACTTGGTAGCTCACTTCTGAAGCTAACAATGTCATTGTGTTTTGTACGAGTTGATATTTGCTGAGAACAGACAAATTACTAGTATTTGCAGCGTTCACTTTGTGGCACTGACTTAAGTAAGCAACTATGGAATGAAAATTAAGAGAAATCACAATTGGACGGAACGGCGACAAACTAGGAGAACCGTGGAACAGACGCAGCTACTAACAACAACACGCGCCACAACTATACAAAATCAACAGCTCTTCCTGTTACACATTCATGGAACAAAATGGAAATAGTTTGATCCAATTCTTCCCTACAGACTTACATATGTACATATTCTCGATTTTCACATGCATGATTTTCCTTTTCCTGACATTTGCTTTTTAATTTGCGGTAAAAACATTTATTAATAATGCAAGTTGACAAAATTAATTGCATGCGTGCAGTGGTTGCTTTTGTTTAACAAAAGGACTTTGATTGTACGGTTCTAAGGAATATTTAAGTATGTACAATGTGTGATGGGTGTATGCAAGTACGTTTGCTTACTCTATTCTTTACAGACACACTACTGTCTTTCGAATTACGTTACTGGAAAATGTTTGCTGGAAATGTACCCAAACAGAGCTTTGCTCCACTGACGGTTATAAATGGTTACAATGGGGTCTTGAGGCCATCGTTTGGAAAGCACATACAAATGGATCAACATGGCTTCCTGAGACCAAATTGGTTTGTGTTCACGGTACTCTAAACTTATTCCTGAGTGTATTGTTCTATAAAAAAAGACTCTGTATCGATCCATATCATTCTCCTATTGCACACTTTTACCATACAAACAACCTAATGAAGTCAAAAGAAAAGAAAATTCTTAAAAATTTCCTAACAATTTGAACAACCAAGTGAAATTTCCTTTGCACCAAAAGAATTTTTTAATTATCATAGAATATAATTGATGTAATCAAACATCTGCGTTATGTTCAGCTATCACACAAGCAGTGTGGTACACATAAAAATATTTCAAGAGGTTCATAAATTTTAATTTTTTTAATTTTATTAATTTAACTAATTCGAAATATGGGCATTACAAATGCCACCAGACGTCCCTCTGTGTCCCGCTCTCCCCGAGGAATGGCCGGGAACACAGAAATGTACCACTTTTAAACATGGTACAAAAGATATTGCAGTTATTGCCACCTCTTGTAAGCATTGGCAAACTTACGAGATTGTAACTTGCCAAGGAATGCCTCAATTTCGATGCACCGTTCGGACTCAGCAATAAATTGTAGATCCTTGCTAATTTCGTTTAAGTGTGTCGATGTCCCGGCAGCTGCCCTAACCTAACCTAACCTAACCTAACCTAACCTAACCTAACCTAACCTAACCTAACCTAACCTAACCTAACCTAACCTAACCTAACCTAACCTAACCTAACCTAACCTAACCTAACCTAACCTAACCTAACCTAACCTAACCTAACCTAACCTAACCTAACCTAACCTAACCTAACCTAACCTAACCTAACCTAACCTAACCTAACCTAACCTAACCTAACCTAACCTAACCTAACCTAACCTAACCTAACCTAACCTAACCTAACCTAACCTAACCTAACCTAACCTAACCTAACCTAACCTAACCTAACCTAACCTAACCTAACCTAACCTAACCTAACCTAACCTAACCTAACCTAACCTAACCTAACCTAACCTAACCTAACCTAACCTAACCTAACCTAACCTAACCTAACCTAACCTAACCTAACCTAACCTAACCTAACCTAACCTAACCTAACCTAACCTAACCTAACCTAACCTAACCTAACCTAACCTAACCTAACCTAACCTAACCTAACCAAGTTTCAAAGGTATTCTGGAATATCCCCTCCTAAGTACAACCCTGACACAACGTATATAAAAATTGTAAACTAAAAGAAATATCGATTGCGAAAAGCGGAGCACCAGGCCCAAGCATTCGACGGGAATGGATACCTACATAAAAAATACCACAACTATCATTGCGCAAATGGTATTTCCTTTGCTGTAGTACAGTCAATTCAATCAATATTAGACAGTTAAGAAGATTGACATGCAACAGCGACCCGTGCAAGGAGCGACCCGTGGATATCGTTTCACTATTTCACGACGTTGAACGATACAGTAATGCGAATGGACAAAAGTGTGATGCATGAAATTCCATGTTATTACAACATAAATTTTATTTATTTTATTACATTTCAATATATTTATTCATTCGTTTGAGGAAAATTGCAAAAATTCAAATTAGCTTTCCTTTACTTTGATTCTCAAAATATGCATTTGGTTTGTATGCGAAATTTAAAATTTGTTCAGGCTTCCAAATTCTTTTCGATTGAAACGCGAACTCCCATAATATTAGAAGTACTGTTCCAATTATTATACCCCCACACTCACTGTGGCAGGGTATACTAACTTTGTCACAACGTTTGTAACGCCCATAAGGAGGCGTGTCCGGTATGGAAAAGTATATATATTCTTGATCAGTATCACCTCCTGAGTCGATTTAGCGATGTCCGTCTGTCTGTCCGTCCGTCTGTCCGTCTGTCCGTCTGTCCGTCTGTCCGTCCGCACGATAGCGGTCGCAGTTTTGGAGATATCGACTTGAAACTTTTTTTACATGTTTTTCTCGTGAATACTGAGATCAAGTTCGAGAATCAGCCAAATCGGACAAAAACTGGGCGTGGCTCCCATACACCGAAAAAAAAGGTAAAAATTTTTCAAGTCTTTTTTATTGTTGTATTCGATTGGAAATGTTTAGAAACGTATTTTTGACATGGTCCGAGGTTCCGAAGCCACATATATAAGGTCTAAATGGGGTCTTGAGACCAATTTTTTTTTTTGGTGGATTTAATTGGAAATTTTTAGAAATGGATTTTGGACATGGTCCGAGGTTCCGAAGCCACATATATAAGGGTCTAAATGGGGTCTTGAGCCCAATTTTTTTTTTTGTTGGATTTAATTGGAAATTTTTAGAAATGGATTTTGGACATGGTCAGGGCTCCAAAACCACCTATAATTGGCTCAAAATAGGGTCTTGAGACCACATTTTTTTATGATCGAGGTACTTCTTCCTACTGTGTGGGGGTATTTCAACTTCGGTATAGCCGAAGATAGTCCACTCTCTAGTTTTTTTTTTTTTTTAGCTTTTTAGAAACCTGTGAGTTTAACTTTAATGAAAACACAAATAGGTAATTCTCACAGGTACATAATTCTGGCATGTAAGAACAATGATGAACAACACCAATAACAATATCAGTAGCATACTGAACTACAACAACAAACGACAAATGAACATTAAAGCGAATAGTAATAACTCCATTGTGTGCAATTCGACGAGAATTTATGTTTGTTTTTTAAAAGGGAACAGCCCTGCATAACGTGGCACTCATGAAGCACGTGTGAGATCGTAGAACACAGAGCGCACTCACAACTCACAATGTACCTACACACATTTACCTTACAACAAATGTAATTCAGAAGAAACGGAAATAAAAGTTGTAAACTTTTTCAAATATTACAAAATTAAAGACAAAGAGAGCATAAGTTGCCAGGGCATTCAGCTCCACAATAAAAAAAATCACTCCGCTTATCTTAAGAGCGCGTCCTAAATGTATAATAATTATATTTAAATTGGAAATTTTAAGGATTTCATGAATTTGTATACAAGCTCTATGTTTTCGGTAGTTGTTGATAACATGTCCCTTTGAAATAGGTTCGGACCAGTAGGTGTGTCCTCAGGCTTGCCAACAGGGTCATTCGCGATCCCTTCGCCTGGGTTCCTAAAATGTGTTGTCAAAAACCTGGGGCATAAACCCTCAATTTGTTACTATGGTGGATAATGTGTATTAAGCTATTGGCATGCCAGGAGGACCCCACATTTTCCGATTCGATAATTACGAAGGAAGGACTGGATAACCAAAAAAAACGGCCTATGTGAGGCAAATTTACAAAACTTTAACCTAACCTAACCATGGGTCCATACAACATTTTTGTTGATTTGGGTCATTTCAAAACCTGTAACTCCTTGTACACCTTCAGAAATATGTTCATTTTTTTTCGACACCATGGAGTCATATTCACATAAAAATTATGACATTCAGAACAACACTAATCAGAGATTCATGTTAAAATAACATATTTTTGGTATATCTAAGTGACTCCGGGTCTGAGCTCTTCGAAAATTGGCAAACCCTTTGTGTCCTCGCCCCTTTAGGATGTGTTGATGAGTTGCTTGAGTATGGCATACCCGGAGTCTGGAGAATGTTGTTATTTTACATTTTTGAATGTCGGTAGTGGCACAAATCGCTCATTCCAAAGTTATCGATAAAATATCAGAAAAATGAAAAATGTACCGAAAAATGGCCGAAGAAGACATTGTGCTCGCATGTGCAGGGTATTTCAGCTTCGATAATTCTCTTACTGGTTGTGTACTACCTTTAGGTCAGAACAGTAAGGTGTACCGTAGTATGCGGGTGTGTGTATTTTGTCACGCGAAAGTGTCGCATATCAGCTAATGTTAATTATACAAATATGCAATATCAATTATTAAATTGCGGCTAATTGGCGTAGCATGACATATAGACAGCCAAAATTGATTATTTATGAAGCCAAGCTGGTCAATTTGAGCGAACTTAAAGGCGCCTGTATTTCGTGTATTTTGTATTTTAGTCAACATTTATTGATTGCTTCATTCAATAAATTACACTTCCCCATAGATTTTCCACGTTATTTTGTTAGGTTGTAAAAAAAAACACTTTATTTGGTATTGGTAGCCTTAATTGCAACGCATGACCGCAACAACTTTTCCGTCCAAAAAGTGTGTCCAAATATAGTTTGCGAGCGTCCTCCAAACTTGTCTAAGCTAACGGTTTGATGTGCTTTGAAATGCTACGAAATAAATATATACAAGTATATACTTACAATATGTGTCAGTCGTGAGACGATCGATGGTATCCTGTTTCAATTTGGAGCTTTTCTTTCCCATATTGGCGGCGGTTTTTTATTGCAGTTAATTCACAACACTTATTAATTTATTTATTTAATAGACTTTTATATAATTTTGGATATTTGTAAATGGTATCCTGTATTTCAATAAACTACTTTACTTCAAATATATATTTAAGCACTTATGTAAAATTGTTTCTTATTGTTTCAACGAGTACCTATCATTTGTCATAATTTGGCGTTCATCTTCAGTTTTGAAACGATTGATATCTGAAAATGTAATAAATAAAATAAATGTTATTTGTAAGTTATATTTGTTGATACGAGTATCATTGTAATGGCCGAAGAAAAAGAAAAAAAATTACAAAAATGTCCCAGAAATAGAAATAGAATAGTTCAGAAATAGTTTTATGACTAAACTTTTATTGCATCGCGTTACAATAAATTATAGAATTCATCTATAAATTGTTTATTTTAAAAGATCACTGATAATCAGCTAAATCAGACTAACCTATAGAAAAGAGTCTCACCACTTCAGCAACACTAATATATCGTCTAATTGCGAATTTATCGAATGTATGATTTTGAAATTTTGCAGGACAAAAAAAAACAATTTTCGGAAAAGTACCACTTACGATAAATTCGCGACGATATATTGAAGCGACTCTATAGCACATGTTATTGATTTCGATTAAAACCCACACTATTCTGGAGTGGTGAAAAGATTGTATAACCAAGAAGTTTCTGAAACGTTTTTTTTCTCTAAAACTTATCGAGAAAAATTTTAACAAATAAGTTGCACCCGATTGTACATTTCAGTGTTGCCAAATTTTTAAAAATTGCTTCAAAATTTTAAATTTATATAAACTATGAACAACTTACTTAAAAAGATTTAAGAAAAAACAAAAAAATTACCAATATCTAAGAAAAATTACAAAAAATCATTTTTGCGACAGGTATTTAACGTAGGGTTACCAGACGTACTCTTTTAAAGAGTAGAGTACTCTTCTTTAGGCCCTCCTCTTTTTTACTCTCACTAAGAAATTGTTTGCATTATAATCATTTAAGAAGCGATAAAAACTAAACCTGTACATTCCGAATGGTATACTACAAATGTAATTTTATAACTGTTATGGTTTCACCCTGCAGGCAACTTTTGTTAACACACTGTCATTTTCCGATTCGAACATATGAAGGGGTTAAAGTAAAAGTGGTGTAACTCCATTTTTTGGGAGTCGTGCGGGAATCGTGGTAGTCATACGACAGCTTCTACTCCAACAAATGTGAAAATTCTCAGCGCTCCGAAATAAGATACTTTTGGGACTACAAATTCTGAGCGGTAATTATATTGTTTGCTGGGTTCATACACTGTACGTATCTACTCTGAACCTTCCCACAAAATCAGATCCTTTGTCAGAAATGCCCTACCAATGATCACCCAACGTTTTGTTCTTCCTTTGTTCGAGCTCTGTCGTATTCTATTCACTTTAATTTGGCTAATGTGCAGCGCTTACTGCAGCACCCTCAAATTTCTTGTGCCCTTTCACCCAAGAAAGTTTTTGTTTCCTGCCGAAGGCTGCATTCGGCTTTATGCTCTATGCAGAATAGTCACTTTAAGATGCCCATGTAAAGTGCAATTCTGAATTTATTTGGAACCAGGCAGTTCTTCCTACCCCCTAACCTTGCTTTCCAACAAACGCTCCAGCGCGAGTACTTGCATAAGGACACATTTTTCATTTAAAGCACCGACGCGTTGCATATAATCTTTATGAGTATAGCTATGTGTGCGGATGTGTGTTTCGTGGGTCTCGTGTGTTTGTGTGTGGACGAGTCATGCTGCAACTGCGATTTTGACCTAGAAACTTGTTTGCATGTAAACAAACTTTGCAGCGCCAAAAAGTGGGTGGCAAGT
This sequence comes from Heteromyza rotundicornis, assembly GCA_951394025.1. Taxonomy (NCBI): domain Eukaryota; kingdom Metazoa; phylum Arthropoda; class Insecta; order Diptera; family Heleomyzidae; genus Heteromyza; species Heteromyza rotundicornis. The sequence continues at coordinate 1,384,680 of OX596010.1, read as the reverse complement.
TGTTGCAGCAAGCTGCGAATTAATTTTTTACGATTTATAATTAGTTGCAAAGCTTTCCATTTTATAAATTCGATTTCAATGAGAGTCCGGAATAAAAGTAAAAATATTACCTGTGTGTTTCAGATTCGATATCTCAATTATTGAGAAAACGAAAATTTTTGAATTTTATAAGGGAGTGTCGAATTTTTTGGCACTAGTGGCGTCTCTTTGTCTGTTAAAATCGGACGGGGTGTCTCGAGAAACCCACTATACAAGGTCATCTTCAGGTCGAAACAAGTCATATTGTAAACTTCCACATAATTAATATGTACATCAACGAAAAAAAACTTAAGTTCTGAACACACTATCTGCTAAAAGAAGTGAAACCCATTCATGCAACTTATGAATATAGAGTCGACCATTGCTAGAGAAATGTCTTTTTTTAATTATCGAAATACCCATTTAATTTATTTTGTGCTCAGCTACGTTCTAGCATTCATTCTCGCTGCCTCTCATTGTGAACATTTCATTCTATTAATATTAGATGATTTAAACGCTCGTACCTTTCATGCTTTTCACCCTTTGAGCGCTTCAGAACATTTTCGCTAAAAAGTTTCGCATTTCAAAAAAGCAGCACACGTCAGAAGGTTCACACAATGCAAAATGAGGACATAAACATGTATGACGTTGATTGCGAAAATTAGGATAAACAAACAAAGGCTTACTTTATCCTTCCAAAGTAGCGAACAACAATGACAACAATTCAAAAACCTGCAGGCGCGCACAAGACGCCATTGCAGCATGCGTCAGGCCAAATACGTATTTTTCCTTGCATGAGAGTGTGTGGTTGTTGAGATAGGTTGAACTGGGGCAAAGATGCACTTAGTCCTAGCCTGTGGTGATACTTAAATTTCTGTTTTTGTCAAATATGTGATTCTTCAGTCGACGTGTTTCGTGCAACTTATACGAAAACAATTGGGAAATGTATTCAAATGTAAAAATATAATATTACTTTTCTCCCTATTGTTATTTCCACATATTAGTATCAAACTACTCATTTTTCGATGTTGACCGATCAGTAAGTGAGTGACTAAAGGTATTATTAATGTAACAAAATACAAAATGTTTGTAAACGAAGTCGCGGATATAAGCGAGTATTAATAACAAAAACTGCGTGTGTAAGTCAGGCCCGTGGGCAAGGGGGGAGGGGGGGTGGGTGATTAATTTTTCAGCACAAAATTATTGAAACGATACTCAAATTTTTTTGATTTTACAAGGTTTTATGGAATTGAAATTTCCTTTTGCCAGAAAATAAATTTTTTATGATGAAGCAAATTTTTATTTGGTGATTTTTTAATGTTTTTTTTTTTGTTTTTGATGAAATTATTCCCAGAAAAAACATTCTTAGTAATGAGTATTATGAATATCTTGATCAAAAATATGTATGTTTTTATGTTGAATTGAGCTAGTTTTTTTATTTGAATACAAAGTTTGGTAATTTTTACCGAAAAAATGAGAGTATTAGCACTAAACGTATACAGTTTTCAAAAGATTCGTTTTGTTTTGATAAATTATTGGGTTTTGCCTATTCGACCATTTTTTAACTTCCTGGCCCTACATTTCTCAAAAACGTGATATAAAAATTCCAAGATCGCCATCTTGTTCAGCGTTATAAAATTCAAATTCAAAATGCTCAAATTTGGTGGGGTGGTGTGATGTAATTAAATTTTTATTATTTGACTATTTGTCTAAAAGTAGCGTAACGAAAATGTCTTGTATAACTTAAATGAATTATAATAATCTAGGGAGTGAACTATCTAACTAACATTTCTTGACATTTTCAATCGAATAGAGCCATAAAAAAATGTGAAAAATCATCACATGGAAGTAATGAAAGCAGTTTTCACTTTATACGCTTTCGAAAAAATTTCGAATTTGCGATGTAACATTTTGAAATAATAACCATATTATCATTCCCTGCGAGACATAACTCAAAAAATTAAAGTGTTGGGAAATCACGATTCAAAATTTTCAGGTTGAGTATTTTGTATGAATTTTACCACTTTGGAAGTTTTCATAACAGGTTAAAAAGCAATAAAAAATATGCACATATATGAATTCCGTCTTTTTGCAACGTGTAGATAAACATCTGAGGATGCATAACTCCAGGCACCCGAATTTTGAGCGATATATGGGGTCCAACCTCCGTTCTGAGTAAATATCTATGCAGCGCAACAGAAAACTACATTGTTCTTTATAGGTGTATTTTCAATACTGATTTTTACAATAAAAAAATCGAAATTTATAAAGTTTTTGTCAAATTACAAAAAAAAAAGATTTTGCAAGAAAATATTTTTCAACCTTAGAAAAAATCCAAATAACATGGTAGTGAACCGATTCAAGCAGTTAGAGGTGCATTCAAATTAATAACACTGCTAGATGAGTAAAGTTAATTCCAGCACGTTGATTCTTATGGCATTAGTCTACAAATCTTTAATATTGAAGATAAAAAAAAAAAGCATTAAATTTTTTTTTTTTGACAGCAATTTTTTTTTTAAATTTTTTATAAATTGAAAAATTTAAAAAAAAAGTCGATAATTGAAGAACATTTTTTTTATACATAATTACATTTTTTATTAAATTTTTTTTGATTTTTTTGATTTTTTTCAATTTTGATTTCGGCAAAGCTTTTGAAAATATCGTATCATTCATCAGACTACAAAGTAGATTTGTTTCTTTATTTGAAACTGTCCCATTTCGGTCGCACAACTTAACGAAATGTTGACAACTCACCATGCCAGCTCGAAGGAAAATAATCCTTTAACACGCTTTAATCCCAAAAGAGTATCCAAAAATGTATTGTCGACCTTTCCAATGCAATTGCAAAAATATTTTCCCCGCACACACCGAAACACAAATGTGCCAAAAAATTATTTGTTTACATAATCCCTGCACGTCGGTGTTGTTGTTGTTTTTCGTTTTGTTGTTTTTGTTTTTTCTGCACCAGCCACGGCCACAGTAACGGAATTCGGGTCAAATTTTGTAAATTTCATTAAATGAAATAATTATTTAGAAATTTGTAGTAAAATGATGAAAATTTACACGAAAAAGCACTTTATTTGAGAAAGATATAGAACTCGAGTGGGAGGAAAGGTTTTTTTTCATTTCCAAAAGAAAACCCGAGAGAAACACACGCGACGGAACGTCTTCGCAGGATAAAAATGTTGTGGCAACTGGCACAAGAGGACCACCGCACAGCTCTTGTAGCTGCGAGTGTGTGTGTGTTTGTGCGTGTGTGTGGCTGTTGTAGGTGAGCTGTAGGGATGTATCACTTGTGTGTTGCTCGGCAGCACAAACACGCGCGTTCGTTGCGTACAGATGGCGGTCAAAATGCGACTGACTGAAAAGCTCACTTTGCTCACGATTATGGCGAGGACCACTCGCTCATTATCGTAAAAGGTCCTTACCGCTACAAAAAAAGTGCTGCTTGAGGTATCCTTTATTTGTTGGCTGAAGGTGAATACACATATGAACATCAGGACATGAGTATAAGCTTCTACAGCAATGTGGTGAATTGACTTGAGTTTTCTTTGGTTCAGCTGTGTTGAGTTTTGTATGCGCTTGCGACAGGATGTATGGATTTTTTATTTTACAATTATCAACGGACGATAGTACTTTGAATGGCATATATTTCGTTTGGCAACATTTTTGTTCAATGAAATGTAATATACTATGTGGATTGATGTGATCCCACATTGAGTGTAACTAATTTTCAACAGAGTTCGCTTCACATGTATGAAGACTCTAATTCAAAATATGAACGTGCCTCCAAACTTTACTGGACAAAAACGCAATTGAAACTACCCGCAAGAGCTTTCTTCCTAGCGCTTCGCTCCACTGCGAAGGAGCTTTACTCTCAAAATTACCCTCGCATAAACAACTGTCGCTGTATTTGTGTTAACTTATATTCGACTGTGTGCGTGTTAAATGACACTTAACACTGAACCAGCATAACCCTGCCGCCAATCGAACGAGCCAAAAATACGCCGCGGGAACGGAAAAAAGTAACTCGTCGACAACAACTGTAACTCTAAATAAGTCCTAAGGCAAGGATAACAACTGAGTCGCTTTTAATTGCGCACGGAACTATTCAAATACCGCCATGTCTTTACTTATTCGCTTTATTGTTGCTGTTGTCGCTGTGGCATTATGCTGAAAATTTTATCAATGAAAATTAATCGTAATCGCAGAAGCCGAAGTAAACCCCATGCCCATTATTACCAACCAGGGACGTAACCGGGGGGGTTTGGTGTGTTCGAACCCACCCAGAATTTAAGAGAAACTTCCGTATCTCCTTGATATTTTAGCTTCTTAAAAACTTTCGGGTACCAAAAACTGTAACAATTGGTATTGTAACATTCGATATCACGGTTTACATTTACATCAAAGTGAAAAACCTTGTGAAAGTTTATGTTATTAGAAATTTTCTGTGAATCAAATGAAAGTGTTTTTAAATTGAAATCAGGGACATACCCAAGAATGGGAGGGGAGTTTCGAGGGCTTTAGTGTGCAGAGCCCTCCCAAAATATATGAACACAATACGTCGATATTCATAAACTCCCATTCGGGTTTTTTTCAAAATAATTTTTTTTTTTAACTATTTTTTTTAATGAAAAATTCAAAGGTTTATTTAAAAAAAAGCAATCTGTAGAAGTAAAAAAAAATTTTATGAAAACCCCCCCCCAACATTTTTTCCTGGTTACGTTCCTGTTACCAACCAAATTATATTGCGTGTAGTACTTCGATGACGCAATTGTGATTCCACTACAATATGTGTATGTACAAGATTTTCGAAGTTTGCCAGCTCCGAGGACGGCAGGACGGACATTTCCATTTTATTCGTCAATAAAGCGTGTGCGAAAGCAAAATATAATGTTTACTACTTTATTTTTCGAGGTTCGTTTGGACGCGACTCGTTCATTTCGGTATTTCGGGCAATTTATGGTTATGATATGCAAATAGTCAATATTCGTATTGCTTTAGAAATATAAATTCAACAGTAAATTTTATAGGCAGCCCAATAGTAGCAAATATCCATCCACACAGCTGGTCGAATCGGTTCAAGAACTTGAAGTTCATTCTACGTTTGTGTGTTTGCCCGTGTTCAAATGCGATTCGCTAATCTAAACTGTCATTTGATCTCTAGCAAGAATGAGTACCGGCGCAGAATAAATTTAAACTTAACAAATTAGACTACAACAAGTGAGTAAGTTCCAGTCTGTCAAAGCCGACTTAGGTGTAGGGTATATACACCTACTGGGCCATATTGGATCTGCCATCTTGAATTATCATTCACCACCCAACTGATTTCATTTTCAATACCAACTCCTTCTGGGGCCTGAAGAAAGGGATAAATCCCAACTTTCTTCTAGCTCCTGCAATCGTGTTTATGCGAAAAGACGACAGACAGACGCCGACGCTAACGCAGACGCTGACGTTGACGCTGATCAAGAATATATATAGTTTTCCATCACCTATCACGAAAGAAAAGGTTAAATTCTTAAAGTACCTCGAAGATACCGCAGTAAATTATGAGCTAATGCTGTAGGTTCCACACTTTCACAAATGACAAATTTTCCCAATTTTCTCCGTTTCGGCTCGCTTATCTTATAAATTAAAAGAAATACAACAAAATAATTATCGACAAAGTGGGTATTTAAAAGAGCGCTTTTCGCGGTTATCGCTTCAAAATTGGCTCAGAAACTCTTGCCCACACCAATTTGACAACTAGTTTGCACGCTTATAAATTCATAACGTTTACGGGACATTCACAGGTTTAGATGAAAACCATTACAGTTGTTGGCCACCTTGAATTTTTCACAAAAGTTTAATTATGAAATTTTGCAGAAAGGGTGTGTGCGTCATAAAAATATTTACACTGTTCATGTTTATTTATTAAAATTTCAACGAACACGTGACAGTAATTCAAGTACAGCTCCACTAATTAAATCAAAATAGGCGGGTAGTGTGAGATTCAACAAACGCATAGACTTAAATTCAGCTACTAAATAGACTTAAAACACGCTATAATACAAACGTTTTTTTTAATATCACAGAAATTCCTTAAAAGACATGCGATTTCCCTAACGAATTTATTGCATGAGTATTTATTGCATACATTTTTTGTGTGTGTGCTTGAAGAACTTCATATCGTAGTCGTACAGTCGGAAGTCACCATTAAGTTCATCGCAAATTTTTCATAAGCTTCTGCTTATACTTCGAGGTGAGTTTCAGAATTTCGTCCTTTACAGCAGGTTAAAGTTAATGGAATCAGGAGGTGATGTTGATCAAGAATATATATACACTTTTCACTCCTCCTTATTGGCGCTACAAACTTCCGCCCAAAATGAACAAACCCATAAGATCAACCGCAGAATCGCTGAAGACGAAATACACTCGTACATAAGATACTGACTGTCGAAGAAAAACAAATTTAAATCAGAACCAACTTTCACACGTATGTAACGAAATTATTCCTAACTAAGTTTAGTTTCATTATTTCCTTTGTAGTGGCATAGGGGTTGCAAATGAGCTGTTATCACTTCCCGAAACTTTGTTCAAAAATACTTGAAAATGGCTTTAAAAAGTGAAAAAGTTGTCCAACGAACCAGCGAATCGAGAACCTGGAACCTGAAATGAAAGCAAATTACCACATACAATGGGATGCCAGATTGTGGGGAATTCCCGATTTGCGAGAAATCTCGAGTCATGTGGGGCAGAGAACTGCATAAGCACGTGTTTTCCTACCCATCAAAAAGGGGTGCAGGTGTATATCAACACCGCAAGCGATAAGTATAAAGAATACCTTCAATACAGAAGTCAATCAGCGTATGGTTCTCTCACATACTCAAGTGTCAAATTTGTGAGTCGTGCAACATCTGAAGAATGACTTATACTCAGAGTATATGAGTGTGAGAGAGACTCTATCCCCGCCACGTCGTTTATGTTTTGAGTCAAGGTGGTGACGGTGAATTGTGTGAGTGAGACATAGAAAAACTACGTATTCATGCGGTGTACAAGAGAGTGCGGTGCATCGCATCCATTCTCTGATGTGGGGAATAGGGGCAATTGTCCGCCAGGGAATCTCTTTTGCTGCTTTTTTGCCCGAAAAATACAAAAACTATTTTAAGTATTTAAGCTTTGCAAGTTTGAATTTGGGGAATCCATTGCATCTGGCATCTCTGACATACACTACCAAAATTTTAGAGCGCTCGCAAAAGCTTTTGTCCATGAACATCACCACCACCGCCAAAATGTCGTTTAGTGTACTCTTTGTTTGCGTTGGTGTGTGATTATTATTTTTTGCTTTGTTTACACAAAATGTTAATATACTTTTATTTATGGCGGCATTTTTTCGTATAATTTTATTTAATTTACTTCTTTTAGGTCGCACCGCCTGTGGGACGCATTAAACACGCATGTAAATTAATTTATTTCAATGGCACCCTGCGCGCGTAAGAAGGCACAATTTAGTGCACATCACAGGCAGCAGCACACGACAACAATTTATAATATTAACTCATTAAGAAAAATATGGTGCGAAGTAGGGGTTAATTAAACGGCTTAATGTAGAAGGCCGGAGGGAGTTTTTTGTGAATTCTGCAGTAATAGAAATTGTGGAATTCAATTGAATAGATAAAGGAAATCTTCTTCAAAAAAGCTGGGACGAGGCCGGTGTAAATGCCACTAATATTTTAATTGATGTGCTAAGGTATATTTTTAGCAAACATTCCTTTCTTTATACATTTTCAAGTATGTTTGCACTCTATAATACCGGAAGTAGGAGTATTGGTCGTCTCTACGACTGCAACCTTGGCGTACTGCAACTTGGCTTCACGGCTTTATTTGGCAATGTTCTTGAACATTTTTATTATACTCTGTATGTTGGTTCCCGAATTTCGTTGTCGTTAACTGGCTTCTATTGGTGCATTGTATAATGTACATGCTTGCTTCTTTCTACAAGTACATCCATTTTCTTTGCTATTGTCAAGTTGTCAAGTTGCCAATTTGCAAATGCTTTTACCGTTGCGTTTCTTCATGTAACTCAAACGAGTCAATTGGCATTTATATACTATAAACAGAGAAGGGCGTTCAGATCGCATAGTCTACCCTCGGATATATATAAAATTTGTCAATCAACTTGCTCGTCGATGTTTTGTATAGGTGAAGTATTTGACCACAGTAATACAAATTTTTGACTGTATAATAAAATTGCTCTGCGAGTATACAATTTTAAATCGAATTAGTTGAAAAAGATTGTCGAAAAAAAACTTAGGAAAAGAAATGGTTTTCCAGGATGCTTTGAAAAAGTTGGATTTCTTTTCGAGTGTATTTTGTATTTTTGTCGCGAGTAAACGTTTCACTACGTTTTTCATATTATAATAATTAAATTAATTCGTAAATATTTTCGGCTGCCAGAGTGTCGCCGCGACGGAAATTTCATTATTCAATGTTCACCATTTGGGGAAAACTATACAGTGTACAGTAAAGATGTTCGTTTCCATGCAGCAGTAAAACATAAAAATGCACAAAATCTCAAATAAAATTGAGTGATTTTACACCTGAGCGCATTTATTTACAATTCAAATCACATTTACTTTACACATACAGCTATCGCAAATACACACACCCCAGAGTGAACGTTATTCGCTTAGCAACCTTTCCCGGCATTTCCGAAAACATCCTCCCATGGAAGAACGGAAAATGCCGGCTAGCGGAGGCAGTAGAAACACTGCTCCAAACCTTTTTGCACAGCAACAAAAAAAAATGGTGGAAGAATTGCAAAAGCAATCGCAGTGAAAGTAAGTAGTCGGTAAATTTAGGTATATATTTGCAAGCAAAGTATGGACGAGATAGGATGTAGTGTGGAATAAGGGTCGCCCGAATGCCTGAAATGAATTTTAAAACAGTGGTAAGTGACAAAATCAGCTGAAAGCTTTTCTATCAGCAGATAAGTGAGAAAAAATACGGTTTGAATTTTCATTAGAGACAACAAAAAGTAGGTAACTATAAACTTTTCAAGGACTAGTCGCACACACAGACACACAAACACACATATACGCAATTACACCGCCGCTATCAGTTACTTTTACTTTTAGCTTTTTACGCACTCCGCACTCCCATCATGGATTCATTTTCTCCTTGGCTGTTTTGTTTATTTTATGAAGCAGCACTAATGGAGTTTTATTATTATTGGCAAAGTTTCCGGGCAATTTAAATGGAAATAGATGAGGAAGTTTTTGTCGAAATTTTGTGTTTTTTGCGGAACGGAAAATCGATAAAGCCGCTCACGTTCAAATAATTTAGCAAAAGTAAGAAAGCAGTTGAGAAGCCGTGTTTAGGCATTGTGATGAAACGTGTTCACCATGTATTAGTTTCAGTTTTAGAATTTATTAACAGCCATGCCTTCTTTTCACAGACCTTTTATAGCGCCATCAACTCTTTTATATAGACAATCCATGGACACGATGAGTAACTATCTCACAAGTTTCATTTCTTTTTTGATCTCTACTAAAATAAAAATGTGTCTGCTTTAAGTTTTCCAAACTATACATTCAACATTTCGTACAAATGCATTTAACGGCACGAAATCCTACAAAACAAAAAGCTAATTCTATGAAATGGTTAAAGGGAACACACAAATTGCTCGACTGTCATTAGCATAACTGCCTAATTTCGTTACTGTTTCCGTTTCGTTGTTGCGGCGGGTGGTGGTGTTCTGGTATGGCTTCATCTCATTGTTTAGAGCTTGGCGAGCTTTAGTTAAATGAGTGTGTGGGCACAGAGTTTATGGCAGTGGAAATGGCATTTTAGGGAAGTAGATATTACGATAGATTTCTTGCAAACATAGAGATCTTATGGAGCACAACAATTATGCGCTGAATAAAATAAAGATCGGCCGTGTCAGCAACTAAGAGCCATGAACACTCTGATACCACGGTTGGCATAAATGCGTCTGACCGGAGTTGTGGGTAGGTGCGTGTGTCTTCTTTTTTAGTCTCCCTTTTAGTACCATTTTCAATAGTTTGGTCAAATTTTATGTGCGGATTGCCTTCTTGCTATTCAAGCGCATCAATGGTCTGACAGGAATCTTATGCCTGTAATTTCGTCAAAACTGTTTTATCGCAGCGGAAGCGTATATCGATGACTTCCTGTCATTCTCCTTCTATTTTTTTTTCTTTATCGGCAATCAACATTTTTTTTAAGTTTTCAATTTGGATTACTATTGACCCTTCAATTGAATCTTCTTTCACATTGTTTGCCCTTTTCCGGTTTATCCTCATATCCTTATATCCTTCTGCCATTTAGTCTATTTGTGTGTGTGTGCGTGGGCGTGGGTGCGGTTTTGGTAATTGTTAGAGCCTCATCGACGTCATCCCACTCTGTACCCAAATCCATTTGTGGTTGTGGATCCTTTTTGCAATGTGCACGTACGGCCTTAAATAGTTTTCGATTTGCACGAAATGCCTTTTATGGGTTCTGCTTCTTTCAAATTGCTGGTGAAAGATTCGCAGCCATTGGGACTGGTTAAATCCTGCACTGTTCTGCTATCGGAGTCTGAATGGAGCCGAAATTCAACAATTGAAAGGCCGTACGGTACGGTACAAATTTTCGCCTGCTGCGCTTATATTAGGAACAAAAGAATAATTAGCTTACATGTTCAGCATGAGCTATGCGTATCGAACCGAACCTGGTTCTCATTATGTCAAAATGGCATCATAAACTGACAACGACTGACGCATATTCAGCACATTGGTGAATTCGCTGTCCCGTGCCATATGCAAATAAATTTGCCAGCATATTGGTTACTCTGTGTCGAAAAGCAATAATCACTTAAGTCGACTTAAGCATGAATTGAGTTAGTCCCTCTACGGTATTCTACTTAAAAATACAAAACTTATTTTTATCTTACATGACCATAGAAAAAAAGTTATAAAGACTTCTCTGAAACATTTTTAGAACAACTCCATACAAAAATTTTTACAAAATTATGAATATCTCGAAACTGTGTTTTTCGACTTAAGTGATTATTGCTTTTCGCCACCGAATTATTGACGCATATGACAAACGGTAACGTCGCTTCATATTTATTTTCCGATATTTTGCGTCAGTTTAAATTGACAACGAAATGCCGACCTGTTTTCACTAAACTGGCAACCAGGCTTAAATTAGATCAATCTTTAAGTTATTTGCATATGAAACATTCTTTTTAATGAAACATTGTATACATGTGCACATACCTCTTAACTTTTACCAGTACAGTGATGGCCTACTAAGAACTAACCATGTTAAATAGCTTAACAATTGCTAAGAGAAGGAATTGTACGAGCTCTTGCAGCTTATATCCAATTTTATGGATTTACGACCACGCACGCTGCCATTGCTTAACTTGTCCATTTATGTCCACACCTTTGGTTTTATTTTCTGGTGTGGCTCGTTCACTTTAATCCACTTAACCCGCCGCCGCCGGCTGCCAACCAGATAACGCCAAATTGATGTCGTAATCTGTTGAAATGTTAAATGTGTCCTTTAATACTAGGCACAATTTTTTTTCGCCTTAGGAGCATTTATTCTCTTGAGTTGTGCTTGTGATTATTCTTCATAATGAATAAATTCTGAAAATGAAATTGATATGCTGTTTGTGTTTTTATTGTTATGTTGGTGTCAATTTTCACAATACTTTTAGTACTAAGTAAACCTCTGAAGACCCTACACATCTACAGAACTGCACAGTTTCCGAGGGATTTCCACCTTCTTCATATCATCGCTGTAAGTTTTTCTTGTACAAGTTCCAAACTGTTTGAAGGGAAGTTAGACCGTACAAAATGAGCGGTGATTGTACAAAAAACGGTAAAGTTCCGTTTTTAATTTCGAAGGTGTTTTTTTTAAATCAAAGTGTAGCAAATAAAATCAAGCAGCAATGGCAGACACCGCACAATGATTTACTTTTATTTTCGTTTGGTTATGCTCAATACAAACAGAGAAACAAATATTAAATCTATGTAAAGCTCCAACATATGTAAGTCAACAGGGAACATTTTTTTGAGTGCTGCCACCAAGAACATTACCACAATCCACCAGTGTCTTTGAGATTGCCAACTTTTGATATCAGTGTAATTTTCCCAAAGACAAGGCTCCACGTATTACAACAGCCATAAAAGCGCCAGTACGCATAATTTACGTTGATTGCGTAGGCGGCAGCGTTCTTCGTTGTGTTCAGCAAAAAATTCAATATTCTTATATACCTACTTGTAAGGTAGGTATTGCTGAAACGTTTGTCGGCTTTTGTGTTGTTCCTTTGTGGTTTTTTTTTCATTGTAATTTATTAAATTCAAAAAATTCCGTCAGCAACGAATTAATGATCTCTTCTATTGCTGTTCAAACGACAACAATAGACATCGTCATACACTCACAATAACTAACTATCGGGTACAAATACACACACACAACAAATAATGAAACAATCGAAATAAGTTATTTAAAAAGTAAGCATAATAAGTTATTTCAAAATTTTGCAATTCAAAATCAGGGTTGGCAACAAAATCAGGGTCGGTTTCGCTCCCACTTGACAAACGGTTTCGGTTATCGGTTTCGCTGCTTGATTTTGAAAAGGTTTCTGTTGGTTGAAACGATTGAAAAGGTTCCGGTATAGGTTTTAAAAGGTTTCTAGATGGCTGAATATTGGGAACTTTTATATCAATTCAATATAAATCCAGGGTGTTGACTTTCACTACATTTACGAAATCTCTTTATCTAATCGCATTTTCAAACCAATTTCTACTGAAATGTTTGTTTTTTAAACTGTTTAATTGTTAATTCCTTTTTTCAGTCTTAGAGTATGAATGTAAAGAGATTTATTCAATTTTTTTAAAAATATTTTCTTATATTTTAAAAATGTGTGTACTCTTAAGTTGATGTACTACACCTTTTCCAGTCTTAATTTAGACAAAGCTGTTTACTTCCAGAATTGACACAGAACAGGGCGAATGCAATGAATTTTTTCTTCAAGTCAATTTTTAAAACCGATTAAAAACCCGAAACCTTTTCAATTGGTTTCGGTTGAACCCATTCAATCGGTTATGACGAATCGGTTTCGCTCCCTAAAATTAAACGGTTTCATTCGGTTTCGGTTGCCAACACTGTTCAAAATATTTAAATTTTTCGACTTAATATAAAATCTATTTTTCCATTTTAGGCAAAGGCTAAATAGTATTTTATGAGTTGCCTGTGACATGAGCGGTCATGAAAGGATTCCAAATATTAATTCTACATTCGGAAGAGCTGCTGGATACAACAAAGCAGCGACTACTTTATCTTATTAATATCACTCATACGTCACGATGTGCAAAATTAATTTTTCCATGCGCTCTTGAAATAATACCGCAAATACATTCACTCATAAAAAAAGCATCCTAAAATCAAGTACGACGTTCTTACTTCTAAGTTGTGGTAGCTTAGTGTCTATTTGAGATTGAAAAATATTGAAATGAGTTTGAAATTGTCCACTTTGAAATGTGGTTGAACGATTTCGATTCAAAGTAAAACAATGTAATTTTTCGGTTGTTTCAAAGATGTAAGTTTTAAGTATAAACAATTTTAATTAAATAAAATTGGGGAGTCTTGAAAAACAATTTTTGCCTTACAAAAAAAAACAATAACTTTTTTGGTCATGTTTGTATATAGTGCGGCACAGAATTATGAACTCCAAATGACTCAAAATGTTATTTTTACCGTTCAACTTTTGTCACAGTACTTAGGAAAAAAGTTTGTATGCTCGAGATGGTGCTACTAACCGTAAAATAACAAATCTCCACAAGAACTTTGTGGCGGTTTATGGAATTGTTTCATTTCCGGAAATATTCAGGAGACTTTATTAAAACTTTCCCAGGACCTATACATACAGAAAATGTTTTACATCTATAGATTAATGACCGAAAATGTGACCTGCTTCAAGCCCAATTTTGTTTCATTGTGTCAGTGTCATTTCATTGGTTTCAAGTTCAAGAACACGCCTACTAGTATTCCATTTGTTATGCTCGAGTAAATGAATTATAAGTACTGCAATGCAGACTGATTGATTGCTTCGTTGAACCTAAAATAATCAAGTACAGTGCGGAGAGTCGAGTCAGTTAGTTTTATAGTCGCAACTGACAGCGTCCATTGACGCCACAAGCAAATTGAATATCTCCATACCCAACACAACGAAGTACTGGAATTATCCCGTTGGCCATGTCTCGGAGACATCAACGGGTCGTGCATGACTTGTATAAGTGCTTGCGGACGCTTAGATGACAAGACCATGTTGGTCGTAGACTACATTTTTATAAGATTTTCCTCTGTCATCGACGCCAGCGTCTAAATTATTATATATCTTGAAATAGAAATTCTAAAAACACCTTTCTTCGTTGATGACATGTCACCGATCTGTCGCTCATCTTGCCATCAATGTCCCTCATAGTCGTTGATGATAAGATGACATTGTCGTCAACGACACGCATGTTTGAAATTCTACACATACAAACATGCATACAAGTTTACAGGAGTTTAAGCGTTTAGATATCATCGCGATGATATCTCCCCAGTCCGCGGGGTTGTGTGCCAGTGCCGGTGCCGGTGCCGCTGTCTGCTCACTTCGTATACTTCGGGCGCCATTCAGACTACACAAATAAAAAATAAGCATCAATACTGATTTTATTGCGAGGAGTTTTAGCTGTTTCCAGTTTGTTTTCTCTGACTTGTGTGTTTTTTACTTCTTATTTTTCGTTTTCAAGGATTTATGTTTATTTTGGTTGTTTATGTTGTTGTTGTTGTTGCTGTTGCTGCTACCATTACAATTGTATCTTTTTCGTAGTCCCCTTGACAGTGTAATCGGTTGTCGGTGTGTGTGTGTGTGTGTGTGTGTTAAAATGCGTATGTAGTTGTGCCTTTAGCATGACCTTTGATTTAAGGTCGATATATCGTTTGCTCAATGGCCGTTTTCTTTTTGAGTTTCTTTTTGGCACACTCGATGCCGACTTCGTCATGACTGTTACCAGTAGAATGGACACACTTTGCCAACACAAGTTTTCATTTCTGCTTTTGCATGCGTAGTGGAAATGTTTTAGACTACCCGCTCCCCTCATGACTGTAAAATGTATGTCAATTTTGTATGACGCCGTTGACGAGTGGTTGGCTTTGATTTGATCGCAAGCGGACAGAGTAAATTCCAGTGAGGTGTATCGTGATTTGGACTACCCAAATTCTTTTTTATAGCTATCATTTTGAATTTACAACTACATAAAAAACAGGTCCACTAGCAGAAAAACATGTTTCTTCAGGCGGTCGCATCTTGATCTCAATATAATCTTTTTTGATCTTAAAACGTATATTTTTTATACCCTTGGAATTTTCATCGGTTCACCAAGTTAAATTTAAACCCTTGTGGGTGTGGCAGTGTGCAAGGAGGTATTCCCCATAGTCCCATGAAATTAGAAAACAGCGACTCCGAAAGCCCCCATATAAGTTTCGTAAAGATGCCATGAAATTTTTAAATTTCGGACGTCATATTGGATATTGGATATTATTGTTAGGTCTAATTATATACTTTTAGATGATCCAATAAAAACCCAGATCTTTAAAAAAATCCGCTCTAATCACTGCATTTGAATTGAAATAATGGAATAAAAGAAGCTAAAGTTGAGTAAAGTCACCATGAACGAAATGATTTATTTCTCTTGAAGTTGATGCTTGGTTTAAAGCAAGAAATATGTCCTTCTTCTTCTTCCGCCGTACGACCAGGGAGCAGTGGCATCATTACACAATTTAAAAGGAAGTTAATTATTCATGTACAGCCAGAGACCTAAGCTGATAATTTTCAAAATATTCCACGAAGTGCTTTATAAAATTTAAATATGCCGACGTAAACGAATGACTATTAAGGTAAGTTATAAAATGATGAATTGTATTTTGGAAGTAATGCAAACAAATCATTTATTTGTGTACTCAGGATTTAAGAAGGGAGGGAGTCAAAATTTTAAAATAAATACTTAAACTTTTAAAAGTTACATATATGTAACACTTCTACATTCCCAGTAACCTATCTCTACAATGTAACAGTGAAACAACAAGCATTGAATTTCGTATTAGTACTTTCACTATACCGACAATATAGAAGTATTACATACAAATTATATTTTTTTGTTATTCTTGAATAGAGACCGACCCAAAATTCGGTTCCGGGTTTTCGGCTTCTCTGCCAAAAAAAGCGGTTTCGGCCTTGTTACGGATTCGGACGAAAAATAAAATATCGTTTTCGGCCAGATTTCGTTTTCGGTGAAATTTCGAAATTTCAGCCGAGTAATTTTGTGTTGCCATATAATTCATCGATGCCAATTTACACTATCATTTTCATGATGAAAAATATGACAAAGAGCTAATAAGAACTGCTGTAGTAAAAACAAAATAGAAAAATCATACAAAAAACATAAAAGGTGGCATGCTTTGTTTATTTACATTTTCATATATAAACTGCCAAATTTCTGCATGGCCAGGTCAGTGTACAAACGGCATGCCCATGCGGCATGGAAATGATAGTGTAAATAGGCTCTATAACATTTTCAGCACTCTCACATTCATACAAAAATCAAGAAAACTCACCCAGTTGGAAATCGATCATAGCAAATCCATTTCCATTGTGGAAATGGCCAAATTGCAGGGTAATTCCAAAAAACGCTCGTGGTCTCTCTTAAATGAAAATAAGATAATCCAACCCCGGAAACGATTCTTTTGGCGAAATGCGGCCAATAAACATGTAATTCAATGGATACTTCCAATTTGTATACTTTTCCATTGTGCCAATAAAATCAAATGTAAAAAAATTATTATTTTTTCTCACGAATGCGTCAACATTCCGTTCCGTGGATGGGCAACAGTAAGGCCCATTTGATATCACTGGTGGCAAGGCTGTCTGTTCGCAAAAAAATACTCGGTATAGTTACTCGGTACTAAGAACAAACTTAATAGATTAAATTTTAGATTTTACTTAAATTGTGATCTGGTAAAAAAGAGTTTAATAATACTTACTGTTTAAAGCTAGTAAAATATTGTATAATTTATAATCAAATATTTCAAAACCAGTTATATTAAACGAATTACAGGAAATGAAGAAAATTAACAAATGGTGGATGTTTGTTTTCCTAATACTACTGGCCGATACCGAGAGTAGAAAACATCATCTAGAAGTTCGCGTAAGTTAAACAAGAAAAATTCCCCGGTGGGGTGTAGTAAAGTGAAAGCGAAATAAAGCCGTATTTTTTGTTCCGTCTTATTTGCATATAGAACGACGTTCGGCCATACATTGCGCTCAGCACCTTCGGATTCTATACGGACGGTCATTTGGACGTCAAGCTAAGCAAGTTGATCGTTGAAAACGAGTCACAAAATGACATGGTATAGCAAGGATCATTTCTATATTTCAGATTTATATTTGCTAAATTAATTTGTAGTTTGGCCTCTCCTTGGACAAGACGACAATCGACCAAATGAATCCTTATTTGGACTCGCACCAGAACAAGTGCATCCTCGAGGAGCCGTCAATAATGCAGCGCAGTGGGCCAATTCTTTTCTTTTTGCTGGATCTCAAGAATTTGCAGTAAGATTATAATTAAATATGTTTTTCTGTATATAAAATATGTCGCAATCTTCTTTCAATGCAGAATTAAGGTGCAATGCTCGCCGGAATGGAAGAACCAGCACATTTACAAGGATCGATCCATGTTTCCCATGTACCGAGGCAAACGTCAGTCCTTTGCCAAAGTCAGCGACTCGTCACTTTTCATTCAGCGTCGAAAACGTAGCGACGACAATCACGGTTTGCCCGTTGAGGAGGACGAAGACGAAGATGATTCGATAGAACCAGTCCAAATTGAGGACCACGTTAAAGCATCTTCCCCCATCGCTGTAAATCCCTCAGCTGTGGCTGATTCGACTGCTGCCGCTATTTCAGTGACGTCGAAGCCTACGAAGCCACAGCAACTGGCAACGCACAATGCTCCCACCCCAGCAGTGGCAGTGGCAGTGGCTCCTCCGCAAACCACCAATCAACTTTGTAAAGACTTTATTTTACCTTTGACTAAGACTGTTGTAAATGGACAGAATTACTACAACATGTCGGTTAGTCTTGTCGCACATATCGCATATTTAAAAACTTTTTTCAACATAAATTCATTTTGCAGTTTTCGATGCTTGTGGCCTCGTTGCACGAAGAAGGTCTCTACAATTTATACTTCCATGCATGTCCAAATTATAGAGAGCAAAAGCAGGTCTCATTCAACGTAAGTCATTTTACAGCATTTTGTAAGGAGTTGTAAGAGAAAAAAAAAAGAGTAAAAAACAAGTTTTTTAAAAATAACCCTTTAACCGACTTCAAAATTTGCAGTGATATTAGGAACAAAGTAGCCAAAAACCCTTAATTTTAAATCGAAATTGCGGAAATTAATTTAAAGGAAATTTATTTTCTGCTTTTTAGTCGGTTAAAGGGTTATTTTTAAAAAACTTGTTTTTTACTCTTTTTTTATTTTCCCCTTTTTTTAAAAAAATTTTTTTTTTTCGGTATATTTCTTTCTAATTTATATTTTGCCCGTATAGTTTTTCTTCTTAAATTTTTACATTTAAAAAATTTTTTTTGATTTAAAAAAAAAAATTGTTCCCCCCTTTTTCCCCCTTTTTTTTCCTTTTTTACTCTTTTTCCCCAATGCTAGCCTAAGTGAAAAATTTCAGCCCTGTAGCTTAAAAAATACGAAAGTTAGAACTTTAAATTGGCCCCATTCCGCTCCCCTTTGCCCCCACACCCCCCTTTCCAAAGGGTATAAAAAATCATTTTGTCAATAAGAACCCACCTACCAAATTTCATCATTGTAGCTTGAAGGAATCGGAAGTTATGCCATGTTTAAAAAAAAAAGGTTTGAGTGCCCCCACGGCCCCCTACGCCTCTGATGGACCCCAAAATTTAATAGAATGCATTGTCACAGGAGTTCTATCAGTGTTCCAAATTTCAGCTCTCTAGCTTATGTGGAAGTGTATGAAAAAGCTCGCCGCAGATTTGAGGATATATATATATATATATATATATATATATATAGTCCGCCCAAAGCAAGTTAATATAAGGGTTATAATAAAAAGTCGCGTATTTTTAAGTAGAATAGCGTAGGTGGTGGTCTAGCTCAGTTCATGTTGTGGTTGTACTGTTTTGCCCTGCTTCACTTCGACCTTACGACATTCAGCTCGTTTGTCGTTACGGCCAATTACTTGTTTCTGCAAACTATCTAATTTCTAGCAATATACATATTTGATTATTCTGATGGACTATAGCCCAAATTTTGATGAAGAGGTCGCCAAAAAATATTACTACAACAAAATACACATATTTTTTTAAAAATGTTTAAGGTCGATATCGAAGAAAAAAACAATGACAACTTCCTGAGCGCTGGGGAAATGCCTTTGCCTGCACTATACTTCATGATGAGTTTGTTGTTCTTCTTGTCCGGGCTTTTCTGGGTTTTCATACTGAAGAAGAGCAAGTAAGTTGTACCACATACAGTGAGCGCTTCAGTAATCTGTTACACTTTTTAACTGCTTCCAGGCACAGCGTCTACAAAATTCATTACATCATGGCGGTTTTGGTGTTTCTTAAGTCGCTCTCATTAATGTTTCATTCGATCAATTATCATTTCATTGAAACACGTGGTGAACATGTGGAGACTTGGGCTATATTGTACTACATTGCACACTTGTAAGTATGAAGGAATGCACGAATGGGAGCAATGCACCAATGGCAGTGATTGAATCGTTTATCATTGTTGTAGACTTAAGGGCGCTGTACTTTTCATAACAATTGTGCTCATTGGCACGGGATGGACGTTTATTAAACACATACTCTCGGACAAGGATAAGAAAATTTTTATGATCGTCATACCGCTGCAGGTAGGTCTCCCTCAATCCATAGCGAACTCATTTTGTGTGGAATGTGAAATCAATCGAAACCTTTTGAATTTCCAACAGGTACTGGCCAATGTGTCGGAAATCATAATTGATGAATCTGAGGAGAGCGACATTGAATTCCGCACTTGGCGCAATATTTTCATTTTTGTTGATCTGCTCTGCTGCGGCGCCATATTGTTTCCCATTGTATGGTCCATACGCCATCTGCACGAAGCCTCTGCCACTGACGGCAAAGCAGCCATCAATTTGCGCAAATTGAAGCTGTTCCGCCAATTCTACATCATGATCGTCTGTTACATTTACTTCACGCGCATCATTGTCTATCTGCTCAAGATGACAGTGGCCTTTCAGTACGCTTGGCTCGATGAAATGTTCCACGAGATGGCCACGTACGTTTTCTTTGTACTGACGGGATACAAGTTCCGTCCGGCGTCGTCGCATCCCTACTTTGCCGTTGGCGATGAAGATCCCGACGACGACGAAGTTGAAGTACTCACCGAATCCGGACTAACGGCCGGCTTACATCGCACCAAGGCCCAAAATCGTAACACACTTCCATCGACAACTACCATCATCGAAGGCAACGATGACGAACGAGAGAACTTGATAACCAAGCGAGAGTCGAGTCATGAATACGATTAGAAAACGTACTTCTTTGAACGATTGGGAGAGTGGAGAGTGGAAGAGTGGAGAGAACTCAGCTTTATTTTAGGTCATCTTCAAAATTTGCTGAGCTCAACGATGTATTTTGAGAAAATGGCAACTAGTTCGGTAGATGAGACTGATGAGGTAGATACACTTTCCATTATACTTACCATTTAATATAATATAATATGGTACCAATTATTTTCCGATAAATAAATTATACAACTCAATGTAATACCAAACTTTTCCTCAGTTCCAATAGTGCCAATAAAATGACAAGCATTTAGTTTTAAAAACTGCATTATTTGGCAACGACCAGAACGTTTACTTCATGGCCTCTCTCTCAGCATTCAAACGACATTAACATCTAACTTACGAAATCAATTTCGGACATTTTGCAATCAACGAAGGGCACCAATTTCCAACTGAATCGTAAATTTATGAACTATTACGTATTATGCAACATCCATTTTCTCTCATTTTAGTATATCTCTTCAATGAATGTATTTTATAAATCATTAATAGCCTTACTTACTAATATAATTATTATAAACGAAACATTAAGTTTCTCACAGAAAAACGCATTGAGAAAAAGGACGCAACTTTGAAAGTCGACACCATATTTTTTTGTTATTGATAAGGCTGTAAATGACTTCATTACACGTAGGTATTGTTCTTATTCATTTGGAATTACATACATTCTATACAATTCGGTATTTTACAAATCTTTGAAACTCACTTAAGTTTGTACAATATACATATAATATGCAGAAGTCAAGAGCTCACTCCAATAGGCTAATTTCGAAATATTGCAATAAAGCTTTACATAATATTAGTCGAAAGAAATTCCATGTTTTTTGTTCATTTATTAAGGGATCGGCACTTCTTGGGCCTTAACTGTCCGGGCTATGTCGGAATTTCGGCATAAACTGTATAAAGAAAATCATGTACATTGTCACAGAACCCATGGCCTGAATGTAATTAGATTAATTATTGATTTTCGGTAAACTTCATCAAGTACCCTACCCTAGTGAGCATGTAACCATCCATTGTGATGATGCCAACGCCGTCAATGCGTATCTTCTGGTGCAGCATTTGCAGCGAAAAGTTTTGTACCTGTAATTGTATGTACTTACATCAGACTGACAATGGTTTATTTATAAAGCCAACCCCTAGCACTACGCTAACTATGTGAATCAGAGTAGTCCGATTTAGAGAAATGGGGAGGTTATCAGGAAAACCAATCATTTTGGTTTTTTTCTTCTTGGTAATCATTTTTTTTGTAGGTCTAAAAAGTGAAATTTGTATTTATTGGTCCAAACTAAAAATCATTTTCAGTTTGGTTCTCTCCCATCAAAATTCCAAAATAATCCACAAGCTCGAGTCTATTTTCCATAATCGGATCGGCTGAAAATTTTGCACATTCATTCTCTCGAGTAGTTCTGGGGATTGGAAGCTTTTAACCATTGTCAGTCTAATGCACTCAATTCAGTGCTAAGTATTTATAATTATGAGACTTTCACGGTACCTGTACGGATAACTTTTCACTGTACACTGCGTTTATAATGTTATGCAGCTGGAATGTTATGTGCTGTAGCTAAAATCATATTAATTTCAATTAAGAGTATGAATTCTTTAAATGTTGGGATTTACCACATGCATGCAGTTCTTCGATGTGAGTAGCAGAGCTGGAATCTCGAAAAGAGCAGGTAGTATCAAAAAGTTATCTGAAATGAGTCGGCGTTTTATTCACTTAAAAAAGTTTGTTGGTTTCTAATGATATAATCGCGTAAATTGTTCATCCTAAGCATTAAGGCGGTCTTCTGCTGTACAAATTGTTTAATTTGACTTTGGTTTAGAAAACCACCCAAAAGAACTTTCTGCAGATATACTCAAAATTGAATCTGATTTTTTGGTATTTCATGCCATGTGCGATTTCAGTTGTAACCTCTACTACTGCTGTAATCCCATCTGGTTTTTCTGGAATTGCTCGAATAAGCGAATTATTTGAGTTCAAAGATGGTTACTGCACGGTTATAAGGACTGTCCGTACAGAGGAATCAATATTACCCTCGAAAGGATTTCAGCGCAAAAAAAACTGAAATTGTAACTAAATATTCTAGTTGAAGGAGCTGTTGCCGGTAAAGGACCCTTGGGTGGAAAATTAAGTACTCGCCAATACCTTTTCATGATGATATGAACCTAGATCGGACATGTTTTGTGCGCCTAAATCTTTTCGAAGTAAACCTTCAAAATAAGTGCTAAATTTTTCCCGTCTCTCGCTTCTGAATCTCCGACTTTATCATCCATTTTTACATTTGGGAAAAAGTAATTTTTTTTTCTTTTTTCCAAATGATTCCTTAGCATGTGCGGCATCTTTCCACATACTAAGACTATTATTATGGCCCTTGCAACTTTTTTTTTTTGAAAAAATTATGTTTTAAAAATTTCTGTTGGGCGATGTGTCTTTATTTACTAACCCCTTCAGTTGTTAGTTTCGCCGTTTTCATGGAGGGTATACTACTTACCAGCTTGATTCTCGCCCCTGTAGTTAGTGTAATACATGAAATACGAGTCGACAAGAACACGAACATACACCATAAGCAAAACGGCTATTATGGAAAAACCAAATGTCTTTTGGAAATTTTGAAACATCTCGTATATTCGCTGATATACCCTCTGCTTCTCCACCAAATTTCGGCGCAGAAATTCATCCAAGCCTTTAACAGCGGATACGCGCGCAGTTGCAAATCGCGAATAATATACCAGTAGACTCAAGTCCTGTTGGAGCCTCATCAATTCCAAACGAATAATTTCCATGTGGAATATAAATTGCATATTTCGAAAGTGGGCTGCGTAAGTGTATGGGGTGAACATACTCCAAAAGAGCACCACATGACGCGACTTGTTTTGCGAACACAAAAAATACAACTCCACTGTCAGTTCGGCTAAGGCGAAGCCGTAGAAAATACATAGATACCGGATATTGTGGCGCCATCGCTGAACTTGGCTAGAAGAATCAGAGTGCAAACTGGCGTATAAGCTCCAAAATGACTTCAGTGCTTCACGCCTCCCCAAAGCTTCTAGATAAATAGTAGTAACTGCAAGCGTCGCGAAGCTAACCTTGAGAAAATCGTTGAAATAGCCGAATTTGTCGCCCGCAAAGAGAAACTCATCGTTACTGGTGAGGGTGAAGAGGGTCAGTGCGGAGAAGCAAATAAATGCACACAGCGTCCACGCCATCAGGAACTGTTCTGTAAGGATTCGTCGCTTTGGATACGTACTCAATGATACATTGAAAAAGCCGAAGAATTGAAAGACTTTTATGTGGTTGCATAGTACGAACGACACTTGGGAATGCATTTCGTAACACTAATTGGTAATGCAAAAAAAACCAAAATATTGTATTTCTACACTTACTTGGCGTGGTAATAAGTAGTATACATCAAAACAAGACTGCATTTGCAGGGGCGCAATGTACGCTGCAGTGTTCCTTTCATTGCTAATTTGATTGAAGCATTTTAGACTTTATACCAACAAAAAATTTGGTTAAAATTTGTTTCTGGACAAAATGTGAATATTTACTTTACTTGCTAAATCCGAAGAATCATGCAAATCATTTATGATTTGCAAAAGTACGTGCAGTTGTTGAAGACTCGCCCAGTCTAGAACGTACGATGACAGCAATTCACGACCGCTCCTGCGAAACAATTAATAAGTTTCACAAAGGATCTGATAAGATCGCAAAAATGTACTCAGGTAAATTGAAATACTGAAAAATTTACGAAGCAAATTACTCATGCACACAACACTCAACACAAAAACATTGAAGCACTTAAAAAATTAGTATTCAACAGAAGAAGACTCTCCACACTCCACCTCACTGCAGCGTATAGTAAAGAATGAAAAAGTCCATGAACTACGACGAATCGCAAAAACCTGTCGAGTTAAGCCGCTTCATGCTGATAAACTTTCGGTTTTTACAACTTTTGGGCTTATGTCCGATCTCGTTGCGATTGAAGGGCCATTCTTCTCCCGAATCATTGAACTTGTTCTCCGGCCACAAATGCCTCCTGGCTTGGCAACACGTCCACATAGTCGTCTTCTCCGTGGTACACCTCAGCACGTTTATAAGCCACCATGCAACTCTGCTCTTCAATGGCGACAATTTCGGAAAATTCAATGATGCAATCAAGCTTAGCACCTATATTTTGGCACACTTTATTACGCTCATCGAGAGTATATTACGACGTCGTGAAACGCACGATTTCCTCGAAATCTACTCACGCTTGCATGGGAAATGGGCCACATTTACCACGAAACAGGAGGCATTCATCTATCGTCGTTTTCTTTTCAATTGCGGTACTTTCCTCGTCATCATGTTGGCCGTAGATATAACATACATCATAGAGATTCGCCATCGCGATCAATGGTAAAAAGAAAAGCATATTCGTGGATTACACTTGCTTATTATTATTTATCTTTACTCTCAATATTGCAGGTTGATTTTCTTTGTGGGCTTCCTGCCCAGTGTGATGGTATGTCGTTTTCGGGTGGTCCAATTTATTTTATATTTGGAACTGGTTCGCATAGAAGTGAATCGTTTGAATTCCCATATAAGACGTCTTTCTGCGTTCAGTAGCACACTGCGGCGACAGCATAATGCCAAGTCAAAAATAAATGATCATTTTGAGAAGGAAATCTGTACGCAAATAAAAAAGTTAATGGATAACTATGACGACATCTATAGGATGACTGATCTCATGAAGAAAAGCACTGCATGGTCAATGGTAGCGAATTATATAAAGGCATATGTCAAAATATTATCGGATTGTTATTGGATCGTTTGGGTGGTGTTCAATGGCGACAATATCGTGGCTGAGCTGGGTTAGTTGGTGGCGTCGTTGTTTCGGTTACAGTTGAAAATTTAAAATCGGTTTTTTTCCAGAATATTCACTAATATTGCCTACTGTAGTAAACATTTTTCAACTTTTGCTAACCGCTAGAAATTGCGTGCATGCGGTAACCTTAGAAAAAATTATTGTTTTTAAAGCATTCGTTTTAAAACCAATTTTATTCCAATTGAAACTGTTGCTTACATATTTTACAGATACAATTTGTGGCCCATAACGTTCACAAGTTACGGCATGCGGTGGAACACTCGCGAGTTTCCACATGCGTATGTATGAATTTTAACGTCCCCTAAGCGCCAACTTATCGTAACTCACTTTTTGCAAGAATATCCTTCTGTCGTAGTGACAGCAGCGTGAGCCAATCTTGAAAGAGCAGCTTACTTTGAAATTGTATTCAGTACCAATACGATCGCATTTGTAAGTGGTGATGCTCGGATATGTCTATATGATGAATTGGTGTTTAATATGCATAATTGATGGTTGTTGGAGAAAGTATTTACCATATTGGTGTGCGCTTTTTTTCAGTGTAGAATGGCCATCGTTGCCTTGAAGCAGTTTTTGTTTCGGACTACTAAGAGCTCAAGAGAAATGTGAACTACGATAAGTGGGCGCTTGGGGATGGTCACATCGCTGCCTTAATTTGTAAATGCCCTAACACGCATTTATCAAATTTTACATGCTATGTAGTCGTTACAAAAGCGTTAATAAAACCGTAGGTTTTCGATGTATGACTCTAAAATAGAGTAGAGATGCAGGTGGACACGCTTAATCATAATCCGTCAAAAACTCGATTTTGCAAAAAGGGCGTTTACAAATGAAGGCTATGATGTGTAAAACTTACCATGTAGATGTAATAACGCTATTTTCAGATTCAAAACTTATCGCTGCAAACAATGCATCAACAGATCATTATAGATGCTTTTGGGTTTTTTTCCATAAATTGTCATGTGGCCAGATCAGTAAGTCGATGCATATGGTTATTTAATGACGGGACTAAATTAATTTATTTACAGATTTTAGGTTCAATAACCACATACATGATATTCTTCATACAATTCATGCCAAAATTTAAAAATATTTAACTTCGGTTTGCATATGATTAGTGCAAAGGTTGAAGTACCATTGGAAAGGTCTAATCAATACCTTTCGAATGGCTATCAGGACACCTCAATTTTTTGAAATTTTTTCCTGGGTTTATACAATTTTTGTGATAAAAAATTACCCCGAATTTTGAGAATCTCTCAAAAATTTGAACTTTTGGCTAAGAATTACAAAAATTGATAATTTTCATACAATTTGGCCAAAAACCCACCTTTTTGAAAAATTCTCAAAAATCAAAGGAATTTTTACATTCCAAAAAAATTGTATACCTTCGAAGTGTACTTAACCGATGTCCTGATAGTCATTCGAAAGGTATTGATTATACCTTTCCAACGGTACTAAGGTTTTTATTATAATTATTATAAAAAATGCTGAAAGTGCTGTATTTTATTATAAACTGCATGTGGAATACTTTTTTGGGCCACTGTTCATGTTTTTCTATTATTATGTAATTTGTTAATTTCTTTGTCTAACATATAAATACGACATAAATAAACTCTTAAAACTATAATACATCGTGCGGGTCTTTATGGATATGGTAGAGGGTATTGATACCCACCACTTCCCACGCCCTGTACATGACTGGCGCTGTAACTATCGATGCCGGTATACGTCTCGGCGGCTGTGTAATCATTTTCACGTCTTTCTGGCCAATCTGTGGCGCCATTATGGGTGGTCACAGGAACTGACGTATATTTATAGCTGACCTCGTCATCAAATAAAGTATTTTGCTTGCCTCTCGGTGGTGCTAAGGTTTCATCTAGTAAATATGGGTCCTTAGAACGAGTGTAGTCACTGTGAACGACATATTCTTCCTGCTCGTATATTGGTTTACTATCATAATGTGCATTGTCCCCGTGCTGATTGTGATTATGTTCGCTGCTACTAGGTCTTTCGTATTGGTAGCCGCCGTCTGGCTTTACCGCATCTTCGTAATGTCCATGGTAATATTTCGTTTCTTCAGGCAATTCAGATTTGAATCCAGTATGTCCAGTATGTGGTCTCTCATCGAAGTTGTTGTAATTGTGTTTTGTCACCTTTGTTTCGACAATTTTGACTGTGTTTGTATGTGGCGCATATTGATAGCCATTCCCTGCTGGATTCGAATGCGTTTCATATACAATCTCTTCAGTTTGTGGTCTCGACTTATAAGGTGGATGATTTCCTTTAGAGTCAAATATTCGGATAGTTTCAATTTGAGGCTTTGGTTTACGGTTTTCATAACGGTATCCAGCATTTTGGCCATGCGCATCATAACTGTCTTCTGAGGCGTCTATTACTTTGATCGTTTCGATTTGTTTTCTCGCGCCATTGCGATAATTATCAGCATGCGTGTGATACGTTTTTTTGGAGTCGTCTATAACTCTGACAGTTTCAATATGCGGTGACTCGTCTTTCCAGCTATAGGCATTTTCGCGATGTGGCCCTTTGGTATCGATTGTTGGATGGTGCGATTGATCAGTGTAATGATCACTTTCGCCATGTTGCTGAGGTATCTTCTTGGTCTCCTCAATGATCGTGAAAGTGTTAACTTTCTTTCTCGGCTTTGAATCCTCCTGTTTTACGACATATGTTTCGACTGGCTTTGCGATGTGTTCGGCAATGTCTGCCGCATGATTAAGGTATTCCAAATGATCGCTACTAATCGGTCTCTTGACCTCCGACAGTATAATGCTCTCTAACAAGGCATTGTGTTTGCTCTGATGGTTCTTAGGAGCTGTTTTTTTCGAAGGTCTCCTTCGTGAAGGTCTGTGATGATAATGATGTATCACTTTGTGCGATGCTGCGGACGATTGGTCCTTGGGAACATGCACTTTAATATGGACGTATTCGTTACCGAATGTTGGTTCGCTGCGGCATAACTCCGAATGCAAAAATACGATTAGCATCAACTGTAAAATTATAAACTCTTAGAAACAATGTATGTATAATTGGGGCATCCAATTTTGGAAAACAAGTATCGGTCCATTTCAGAATACATTTTCGATCAAAGCTTTGCCAAAAACACATTTTTTCAATGTTAACTGAATGAGAATGGACACCTCTTTGGCCCAGAAGTTCAATACTCACTGCAATGGAAGTGTAGCGTTTCATTCTTTAGTGGTATATCCTTTCGAGTAAAATTTTAAAATTATTAAATGCACTTTACTTGTAAGCTTCACTTACTGGCACATTTTAGCCTTTTCATTGCCGAAATTCGTTTAAACCGAAAACCAACTTTTCACATCACTTATATACTGGCTTCTTGACCTACCGAAATACTTAATAATACGTGTTGGAAATTATTTGAATAGCGGTGTTTTGATCAATTTTCTTGCCTATTGTCTCTTCAGCTAAGATGTTAACTTCTTCATTGTTAGCAAGTTGGAATTCGAATTTTGTAACATGTCAAACGAAAGTTAATGAAAGCTCATTTCAGTTTCAACAATTAACAAGATGCTCGCTCGTAGGTCTTGTCTACGCCATACAGACTCAA
The DNA here is from genome assembly GCA_951394025.1 of Heteromyza rotundicornis. NCBI lineage: Eukaryota > Metazoa > Arthropoda > Insecta > Diptera > Heleomyzidae > Heteromyza > Heteromyza rotundicornis. The sequence continues at coordinate 1,355,529 of OX596010.1, read as the reverse complement.
GTTCATTATGTCAAAGCAGTGGCGGTGCGTGCTTCAAAATGGTAGGTATTATTTTAAATATTATTCAAATAGTCCGCACAGTGTCTAAGCAAATTACCGTCTGGGTTCAATGTGCAATGAAATCTTTTTAAGGAAAAATATCGTTAAACTTTTTCGTTGGTAACGCCCCTGGCAGCGGCTGAATTATTGAACGATTTTTTTACAACGTTCAAATACAGTCTATACAAATTACATAATAATATTCGAACAGCATCGATTATTATTATGTTAATTTTACCTGAGAAAGTAAAATTTCTGAAGTGCCTCAAAATTATGTTGTATTTGTTTTGACATTCGTTTCCTCCAGCGCCCATTTCAGGGTCAACATTGCCTTGACGATTTAGGAAGTTAGTTTCTTGGTAAGTTCGTGATTATGTCTACTAATGAACATGGGTTCAATTGAAACCGTTCAACTCGGATTTTATGAAGTGACTAAGATTCTGCTAATTAAGACAACACCGTGTGAAAGGGACTAAGGCTAAGGATCAAAGAATCAAAAATGTTCGCATTAACCCATTTCCAGCCGAGAAATTTACCGTCGTTGTCCCATCGTCCCATTATGTAAGCAATTTCGTGGTTGTTGAAATTTAATTGGTTTTTGTACGGTACCCTATACTTTTTTGGATTGAACGTTTGATTAGACCACAACAACAACCCCTATGAAACTGCAAATTTGTGTAACACCCTTACCAATTTCCAGGCCTAGCTCAATGCATGTACGCTAATTAACTTAAAGTTTGGCATCGACTAGACATGTAGCCGCTGTTCACGGTTTATATGGAAGTTGTTGTTGTTGTTGTTGTTGTTGTGGTGGTGGGGTTGTCATATTAACACTTTTTTACCCCCCCCTCCACCCCCTTTTGACCAAGAAGAAGGCAAATTCAAAAGCAATCGTAAGAAACAATCCAATATAAAGCTTTGTAGCGCCACCAATCATTTATTGTTGCCAACAACAACAACAACAAATGGCAACAAAAACTTACATATACATATAAATATATCTACGTATGAACGCATTTCAACAGCTAGCGGCTATCGCCTCGAAGTCTCTTCGGTGGAAAAAATTCCAATCTATTCAGTTTGAGAACGGCTGTCAAACGGTCGAGAACAAAAATATTAATATTCTTAACTCATCGCTGCTAACGTTCCGTACGAATCCAACCACTTTCGAATTTCACGCTAAGCAAATTGTTAATTAATTGTGCCATCTACGAAGTTTGTTTACATTAATTGCTTCAATATAGTAGGAAATTGCTGTGATAAGCGCAATCAAATAACAACACGAGTGATAACAGTGGATTCGTTATTTGTTCTTTGCAGTTTTGAGCCACATTAGATAAGGCAACGACATAATGACTGCTAAGAATATACCTCGGCGACAAGCGATTCCCATACTCTACACCAGAGGGACGCACTACGATGTTGGATTCGACATGGTGGGTGGTGATTGTAAAGTTGGCTTGGGGTTTCGTAAAGCAACTGCGTGACTTCAAATTTTTCACTTGCAGTTATAAAATTAGAATAACCTTTTAAACACACAGAAAGAAAAACGCATTCGAAAATCAAGTACGATTGCACTTATTTCTAAGGTGTTTTAGCTTCGTGTCTATTCGAGATTGAGAAATGTTGGCATGAGGATGAATTGAGTTTGAAATGCTATTGAATGATAACAAGAGTAATTTTTAAATTCATTCAAAGACAGCTGCAAATTATAAGTTGAAACTATTTTTAAACAAATTTTCCAACTTCAAAAAAATAAAACCTCAAATTGAAATTGGATATTTTTGAAGTGAGCAGAAGATAACTTGAAAATAAGTTTGTTAAATTTTACCAGACTTTCATGAACGTTTGAGGTGGATATTTTTGAATTTAGGTCGTTTTAGAATAAATATAAATGAATGAAAGCAATTGTCAGAAAAATTTACAACTTCTAATTGAAAGGTTAATTTTTAAAATTTTACACACCTTTTTTTTAATTTTACTATTTCCAAAAGTTAAAATTGTGCTGCTCCCAACTTGATACTAAATATTGAAATATTGCGCAATGACAAAAGGCATCAGTTTTTTGTTAGCCTGAAAAGTTTCCGAAAATTAAATGTTTTTGTCGGTTGCAAATAATGTATGACAAGCTATAAATCATTTGAATTGCTCTCAAATCAAAATTTGAGTTATTGACTGCTAATTTGAATGAAATGTTTTAAAATAACACAAAAAAAAACAAACTGATTAAGAACGAATCTTTCACCGCAAAAGTTCAAATAAATATTAATTGCGATATGAAAAATGATCTGCCAAAGTTAGCATACAAATGTAACACTAAAACGACAAAATAAAAACATATGCCAAGACACATAAATTAACTTAACTTGAAGCCGGAATGGGCCCCGTTTGCCACTACTCAAGTGGATACGTCATTTTACGCCTGCGCCACTAATTAGAAGCAGCAATTCACGACAATTCGGTCTTTGAACAGAAACGTTATTTTTTATTGTAGGAAATGCTAAAATAACTCAACTGATACTGATGCCAGATAGCTAAATTCAAACCGGTCATGACTGACCGACCCATGTCGTGCCCAACTTAGCTCAACAAAGAGACACTTGGCATTATCTTGAAGTCAAAGTAGCAAATACAAAAGATATTGTAATGTTATCTGATTTTGGATTGAAAGAATTCTTTCATATATAATTTGTATTCTAAATACCTTTTGCAAACAATACGTTAAATGTCCACAAGAGTATTTAAAAAAAAATTCACAAAACAGCAATATCGTGATTGATTTGTGTTCACGCAGCGACTTGGAACACTCCAACAGGAGAATAAATCTTAAAAGAAACATTACAAACAATTGAACTTTCAAAATATCTGTTGGTGGTCTCCGAGGCGGCAAGTGACTGCAAACAAATCTTAAATCCAATTGTTTCACGTTTTTTTTTGCTATTCAAAGTTAACAAAAATTTATTTTGATTGTATTTTTTCAGGGGCGTACCTTTGCTTCAATGATTAAAAACTTTTTACAACTATCCGGCCCACTCAATGAGACGTATTTACCGCTATATAACACCACAAAGGGAAGTGAGTGCCTTTAAAATAATATGATGAAATTCTGTCGCTCGCCAAAAATGTTTGATGTTATTGGTATTTTGTAGAAAACGTTTACAATGAGACTCTGGAGAGTGTAAAGAACACATTCCCGCAGTACATACGCGAATTGGAAGGTGTAGCCGATGGCGCTCAAGTTCAATTTCACGAGGTATGTTTAATATCGTTGGCGATCATACGTAAAGTACTAATGAATTTGCATTTGTGAACACCATTACCAAGCTAATAAGTAAGTTCCCTTCGATATAGAGAACAGCTGCGAAGTATTTGAACTTGAACTGGAAGGTATTTGCACTTTGCTAAGAAGCCAACTAAAGGTTTAGTGGGCCCATTCAGCGCACCCTTTTATGGCCTCAAATTGTTATGCTGAGCATAAAAGACAATGGCACAAGGGACAGTCCTACAAGTAGGTGCAAATGAATGAAGTGGTTAATCGTCAGCGAAGAACATTTAACTCAATCTAATCTGAAAAATGGAGATTCATTTCAGTCGGAATATTTGTGCACTACAAAGAAATAACCGAAATACAAAATCTGCAAATATTCAATCACAAAATACCATTTACACTTAATAACCATAAAAAGTATTCACCAAATACAACCTGCCACCAAGTGGTCACATTAGTTACATTCGAGTAAGCAAGAGTCAATTAGACACCATGTGGCTAAGTTCAAAAATTGTGTTAGTGTTGTTAACTCTAACGGTTAATTTGATTTAATTTGTCGTCTGCGGAATGATTGGTTTTGGCATGCTTGGCGCACGCAAATGACATTGCTGATTACGATGGAACGCATTGTAAATGCCTTGTGCATCCTATGAATGCATTCGAAATTCGTGATATTAGACCATAGATCATTGGTTTTTTTCGAATTTTTTATCATCATGTCATACATGTAATGTGACGGCCGTGGCGCTGTGGTTAAACCTGAAACCCAAAGAATATTTAAACTTCTACAAAGTATAAATATTTTCCATCTTTTCTGTACATATGTTTTCGCAGTGGTTTTGTACCAGTGAAAGGCTACTGATGATTAGTAAATAACCTCCAATGAAATGTATATAAGCGACAACCTGCTAGCATTACAATTTGTTTTTCTTTGTATTCGGCCTTATTACTTTTAGGAGCACCTTAAAAATAAAAAGTTGGATTATTATGGATTTTTTCTTACAATATTCCGTCAGTTTTAATAAAATGAAGTGGGGAAGGTCTCCAGATATCCGATTTATAGATCCAAATACCACATTACAGGGGGCCACACCAACGGGAAAAACCAATTTGAAATGTTCCCATGCAAACTTGGGCTGTGCTAACGGCTCATGATAACCATAATTACAGTTGAAATTTAAAGAAGATGTCTCATAACTTACACTAACACAAATGCGGAAAGAAATGAAATCCTGTAATTGCCCTTAGCACTTTCACATTTGTGAGAAACAATGTTGGGTAAAATGCGCCAATTTTGGCTTAACCGTACTTCGCGTAAGTGAAATATTTTTCAGTTATCCGCATTCGCTTATGTGAATAGCCCGCATAACTGAAACAAAATGTCTGACAAATTCGTGTTTCAGTTAAGCGGGTTCGACTGTACATGTAAGATTTCGTTGAGTAAAGGCAATGAGTCACTTCTGCGGGCAATTCGGGTCATTGCAAGTTGCAACTAAGCTTAGTTTCGTTGACCAGTCTAATAAAACCATCAACGACAACACGCAATCAACCAGAACTTCCAAATATACGATCCATTAAAGGACAAGGTGTTTTATTGGTGCAACAATCGATGTGCAGTAGGCACGAAACGAAACGTTCAGTGCAAAATTACCTCCTAATCATGCAATGCCAAATATTATGTAACAATTACATGTATTATCCAATTTACTTGCCAACAATTAGCATTCACATTGAAAACGAAGCATATTTGCCGTAGTTGTTCTTCATATTGTACGGCTTCTTGTGTATGTTGCTCTACTCTTTCTTATTGGATTAAAGTTCCTATGGACGTCTGTCAACCCATCATTGATTTCGTTTTTGGTGGCTATGCAACAGCAAATGATTGCCCTTTTCAGACCAGGCTTAAATTGGCAGTTGTCATACTAAATTACATCAACGTTGCGCGCCGTTAAGAAATAATTTTGCTAATTTCTATGTCTAAATCGAAGTAGTATGAATTTTCCGCCAATTAAGTAATGTAAACTCTGCACATTATAGCACGCAACGCGATCTGATGACAGCGTCATCACATTCCCCATCGGCCATAGGAATCCGCCGCACAGTGATTTTCCTCCATACAATCTTGGGACAAAAATCGAAGGAGAATTCTGTATTAATTGAAACCAACGGATTTTAGACCGCTGATTTCAAAAATGTAATCCGATTTTCTGTAACCCTTACAGTTTTCGAACAGATCTTGGAAGAGCTCTACAATTGCATATCGAGTTTTCTGAGCTAAAATTTATCTGATTTTCAAATTTTCCATGGAAGTCGGAATAATTTCAACCAAATAAATAGATTAATTTTCCTTTCAGTCAATATCATTCATTTGATGACAGCGAACTTTCTGAATTTTGTCTATGGGACAAATCACAGTGCGGCGTTTGTCACTAACACTTTGAATGACTGGTTCTTATTTTCTGAAGAACGGCCTTTACCGAAACGCACTACCAGCTGTCCGATCGTTGTACATGTTGGGCTAAACAAATTTTGACCCTGATTTTGTAAATCACTTTGTGGCAATTGCGTGTAATAGTTGTCAGTGCAAAACATTATAGCACTTCGTAAAGCAAGTTGCAATGAATATGTATTATACAGGCTAATTAGCATTTCAATTATGTTGCATCAATTGTAAACAATATAGTAAGTAGTTTAATTGAAAAAGTATTACATTTTAATGAAACACTTTCTAAAAAGTTTGAATATAATTAGACTGCATTAGTTCATATTTATCCGTGCGCAAATATGTGGCAGTACGTACTGAGAGCTGGTTTTCAAATATAAATGCATTAATTGCATTTATGAGCATTAAGCTAGCCCAAGATTTGTATGGGGAAATTTCAAATTGGATTTTCGATTTAAAAAAATTAAAATTATTGAATTAAAAATGCGTTTTAGAATACGTCCATCATTGTCCATTTTGGACGGTCGCTCTCCCAGAACCAGTAATTTGGAATTAGGACATAGGCTACTATCACAGATTGTAGGTTTACTATAGACCAGAACGATGGCATACTTACACCGTTTTAAGAAAAGTGAACTTAGTGATTTCTGTTGGAATGACGACGATATGATTTGTGTGACAGCTAACTTTACGCAACATTTCTTTGAATTTTGTTTTATGGACATAATCCACTATGGAACTGAACGCAAAAATATATATTTTCTTCCAAAGCTCTTCCTGCTTCACATGGACGATATACTGCCGCAAAGTATGAAGCACGACAATGAAATTGGGACAAAAAAACAACCAGTGGGATGCTCCACAATCGTAGTGAACAACAAGAAAAGCGTAGGAGCATCTAAATCACGATCATGTTCCATGATATCACTAACAGAAAATTTTGTTTTTATTTTAACAACAGCGAGTTCTGGGACACACCGAAGACGCATTATCTGAAACCCTTAATCATTACTACTTTGTGTCGGCGCACATCACCGACACCAAGGAGGAGAAGTTTATGTCCTTGTGCTATGCTGGTAGGAACATTCAAACTTACGCTCTTAATTATAAATAATTATATTACTTACAATAAGGTCACTTACCCGGCTACACCATGAACTACAATCATCATGGGTTGGTGTTCTCTATTAATACATTGTCGGCCGAAGTCTTACGCAGTGGAAAAATCCGTAAATGTTGTTCTTCAAATGATTTGCTAACTTTAAAAAATGATTTTCTTCCGATCAGCTCGACACTTTATAACCAGAGCCTTGCTCAGTGCCGAGAATTATGAACAGGCCGAGAAAATCTTGCGGAATAAGGGTGTAGGTGCCGGCGATGGTTGCTCTATAAACATGACATTCGTGAGGTGGGTTACAGTCTATAACTCATAAGTCTATACAATTTGATAAAAATCTTAAATATTCGGTAAAGTTCACCATCCAAAATGTGCTACAACATTGAAATGGCGCCCGCAATTGGTGATGCGTCTGAATCAGAGCTTGATATCAAGGAGATACCGGAGGGCGAATACAGCTGCCATGCAAATAAGTGCGTTTTCATAAACATTATAAAAAATTTGTTCTTTTCATTGAATTGGATTCTTCAAGGTACGAACGCCTAGTTATTGAACAGGCCAACGAAATAATGCTCGACTCCAGTGTAGCGCGAATGAACACGTTTGCACAATATGATCCACCCACATCGAAAGAGGATGTCCTTCAAATGCTAGGCGATTGCAGCGGGGGTGAACACTGCGTCTTCCGTGAAAATGGCAGTGAGGATCAGGCCGTTAAGACAATCGCTTTGGGCCTATTTGATCTGAATGCTCAAACGTTTACGCTATATTCGGATAACCCACTACAGCACGAACCTCAAGTCATTATACCGCTTGTGTTGAAGAAGTGAAGCACTGAAGATAGATATCTACTAAATAACTGATATCACTGTGCAACACATTTTTCCGACCTGGTAACGGTCAAGATGGGTCGAAAGTATTCATATAGAGTATCAAAACCCTCAATGGATTTTGCAAAGTTAGTTTCCTTTTAAAAGATACAGTCGCTTAAAGTTTTCTTGCTTTACTGTATTTTTCAAATCAATGTTTTTGTTACCTTTTCCAGCAGAATTATCGGTAATGTACAGATAAACAGATTATGTATTAATTATGGGTTTTAGCTCATTTTCCAAAAAATTCATTTTGGAAAGAGGAGTACAACAACTAAGCAAAAACTCAGTCTGGCAGAGTGTACAGCTGTTTCGGATCCAGCCACGGAAGCTCAATAAAAATCTGAATTTTTTACTAAATAAACAGATTATGTTAACAAATTATAACGTGTTAGCAATTTGGTGACCAAAGTTGGAAAAACTGTAATTTTTTTATTCTTTCACTCAAAAATTTTCTGTTTAATTAAAATTTTTGTTCTATAAAAAAGGAAAGCTATTGTCAAAAAAGCTATGTTAGAGGTAACAATGGCTTTGAATCAACCCTTTTTGAAAAATACAGCAAAACATGAAAACTTTAAGCCGCTATATCTTTGGAAAGGAAACTAACTTTGCAAAACCCATTGAGGGAAATGCTAATCTATATTAATACTTTCGATCTATCTTGACCGATACCAGGTCGGATTCCATAAACTTGAAAATGTCGCACAGTGTATGATTAATTGTATGAATTGGTGAAAATGATGATCAAATTCGGCTTTAATATTAAAAAAATTGGCTTAACGACCGAAACACTTTTTTTCTCTATTCGAAAGAATTTCGGGAACGAATATATTTTACGTATTTTTAAAAGTTATTAAGATGTGTAGTATTTATCACAGAACAGATCCACCATCTTAAATTCGGGAATTTGAACATCAAATTCGAAATCAGCGCTGATCAATAATATATATATTTATTTTTCCATACCTATCACGCCTCCTTCTTGGTGTTACAATCTTGAAGCCAAAGTGAATATAGCTCGTATAATAAAATCGGGGTCTGGCTTAAGAAGTAATATTATTCGCAAATTGTATTTTGTGATTTATAAAATAAAAAATTCTGCAATAAATTCTGACACTATTCAGGTGAATATCAAATGGCAAAATTTCCACTACAATTTTAGAATTTTTAATCCAATCATTACAAAATTCATTAGTATTTCATTTTATGTTTCGATTCTTTTATTTGAAATAATGTTTAAACAATTTTATTTATAAATAAAAGATGTATCTTTGCCGAATGCGAAAAGTTCATAATTAAATTTTTCGCGTTTCGCATGATTTCGGCCTACAAGTGGCATTTCTTTTGATGTCTTCTCTAAAAATTAATCGATAAATTAAAAATAAAATTGTCGATCTCAATTCTATCTACTATTTTGAATGGGTTAAAAAATGCGATATGTAATGAAAATATTACAATAAAGTTCGTGTGGATCACTAACATTCTCCTGCATTCAGATGACTACCTGCACAAGGATGCCGCGCCCAGCGGCTTTTGGAAGTATTTAGAATGCATTAAATATTGTGAAAGTGTCGATAGAAATTCCCAAAAGTACCGGGAGAACGAGTTTTGACCTTTATTGGACTTGATTAAGGGATTTCGAGGAAAAATATTATGCAAATATTACTCGGCAAATCTAATCAATGTTGGTACGTTTAACCGATAAGAGAAAGTAAATTTGTTGCACGATTCCAGTTTTCCAGTTTATTTGTGAACAAACGGTTGCCAGATTCGTGAGATTTATCTCACATTGAGATATTTTTATGTCTTGTGAGATTTTTGTAAGAATTTTGTCTCGTGTGAGATTTTCTGAGATTTTTCAATTGCTGTGAGAATTGTTGTGAGATTTTTAATTGCTGTGAGATATTTTCTCACATGAAATGTTTTATTTCGTGTAAAATGTGATATTTTTGTGAGTTTAGTGAGTTCGTTAGTTCTCACGCAAGAATGTTGTAATGTTGTTGTAATGTTGCTATTGCAATATGGTTGTAATATTGTTGTTGTAATGTTGATTTAAGGCTGTTGTAGTGTTCTTGTTGTTATTGTAATACTGGAACACTGAAACAAGGACGAATACCCTTCAACACATCCCTCTTAACTTAAAAATTGTTCCCAAAAAATCGCTCGAAACTTTAAAATTAAATTTATCGGAAACTAAATTTTTGCAGATTCGGTTTTGAAAAAAAAAATGGCTTAAGCGCTTCACTTGTTCCAAAATATCAAATGATATATCGCACATCTCTATTATTATATGGCGTCTGCTAAAGTGCCGTTTGTTTAGAAATACCGGCTCGAATTTCTTGTTTGTTCGTTCTGTGACTGTGATAAGTAAGTAATTGGAAAATATAATTATTTACGATGGATAAGTGTCAACCAATATCAATTACACACTTCATAAACCCGTCCTTGTTTTGGTACCACAAAATCGAGGTGCCAAATGAGGATTTTTACAAAGTAACGCAACTGGAAAAACAGATTGCTACGACGTGCAAACAAACTGTTGCACTCATCCGAGATTCCAAGCCTGTAGTGGGCGACAAAGTAGTCGTCAACTTCTTAGCGTGGAATAAGTATATACGAGCTAGTATATTGAGCGTTGCACAATTTACCAGAACCGCCGATGAGTACATTGTGTGGGCACTGGACTACGGCTTTCCGTTCCAAACCACATCAAATTATGTGCACCGATTGCCCGAGAAGTATGCGGCAACTATAGAACATGTGCATTGCGGTGGTCTAGCCGGAGTATTGCCGGCGGAGAAGGAATTTGATTTCATGGAAGGGTACGCCAAAACAGTACAGCAAGACAACTGGTATCAGCGATCCTGCGACGTGCTCGAAAAGCTATTGGGCGATGCTGCGTCGATTACATTCTCGGAACAGTTCCGGACGTCCGACGGCCAAAATTGGGGTGATTTGACTATTGTAAACCACAAAGGACAAGAATTTATGGCGAGCGACTGTTTGATTGCCATCAACCTTGCTATTTCCGCTGGGCCGAATTTCCGTGAATCCTGCCTCTCGCTGAAATGCACGAAAATCGCGCCCTGGTTGTCCAATAACGGTAACAACAAGTTTAGAATGAACAGATTTAGTTGCACCTCTACTGGCCGTGATGTGGACTCCGTTCACGCCGCAGCCTGCGATGACTGGTCCAAACGCAAAGTGCAAGATTGGTGCGAGCGTAACGAACGCGTTGGAGGTGGTGCGGCCTTGGAGCCCACAGATTCAATAGTTGAGGCTTCCATCGACGATATTGCTTTTGATGACTCTGTGTCAACCGGAAATCAACGACACGCCAGCGAGTGTTCTGGTTTCGCGGAGACGACACGCGGTAATTTGGAAATGTCGACGCGTCTTGGTAGTGCCAAAGCTAAAAAATACATCGCTGATCAGGTGCCACCAAAACCAAAAGCTGCAGCGTTCAAATGTAATCGCAACGATGTATCGAACGAGGCTGCTCCATCATCAAACAGTCACCTAAAGTATTTATCGGAAGATGCTATCCTAGCACTGGACAGAGAACACGTTTTCTACAATCCTCATAAGCATGACGCGGATACAACGAAGGCAGCAAATTCACGGGTTGAGAAACTAAAATGCATACGCAAGAAGGTATTTCGAATGTATTTCGACGTCCTGAAACGAAACCTGGAAATATTTTGCTCCAGACTCCTACGAATTTTCAATCATTATAACAATACCACATCTACAACAGTTATTCACGTTGGAGTCGTACTGGTGAGGCGAATAATACCCTCATTTTGCCTAACTCAACCGTGACAGTTATTATATTGCTGTCGACTTAAGATGGTAGAGAATTGATTCAAGAAAGAAGACGAATTGAATATTTCATATTAAAAATTTCGAAACTTTAAGTCAAAATATCTCGTAGAACAAAAGATCCAAAGCAAAACCTTTCCGGATTACATTTTAGAGGGTCAAAAGCTAAAAAGCAATTAAAAAGTTAACTTGTTCTGTTAAATTCCTATAGGCTTTATGCAACCAATCAAAAACGATCACCGACGCCAGCACCAGCCTAACAAAATGTCAGCCACTGGAGGGATCGGCTTTGGTAAGTATTTTTCAAGTTAGTCATCCTATAAGAATAATATTTTCACAACATTATATAGACCGCAAACAAGCAAAGAAAAACGCCCACTGAAAGCGAGGTCAGCAGTAGCACAACAAAATATCGACAACTGGAGGAATCGACATTCAGCAGCATCTACTCAACTGACGAGTCACAGCTGGTTAGTATTTACAAATAATTAATGTAGGTAACAATTTGATTTTTACAAGTTGTACATTATTAGCTTGATGTCTCTATTAAAGCCAGCACACTTAGTGAGGTATCTGCTGCTAGTTCCCGAGCAAGACGACTGTACGAAATGCGGCGCCAAATGTTGGTATCTGCTGAAATTGCAGAGGCTGCAGCTAAGAAAGCAACTGCAGCTAACTGTACCAAAGCTGATCCGAAAATTTCCAAATATAAGGAAATGATTTCAAAGGTAAGACACACGACACAGGTCTGCGAAACTGAACTTTTAATTTCCCCCTTTTATTTTGATACTTCTTTAAATGGAATTGGTGCGATAATTTCAAAAACAGTCAGACAAACATTTCCTTTTACTGCCATGCATTAAGATACAAACTCTAATTTGAGCCTGAAATCGAAAAGTCCAATTCAACAATTTTATGAAAATTCGACCCACTTCGGGTACGCCAATCAAACCAAAAATTTTTGTTTTTGGACCACGAGCTCTTATTTTTCATATATATATCAGGGTTTTTGACGTGGCAGGAAAAGTTGGTTCCGAAAAGGGGGACCATGGGGAGAGTCGAAGGGTGATTTACTGGTATCCAAATAAAGATCCCACTATTTATTTGGCTAATAAATAGTAGGATGTCTTCTATTCGAAGTGATAAATAGTACATACGTATTATCTTTACAGATTAGGGAAAGGAAAACGAGTCAAGCATCTTCATTGTTCCAAGAGGTGAGTAATCTTTGGTTTCTTTTCGTTCGTATTCTTAACATTATTGCTTCGTGTTCTAGGTTGATCCAACTGAGCCATCTACAAGCCAATCTCTACAATTTCCCGATTTACCGAAACAGCCAGTTGGTTTCATATTTTTGCTATTGATTTCGTTCAATAAATTGCACATATTTTCAGAAGAATCTACATGGCCTTGATGGATTCACTGTGGTACCTGCTGGTTATGACTTGACAAAATTGACACAGTATAGAGATGAAAAAAATCATTGGCATCGTAAGAAAACTACTTTGCACGATCATATTCCACATGACGTCTCATCTTTTGACGATTTGGCGAGTTCCAATCACAATTCGTCATCGTCGTCTGACATGTTTAATGCTCCAAGCTCAAACGCTGACACAAACAAAATGATTGCAAATCAAAATTTTCGGCATACTAGGCCTAATACCGAGAAATATAAAAAAGAACAAGGAGAGGAAAACAATTTATTAGACTCCTCTGTGCCTGGCTTAAATTGGAAGACAATAAGTCCTAATGTCAATGCAGACGAATCTATTAAACCTAAGGACGCAATTCGACATTGTGAAGCTTTCAATTTGACTGCTGTCCAGGAACATTGTTCGCCAAAAAGAGAACAGCCGACCAATAAGTGAGTTGAGTAATAATGTATATGTGCCTACAGTTGCGGTCAAGTGCCAGTGCCGCACGGTTTTAATTTTTAAATTGGTTGTTTTTGTTAATAGAAAAAATGGATTTATGGGATGATTCAATTATATAACCATTCATATATTATTTGAAGATATACTTTTGTATTTTAGGGGTCAAATTCGCTAAATTACTCTTTTTGTATCTTAATTAATTCTTGTAGTTTGCCTAACAATTGTAGACGTAGCAAAGCTAAACGAATAATTAACCTCAAATTGCTCTGAATATATAAACCTTATTCCATTTCATTTTGCCAAATATCCAATTCTGAAGCAGTGTTTTCTTTGAGCTTTTGAACTTTTCTTTTTAATTGGTTCTCATCGATCTGGACAAATAGAAGCAAGCGTCGCCAATTGAAGTCGCCAGCTTTGCAAATGAAGAAAATCGATCGAATTCTCAGACGCGCCACATTTGAAAAGAAACTGGGAAATGCAGATGTTCTAGATTTGAATACAACAAACTCGAGTGCCAGCAAAACGGATTCCGACAACAATGCTGAATTATTTGCCGCAGAAGATGGTGCATTCGCTAGTGGCAGTGATAATTGTGAGAATGAACCAACAATTTCTGATACTCGTGCTCTGGTCAAAAATCGTTTGGCATCCAAATCAAAAGCCAGCAAAATAAACGACACGGAAACAGTAGAACAATTGAAACTCGTGCAACTTGAAAAACATTTAAACTTGGAACTGTCCTTGGTTCGGAAACCGATTACCACTCTTGATCTGCCGCAATTTAAATCTCAGGAATTGCGTGAAATCGACGGTGAAAAGAATTTGCAAACTAAATTCATGGAACATTTGGTATTAGCGCATTCAAAGGTGCCGCTTTATCCGCTAGAAAAATTATCTGAAGCATTTCTGCTGCCAGAGATCTCCGAAGAAATGGTAAATATGCGCATGACAAAGGTCTACCGAGTTCAGGCCTACGCTTGGCCACATCTGTTGCGCGGGAATTCGTTGTTCATTGTGAATCCAAGCCAGTCTGGAAAGACTTGGTGTTACTTGCCACCAATTTGCAGTTTGGTGAGCTATCGCATACAGAGTGGTACATTGGCAGAAACATACGGTCCTGTAGCCATCATTCTGGTGGCATCGTCCACACACGTGGAACTCGTGAACAAATATTGCAAACACTTGCTCGTCGACATCAAGGGGAAAATGGTGACAACTGTGCCTTCCTTTGGCATACGTAATGAAAATAATGCCAAATTGCAATTGCTCAACAGCTGCGGCATACTAGTGGCCACGCCAGCGAATCTCCTGCGTCTGCTGTGCGAAAATGAGCACGAGTCGCTCTTCAACCCAGCCCGTTTGCAGCATCTCATAATCGATGATATGGATTTGATGCGTTCTCGTTCAGCAAAAGATTTTGAGGCGGTACTGAAGTCACTCTTCAAAATGTTGGCAAAATCAAGCACCAATACGCTAGCGCTGCAGTTAGTGGTGACGTCACGTGACTGGGACTCAACCATGATGGAACTGATCCCCCTCTCGAATCAGCCGCTGCTGTTGATTGGTGATTTCCTGGAGGCAGCGGTGTATGGAAGGGCATCGATTTCTGTAAAGTTTATGTCAAAAACACAGAAAATTGGCACAATTTTGAGTTTCGTCGAGACACATGCAGTAGAATTAAAGCGGCTGCTCATACTGTGCAACAGTGACGAAGATGTGGATGAGGTGGTACAGGGATTTGCCACCTCTGAATATCCCTGCATTGGATATAGATATACCATGCAATCGGCAGAAGATGCGCGTATTCTCATCGATGAATGGAAACAAAAGGTTGCAATTTTTGTCAGCATTTTTTTTGTAAAATTTTTTGTGTGAATAAACAAGTAGCAAGTTGCTAATGTCTAAAAATCTCCATTTACAGAAGGATTTTTTCCAAGTTGTTGTTTGCACGGATGACACCTTACCCGAACTAAAAATTCAAAACGCTCAAAATCTCATACACTACTCCATGCCTACATCATGGACAAAGTTCACCGCACGCTTTTCATCGCTAGCACAAAGCTATGAGAATTACGTGTGTAAGGATGTTCATCGCAGTGCGCTCGCTGACGAGTCAGAGTCCGAGACAACGGCGCTCTCGCTGATTCTGCTCGACGAGAAAAATAACATTCAACTGCCACGCCTAATCGATTTCATGACGAAACACAAGCAGTTGAAATACGTGCAGCCCGAAATTTTGGCCGTTTCGAAACGTGTGATGGCAGAGCGCGAACAGGAGCGCATTGCAAAAGGGGCAATATTGTGTCCTGCCCTGCTGGAGTTTTGTGAATGTGATGAGTCGCGCTGCGATTACCGTCACAACTTGACTCCGTATGATGCGGTTTCTAAAACGGACGACACTCCCACATCAGGAGACATGCGTATCTTAATTTTGAAGGTTGATTTGATTTTATTACCATTTTTGTACGAATCGCTAATTGCAGTCAACTTCTTATATTGTAGGTATTCTCACCGACCTACTACACAGCTCGCTTGCTGCAGCACAAACCCCCAGACAGTTCTAAATGGCGTGAATTGCGCTGCTCCGATAAGGCGGCACTGTTTGGATTGCAACAGAATTTGGACCATTTAAATCGGGATAAATTGATACATCACTCGCCACTTGCAGTCAACGATCTGTGTATTTACAAATCGTCCGATATAATCCAACGCGCTCGCATACTCGAATTGCTTCCTATAAAGCACAAAGATGTTCTCCAAAGAGTGAAGGTCACCGTAAAACTAATCGATTTGGGCACGATTTTATCGAACGTTAAGGATAACGAGCTATACGTTTGCGATAATAAATGCAAAGAATTCCCTGCGCAGGCAATTGACATACGGCTCATGGGAATCGTGCCGTTCGACAATGAACGCGCTTGGGACTCGAGGGCTACACAAGCTGTGCAGAACTGGATAATGAGCGATATTAAGAAGGACGAATGTGTTCATGTTAGTATCAATTTTGCCCTGGCAAGCTGCATTTGGGTGAATAATGTGATTGTTATGCAACGGCTGCCGAATGTTGGTCAATTCATATACCGCGTAAATTTGAAGCGTTCACTTATAGAAAAGAACTTTGGCATGCCTAGAACGTCGGACAGTCCAACAATACGGGACATCGCCGATGAGCTCGGTCTGTTAAACGCACATGACTTGGAGACAGATTTCGAAAGTTGCAATAACGATTCGATTAATCTCATAAACTTCTCTTCTGACGGATTGATCGGCACGGAATCTGAAGATGAAGCGGAAAACCCTAAGAAGGATTTACATTTCACCGATGAAGAAAATTGGGATGCTGTGGAGAATAATGGAAAAAATGAGGTGAGTTTGAAGGGAAATCATTTAAATTTCCACTAACATCTTGTCTTTTTATAATATATAATTGCCAAACTATGTCTGTGTTTGCCCCTTTTTATAACTCAACAGTTCATTTTTGTTCCTCTATATAACCACTGTGCACCCGGATTTTCCTTTTAGATACAATTTCTAACGTTTTAACTGGTGTATAGATAATGCTAATCCATTTCGTGGTGAATGGAAAATTGGGCCAGTTCAAACCAGAGAGAGAGAGTGTCACAGTGACTTTTGCTGTATTTGCCCCGTGCTTTAATTTAACATTGTACTTTTTGTTTCCCATCTTTCAGGTGTATCTTCCGCTTGCCTCAAGTAACTACACATTCCCGAAAGAGGAGTGGTGCAAATTGCCTTTGCACCAACCCATCAAAGTTGAAATCGGCGATGAGCGAGAAAACGGCAACTGGGCCGACATTTATTTGCAGTGTATTGACGACTTGCATACGGAGAAATTTGACGGATTGTTGAACCTTACAAACCAACATATTGCAAAGGTATACGAGCTGCCAATGAAACCCTTTGAGGATGCCTGGTTTCAACCAATGCAGAACTGCATCGTCAAATATGACGATTTGTATTTACGTGCAAAGCTGCACGGCATTTACGCCTCGAAATTATATGGTACCGAAGTAGAAGAGCGCATATATCGATTTTTTCTGTGCGACTATGCTTGTCTTATAACCGTGAAAGCCGAGGAGCTCTATAATGATATTCTGTATGAAACTACAAACGAAATTATTGAATATACGCCGTACCAAGCAGTGCACTGCAGGCTTGCCGCAATACAATTGGAGAACTTTGCCAAAAGATTTAAAGTATCAAAGAGTTACCTTTTCGCGTACGCCGTAAATGAGCGGCAGATTGCTCCCAGTTTGAACATGCATTCCTTCGACATTTTACTCTACGAGTGCGACTCGGACGAATTCAACTCGTGTGAGATGCTCAATAAAGCGCTTTTAGTGAACGGCGTGGCTACGCTCGATCCCGAAACCAATCATCTCCTTGAATTAGATGTCGTCGGTAACGATTTAACACTTGATGGACCTGAAGCGGATAAGCTTATGCAAAATGCCGAAAGTCCGAATAGTGGTATAGTAAATTTTCAACAGCTAGTGGAAAGCATTCATAAGTCATACGAACTGGAAAGATGCGATCAAAAGTTCAATGCATCCCAGGAAACACGTAAAATGCAGAAAGAGCTGCCGGATCAGGAAATGCCGGGTTCCGCTAAGATATGTGCATTGAAAGAAATGCCCACAAGCTCTCTTGAAAGTGATGAAGAACCCCTAATTTCCTCCAACGCTTCGGAGAATGGACGCGAAACCAGCAACACATCGGCCACCAGCGACTCTAGAATACACTCACCTCCACCGCAGCTGACTGTATTACATAAAAGTCCACATACTGTTTGGTATCAAACGGATTACATAATTTATTTGCTGATAAGTGCTCCCGACATCGTCGATTATTTTCTCGAAGTGACAAGGGACACACTCACATTTGTCGCCATAGTTGACGACCAAGAGCAGACATTAATAATGAATTTTCTGGGGACGATCCAGCCGCAATATGTCTCGCACGAAATACGTGGCTTAAATGTGGTTGTTCGACTGGTCAAAAGTACTTTAATGAAGTGGCCACACTTGCTGCAGCAGTCCACCAAGATGCCATGGCTCTCGTACAATTATAATGCTATCGATAGAAGTGAACTCGAACGTTTGTTGCCACAACAACGCCTACACTTGGCGTTGGGCCATTCCGATCGAAACAATGAATACGATTCGGATACAGACAACAGCGAAAGCAATTTGTATCAGACCTTTACCCCAATCGTAAACAGTGAGGACATTCATGCTGACTGTACAGCGGAAATATTTTAATTCTGACTCTTTGTGTAGAACACAATCCTAATTTAATTTTTTTTTGTTTGAATTACTTTTTTTGTTAACTATGAATACTTTTTTAAGAAGTGTATAATAATTTACAAACCAAATACATGTATCTACAATGAATTATATTGCAATCGGGGTTGATTTGTGAGTCAATTCTAGAATGTTCGGAGATTTCTGTAAAAAGTTGTATGGTAAAAACTGGGTTGGTAGCCTTCCTCAATCAATATTGAGGATGCGGATTTTTTTAATCTTGACATTCGCGGTTTTTTTTCAATATTTATTTAAAATTGTTCTTTAAAATTTTTTTAAAATGCTGGGTTTTTTAACATTTTTTTAAAAACACAACTTTATATTTTAAACGAGGTAAACATGCAGTTTAGTGAGGTTTTTTGCGGTATATTGTAGCCTACCAATTTTTTAGACTGAAGTGGTATAACTCCACCTTTTGAAAATTCGGAGATATGCATTTGCTAGAATGCATAGAAGCTGGTTTATAAGAAGAACAACTCCACAGCTTGTTTCATACTTTCCAATGATTAAGGCGCAATTTCATGGCCTTAAATTTGTAAAAAGTTACCGTGTTGTCACTTTAAGGGTTAAATTCATTATTTAAATTTTATTCACTTTTAAATTTTTGATTTGGTGTCCGAAATATCGTTTGGCAACAACAATTTGATTGGAGTTATGGAATCATTTAATAGAGAAGACAAAGCCTTTCAATAATAAACTTAAAGCCATCGAAAAACGGAAAGCCGAAATCTATGACTACGGTTATTCAAGATCCCCTCCATAATCATCCGCGTCCAGTGACCTCGGAAAGATAATGATATGCTTGATCTTCTTCCATACATACCACTAGTTCATCGTACTTTTCATACCCCACACTCACTGTGGCAGGGTTTACTAACTTTGACGCAACGTTTGTAACGCCCATAAGGAGGCGTGTTCGGTATAGAAACGTATATATATTTTGGATCAGCATCATCCTAAGTCGATTTAGCCATCTCCGTCTGTCTGTCCGCTCGATAGCGGTCGCAGTTTTGGAGATATAGGCTTGAAACTTTGGGAACATGTTTTGCACTTCATAAGTAAGAGTGAGTTCGAGAATCAGCCAAATCGGACAAAAACTGCTTCAGCTTCGGCATTGCCGAAGATAGTTATGTTCGCATTTTGAGACAGAATAATTTATTTTCTTTTCTATAAAGTCTTGGAATATTTTCGTTTCCTTTCAAGAATACGTATACTTTTGCATAAATACATCTAATAATACAACACTTGTACTTGTATCAAAATATCGATACCTGAATGCACACTCGTGTTATGTTCCTTTTCATGGACAGCAATTGCTAAGTAAGGAAATAAAAATACATTTTATCTATCAAAGCATATCAATTTTAATTTTCTGCTGTTTTTAAAAATGGTCAAAATTTCATAAATCAGATACAATTAATATGTACAATGGACATTCGCTTAAAACAGTTTCCCTGCGCTAAACCGGACTAGTCCAAACTCGTACAATAACTAGTCGACATGTAACTGCTACTAGTGATGAGAAAGGTTAATACTGTTTACATTTGTTCGGCGATGTCCAAAAATTGGTAACATTTTTCCTAGTATTGTAAGTCGTTAAGAAATGAAATTGTGTTGGAAACTAACGGAAATGAAATTAAGACAAAATCGCATGATCGTCGCATTTCAGCAGAAGTGCGTTGATTTTCACTGCAATATTACATTATATAGCGACTACTCCAATGCTGATATTTTGTAGTAATTGATCAACATTTTTTCGCAAAGAAGTACTTAATTTCTTGCCACGGGGGTACAATCGAAATTGAATTCCATTAGACAGCTACTTTCAACGCATCATACGAATCTTTCCGAAGTGGTTTTAGGTCTTCGTACGTATTTCTCATAGAAGCCGTTAGAGGAAATATATAATTTTTTTAACTTCGCTTTTGCCTGCGTACAGAGAGAGTAACCTAAATGTAATTGTTTTCTATTATATTGAAATTATTTCATTTTTGTTAACAAAAAAATGAAAGTTTCCGATGACGTAAGTTATGTTCATTTGTTTATAAATTCGAATATGCAGTTGTTAATTTTACAAACACTTTTTAGGTTAATTGTAAAGTGTGCAAGAAGATTTTTTGTTGTGCCAAATGCCGCCACAAGCACGAAATAAAGAAACATGCTATCATTGTGCCCAAGTCCGGCGCCTCCAGTGCCTCCGAAGGCGACGATACCAAAGGGAAAATTTATATATTCTGTCCACTTTGTGAGGAAAAGCCACTTCCGTTGCACGACCAAATATATAGTGAGCTGTTGGAGCACATTGCAAACAATCATTTGCCACTTCGTTGCCAAAAGTGCGCCAAGGTATTTGCTTAAGTTGCATTCAAAAAGCTAGTATCATGTAATAAATATGTACAATCATCAGGTGTACACCGAAATGTCCGATCTGAAGGATTTCTCCAAGTGCCTAAGTCCGTCCGTATCGTGCAATGAAGAATGCTCCGCTTCGGAATCGTCCAATGCCACAGATTCCTCAAAAGTTACCGTTACCAAGGCCCAGACGACAATTTCTACTCAGACGTCTCCCATGCGCACTGAAAGTTTAAATGATACCCCAATGTCCATAATTAATATCCGTTGGAAAGCCAAGAGTAAAATAACCCATGAGGAGTTCATCAGCGACAGTGTCTCTTCGATTAAGAACATTTCATCAATTAGCAATTGCTCAATTCGACGTAGTATTGGTGTGGCACCTTCGTCCAAAGGCAAACTGGTACGGTCTACTTCTACGCCCGTCCATACAGAAATGCTATTCGCCAAACCAAAAGAACAAACCTTCAACGCATCGGGTCAGGTGTCAAGCATTTACAATAGCGGTTGTGAATCCTACAGTAGTCCGGCAGTACTCCATCCGAGCGGGTATGTCAATCAGATTAAAATATTTTTGCTTAACTAGTTTCACAGCTTTATTATAGTAATAATAAAAACAAAACCCCACTACCACTGAATGTTTAGTGCTTCCATTACAACTATACATTTTACCGGTAGTAGAAGCAATAGTGCCGTGAAAAGTCAATCCCTGACATTCATCTACCAAATCTAGTAGAATGTCGACGAGACAGTATTGCCAAAGATTTAAATCAGGAATATCTGATTCCGTAGCAGAAAATGCAGATGACAAATTCGTGGGTACCACTCAAAATTCATAGCTCCTGTCTCATTTCTCTTGCACAATTTAAATAACCCTTGTCATACATACCACAAAGAAGACAATTTACAATTTGTGCATCCAGGGAGTTCAATGATGATTTGTAAAACCAAGCAATTGACCAAAATGCAGGCAAAAATCTAAGAAAGAACTTCCTTACTATGACAAATCAATTGATACTCATTGTTTCACTGAATTAGTGTGTTATATATTTTCGTATGTTCCTCATTGGGCATTGGGTGTAACAAAGATAGGTCAAAATGGAACCAATGCGCAAAGCATCGCGAACAGTCTGCATTTACGATTTACGTCGTTTTTTACTCACAATCGCAATATCAACACATACCAACTGTGGAAGTAACATTCACTACTACTAATAGGGCATCTTTTTCAGTTCCCTCTATTTTTCCTCACATCTGAAAATAAACTCTTAAATCCAATTTAATTTGATGTTTGCACATCGATACATATTTCCATTACAGTACACCTCCCAGACAAATAATAGATAACATGAATCGCTTTATCAAAGTTGGCGGCCGAACGAAAATGACTGCCGTTACGCCATTGACACGCCAAGTAATGTCGAAAAGTATCCAAAAAGCCTTCGCTGAACACGGCGGTCTGCCCTCAGCTGCTATTTACAACCGGAAAAAAATGTTTGACTCCGTCGATACGAGTTCATGTGAGTAGTCAAGTGGTTGTTGGAACATACATACTAATATATTTGCAATGTTATTGGAACCCTCAGCTATGGGCGCAGTAGGATCGCCACCACTCGACTTGCGTCTTTCACCGGCAGTCCGGCGAACTCAAAGCGAAATAAGCTATTCTTCCTGTTCTGAGCTGGGTGCCGCTTCGTCAGTAAAAAATCCGGAATTACATAGAGCACTGTTGCTTTCCTCGCAAAAGTTGACAACTGAATCAATTGTCATTACACGTACACAGCACGTAGCAGGCAGCGTTGAGTCGACCTCAAACAGCAACACATCCATAAAACCGAATGCTTCCAACCAATCGTCATCCCTGTCGATGGGCAGCAATGGCAGTGCCTCCAGTTCAGTTTATAAAACATGCCGCAGCGTCGAAATAATTACGGCCACCGAACTAAGCGCCGTTAATATTCATGAATGTGTTAGCGAACAGATGGCGCAAAGTTGCGCCTACAATTTAGTACCACCAATAACTCCAATTACACGTATTCCGGGTGCTGTTCTAAACAAAAAGCTCATCAAATTCGAAACACCAAAACCGGAAACGGACACGGGCATACCGTTTGGCTCGTCTGGCGACATGTTCTTTACGCCGAACTCCACACCCGTGCGTAAATCTCCGCGGGACTCGGAAAAAAATCGCAAAAAGACGCTGGTATGCAATTTAAACGGTCGCTTCTCTCCACCAAGGCGCCGGCCATCACTTAGAAAATGTACTGATTTTGATCGAATTGAGGATATTACCGATGAAAATGATAATGACGAGGACGAGGTATTCTTAACCGAAAAGCAATCAACCAAGGAGACCACAGCAGCGAAAAGTACCGTTCAAGGAGCCGGACGTTCGTGGTCTTTGAGTTCGCTTATGAGTTCGGTTATGCGCTTGCCCTCTTTCAAGGGGGGCTCGTCTTGCAATACGGATGAAAGCGCCGATACTACATCAAGTTCAATAATAAAGCGATGCGCTTCCATCGCAGGTTCGTAAGCTAAATGGAAGCCCCTAAGGCTCAAACAGCTAATTAGATTATATTATTGCAATAGGTTCCTTAGTTCGCCCAAAGCCGTTAGTGGATGAAGAACAGATGCACTCGCTAAAACGGAAACGAACATACACCACCGACAGTCAGTACGGCTACTTTTCACATCAGAATTGTGATCCCGATGCGACATCTGATGCCGATGGTTCTGTTGCCTCGTCGAAGCGCATCCGAATACAAGGACGTAAACCGATCGAACGCATGCGAATGAATAGCTAAAGTACATTGGACCATCGTTGTGGCCAGCTTTAATCAAGAAACTCCTTTTTCCCGATATTCACATCTTTGTTTCCATACAATTTTGATTTTGTTCATAATAATTGATGTATTTGTTTAAAATAAAAGAAATTTACAAATATTTTGCATGATGTGCCCGTGTGTGTAACGGCTCAGTTACTCACGAAGTAGAAATCGTAAACGTGTCAGCTGCGTCAAGCTAGCGCTTATGCAACGCAGAAAACCCGTAGCAATTTGAGTAAGCGCGGCAGCTTTACGTTGCCGGTTACGAATTCCACCTCGTTAGTGACTGGGACATAAGATTTGATAAAAAAAATGTAACGAGAAAGACACACCGATTGCTATCTAGTATTTTGTTGTTGTAATGTGTAAAATGTCATATGTCATCATCAATTGTTGCATTGAATCGATTTTAATCTTTTCTGCGCTTCTTGTCGGAGCTGCCGCGATCATTTTTATCTTCGCCACGTTTCGGCGCCTTCTTGGCCATATTTAAGAACTGATCTAAGCCGAATGGATCCTCCTCCTTTTCAAACTGCACTGGACCGGCACGTCCAGCAGTAGCGCGCGATGTGCCTGAGAACTCCTTGTCGGGCACAAAGCGTTGCGTATTCACGATGCGATCCAAATCGGCGCCATACGCATCATTGTCGACTTGTTTGCTCGGCCGGTACAAATGAGAGCCCAATGAATTGGAATCGCGCCAGGGCTTGTCGTAAACATTGTAGACTTCATCGTCGCCGTAGCCCGAGTCCATGCCTTTTGTGGTATTAAAGAGTCGCTGATCGAACAGAGTCTCGCCGTTAGATGAGCTTTTCGCTGGCATGCCAAGGGCAATCTGTTCGGAAATGTCTCGCTCACGTTCCCGTTGCAGTTTGGATCGTTTGTCTGGCGCAGCACGTGCTAAATTACGATCACGCTGTCGTTCGCGGTGACGTTCGGCGCGTAATTCGTTGCGTTCGCGGGCCTCAGCGCTCGTTCCGGCTGCTGCGTCCGTGTCGGGATTTCGTAGACCGGCGCGCTCTTCGCGAGCGCGCTGTGCCATCATTCGCAACATATCCTCCTTCTTCTCTTTCTCCTTTTGCGCCAATTTCTTCTCGAGCTGAGCACGTGCCTCTACCGCCTCACGAGCCTTACGATCGGCTATGTAAAGAGCTTCGGCCATTTTGGCAAATTTTTCATTAATGTGCACCTGCTGCAAGCCACGCCCATCGGCAGCGAGACGCTTGTCCAGTGGAATGGTGTAACCTGTTGGCGGCATCAAAGAAAATTTGCATTAGTGTCTGAAATTCGCTTCACTCGAAACGTCTTAAAGAAACCTTTGGCGTTTTTCCAATTCGAAATACAAGGCGGGATTTTCCACTCCTTTTGCTCCTTCACAGTAACTTTTCGCGATGGCGAATGCAGTACAGGCGCTAATGGGTAAATATGTAATTAATCAAACAAGTCAAATAAATATTTTCAACTGAAACGTTCATCAATTTATCAAATTTTGCTACCAGTACATTTTTCCAATCGGATTTATCTTACCCGGAGGGGATGGCGGTCCTCGTGGAATTTTCTTATTTATCCGGAATTTTGGTGGCTCCATGGGGTCCTGCTGTGCTTCCACCATGCGGATGACGCGCTGTTTGGCACCCGAATTGAATGCGTCACCTTGCTGAGACGGCGTATAGCGTATGTATTGTGCCGGGGCCGTTTTTTCTGCATGTCGTACGGGCATCGCCGAGGTGATTTTTTGATTTGTTAGCTTTTCTAATGCCCGGCGCGTTTCTTCCGTCGTCTCAGCTATGGTCTCCGCATCGGGTCGTTGCAATTCCTCAGAATCTTCCGCAAGCACCTCAGCTGGCAACAGTTGCGATATAGAGGAATACACAATTTTGTCCTTACCGTGACCCTGACGTGCGATAGCATCGTACTTGATTTTTCCTTTTTCATCCAGGCGAACTGCCAACGAATTCGACTTTTTGCCTATATTTGCTGGACAACCCAAACCTGGAAGATTGTTTTTTAGTACAGTTACTCAACCTTCAATTAAGTTCAACGGTTACCGAGCGGATATTGTGCAACATGAATTTCAGGAAATGCGCCTCCATCGCCAAAGTCTGCATCCGTGCGAGGGATCCAATCTTTTCGTTGGCCGTATGGAGGGGAGGCAATTTTTGCCGATAAAAGTGCTCCAATCTGTGGCGCGCCTATTGTTTTATTAGCAGTCACGCGCCTTTCATCTTCCCGGTCCCAAACGGGATTCGAGGGTGTTGGCAAAAGGCTTGATAAAGACATTAAAGAAAAGTCCTATGCAGTTCTCGTAATTATTTCTTTATTTTATCAATATTATAATGTCGCGACAGGGTTCTCGCTTTTCTTATAAATTTCTACTACTATTGCAAAATAAATACTACTCAAAATTGTATGTGAGTTTTTAGACCGATTTGGCACGTTCAGGCGGATTAACGGGAAAAGCGGCCAAGCGTTCATTCGAAATTCAACGCGAAATTTCGAAAAGCGATATTCGAAAAAAAAAGATCTGTTTGTAGTGAAAAATTTCATAAAAACAAATAAAAATGTAGGCTTAGGTGTATTAGTTGGTCCAGACTCTTTTTTCACTTTTTTTTTTATTCTTATGTATTTTCACGTTCTAAGAGCCTTTTTAGAGCCTATTTACACAGTCATTCCCATGACGCATGGGCATGCCGTTTTTAGAATTTACACTGACATGGGCACGACGAAATTTGACAGTTTTTATATGAAAATGTAAATAAACTAAGCATGGAGTTGACACCTTTTACATTTTTTGTATGGATTTTCGGTGCAAAATGTTCTATCCCGTTTTCACTACCGCAGTTCTAAATAGCTCTTTGTCAGATTTTTCGTCATGGAACTGATAGTGTAAATAGGCTCTTACACAGTCATTTCCATGACGCATGGGCATGCCGTTTTTAGAATTTACACTGACATGGGCATGACGAAATTTGACAGTTTTTATATGAAAATGTAAATAATCAAAGCACCTTTTACGTTTTTTGTATGGTTTCGGTGCAAAATTGTCTATCCCGTTTTCACTACCGCAGTTCTTATTAGCTCTTTGTCAGATTTTTCGTCAAGGAAATGATAGTGTAAATAGGCTCTAATCCTGTTCCATAAATTTTGTTAAATATCTCACAAAAAATCTCACAATCTCTCACAAAATTTGAAAAAAATCTCACATGAGGCAGTCGACAATATCTCACAGCAATTCAAAATCTCACAACAAATCTCAAATAAAAAATTTCAATGTGAATAAAATCTCACAACAGCAATTACAGCAATTAAAAAATCTCACACGAGATAAAATTCTCTCAAAAATCTCACATTAGTTAAAAAATCTCCCATTTCACAAGCCTAAAAAATTCTCGATGTGAGATAAATCTCACAAATCTAGCAACCGTGGTGGGACCTTCAATCAGTATTTCAAAGTCAATTATCGAATACAAAGTATATGATGAGTACTTTTTGGCCCATCACTATCCATTACCATGAGGAAGAAGAAATGAGACTAATCGGTGGCCACAGATGGATTACTACAAAGTGGCTGAAGCAATGTTTGTGTTTGCCAAAACTAGAAGTAAAAATAAACACACTAACAACACAATGGTAACACACCCGCCCTCTAGACGGCCAAAAGTAGAAGTAAAAATAAAAATATTGTATAGTACAAATTTAAAAAATATTGTACTATTAATAAAATGAAATAGAATAGAATTCACTATGTCTATATAAACATTCACCCCACCCCCTTCATCATCCATCGACGTCAAAAATAAACTAATTTCAAACCCAGTAGGTAATGGTCAAATGCGGTCGTTATTTGACCGCATTTCGACACCAGAGTCGCTTCCGGGCGTGTATCTGCAATTTGTCCATTTTCACAATGGAAAAGTATACAAATTGCAAGTATCCATTGAATTACACGTTTTTTGGGCACCAGAAGCACTTCCGGGCGTGGATTTCCTCATTTTCATTAAAGAAGCTACGAGCGGTTTTTGGAATAACCGCAATATGGCCATTTGTACAATGGAAGTGTGATGTTCGATTTCCAACTGGGTGCATTTTCTTGTTTTTTGTATGAATGTGAGTGTGCTGAAAATGTTATATGTGTACTCTGCCAAACGCTAGTCAGATGCCCCTTTAGCTCAGTGGTAGAGCACTGGTCTCGTAAACCAGGGGTCGTGAGTTCAAACCTCACAGGGGGCAAGAAAAGGCAAGATTATTTTATTTTTTTTTATTTTCTCTCGTATATGGATTTATTGTTTTTACCTATAAAATCGATATTTTCTTAATTTGTTGAATCCTCCTACAATAGTTTAAGATGTAAATAGTTTAAAAATATAACCGAAAACTCCTATTACACAGAGTGGCGCCAAATTTTTCCGTGCCTGGCAGATGACTCCTGATAGAATTTAGGGCGTCATTCGTTTTATTCGCAAAAATAAGCAAGATATAGAACATTTTAGATGTGAAACTTTTTAAGTAGAATTTATACATTTAAAAAAATAGTTATTATAAGTTTCAATTGAAAAAATACATAAACATTACCATGAATTTCAAAACCGTTGCAATTCAATGAAATAATTCATTTTTGGCATTAAATTGGGTATCAGTTTCTTTATAGAAGACAAAATTCGCTTAAGTAAGGTTTGTGAAATTACTTTTGTATCAGTTTCCAGTTTTACTTAATTATTGTTATTAAGTAATTAATTTTTGTGCGTTTTGCAATGACTGAAAAGTCAATTTTTCTTCAGAAATACAAATTTATTAAAAAAGTTCTTAGCATTAAAAATTTTATTGGACTTATTATTTTTTTTGTATAACTTTGTTTAAATAAATAAAAATTTTGAAGTTCATTTGGGAAAAATGTTGTCAAAAACTTTTTGTTGAAAATAAGTAAACACATTTTTCGCCCCATATTTTTTATAATATAGCGCAATTAAAAATTTGCCGTAAAATTTTACATCAAAAAATTTTACGCAGCCATTACTCATTTCGTGCAATAAAGACACAACTCCAACCTTCGGCCAAAGTTCCGGCTTCAAAGACGATTGCGCTTTTAATTAAAAAAAGTTCAGTCAAAAAATAAATTTTACGTTTTTGACGCCCAATTTTACACTTCAAAAAATTTATTAAAAAAAAGTTAAATGCACAAAATTTTTAGTATTGACAAATTGGTTATTTTGTTCAAAACAAGTAATAAAAATTACATTTAAGAACTTATCGTACAATATTGTAATGTAGCAATTTCTATCAAATTCCGACATTTCTGTTGTATTTATTTTCGTTTTTGAGTCTTAAGCGAAATAATCCACTCTAGCAGAAAATGTTTCAATTCAGATCTTTCTGGCAACGTTGGCTACCAGAAAAAAGTAAACAAAGAACAGCTGTGACAAGAAGTATCTGTTGACGTCACGACAAAATGACCTAACGGTACATGTCATGTCGTTATCTGTGTATATATCCTTCTTGGGAAATGATGTCGAGAACGAAGAATTTATCTTGGCCAGAGCCAATGATGCTTTTTTGGGTTGGATTTTACCTAAAAGGAAAAAGGTCCTTTTTTATCCATTCAGAGAAAAAAGGCAACTTTTTAACTTCCATTATTTTATATTTATGTATTTATACTTCTATAAGAGTTTTTTTTATGAATGATGCAGTTTTGTTCCTTGGAAAATTTTCTACAAAGTGCCTGTAATACATTTTTATCTACGATGAACATTTTTTTCTATAAATCCGATTTTGTGAATATATGATTTTCTCATACAAAAATTCATTCATGAAATGATACAAAATTTATGTCCATTTTCATCTTAAGAGCCTATTTACACTATCAGTTCCATGACGAAAAATCTGACAAAGAGATAATAAGAACTGCGGTAGTGAAAATGGGATAGAAAATTTTGCACTGAATATCCATAAAAATCCAAAACGTAAAAGGTGGCAACTCCAGGCTTAGTTTATTTACATTTTCATATAAAAACTGTCAAATTTCGTCATGCCCATGTCAGTGTAAATTCTAAAAACGGCATGCCCATGCGTCATGGAAATGACTGTGTAAATAGGCTCTAATAAAAGTTTTAATTCCTGTATTATCGTGATAAGAATACATTTTAAGAAAAATCAGAGTATGTTTGAATTTATTTTGTAAAAATCTGTATAATCTGTTAAATTTCAAAAAAACTGTAGTTTCTGGGAAAAATCTTAATATCTGACAGAGCTCGAAAAATCTGTAAAAAAAAAAGATAAATATGTAAATATGGTAACACTGGTCACACATGAAATTTTGACATTTCTGACAGCCGAAGCAAAAATACCGAAGCCGAAGCAAAAGCCGAATATAAAGAAAGACATTTCGTTTTTGTATTCGTGCATTAAGAGAAGGAAGGGAAGAATCGAACTGAAAAAATAATTAGATTTCGGTGTAAACTTCCATTTTCAATAAAAAAAATGTATACAAAATTTACCATAAAAAATAATATTAATATAATGTCTAAAACTTTGGTTTCGTGAAAAGGGGAAATATTAAACAAAGAAAAGAGGAATAGGGAGTGCGTAAAAGAAAGAGTGTAATAAAAAGCAAAAGTCAAAGCCACAAAAAAAGACAAAGCGGAATCTGAAAAGAATTTCGTCTGTGTGTGAGGAGCACAAAGAACACCCTGTCTAAATGAAGTAAGCATTTCGATACCTGACCTGAACATCAGCTTCTATTCTACCCCTGTATCAGCAGGCGAAAAAGAATTCATCAAATTCTCTTTGCAGAGGAAGGCGCATACAACGCAGCCAGAAAATAGAAACTTGGTGAATTTGCGAAATTGTGAAATTCGGAAAAGAAATCCTACTTCCAGTCGCCCCGCTGCACAAAAACCATAAGAATATATTTAGTTTTATATAATTTACAAATCAAATTACAAACAGCAGCAAGAATGCAGCAAGATTCCAGCGAAGAAAGTTGGCTGGAAGAGGAGTGCCGTCGTGAGATCAACGCCCAAAATGACGAGTACGAGCGCGAGTACGTTCGCCATAGAGACAGCTCCTTGAGCACAGTTTGGGGTGCATTTCAGGACTCTGCCACGGCGGTGGCTCATCTCTACAGAGGTGAGTTCAGTTCGCGTCATAATTCAATAAAGATTACATTTAAATTATACCGGGCGGCAGGCGGCATGGCCATTTGACCGAGTGGTGTGGCGGCGAGGACGAGTGTTCGTTGGTTGGCATTGAGGGGTCGGTCGGTTTTATTTTTAATTTCCTTTTTGACTTCGACCGAAATTAGATTGAGTCCATTTATAGATTATACAAGTGAAGTACTAAGAATAATGAAATTCGTTTTAACTGGATTTCTAAAATATTTTACAGTCCGGGCGGACACATTTACCCATTCACTACTAAATGGATGCACACTCACAATCAGAGGAGGAAAGCAATGAATTATAAATGGGTACATTTCATCGCTTTTTTCCTCTCAGTGTGTCATCTTTGACTTTGACACGTTCATTTCTATTGCAATGAAAAAAAACTGTTTCCACTTGAATTCCGGGGCGATGAGTATGTATAAATGATGCAGAGGAAACTGCTACGAAATGCGAACTAACGAATTAGAAACTATGAAAGTCAAAAGTTTTTTTGGAGAATAAATACGAGACATTTTCGTCAAGCTAGTACACAAATAATGTGTAGTTTCGGCAATAGACTGGGAATCGAGTAGCTTGGCAGCGTGTTTATTTAGTATCAAAATTAAGACACAGATGCCATCAGAGTCGGACATTTTTGACCGAAAATCGTCAATAAATCTAAAACAGGTCCTGTATTTTAGATTATAGTTCAAAAAGACTCGATTCAAATCTACCAATTCCAGATCAAAACCACATTCTTTTCAACAATGCATTGTTCCTTTTTTTTCATGTTCACTTCTTCTGCGCATTGTCACTGTTTGGTCTTTGGGCAGGCCATTCATTGTGTGTTTTTTGTTCTGGACTTCTTTGATTTCTATTATTGATAGCAGTAGGGGTTGCAATCCCAGAATCCCGAACTTTTAAAGCCCAAAAATCCCAGTTTTTCAAATCCCGGGATTGCAATTGTTCAATCCCGGATGCACAGGATTGCAAGCCCTAGATGCTACATTACTCATTTTCACAAAAACAGCTGTTCCAAGTAATGCCCGGCGTACATTTCATTATCAATTTGTTCGTAGTTAGAGTCGCCATTTTCTTAGCATTTGTTGGATTTTTTCGGAAATAGATCCAACTATAGGAACATATGGACAATTTTAAAATATACTTTGAAGAACATAGACCAATTTTTCGTATGCCCAGACGAAGCAAATACATACTTGTTTCGTGACTGTCGACACTGAGGCTGGCTGTGGCTGTTTCAATGCAAATTTGCAATGCTGTATTTTTCAGAACGTTCATCAAATTCTTATCCTGATACTGGCGCACTATGGCTTCCATTTCAAACTGCTGCTGGGACAGTGACTACGCTTTACAAAGGCTAGTAATTTTGCCTAGGACTAATACAAAATCGCATATTAAACTGTTGAGCTTTTACAGAATCATGCGATGGCCTTAAACGCACCAGCGAAGCAGCCAATCAATGTGGCTATCAAAGACGCACACGCGAACTGGCCGATTGGGCGCGCAGTAAAAAGCGTCGTATGATCCGCCGCGAGGATTTGCTGGCATATTTGGCTGGTAAACCACCACCGCCGCTATCAGCAACGCATGCTAATCGTCGGTGAGTCGCCGCTCAAGTGGCGAACCTTTTACATACACTACCAGCTCTATTCGGAATTTGAATATTTTTCTATTTTCCACACTGAACACAGTTCGCCAAAACCGGAGTACACGAACACACACAACTCAAGTCCCAGTGTTGTTTTTCCATCGACCGTTTCGCATCAGCCGCAACATGCGCACGGTCACGGGCACTCTCATCAAGCCACTGCAGCTAACGAGCCAACAACAAACGATTTGCACACATTCAAAGAGGCGCTCGTCCTACGCCCACGGTAAGCTATTATTTCAATAAACAAAAAAATTTGTCTTTTTCTTAACTGTAACTGAAAATGTTGTAGTGGCCCCGAGTTGTTTGCATTTGTTGCCAATGAAATTGCACGCCACTGTAAACGGCCAGCTAGCCCCATCGATGATAAAATGGATGTCTGCCACTACAGCAGTAAACGACAACGTTTCATGTAGAAACACTTTGAAAGCAAGCAGCTCATGAACAAAGCTACACTCATCAGATATACCAAACTACAAAATGAAATTAAATTTAAATGTTTGTGAAGAACCAAAACAGAACAGACAAGAATATGAATTGAAATAAACTAAATTTCATGGCAGAACTGAGCACATTATAGCACATTGTATGCTCTTTGCTATGCTGCCCATCTGCCATCCGCGAAAGGCTTATATTGTTTAACTTGTATTCAGAAAGCCTTATGAACTTGTTTACTAAATGTTTTGTGCGTTTCAAATAATAATGTACTTTCTATGTAGATTACAACTTTCTTTATCGATATTCTTTGTACATACATCCAACAATCTGTTATAATTTTCTGAAACAATTATATTATATTAATGATAGTATATAGTATTAACATTTCATTCTGTTTATAAGTTATGCTGCGAACAGAAATCATTATTGTATTTTCTATAAAGAAAGTTTATTTTTGAATATTTAGAATTAAAAAATTAACCGTGATTAGCTTAGAAATGTGTCTATTCTACAATGCACCTTGACTGACTTGCAATTGTAAATAATATTACCATGTCAAGCTTGGGTTCCAGCTCGCTCTCAAGTACTTGTCGATTTTCATATAAAAAACGCCAAAGTACTACTCACGGGAAAATACTTAAGTACATTTTTCTCGACCGTTGTTCCACCTCATCTGTATTTGTTGGTACATTTTTTTGCTCTCATTTTTCATGGAAATGTAACGGCACACTGCCCGCTGGAGTAATATATAATATTCGCGTATTACTTGACATTTCAGTATCCATTTGCTAAAATTAAGTTTTACAAACAGAAAAAAACAATTTTCTAGCGAATTTTGGACGTTTTGTTTTGTCATCTTTCAAAAATTACTATCTATTACTGGAACATAGTGAAATTTTACTTGAGAGCTGGGACATAGCCATATGCCGAATCGGATAACCAGCTCAAGTGCTCTGTGGAATAGACTGCCGTATTTATAAGACGGTTCAAAACTATTTGAAACAATCTTCAAATTTAAGTCCTACTAAAGCGTTGTAAGAGTTTAAGTTACTTTAAATGAATCATTAAATAAAATCCGAAAAACAAAACACAATGTCGTATCTTATATAAAATCCCTGGTGCTTGTGGTGCGTGGTGAATGCCCATCCAGTGGTTTTTTCATACTTCCCGATGAGAAATGGGCGTGGTTCCCGCCTCTTTGGCTGATCCCCGGCAAAGGCAGGCCTATTAGCTCGTTCGTAAACATATCGAGTCCTTCCCGCGAAATGGCCTCAAGCACCAAAAAGTAAATTTTGCAGGAGACAGTTTATTTACTTTTGCTTTTATGTATTTTTGAAGTTAACTGTCGCTTAAGACAAAATTAAACTCTCTTGCGGGAAGGGTTCGATATATTGAGGTGCATTTAGATCGCACGAACGAACGCAACTGTAGCTGCGAAGTCTATTCGCAAACAAAATGTTGTTCGCACAACCGCTTACACTGCCTGAATATATGTTCCCGAACACGCATCCCGAACACGGAAGCCATAGTTTGCCGGAACATTTTGAACGAGCCAAAGATCACGAACACAAGATAGCAAACCGGGCGTTTACACCGACCGAATGAACGGCACTTTGTTCGCGAGTTCGTGCGGTCTAAATGAAAAACAAAAGAAACCGGTATTTTTAAGGTTTCAAAAGTTGAACATGTGAGGAAGAGGTGCGTCGAATTTTGCTACCACTTCTTGGCCAACGATTTCATCAATAGTCCCAGAGTTTCACCAGCTACTGCAGCTAGAGGCTTATTCTATTTTATTTTCCCGAGTACCAAAGCGAAAGTACCGGTTACAATGTACCCATATTCACTTCACACTATGGTGTTGGTCTTCTTCTTCCTATCAGCTGTTTCTGTACACGTGAAGCATTATTCGCGATTATTCTAGAAGGGCATATCTGAAAATTGTCCACAAAAAAAGTGCAATAAATCCAATTCTCTACATCGTTTGCTGAATAGTTTCACATCAATACAAAATGTCATTAATTCCTGACGGTCATGACGAACGGAAAGAACCAATATTCAAGGAAATTAGTGCCGATGACGCCGAACAGGAGACTACACAAATAGAATCTGCCTGCATGAATTGCTTTCGTTCCGGGATCACGCGTCTTCTACTCACGAAGATACCGTTTTTTAAGGAGGTGGTACTGATGTCCTTCAAATGCGAGCATTGCGGCTATGAGAACAATGAAATACAGTCGGCTTCAGAGATTCAAAAGAAAGGCATACGCATTGAACTTGAAGTGAAGAGCGCTGTGGACATCAACCGTCGCGTGGTTCGATCCGACTACACCTCTTTATGCATACCTGAAGTGGAACTGGAAATTCCGTCGCAATCACAGAAGGGTGAAATCACCACGGTGGAAGGCATATTGGATCGAACGATACGCGGTCTTTTGCAGGATCAGGAGAAGCGCCAGCAAGAGCACCCGGATACAGCTACAGCAATCGAAGCGTATATTATCCGACTGAAGGAACTAAAAGAGTTGAGAAAGGATTTCACGGTTGTGATGGAAGACATAAGTGGCAACAGTTTTGTAGAGAATCCCGAGGCACCTTCCACAGACCACAGCTGCAAGACAACGCATTTTAATCGGACAAAGAGCCAAGACCAAAAATTAGGCATGACTACTTCAAATATTTTTTAAGTGTCACCGTTATTATTGTTTATTATTTTGCAGGACTGTACTTGGCCGAGGATATCCCCACTGAAATCAGCGAAGCGCCCGCAAAGAGCACAGAGAACAATCACCTCCTAAAGAATATCCCCGAAGGCGATTGGACTCTGGAGGAATTACATGGCGAAGTGTTGCAATTTAAAACGCTATGCCCACAATGTACTTCACCATGCGATACCAACATGAAGCTTACCAATGTACCACACTTCAAGGATGTAGTTATTATGGCCACCGTGTGCGATGTTTGTGGCAACCGAACAAACGAGGTGAAATCCGGAGGCGGTATTGAAGAAAAGGGCATTCGCTTTGAAGTGCGTGTAGAATCTAAAGAGGATCTCACTCGTGACGTACTTAAATCAGAGACCTGCCAAATTTGCATTCCTGAACTTGATTGTGAGGTGGGTTCGTCGGCATTAGGAGGCCGCTTCACTACAGTGGAAGGCATTCTGGTTGCAATGAGAGAGCAACTTGAGGGTGACGGCGTCATCTTTCACGATTCCTCTGATGAAGCTTCAAAGCAGCGCATGCATGTCTTCCTACAGAAATTCGATAAGATAGTGGCTTTGGAAATGAAAGCTACACTGGTGTTGGATGACCCGGCTGGCAACAGCTACGTTCAATCTTTGCGGGACGACAATGAATTGGACCACAAACTGAAACTGGAAAAATATGAGCGCAACTTTGAACAAAATGAAGAACTGGGTTTGAATGATCTGAAAACTGAAAATTACTAAAGCTACAAACGCTGCCCTAATTTGTAAACCCCCTAACACGCATTTTTTCCAAAATCGACTTTTTTGTGTATTATGATTAAGAGTATTCATGTTTTTTACACGGTTTCGTAAATGTCTTATCATGTGAATGCCTATATAATATGAAACGTTTATTGCTTCTCCTGTAAAATTTGTAAAATGCGTGTTAGGGCCTTTACAAATTAAGTACATGAATCAAGTATTGTGAATAAAGCCCGGTATGCAGATGGCTAAAAATTCTGCTCCCATAAGCCTATGTACAAAAAAACGAGGAGAAAACAAATAACATTTTCATTCCGCCTAGCGAAAACGAAAAAAGAGTTGCCGTTGAGTCCGCACAGCGGAATCAACAGAATAGCCTTTATGTTGCTTTGAAAACCAGTTTCATTAAACTTTATGTAAAAAGTCAAAAATTTAAATGTCAAAAAATATTTTGCTCTACACAAAATAAATTTTATGTCATTTCTCCAAAACTGAATCTTGTCGCATCTGCATACCGAGCTTTAGCCGTCATATCGTGTGATTGTCATATTTATTACACTCCGTATGACGTCGCAGTGTCGTTATAATGACGAACTTTACTGAACGTGTAATCTTAGCCTAAAAGTAAATTATTTGAGTGTTTTTGAAATAAAAATAAAATTACAAACAAAAAAAGTTTATAAACAAAATGAATTCTAAAAAATATTCCGCTGTCTTTGAACCTTTAAACACCCCTAACATATTTTCTACTCTCAAATCGGAAAAAAAATATTCTGTTTTTTCAGAAAAGAATAGATCAAAGCATGATTCAAGAATTTAGAGGTTAGAGCACTCACTAAAATTGGCAAGTGCTGTGTTTTTTGACCATTCATTTGTTGTCATTTTACGTTCGCCATTGACATTTTCTGTGTTTTTCGAACATATGAGCCTCTAACGGAAGAGCGACTCGTTCGTAACTGAACTTTTTCTTTGAGTTATCTACGTCAAAAAATGTTAGTTACGAGGTGTCAACGTATGACCATCGCTATGTCCATTAACTGGCAACGTAATCTGTTGCATAGTTGGCAGATAAATATCTCACATTAAGCCCGGTTCGCAGATTCGAAAAAAATTCCGTTTTGGAGAATTAACATATATTTTGTTTTGTGTAGAGCGAAATATTTTTTGACATTTCAATTTTTGAATGTGATAAATAAAGTTAAATGAAAATGTGAAAAAATTATTGTGAGTGATTGTGCGGCTAATAAAACTGATTTTAGAAGCAACTAAAGGTCATTCCATTAATTATGCTGTGCGGGTTGCCAAAAAATCTCTCCCAAGTACTCAAAAAAGCAACTTTTTTTTTGCTTTCTCTACTCTAGCCGGAATAGAAATTTCGCTGTACAAACATGGAAAAAAGAGACAACGAATTTGCCAAAACGTGAAATATCGGATCGCAGCAAAATCACCTTTTTCACTGTAATTACGATACATTACTCGTTCTTTCGGCCAAAGAAAGTTTACTGAAAGAACGATATTTTTTATTACTGCGATTTCAAATATCACGGGGATTTAATAACCGGTACGAATATATCGCTCATCTCTAGTCTTCATAGCATTTGTCAAATTCTGTCAAATACTTCCCTGCCGCATATTGTATAACATCGTATTGCAGAATTTATATTGGTAAATAATTCCTAAATGCTTGCTTAATTTTGAATTTCTTTATATATGACTAAAAAATTATGAATTGCAGAATTTTGCAATGTCCGCTTCCGCCGCACGTAATACTCACAGTCTATTCAAACGCGCCTGGAATGATATTCCCGATGTGGTCGGTGGCTCGGTTTTGGCTGCATTAGGCTTGGTGATGGCCGGAGTCGGAATAGCGGGCTACTATGCAAAGGATGGAGATAATCGTCGCTACAAAATGGGATACGTTGTGATGCGCCCAGATGATCCACGTGCAGCGAAGGTGCACAAGAATTGAGATATTTGTCCATAGTGAATATGTCAACAATTTGTAATTCTGGGAAAACATAATATAAAAATGTCCATCCATGTTCCATGTTGATATTATAAATTATTTTTTTTGTCTACCGTGTTATGTCGTTTTAAACGGTAGAATCAGCATTAGAGTGGCGAGATCCAATAGTTTAGTTTTGAATGCAATTATCACTTACTGGCCCAAATTGTTGGAATAATTTGTGGTAGTCCATACGATCTTTGTTGCAATATTTCCAGAACTTTCATAAATGACTTCTCCCACAACTTTTTTACCAATAAGATCGACATACACAATTATAGATACTTGCAAACTTCTTTATTACTTTACAACACTCGAAATACTATTGGAATTAATTCAGTGGCGTTCCTAGCTGTTCCGCTGTGTGGTGGATGTTCACGGTGCTGTTTGTCGTGCTCGCAACCGTTTTCTCACTGATCGCCGGTGGATTTGGCCTTTTGAATTTATATTACAATCCCGTTGAGCGAATTTTCAATGTGTATGGCATCTGTAGTGCATCATAACATTGCCATCACCGATACTCTTCGAAATGATTTGACTTTCTCATCGGAGGCCGTTATTGGCTACTCGTGTTACACTTTATTGGCAGCCCTACTCTGGGACATGCTAAACATTGGCCTAGTGCTAAGGCGACATTTTATGCTGAGAACAGATGCACCTCCAACTATTACAATGGATGTGCCGCTAGAGTTTTATTGAAATCAAACGAATTGAAGGACTGCGTATTAATCAACCAAAGGCCGAGCTGAGACCACAACCAAGGGGCGAACTAAGACAACAACCAAAAGGCCGAGAGATTCGTGAGATTTATCTCACATTGAGATTTTTTTATAACTTGTAAGATGTGAAATTTTTTTTGAGATTTTTTAACTAATTTGAGATTTTTGTGAGAAGTTCATCTCGTGTTAGATTTTGTGAGATTTTTTAATTGCTGTGATATTTGTTGTGAGATTTTTAATTGCTGTGAGATATTTTCTCACATGAAATGTTGTATTTCGTGTAAGATGTGAGATTTTTTATCTGCTATGAGATTTTTTGTGAGAATTTTAAATTGCTATGAGATGTTGTGTGAGATTTTTTGTGAGATATTTATAAGGCAAGTTTAAATAATACGAATTGCAATCGAAAAAAAAAGCATTCATCTTATTCATCGCGAGAAGTCTTAAGACGATGGCTTCAAAAACAAGTCAATCACCAGCATAAATGCTTATTAAAAAAATATGGAAAATTGCATTAAGAAAAATTATTAGTTGCATTTAAATTTAATTTAAATGTAAAACCGCAAAAAATTGCATTAAAATTATGGCTTGGATAGGCTGAAAGTCAGCCGTCGCTTACTTAACTAAATTTAAGCTAAAATATTAAAATAAACAATTTTTGAATTTAATTTTTATGCTAAGAAAATTTTTTTTTTTCAAAATTACTACGGTTTTTTGACTCAAGAAGCTGAATGTCGTATGAGCCGCCGACAGCTAACAAAATATCGGCTCCCATCCGGCTTTAAGCCGCGGCCGTTCAATTCTTCCCAAGCCAGCGCCGCTGAGCAAAGTGGTCGGCGCAAGGTTCTGGTTAACAGTCGCCATTTCACAAACCGAACGAATCGAACCAACGAATAAAGGAAAAAGTGTGTTCGTATTCACGCGTTTCTACCATCGTTCATCGTGCTTCAAAGAAAAATCGAAATTGTCACTTTTTAAGTCAAAGTTTTTACCTAAAATTAGCTGCACAGTGACATCAATTGGAGGGATCACAAATTACACTAGTAAACATTGTAAATACTCAAGAATTTGCAGCGAAAAATACAGAAATTTTCTGAAAGTCTCGACGAATGTAAGAAATAGTTTGGTGGAACGTTGAAACGATAGAAAATTGCGACAGAAAAAATGTGTTCTGCTACGAAATATCGTAACCCTGTGCTAGAGTGAAAACTAAGATCTGCAACTGATGAGTGCGAGAGAGTTCGACGAGGTCGAAGAATTAGGGAAAAAGTAGCGAGCGGCGACCCGCGAACTCCTTGGCGGAGCAACGAGTTGATTTTTTGGCATTTTTTCATTTTCCACTTCTCTTTTTGGATTTTTTTTTGGAAAGTTTCGCAAATTAACAAGTTGTCTTTCAAAAGCAAGAAGGCGCGAGTATTAAAATAATTGGCTACACATCGAAACAAAGTAGAATTGAAGGGATTAAGGAAAATAGTGCGCGGGTTTTTCGGAATCGGTTGGAATTGGAATTGAGATACCCCCACTTCAGCTAGTGACGCGACCATGTCGGACCACGACGAAGGTGATCGCAGTCAAATGCAACAAAACGCAAACAGTGACGATACCTTTGATTCAGCTGGTGGCGCGAATAATGTGAGTACAGTTTTCAGGATTCAGTTGGCACTAGCCTCAAAAGTCTGCAAGCATTTGTGAAATTAAGTAAAATGATAATATTCAAATATTTCAGTTCGAAAACATGCATTTTAACCTCAAATTTTAAGGCTCCTACACACAGTCGATCCAAAAAGTCTACATACACCCTTCGATTTTTGGGCTTTTGGGAAATTTGTGATAAAAATTTAAACAATCTTTATGTCTTTGTATCTGTATGGCATTAATAAGTTTTTGGCGAAATAAAATGTCCTCTGGTACTCATTCGAAGGAATGAAATAGACCTTGAAGTAGCTGTGTATGTGGACTTTTTTCCTTGACTGTATGTATTTTGAAATAATGATTCTTCTATCAGTGGAAAATATAATCAAATCTCAACTGACTTTATTTGATAATTGTGTTACTGATGTTTGTGTTTGTCTTGCAGTCCATTATTGGAAAGGTGAAATCGCGTGTGTCCAGCATTTTGCCAAATAGTCTGTCCAAGTGGTTTTCCCCATCAACCAAGAGCGATTCAATTAATGGCAACCTCAGT
This sequence comes from Heteromyza rotundicornis, assembly GCA_951394025.1. Lineage (NCBI taxonomy): Eukaryota > Metazoa > Arthropoda > Insecta > Diptera > Heleomyzidae > Heteromyza > Heteromyza rotundicornis. The sequence goes on along the minus strand of OX596010.1, from coordinate 1,313,996 downwards.
GGTGGCGTTGCTCGACGTCGTCGTCGTATCGAAGTTGAAGCGGAAGAAGACGATGACGCCGAGGAAGAAGAACAAGCTGCTGACCACGAACCACATCAAGGCGAATACAATGAAAACATTTTAAGCCGTCAGCATGATGATGACAATTTTGACGAGGACAGCCAAAACAGCGAACGAGATATACTTGCTGCAAACGCGCTTAGCTTGAACACACGCCGGAATTTGAATACAACCAACGCTGTTCAACAACCACCATCAAAGCGCTCACGTTTGAATTTGGTGGTACGTCAGAGTCGTCGCAATCATTTATATTAATTCACCATCCTAAACTTAATATTTCACAGGTCACAAACTCGCGCGACAGTCCTTCGCTGCCAAGCCGACCGATTGTGGCTTCAACACCTGCTGTCAACAGCAACATACGCAGTGGCATTTCACAGTCGGCAGCAATTCAAATGGGGCGCAACACCTCCAACCGGTACACACATTTGAATCTGTATGGTCAAGACATCAACAAAGAGCCGGCTTACGATTTTCAATCATCATCGGAAAAGCAAATTCGACATGAGCCCAAAAATGCTGAACTGAATGCTGCAGAGAATACAGCAATAAGGTAAGTAACTTTTTTACACATTTTGCGGGTTCCAGACGACAATTGAAACGAATGGAGCTTCATTTGTTATATATGTGAACTGCATTAATATTTCCTCGGTATTGTGGACAGATCCCGATTAGTTGTTAATTAATTACAGAGCAAATCACACTTTGATTTGAGACTAGTCGATACAAGCTACCAATTAAGGACAACCGTCTGAGTTGCCTGATTGTATGGCCAGCTTAAAACCAGAGACCGGTTTCGGAACCGAAACTGATATCCATATTTTGGGAAATCTGGGAACCGGCACCGAAACCGGAGTCGGCACAGCTAGTTTTTTTATTTTTTGGATCATTCTAAATACTTAAAGCTAACGAGATTTGTAACTATGCAATTTAACAATTTAATCAACATTTAACCATTTAAACATAGGCTTGTTCTTGCCCTAATCCAACGAAACGATTTGCAGCGTTATGCAGTAAATAATGGTTATGGCGGCATCAAGGTGATGTTGACATCGTAAGATGTAGGAATCGACGGGATGTCGGCATCTAGTATGAACGCAAAATGTTGTGACTTGCTTTTGAAAAAGAAGAAGAGTAAAGTAAATTGATATCTTCAAAGAGTTTCAAGCATTTTTGCCATCTATGGTTTAATTTCAATAATAATTTGGGAATTTTATGGCATTGATATGTCGCGTAGGTCGAATCGATAGTCTTGCTGTCATTTTAGATTATTTTTAAGTTTAATGGTTCGAGCTTGGTTTGACCCGCATATTCGACATCGCAATTGATCTTAAAAACTGCAATTAAAAGTAATTGGAATTGAAAAATTTCAATTACAATTACATGCCTGGTCTTATCAACTAATGTCACCGGCTACTCTGGCTTGCTTGGTATGAATGCAAAAACTTAAGATTTGTTTTCTGTTTGCAGTTTCCGACGCAGTTTAAATATTCCCTCGACTTCCCAGGCTACCACGGAACGCTACACTACCGCCGCCGCATCGTCTAATCTAAGGCGTCAGTCGTTAGTCACTTTCAAGTGTGATTCTCCACGTACAAGCTCTGGAATTGGCAATTTCAAAGCGGCATTCCCTATGCGTACGTCCACAACAATATTGGAAATAGACGGAGTTGACGGTGACGATGCGGATGACATAATCATAGAGGAAACACCCGAAGATATGGCGGAGGAGCCAACAAAATATAACGGCCGGCCAGTAACTTCGTCGTTTATGATGAGCAAGAGGCAGAAGCTAATTAATGGGATAGAAGTCGTAGGTCAGACAGAATTTGTCAACGACGCCGGAAACACACACGACAACGACTCTGCTTCAGAGAGTAGCGAGGGTGGCGTAGTTGGTGGTACAACTGAGATGCCCCACAGTACGTCAACACAAGGCAGGAAGTCCGGTCTGTTCAATATGTCGAGCGCGCACAGTCGCAACGGCAGTCGCACTTCCTCCTTTGGGAACGGATTGAATTTCTACACACACCTTGAGGGACGGAAATCGCTCTTCGCGGGCGGTGCGAATGGGAATACTTTAAACAATTCGACGCTGTCGCTTACGTCGCTTAATCGGCGCCAATTCAACGCTTCAATCTATGGTAGTACATCGGCACTGAGCGACAGTCGCCTGCTGAACACCTTCTCTCCTTTTTATAAGGGCAAGACAACGTACGGTGGTGCCGCCGCATACAACAGATATGCAAAGGGGACTGGTGCAGGCGCCAGTGCAGTGCGCATCACGCCGACCCTCATACGCCCCACTTCGAGCTTATCGACACTCTCTTCGTCGAGCCTATCGTTGACAGCTGCAGGCGCAGCTAATACTACGACAGAAAACTCCTCGGCTATTTCGAGTACAGCTAAGCGAATTCTCGATCTTATAAACGACTTTGCTACACCACTGAGTGAAGCAAAAAAAATGGCCAGCAATCTGAAGGCGAATCAGCAGCAATTGCTCCATCCACAAGCAAAGGCACGCCTTAACGATTCCGACCTGCAGGCGACACGTGCTATCCGACTCGCACAAGTGCGTACACCCTACACCCGACCAGCCGTCACATTGCAACCAACAATGATGACCCAAGTCAATGGTAACACGACAGCGTCTTCAATACTGCCACCCGTGCGTGAATTGCAAGTCCCGTCGATGTCGCAACTGTTGCAAATGAAGAAGATGCAAACCAACACAGAACGAGCCCGCCAGATAGCCACGCATAACAGTCCTGCAGTCTCGTCATCGTTCGGTGAATACACTTTGCCAATTATAGACAACCGAGGCAGCGATAGCCAGAGGCAGAAACACACCAATAAGATCAAAAACAAAGTGAGTAGTTCAGTGCGCATCACTGCATCAAAGGATGCGGCGACAGAAGCACTGACCGACATTGCACCGCGTCCGATCAACTTGCCGAATATTGCGTTCCCGCTTATGCAATCGGTGCCGAAGATTGACATCAAACTGCCAACTTCATCATTGGGTACGATCAGCAGCAGCAGCACAGTTAAATCCATCGCCACTGATGCTGCTGTTAGCAGCAATGCCATACACGCATTTAACACAAACAACAGCGGCGCTCTACCGAAGCTACCGAAGCTACCGATCACCCCAACAACGAACTCTTACGTTGGAGCCATGCTGCGATCTAGCACCAAGCCGTCTGCCCCCACAAATATCGTCGTCGAGTCGACAACCAATTTCAAATTCTCTGCTCCTCTGGAACTGAAGGGCCTAACCACGCCTACACAGAACATAACCCCCATCAACGGTAACTATAAATTCAGTCCACCGACATTGGTGCCTGATGTGTCAACAGGTGTCAACACCACAACATCGTCACCACTCACATTGAAAAAGCAGGGAGCCATGGTGGCGTCGCCGCAGCTCAAAACTGGCAGTGTGTTGGATGCCCTTAAGCAATCCTTCGAGAAGACTCCTACTGTCAACACGATGAGCAATTCATTTGGCTGCCAATTCAAAAAGTCCACCACCGAATGGGAATGCGACACGTGCATGATTCGCAACAAAGAAGAGTCAAGCAAATGCGTCGCTTGTGAAACTCCACGCCATACGACACCAATTGTGGCTAAAAATGTTCCGTTGGCAACCTCGCTATCTTCCTCCTCGCACTCTTTCGGCAGTCAGTTCAAAAAATCGGGTAACGAATGGGAGTGCGACACGTGCATGATTCGTAATAAGCAAGAGGCAATCAAATGCGTTGCTTGTGAAACACTCCGAAACTGTGCTGCTCCTCTTGCCACAACCTCTACGCCTATCACCGCCGCGCCCATAAAAAATGCATTTGGAGACTCTTTCAAGCCAAAAGCAAATACCTGGGAGTGCGCCACTTGCCTTATAACCAACAAGAACGAATCGAATGCATGTGTTGCTTGTGAAACCAAGAAGCCTGGTTCCAGTGGCAACATAACTGCTCCGGCCCCAACAGGAGGTGGAACATTTAGGTTCGGGTTTGCTGCTGCTGCTGCTGCTGCCCCAATTGCTACTGCAACAACAGATGCTGGATTCAAATCATTGGCTGCCGAACAAAAAGCGTCCAAATGGGAGTGCGAAGCTTGTATGACGCGGAACGAAGGGACGCGCGTGAAATGTGTGTGCTGCGAGCAAGCTAAACCAGGCACGCAATCCACGAGTGAAGACGTACCCAAGTTTGCGTTTGGTTCAAGCGCAGCTTCCAAATTTAGTTTTGGATTTGGCGCTAGTACCTCCAAAGAGGAGGATTTGCGGAAAGCAGCGGTGGTATCGACAACAGCGATCATAAGCGCAACAAGAACAACAAACCGGAAGACTGAAACTACGGTTGCTGCACCTCCATCCAGTGGGGGATTCACTTTTGGCATCAAGCCGACCGCAGCAATTGCAGCTAGTAAAGATGTTGCCGATGCCAGTAAGCCGACTTCAAATACAGTTAGTGGCGACACTGGATTTAAATTTGGTATAAATGCAAGTATCGCTGCCTCAGCTACCTCAAATGCGACCGCAGGTTTCACTTTCGGCACGAAACCAGCAGAAACAGCAGCTTCTAAGGCCAACACCTCTTCCGCACCAAGTGTCAAATTCAATCTACCAACAACAATAGCAACTCGAGTTTCTACAACATCAGAAGCAGCCGTCAAATGCAATTTGCCAATCGAAACCACCACTGCAACAATACCACCAACAACAATCACAGCAGACAACATGGCGGCTAATAAACTGAACACCACTCCAGCGCCCACGTTTACTTTTGGCAACAACGTTGCATCCTCGACCACAAGTAGTTTTAAACCTGGTGGCGGATTGTCCTTCGGCACCTCATCGAACCATCTAGACAGCAGCAAAGCTGCAGCAAACACAACCGCTCCAAATGGTGGATTTGCTTTTAAGACGTCAGCAGCAGTTGCAGCGGTCACTACAAGTAACAGCGACAGTGCCGCTTGTTTGATTAAGACGCCTACATTCGGTGCTGTTACTGCACCATCCAAAGCGAGTTCCTTAACACCTTCATCGGCAACAACGACTACGACTGCCACCTCGCCCACATTTGGTAACTTCGGCTCATTTGCTGGCCAACATGAAAATAAAGCCAGCGTCTCGACCACTATGCCGCTATTTGGCGGTGTGAGTAATAGTGTAGTAGGAGTGGCACCAGCAAATGCGTCGTTCGTATTCGGCTCTGCTACAACATCGGCCTCCGTCGCCGCCGCCGCCACCACCAGCAACATCAGTTCGATCACATCGGCGTCTGCGTCTACTACGTCCAGTTGGCCAAAGAATAGCTTTGTATTTGGTGCTGCCGCAGCACCCAACAAAAACGCAGCTGCCGCATCGACCGGAAATGACGCCACCAAATCTGTCTTTGGTAATTTCGGCACGGCTGCCGCAATCAATTCCACCACAGCGCAACCGGCGCCATCGATTTTTGGCAACAGCAACATGGCAAGCTCATCCATATCATCTGCGCCCATAGCGTCTACCTTTGGCAATGCTTCTTCTTCTGGTACGAACATCTTCGGGGCGAATTCGGCGCCTGGTGCAACCACAATCGCTAATGCTAATGCCGCCTCCGTTAGTTCAACCAATCCTTTTAGCGCACCAAGCGGCAATGCCACCACGCCGGCACCCACATTCGGCTCATCGCCATTCGGTGGCAGCTCTTCGTCCACTACTGCAGTTGCGCCCACATTCGGTAGTACTGCAACAACACGTTTGCCAACTTCGACTTTTGGCAGCTTTGGTTCGGCCGCGGCAGCGACAGATGGTGCGTCTGCTGCTAAAAAATCGGATCAGGCATTCAATTTTGGTGCTCCTACTGCAACTGCAGCTGCGCAGAGCACAAGTGTAAGTCAAAATTCAGACCGTGACTATGCTAAGAGCGACTCGCATCACTTTAATCTTTTTCATATTTCGCAGGGCGGCTTCCATTTCGGATCTGGTGGGCCAGTTGCTAAGCCGGCCTTCAATTTCGCGCCGTCGAATCAACCAGCATTCAACTTCACCGGCGGCTCAACCGAGGTGAGTTTCTCCAACTCTATGCAACACTTTCCAACTTACCGACTTCAATTTAGTTTAGACAGTAGTTCTTTTTAAATTATTTTAAAATTGCATTGTTGATTTGGTAAAACCGAGCGTTTCCGTTTTATCGGACCAACAATTTTGTTTGACAATAGCTTTGACTCATGTAGCAATTAACTCAAGTCTACTATTTCTGCTAGTAATGTTCTTTCTTTCTTTCTTTTTTTTTTTTCCAAATTTCCAAATTTTCTTTCTATTTTACGAATCCAAAATGTATTTTGCAATTAAATGAATGTTCGTTCGTCACCGTGCTTTTGAACTTGTGTCCATTGTACTGTGCTGTGGTGTGAATGAATGTTTGTTGTGTTATGAATTTTTTGGGCAACTGAAGCAGCCACAAACGGTGCAACCGTTTCAATTTGGAGCCACACCATCGGCGCCGGTTTTCAATTTTAGCGGTGGTGCTGTCGAGGTAATGTAAAACGTTTAACTTTTCGTTTATTCCAAAACATTTTACATTATTTCGCATTATTAAAACAAGACCCCTCTGCAAAATATCGCCCTAACCACCTCTGTACCTCCGATCCCTCCTACAATTGGCTTTCTAAAATATACATTTTTTGTAATTTACTCTAAATGGTTTTTTTTTGGCGCTTTTCGTTAATATTTTGGCTAAATCTTAAGCTTGTTATTGGATTCATACATTTCAAAAAATTAGGACGGGAACGCAATAATATTACATTACGGAAATCTTTTTTCAGTTACGTAGCTCATTTATTACCAAAATTGATTGTTTTTGAAAAAAAAACTATTTCATTTTTAGAACAAACACTTTTTTTTCTTAATTTTGTAACCTTTAAATTTATATTTTTTGGTAAAGCCCACAACATAGTATCATATTATGATACTAGATTTTTCTATAATTTTGAATGCATTAAATTCAATGCTCAGCTAGTGTGAGCGTACAATTTTCAATTGATATAAATAATCAAAAAACGATATTGCACATAAAAAAAAAATAACTAGTTTTCACATTTTTTGTCATTGTTACTATTGCGAATAGTTTCTAATAACGAAGTAGATTCAAAGGTAAACAAATCAAAAAATTAAATGCATGAAAACTTGGAAATGATTGGAAATTTACATGTAGCTGCAATACATCAGACCCACTGATTTCGAGCTTCTTTACGATTTTTAGGATGGAAAATCTTTGTAATAACGATTTTAAACTATTTTTTAATGGAGATGTCTCTTTGAAAGAGGAGAGAGAGGCCTTTATAACTACATACATTTATATACATATATACTGATTCTCTAAAAAAGCTACAATCGAATAATTTAGAAATTTCAAAGTTTTTACTGTTGATGAAAACAATAATTGCGATATAATTTCGACAATATCGCAAGTCGTATTGGTTGGGACTTTCAAGACACTCAGTCGTCCGAAGAGGATTTTTGCATTATTTGCTTACAAACAATTCCATCAATTGCGGCCCCTGGTTGCCGCCATGAACCGGTTCTGGAATCGAAGCCGGAACTGTTTCAATTCATTGAACCGAAAACGGAACCGAAACTGTTCTTTCGGAAAGTGTGCGAACCGCTCAAAAAGTCTAGAAATTTCACGCAATCAAAAAACTTTTCCTATGAATTGACTTTTTAAACGGGATGCTGCACTTCGAAATATATTCAATATAAACATTTGTATGTAAAAAAAAACAAAAGGTGTCCCAACCATGGCGACAATTATGACTGGGTGGTATACCTAGGTTTGAGGTATTGCATGAAAGCAGTTTAATTGAAGCTCAACAGAAGCATTTGATTATCTATCGTCTAATGTTAATTGAGTTTGAAAATTTTGTATTTTTTATGTCTGAATGCCAAAAAATCTAAATGATAATGGATTTATTTGAATTCCAACAGGCAAGACGTTTTTAAGTTGTTCTTTACTTTTAAATTTGTAATTTGCAACGATTTAATTGATATAATAATCTAACATGTTTCTCTCCTTTCTCACAAATAACTGGTTATAGTAATCCCAAAATACACTTTGCTAAATAGCTTCTTTACAATATAGTCATTTATTTTAGTTTCTTTTCAAAATTCATTTAAATTTTAACTTCTCACTTCATTGTCGTTTACTTCATAGAGAATTCTGAACATATTTTTTTAATTGAACATTTAAATCTTGACATTTTTTGCAGGCAGCGCCGAATGCACCTTTCCAATTTAATGCAGGTACCGCGCCTGCTTCTAATAATATATTTGCGTAAGTACGGTTCCACAATATTCTGTAAAATATCGGAAGGAAAGGAAAAAATAGTCCCGCACAGCTAAAGATTTCAACTACTAACAATACTAATTTACATTTGAAGCACTTCACATTGTTTTCGCCAGAGTGGGAAATAGTTCATTGTATTTAACTTTCCACTAGCACTGAAGAAGTAGTGCACTGGAACTGCAATGCATTATTGCCTACTTCGGTTTTTGTGACAAAAAAACCCTAACTATTGTAAGATACATTGCAGGCATGTGTATGTGTTTTGTGTTTACCTTTTCTATTTTTTTTCTTTGAAAGCAATCGTTAGTTTACGTTTATAATTATAAGTTTGTGATCGCTGTTTGGTAAGTTGCTAAAGCGACTATGTCTGTGGTTAACATTCAAAAACGTTTTTTGAAGTAGAATTGGCGTGCCCGGCTTTCCTTTTCGTTCATGCCTTGCTAGGAATGGCTTGTATATATTTTTAATGTGTGCTGTGTGTTTCCTTTTTCTTCTGTAGACCCCCCGCACCAACAGCCGGTGCACAGGCCGGACAACAGATAAGACGAAAGATTCGTGCGCCTATACGACGTCTAACTCCACGGTAGAGAAGCTCATGGCCGAAGACGCCTATATGGGCGAGGACAACCAACAGACGGGACAGCAATGGTTAAGACAGCAAAACAACCAAGACGACAACACGCAGGACGAAAAAGTAGATTACAACGACAACAGAGAACAACAGGAAAAACCGAGTGCTACAGTTGCCAGCAGCAGCAGCAACCAACAGCAATGCAGAGACTCAAAAACACCATGGCCGCTGAGCAAGAGACCACATGAACAAAGCAAATACAAATTCTTCCGATTGCCAATAAAGAAACACAATTTATCTTCTGAACAGCAGTCGACCACGATAGCTTATTTGGAACGAAAAGATAGCGCCCACAATGCTGCACCAAGCAAAAGCATTACCAAAATTCAGCGCAAAATTATTAATCAAAGATCGCCTCAGAAAACATTGGCCTTTACAGGTCGTCAGCAGCACACAGACTCGCAGAGAAGCTACTATTGCAAAATCAATAAACATCTGAACAGCGGTACCGGAAACGCAGACACCACCGCCAACACCACCTCATACGCCGCTGGCACGAAATTCATCAATCTACCGAATAACAACGTTCATGCATCGGTCAATCGCTACAGGTTGGTGAGCCACAAAAAGCTAAGTCCAAAGCGTTCAGTGCATTTTGCGGCTGCAGCCTCCGCTCCAACTGACATTTCTAGTTCGGTCAACAAGCCTTGGTCGCTGGTGGTAGCAAAACCAAATGTTGCTGCAAACCGTTGCCGTACCACTACCACTACCACTATCACAATTACAACGCAACACGTTGCTGGCAATGGGCGTGGCAACTCGACATTTGATGATGTGGCGAAATAATAATTCATCAAATTCAAACGCAGATCGCAAATCAAACCATACACACAATTTCAATTCAGCAAGGAAAAACTGCATTAATTTTAGACGCTCTATTATTGCATAAACTGTTTCATGTGCCGCTCGGCCTGGTTCGTACGAAACGACGAGGGCCTCGATGCGATGCGGCCTTTGTCGAACACCAATCGTTAATTTTGAAATTAAGTTTTATAGAAAATTGTATAGCATTTCGTACCAGCCCAGCCCAGCCCAGCCCAGCCTATGCATGGGCCATAACTAAATGTTTTAAACTCTACATTTTTAACATTATATTTTGTTACTTATATAGAAATTGTTTCAGTCTTTTTCTTATTACAATTTACAATACTAGAAGTGTTAACCTTATTATTTCATAGTTTAGTTAAACTTTCTTTTTTGTAAAACTTAAAACTTACTTTTATTCAAACGCAAAAATTACACCGGTTATAAAACAATATAAATTTATGTAAATAAGTAAATATATTCAAAATATTAATAACCCCTATGGCATTTAGTTTCTCTTACGTCCTATTTGAAAGCGGACAACCGTATTTAAATTTTGAAAAGCTGCTCCAATTCTACGTGCGATGCACATACCTTGTTTGCATAATATTTTTTAAAATGGCATATCTCTGCCAGTCGGCTGTCTGGCATATGTTTATATGTTAATTTTTATTTGCGGAACATGATTCGTATGTGGGCTGATTCAACTAGCTGGTGAAAGTTAAACAAATTTAGTATATTGTGGTTGTTGAGCTATGTAAATATCTCAATTATTTTGTAGATTGTAAGTTCAATTATATAAATATGAAAGTGAAATATATATTATATGTAATTCATATAAATTGCATAAATAAAGCATTGAGCTAAATATAAAAAGGTTATTGTTCTCTTAAACAAAAGCGAAACAAAAATTACGAAAGTAGCTCAGTCCAAGAATCACACACTTTTCGAATATGTAGGGGAAGATGGGTACACTTTGATTTGGCTTTAAAAAAACTTTCTCGGAATTTGTTTTCTTTGATTCGTTTGAAGGGTGTCGAGATGGTTCTAAAGCTAGCAATCGATTGGGGACCCAAAAATATGTCAACAAATATTATGTGCACTTCGGCCAATTCGCCATTTATGCAATGTTCAATTATGTGCAAAAGCTTTCGGATTTTATAAGATAAATAACAAATAATCATTTCCCAAGTAATAACCTGACTTAAAATGTAACACCAACACTCGAAAAACCTGTTAAATTTTTTCATTATCTGTAGGTGTATTTTATCAATGCCGTCGGAGGTAGTTTACTTTTTAGTTTTGATATGGAATAGCTGAAATATTTGACTTTTCACTTAAAAACGAATTCGGCTACAGACGCTTTTTAAATAAAACTAGAGAATGGACTATCTTCGACTATGCCGAAGCTGAAATACCCCCACACAGTATGATCCATTTCGAAGTATCTCGAACATAAAAAAATGTTGTCTCAAGACCCCATTTCGAGCCATTTATAGGTGGATTCGGAGACTCGGACCACGTTCAAAATCCGTTTCTAAAAATTTTCAAATATAATCCACCAAAAAAAAAAATGTTCCCTTAAGACCCCATTTTGACCTATTTATATGTGGACTTGGAAGCTCGGACCATGTTAAAAATCCATTTCCAAACATTTTCAATCAAATGCAGCAATGAAAAAGACTTAGAAAATGTTGACCATTTTTTTTCGTTATATGGGAGCCACGCCCAGTCTCTAAAACTGCGACCGCCATCATGCGGATGGACAGACGGACATGGCTAAATCGAATCAGAAGGTGATGCTGATCAAGAATATATATACGTTTCCATACCGGAAACGCCTCCTTATGTGCGTTACACACGTTGTGTCCAAGTCAGTATACCCTGCCACAGTGTGTGTGGGGGTATAAAAATGCACACTCTTTAATTGGGAAAGTGTCAATACACCGAAAGAGCAACTGCCACCACGCGGAATGCCGCATTTGTAATAAATGCGAAAAACGTGGAAACGTTTCAAACATGCTAACGCCGCCGCCTACCTTCGCGTTCATTCGCCCTTCTCGAAGAGATCTGCCAAGCTTGCACAGTCACTGGCAGGCAATCACAAACCCCCCACACCCAAAATAAAAAGAAGGGAATTTCGGAAATGGCGATGTCCTTGCATCCTATAGTAAAGCATAACAGTCACGCACACACAGTCAACAAAGGACAGAATAACAGTAAGAAAAAGCGTAAGTCTCAAAATAAAAACCCGCATCTGAAAAACGCCCCTAAAGAAACTTTGACTTAATCAGGCGTTCATGGCTATTGTATTTAAGTCTAGTGTTCCTGTTTATAGCCGCAAGTGTTAATTCAGTGGGGACACATTGAATAATTAAATGTGTTTCATATTTAACATTCTAACCAGGCGGTGTGTTTGCGCTTCAATCTAAGATCTGATATTCATGTGATTTTCAATGTGATCGCGATTATGATACAGTGCAGCTGTGTCGTTTAATTTACGTGCTTGCTGTTATTGTGTTCTTGTCACTCGGACTCCAATGCAATCCGAAAATAGCCAATTAAAAACAATTCGCAATGAAAAATGTTTCGGTTCTTAAAACATCTGTATGGAAGCGTCATTGGTAATATACAAGTCATCCGTACTATAAATGGGCATAGAACTAAGAACTTGGCTTTTGTGGTATTTATATGCTACAAAAGATGGTAGATGTGCTGCCCCACATTGAATTAAGCACAATTTGTTTGTGTAATAGAGTCTTGGTGCAATTTGTATGTAAGGGCACAAATTCGACTGCAACTGTGATGTTCTACAAACCCACTAAACTAATGAACACAAAGGGAGAAACTAAATTCATACAAAGCATATCGCGATGACAAAGAAATGCAAAATTTCACACAAACTTCAAATACACAATGAATGACATTTGCGCCTTTCCACCACCAGCAACGACAACAATTGCAAACTTTTTGTTTTATGCACCTGTGCCGCATGCTGCAAATATAAGTTAAAAACTGACCCCAGCTCACCCGAAGAATGGAGCAACAAAGAGGCCTCAGCGGAGCTGCTCCGAACAATCTCTTCATTAAGTGACAGCAAGCAGCAAGCGAACAATGCAATGTGACATGTTGGCGATATATTTAAAATGTACATTGGACAATGTATGTACCACATACCTATGTGTAGAAATAATGAAAAGGAAACAGTCAAGCAACACCGTGCAAAGGTGGGAAAACAGGTGGAAATTACGCATCCTGATTGTTGTGATATTTGTGCTCGTTTCGTTAGGTTTTTTTTTTAGATGAAAAAAATGTGAAACTTGAAGAGGTCAGCGTAATATAGAGTTGCAACAAAGAAATGTACGTGCGGTGAGCAGCGTTACCAAAAGGTGAAAAATAAAAGTAATTTCGAGCCCTTTGGAAGCCTGCCTGATCAGTGAACATTTTTATTAATCTTTTGAAACGTTGTTGGATCGAGTGCAGTCCATTTATTGGTTTTTGTAATATTTTTAGTATTGTGTATTTGATGGATTGGTTTTATTTATCATCGTCATGAAATCTCGAAATTTATGAAATTAAATTAAAGAAAATTTATTGCCTTTTTTGCAGAACATTTTTAATGCCTACATTTTAGACGTTCAGTACCATAGTGGATTAAATCCATATCTTGAATAGTTTTTGAGAAATTGCCTCGTCAGTTTCCATGAAAAGGGATATGCATTCGTTGTGTACCCTAAAAACTTAAAGCATGAAATATGATTGGCGGAACATGTTAAATTTGCGAAATAATAGCGTTCACCCTTTCATAGCATTGGTCCGGGTTGACTTTTAGACTTTGGCATTCAATGCGATTAGGCCGTTCTGTATCGAACTGAATCGATTATCTCCGCTCCGGTGCTCCTTCCTTCAATGGCACATATTCGTTTGCGGCAATATAAACAAAAATAAAAACACCAGCTTACGCATTTTCTTTATTTATATTTATACCTCCACACACTACTGCGGTAGGGTATATTAACTTTGACACAACGTTTGCAACGCCCATAAGGAGGCGAGACCGGTATGGGAAGCTATATATTCCATGACCGTCTGTCTGCCTATGTGTCCTCGCGATTGTCTTTTTACCACGAACATTTTGGACCAACGGATTCCGGTCATGGTACGAGGTTTCAACACCTCCTATAAATGGGTAACAATTAGGGCCTACACCACATTTTTTTTATGTGCGAGGTTGGTGTCTATTGTGGTGAGCTATTTTAGTTTTGGCATTGCCGAACATAGTTCACTCTCTAGTTTTTCGTGCATATTAATCATAAAAAGGGACACGCGCTGCTGTACGCACGATTGCAACAACATCGGCGACATCTGTAATACTATCATCTGATAGCAGCGTCTTGCAGAAGCAGCTTCATGTTTCTGGGGCTATCGCATTTAAGCGCTTAATAAATGTACAACGTATAGTAGTTATAGGCATATATATAGGAATAGGAATATATACTAGATGGTAATAAATCAAAAAAGTTCGTACATTGTGGTAATTTTGAGAGAAAATCCATGTGGATTGCACAAGCACATACTTAGCTAAAAATACGCCGGCATTGTACATAAATAACCGGACACGGAAATGCATGATGGAAATACGAAAAGCAACGCAAACAATTTCCGACATTTACTTGCATTGAATGGGTGTTTCGGACTTTTGTGAATTAGAGTACCGTCTCACCTCCAATGTTAATAATAAATATGTATGTATGTATGAATGTACGCAAGTGAATATTTCTTTATTTAATATACACACATACGTACATCATAAACTCAATTGCAATCATCGGAATTTCTCACAAGACAGCTTGACCTACTTTTGGGTAAATATTTTCATAACATTTTTTCCAATTTCAAATACGAACCACACGAAAGGACAAGACAATAGAAGAAGACTTTTTACAAAAATTATTGAAAGCGGACTAGTAGTACCTACCTACCTATGAGAAATTGCTGCCGACTTCTGTCAATGCATATTGCAAATATCACTTCTTTTCGAGAGCAGAGCGAGTGTATTCTTGCTTCCTGCACTGTATTCTTGAGCTGATTACGACATTTGCCGTTAGGAATGATTTGAGGCTCACGGAAAAAGAAAAGTGGGCCACAACAACAAGAAGGTCGCCCATTGGCGTTCAAATAATCGGTAATGGCAGCAACGCTGCTCTAGGGAAATGAAAATTCAGAGTGACATGCAGGAAGGTGAATAGCTTGAATGAATTGATTTTGGCAACAAAATATGCCAAATTTAGAATGTATTAAATATTCTAAAAAAAAAAATTTAGCGAATATATGACCTTAAGTTTATATATGAAACTATGTCAAAAAAGGCCAGTGAAACATAAATTATAAAAAAAAATAGTCGCCTGTCGCAAAGCGCAAGGGCGAGTTTCGCAGTCATCATTTAAGAGTTAAATGCCCAACATCGGTCAATTCCCATAGTAAAGTGGACTTTAACTGGCTGACGTTGGCCATTAAACTCACTGGAAAACGCGCCCCAATAAAATGAAATTGGTATGTACGATATAAATAAAACATAAAAGTGGAATTCATAAATAGTGCTATTCACACCGGATTCGTGAATTTGTTAGTGGTTTCTATTATTATTTTGTTCATGTGCATTCGGTTTTTGTAATGATTTCATATGTCACAATACCCTCATACGTTGCACAGTGGTTTCACGTTTCTTTCTTTTTTCACAATTCTCCAAATCGTAGCTAATAAATGTATTAATAAAATTATTAGGATTCAAATGGACACAATTTGGTTTCCTCTTATTTGTACATTTAACTTTTTGTTCATGCTTCGCTACCAAATTAACAATTTTGTCGAGCCTGTGAGCTTTCAGTTCATTGTACATATATGCACAAAATATAAATAATATGAGCTTGAAAGCCAAAGAAACACCTTGTTATCGGTTTGTGCTTCTACGTTTCTTGTCTCAAAATGTATATGTAAAAAACACTGACTTCACTCCAAAAATGTATTTCAATTACAGGTTAGATTGCCCCAGTTATCCAGTATTCAGATGAAAATACATTACATTTTGGAAAAAAGATACATCCGTACACAAACCGAAAAATGACGTTTAATATGACACTCTTTTGGGGATTCCGACCGTTTTAGGCCTCATGCCTGAAACTATGTCATATAATCTGTCAACGAATGACTACTATCCGAACTGTACGTTGTACCCTGAACCGTTTGTTGCTGGCTTTGAACAACATTAAATGAAAATACGTGTTGATACCAAGTAAGTGTTGTCCTTGATAAAAAGACATGTTTTTTCCTAACAACGAAAGTCACCGTCTCTTTAATTCAAATAATTTCAAAGAAATATTCCTTTTATGTAAGAAATAAGTATGCATTTCAAAGTCAAAATGTCCTCATCTTGAGTAAAATTGTTCCTAATTTCAAGGATCTCCCGTACATCCTGTCAAGCGAAAATATGTTGACAGGATGTCATAGTTTGTCAAACAGAACATATGTATGTGGAGTTCAAAGTACTGCTGAGCCATTTCCTTTGCGAGCACACAATTAGTTTTGTACATCTTTTGATAATGCCAACGAACTATACCGTTGATGAATTGCAGCAAAAGCCTTCAACTCACAAACTACAAACATTACGCCATTAACCGGCAGCTTTCATTGCGCATTACTGTCAACGAGTGATGTTGAACTGGTATGCTCCCGATACATCCGTTTCTTTGCGGAGCTGTGTTGCATTGTGTCGCACCACATTTGTCTTTCTTTTGATGTCAGTTGCATTTTGATTTTAAAACTAATTTTTAAATGTTCGACTCCGTTGCAATTTAAACCAAATCCCAAAGGGTACATCACATATTGTTTGTTAAAATCAAGGCTGCTAATATTGATCAATGTGGTTGCCTTCGCGCCACTTTTCTAAGTAATTGATAAATGGTTGCCAAAAGTGTTGATATCGCAATATGCGCGAATGTGTATTAGCGCACATAATAAGGTCATTTGGCGTGAATACAAACATTTTGTGGAATTTTTTTCGGTGACCTTTTTGATGATTCCAAAATGCTGATTATTTATTTAAACAAAAGCGCGGATATGCTTCCAGTGACACCATTGCGATTTTGTATCTGTATTGTTCCATAACTAAGAATGGTAACATTGAATATATTGGATAATCACAATGCCATCTACTGCCAATACACACAAAAAAAGTTAGGAAAGGTTAACCGAAAACGGCAGATAAAAACTCTCCAACTCGCTTTAACCGACAAGAAATGGTTGGTTTCAAAATTGCGACTATAGCATGGAAAATTATATAAATACAAAGCAGTGTTTCTTTTTACTATTTTCACGGCTATAATACATTTTGAAATTTAGTATGTTAACCACTTTTGTTGATTAGTTTTACTTACGTTTTTTCTGTGTATAAGCATGCATGTAAAGTAATATTTTGGTTTCGTTATTCACAGAGTTAAATGGAACAAAAGTAATTGGAACACGTTTACCAATCTCAAATGCAGCAGTGCTGATTTAGTTATTAAATTCATTTGAAAGACATGTACTTTTAGAAATGTCAATGTAATCAAAGAGGGCTTGCGGCGAGGATGCAGATGTCTAGTTTTTATGTTTGATTTTTGCTTCGATTTGTTAATGTAATAAGAAAACGGTCACCAACCCTTACGTTTTTTTGACTCCAACTCATGAGTGAGTTATAATGCAAAAAAATGACTCACTCATCATGAGTCGTGAGTTCTAAAAAAACCTCACTCATGAGTCGTGAATTATAAAAAAAAAATTCCTCAAATTGAAGTTGGTACAAAATGCTTGCATCGTCTGTACAGTGTACACTCAGACAAAAAACCCCTCAAATCAAGCCTTCATGAAAGTCTGGTAAAGTTTAATCTTTAGAAACAAGTACGAACAAAGCTCTCCTTGACAAGTAGAGCAAGTACAACCAGAAGAAATTTGATGCTTGCATCGGCCTAAGCCAAAAACGGCTTAGAATTCTAACAGTGTCCCACACTGGTCTCCGCAGACAAAGTTGGGCATTTTCAACGACGACGCGTGCAGATTAGGGATGTCAATTTTCGAGACCTTTGCCAATCCCGGGATTTTCGGGATTTAAAAATGCAATCCCGGGATCCCGGGATTAGTCCCGGGATTTGGATTTTTTTCAATTCCACCAAAATTTGGTATAAAAATGTTATATTACATCGAATTGAATTGCTTTTAATATACCCATACCAGGGACGTAACCAGGGGGGGGGTTTGGGGTGTTCGAACCCCCCCCCGAAATCTATGAAGTAATAGAAAAATGTATGGAATAGTCATGAAATTTAATAGAATTTAAGAGAAAGTTCCGTATCTCCTGGATATTTTATTGTACTAAAAACTTTCGTGTTTTGAGGCCTTTAGCCCCCCCCCCCCGAAATATATGAACACAATACGCCGATTTTAGAATAAATCCTTTTCTCATAAACTCCACTTCAGGATTTTTTTCAAATTTTTTTATTACACCTTTTTTTATGAAAAATCAAAAAATTTATTTTGAAAAAAGCGTTTTCTAGTTTCTTTCTTCAGAGGTAAAAAAAAATTTGTGAAAACCCCCCCCGAAATTTTTTTCTGGTTACGTCCCTGACCCATACTATAATATTTTTGAAATTGTGCAAATAATCTAACAATATATTGAATATATTCAAGGTTTTTATTGGATTTTTTTAAATTGAATTTATCACACCTATGATTTGGAATATTAGAAAAAAGTTTGAATAACTTTAAAATATGTAGAATAAAATACTGATTGGAATCGATTTGGTCTTTGGAATTTTTACTTAAATTCGTTGACGTAATGAAAATGTGCCTAAATTGCTTCACGCATTGATACAAGTTTCTGCAATGCGTATTGCATATTTTTATATGTATAACTAATATAGTTTATGTACGAGTATATAAATAAACCTTTCGGCAATTTTATTTAATTTTTGTTTCTTTAAAACAAAAAAAAATATTTTTTTCAAACCAATAAAATCAAATGCAACACATGAAATTTCCAAAAAATATCCGACTTTTCGAAGTATTTTCCTGAACGCTTATCAACATTTTTTGGATGAAAAACTATGGTCCTTGCTAAAACTGAATTTCTAAACTTTTTCTAAACAAATAGAATTTAATTGATTAATTCTTTCCCATTATAAAAGGTATATTTTTGAAAAAATTGCTCATAAAACTTGTCCCGAAAATCCCGGGACTAGTCAGTGCGAATCGCGGGATTTTCGGGACTAACAAAGAAGCGGGACATGCCTAGTGCAGATACTGCAACGAGCTACTGGTATCTTGTGGAGCAATCTCACAAGAAAACGCGTACTGGGAAACTATTATTACCTGAGCATGGTTGGCCAAAATTGGACCCCTCACTAAACATATAATAATTTTGAACTCCGGTATTTTTATTTCGATTTAAAATTTGAAGAATGTTGTTGAACAATGGCAATTTACAAAGCTGCTAAGCTACAATCAATCAATTTAGAAATTTTAGAATTTTTGTAATTTTTAACAATTTTTTCCTGTAAAAAAGTCCAAAGAATTCCACAAATTGATTATTTTTAGCAAAGTATGCCAATTATGCTAATGTTTTAATTACAAAACATTGTCTTGTTGTATTAGCAAATCGAGATACAAAATTTGAAGTAAGTACAGTTTTTTCCCCAAAATACAGTTTTTTCAATTAAGTACAGTTTAAAAAAAAAATAAATACTGGACATAGCGCAACCAAAATTAAATGAAACAATTTTCGGGGATATGTTGGTTACGATGTTTTGCCGGAAACGTCCCAATATATCTCCGCAACTTAAAATTAGTACATTAGATGAATCTGTGTTTCTGTACAATGTTCTCCCTCTCAATCTACTTTCCACTCTCTGCAAAGATTTCCGCTTAAACAGGCAAAACGTATTTCTGCTTATTCCGGAAATTAGGTAAGAGGGCTGCAATGTTGTCGTAGCCACGAAAAAAAAAATCAAAATAAAAACACGTGGAAAAAAATTAGTTGAATGCCTTAAAGAAAACTAAAGCAGCAAACAGCACTGTTGGCAGATGAAGCTTGTCGAAAATTATCACTGTCCCGGAATTGCGAACTCGAATAATACAAAAAAGATACTAATTCCAATAAAATATTAAATAATGCTTTAAACCGAGACAAGAGTAGTACAAAATCGGTCGAAAAAGTACAAAACAATGTCCCTATTTTGTAATTAAAAATACATAGTTTGTAATATGAACACAAAAGTTAATTAATATTCAAAAACATATACTTACATTTTCTTTGATTGATAAAGCATTTTAATACAAATTACATTGAATGCAGTAACTTTTAAGTCTTTAAGGTACTATCAGTCAAAAGGTATAAAAATTGTACCGAAATGGATACGAGTTAAAGAAAATGTACGTAAGGAAATGTACTTATCAATTTCTTAGAAAATACAAACATTTGAGAAGAAATATTGTATTGGAAAAAAGGTTGATTCAATTTATTTTTTATTAATCTGATATCTTTGCATACAGATGCATTTACATATTTACATATTTTTAGACCAAATAGACTTGCATTTGACTCAACTGGAACCGTGAACCTCAAGCGAGAGTCATTTGATGGAAAAGTTGTTTGTTTCGTACAAAAGCAAAGTGCATTTCTTTCAAATTAAAAGTTTGCTGCAAATGCACACAACAAATTGAGTTCCTACTAAACCTTGGCACCAACCTAATAGCAGTCAATTCACAGTATTAACTATCAACTAAGTAGAGTACTAAGGCTTAGTAGGAACTAAATTTTACTATGAATATTGATTCTTTGAGTGTACTACAGTGGCCAAATGTTATTCGTCCTCATGACGTTAAATATGTTCATCTGGCAAAAGTGAGCATATACCATTCTGCACGACCCATGGGCATGGGCAGAGGAAGGCCCACGTGAAACTGGAATGTTAAAGTATGTGCCAAAAAGCGATGCGGATACAGTCGTCGGACCGACCGTCAGACAACTGTAAGGAATAATGAAACTAGGCGAGGACAGTACTGAAGTAGGCGGGCATCTAAATTGTTTACATTTCCACTATTTGTATACAGACCTGACCGCTGATTAATAAGCACAATACTATGAACTGATAGGACTACACGATTTCCGAATCACATCAACATCGCTCTCTGCGGAACTGTATGAGAAAAACATTGGTAGGGAAAACGGTTCGAGCACATAATTGTCGCATGTGCCAATTTGAATAATAAATAAATAACACTACGTTACAGTAAAATAGAACTTGGTGTGACATACGATGCATCGTGTAGGTCTAGTCAAATAAAAAATAATTGCAAGCCCAGGATTGTCAAATACAGCCCCGAAATCTGGACCTTAAGGCCGATACCGAACGCAATTTTTTCCCAATTCATTCCCGACATAAATGAAAAAACGATTTACAAACGCCACCATACCTTCAATGAAGAAGCTTTGAGATGAGCGACAACTGGCAAGAGCACAAATGTGTTTAGATTTCAATTTTGGTCAAAATTGTTGTGTTAGGTACAGTGTTGCCAGAACCAGGGATTTCGCTTTTATTTCGAGGATTTTTGTACACTAAACGGTGGCTGGGAATTTTTGAAGATAAAAACGGGATTGTTGAGACATAGCCGATTTTTAAAACTTTGAATTCAATTAATTTTATTTCAGCTTATCAACTGATGTGGCAGCCGCTTTACAAGCAAGTTTAAATGCAGTATGTAGTATTTATAAAAACTGTAAGTATTTCAGTGTTCAAATGCAAACATCCTTCAAATCGAAACACATCGTTTCGAGATATTCATAACTTTTGCTAGCGTTTTTATATGGAGGTGTTCTTTAAATGTTACAGACAACTCTGCAAAACTTTTTTCTAACTAGATGTTTTTTTTTTTAAACTTATGTAAGACAAAAAATGGCCTTTTATTAAGTGTAACGGTCTAATGCTTTATCTATATTATAAAATCTCTGTTGTTCCTGGCGGTGGCTGGCTTATTGGCTAGTATGTAATAAATGGACTACGTATTTTAAAAAGTCTGCAACGATAAAATATATGAACTAATTGGTTTCGTTCTTTATGATTATTAAAAATATACGAATTGAAGGGCGAGCGAATGGGTGCCCTCAATGCTTCCCAAATAAGTATTCACGAACCCTTTAGTCGTTGTGAAATCTTTTTTTAATATAAAATAAAAAGGACCTTTTGAAGACGGGTCTCTGGCAACACTGGTTAGGTATAACCGCAGTATGAGAGTAAACGAATAACAATTTAAATGTATGTAGGTGCTGTTTTAATATTTATTTGTTTCACTGCAATATGTATATGAGCAATTGATATATTGCACAGTGACCCCCTTGCCGCACCATTTCGGTGTTGTGCTGCAAAATGAATAGTTAATGTGTGCCACGTCATCAATAATAATGCATGTCTGTTATTTTTGGCCAACATGCACCCACACGCTCACTCAGTATACCCAGTTGTATATAACCATATGCTCCACAAATTTGTAGTCTGCACAACTGGCATTGAGTTCGACTGCGTCGTCTGCACGGCTGATCGGCTTTTCCTATGTATTCCTGGCGAATGTCCAAAATTTCCAGACTGCACATTGTCGCAGCGATTATGTGCTGCTGCACAGCATTTGGGATGCATTTGGCGCTACAAAATGCTGTGCTGCAGCACTTCTCTGTTTTGCATTTGCAGACATTTTTATTAGCAAAGATGTATGTAAGTAATTAGCCCTAAATTCAGTTTTTCTCATTTTCTGCTTAAGAAACCTGCACTCGTTCCTCTATTTGGACTGTACTTGGTTTCATTCGTAGGTATTTTTTAAAGTCTTTCTTTTCATGCTTTCGATTTATATTCCGTACACTCAGAAACAATACTATTAAATTTGGTTAATATAATACATTACTATTGAAATATAGTACACTCAAAAAATTGGTTCGTTCGTGAGAAACGAAAAATTACACAAACTACATTCGTTTGTTATTTCGTTTGCGACCAACGTTTGATCAGCTCAGCCAGGAGTTGAACGCGGGACGTAAGGTTTCTATTTGCGGCAAAACAAGTTAATTTGGAGCAAATGTTTTTTGTTTGTTTTTTCGTTTAAGTTTGTATTCAAAAAATGTATATTTGAAGCAAACGTTCTCCAAACATATTAATTCTTTGAGTGTAGTTGCGCCCCGGTGCGCATTGCTGGCGGAATGAAGGCAATATATTTACAGCTTATAATTGCATTAAAATCTTATATGTTGAACAAACCATGAGTTAATCGCTAAGTACAGTATTTTGAAATATTGAGTTGTACGAGCCAGACAATGTTTAGCAGTGATGCGGGACCGAACTTATGCCCCAACGTTTTTCTATATATATATATAGAAGATAATTGTATCTCATTTCAACTTACAGCGCTTACGTTGCTTAATTTCGATATAGGATAGTAGGGATGATGGAAAGTTCCCGAAGTTATTTTAATCCTCCACATAGGTTGTGCTATGACCTCATTGTTGGTAATTGAAATGGTAACTTCAGATTAAATTCGCAAAATGGCTCTGAATTTGTAAAAGCGACGCTCTGTTGCCAATACAATGCTGTTGGCCTCCTGCGTCCAACAACGTTGAACTACTTTTCTACTTTCAATTGCATTTGAACATATTTTTTCTTATTGGATGATGCTGTCCTTGTCTTTTGTGATCGAAAGTAGCGTGAAATTAAGATTTGTTTCAATATTCATTAATCATAAATTTTTTGGTTCATCTTGAGCAGACAACACATCTCGAAGATCTAAAGTCCCTAGATAGCGTTAGAATATTGTTTGCCGTCAGCAGGCAATTCCAATGCTTTCGTTCGATTTAAAAATGGAGCAAAGAAACCGAATTATAACTGTCAATGCGATACGGTGTTTCCGTTTAAAGGAAATTAAAAACCTTATCCGTTCAAAACCATCACCAAATCGCAACATGGCCATTTAGAAGTTTTGCTTTTGTATTCATAGGTTCCTTCATGCGTTTGTTATTTTCTATGCTAAAAGACTAATTACACCAGCCTCCATCATTTGCGCCTGAAAGTCTACTTACATTGTCATTATCCACTTAAACCTGTGCAAATGAAACGCAGACAGGTGCACTCTGATTGCGTAGTAAATGAGAAAAAACGTAGTAAAATCGATGTGACGTAAACGTCAAAAATCGCAGTAGATTTAAACTCAAGCGAGTGGAGGAGTAGATTGACATGGAGCCAAATGAAGGGAAAAACATCGTTGCATGGTTCAGTTGTGGCGAAGTGGCCATCAATTCTTATCTTATAACATATTTTTCATATTTTTGGTCCCCAATCTCGCCTGTTACATCCTGTATTTGGCTTATAGTTGCCACTCATGTTTGTACAGTACATAGTACATTGTGAAATTATGTCTCTACTTAACTTTGACTGATAATCTGTCGTAGTCGCATCTTCCGAAGCCGTATTTTTAGAAAAAAAAACATGAAATGACAACGGAGTTAACATTTTATTTAATTGTAAAAAGTTTTTTTTTTTTTGGAAATAAGGCTGAGATTACGGTCTCTTCTGTCCACATTTGTAAATGCGCTCCAAACCTTTGCTATGTGGTAATATCTGATCCGACATTCACACTGCTACCGAGACCAAAGTTGCATCTTTTGGCATCGATTATTCTTCGCGCTATTCTTTTGCCGGGTCTGGAGCTAATAAGATTTTAATTCAACTATGTGACTTTCAATATTCGAGCGCTTATAGTGTTCATCTATGTGAAAGAAGATTGAAAATCTATTGGCATAGATTTTGGATGTGCATCCTCCGTTATATATGCTCCGTTTCTCTAAACCGTCTTTAATATTACAATTTCTATTCTTTTGTTTTCTTTTAGCATTTCCCAGCCGATATTTTTCCTACTTTTTAATGAAAAGCACATCGAAGCGTTATTTACCCGATGCAGATGCTATAACAACAACAATGCAACCAAGGAAACGACTCCTGCGAAAACATCAGCACCTATGAAAAAGCGACTATTCAATATTCAGTGGTGTATATTTACCAAAGTGGATTATAGAGGGGTTTATGGAAAATATCTGGCGCCTTTTCTAACTAGCGTCTTTAAGAAGAACACATGTTGCAATATGTTTTACTTGTATTTGCTATCTTTGAACGCGTGTGAAATGATTGGGTATCAACTAGGGATGTACAGGAGCTCCGCATTCGTTTGACACCCGCAAATCACTCATTTCACTCGCATCCGCAATATAACAAAAAGGATTTTTTTTGCCGAAAAACAAGAAGTTGCGCTGTTCGAAAACAAACCATTTCGAATTTCGAAGCTTTGAGTGCAAATATCTCGGAAACTGTAGGCAAAGGGGGATGTACAAAGTGGGCCTACATTTACATTTGCTCGAAAAAATTTAAACATAAGCATTCGCCCTTGCAACCTCATCGTTACTTTTTACAGCTCCGCATCCGCAATACTCACATCCGTCACATCCCTACTATTAACTGAACTGTGGGCCGTATTGACGGGGGATGTGATCAGAATTGTATACCACCATCGAACATAAGACAACACCTACTCCATCTGCGTTATTTTGTATGTTCATGCCATCCAGAAGACGCGAGTAGATTTGAACCGAAGTCCCCGGATTTCCATCAAGGGTGGAATAGTTTTGAACAAAGGGAACTGAAACTTACCACACTAGGAAATGACCTAGGAAAATGCCAAGGTAACAATTGATTACTTTTAACATTTTTTCATAATTGACAAAAATTATTAATATTCTTAGTAGTATAAATATTATAATTGAAGGGGTGGATGGATGAAGGCGGTATGTAACACCCCTTCAATTAGTAAATTTTCGAAAACAATTCATAATCTTGATGTGGATGCGGTAGAATTGTAATTATTAAATAAATAAATGATCAGCAGACTTTTTTGAATGACTCTTCGTAAAACATATTTCTGAATAATGCTCACATTTTTTGAAGTCCACTGTGCAGGATACGTTATGATTACTCGCATATATTGCTGAGCCGCAGTTTTCGAAATGTGCCCTTATACGATTCCTAGCACATCGCTCCGCTCCGTCCGCCTTGTACCGCTACCGAGTAGGCGCAGCACAACTCTACTTATCTAACAACAGTAAAAAGTAGAAAAAACGCTGAATCGATACTACATTGCTGCTGCTGCTGCTGCTGCAGGTGTGTATACGCGCCATTTAGCTTATAGGAAGTTGGTAGTTTCCTGGGCGCCACGCCATGTCGTTGGCATCATCAATCATCTTTACTGTGGTGCAGTGGATGCTTTATACGGTTTATCAATGCCTCGCCATGTGAACTGTGGGGCTCTTGTTTCGTCAATGTAACAGTTGCAAAATATTACATGATTTCCCAAAAGCGGAATCTCACGATACAGCTTTGCACGGTAGGAATGTTGCACGCTCTCGTCGTTTTTTTCAATATGGATCCTGAATGTTTTTTCATTTTTCATCATGAGTATCCTAAGCAGGGTTAAGTGATGATGCGAATCGGTGGTTGCTAGTGATACCATGCGGGAGAATAGTGGGCAGAGTGGGTATGGTGGGTTCAGTGGCCGCATTTACCTCGAAAGTGAACAGAGTGAATGGGAAATGTTTGCGGAAATTACAATAACAATCGTGAAATGCAGGCATTAAAAATGTTTGTGTGCGCTGGGTAGGGCAAAATTAACAAAAGAGAAATATGCTCTGAACTAATTAGTGAAAAAAAATATGGGGACTTCGGATGGATCCTCTCATGGGAGGAGTTATACTTTCCTTTTCGTTCAGTGTTGACTTATCTGCAGATGAATAGGATTACATCAGCTCCGAATTGGATACGGCGAACAGGTTCCCAATTCCCCTAACACCGATGCAAATATTGCCAACTTTTCTATACTGTACATTGTCCTTTTAAATCTAATCATAATCATGTGAGTACGAAAATGTTTGTTCGCACTGCGAATGCAGAAATTGGCGAATAAAGAAAGAGGCTGCTGAAATAGTGTTTCAGCCAACATTGGCGCCGCTCCAATTTTTAGTTGATCTAACATTCTTTTTATTCCTCCCATTTATTTATGATTTCGGGAAATTGCATGAAAACATCACCCTATACCAACTTTTGCGGTTTTTGCGGTACCATGCACAAACCGTATTTGTCGAGTTGATGACTTTTTACGTAAAGTTATTTTTTTGGTGACCAGTTTCGTTTGAATAAATTGGGAATCATGAATTTCTGGTGTTCCTAAAAAGGCACATCAGGTGACTATGTGATTGTAAATCTCAAATAAATGTTTTTTTTTTTATGATTCGGCTTTTGCATTCAAGTTTGTCTGCATCTACTGATGATATGATGATATACAACGACGATGGAAGGAAGCTTTTTTTTTGGTAAATTGGCGACGAGCTGAGATGAATGGGCCTTGGGAATACGACTCTTCTTCCAAAGAAGCAACTAAATGTCTTAATACCAAAATCTATGCATTTAGAGATGCGCGACCGGACCATAGTCCGTAGATATGGTTTTAGCCTTTCGGAAAAGTTGAAGGCTTTCCGTGGAATATAGCATAAGCTAGCAGCGATCATTTCGACTGTATACATTTCCTTAAAAATATTGTTCGTACACGAAAGCAGTTTTACTGCGACGAAAAATTGAATTAATGAAGAAAAATGGTAATAAAGCTTTAGTCACGTGTATATGTTTTTTGGGCAAGAACGGCAATTGGTGTGGTTTTTGGTTGTCATCGCACTGCAGTTGCCTCTGGATTGTGCAAACTTGTGTTCCTGAAATTGAACACAAATTTAAAAAACTTTATGAAGATGCGCACACATTCCATTCCATTCACTGTGGCTGTTGAAGCCCGGTCCCCTATTCAAATGCAAAATAACATTGCAATAAAAATGAAAATGGCAAAAATATTGCAATTGTGCAAAAATGTACTGCAGCGAGGGAAAAATTCCTTGTTTGGCGCGCTGTCCTGCCTAAAGTGTGATACACAACCAGCAAAAATAAGGATGCCAGCCAGTGCAGTGTCGGTGAAACATGTTGCTGCCACCGCTGTCGCGTATTTTGCTGCATGACAACTTTTCTGCGCGCACAATGAAACAAAAAATGCAATGCAGCCAATGTCGGTACATATCTGTTCGAATGCAGAAGATACCAATGCGAAAAAGGCAGCCAACTTCAGCAGATAAACTTAAATTCAACTGTTTGTTGTAATTTGATAAATCACATTTTCATTGTAAATTTCTCTTCTTGCGTTTACGTGTATGCACACAAAAAAGCAACCGAAAATCAAATAAAACCACCTTAAATCAAGATGAAACGTTCATGAAAGTCTGGTAAATTAACAAGAAAAAGTTGTTTTTTTTGTCCGTTTCTTTTGGATTTGCAAGAAAAAGTGTTCTCCACTCTCACAGCCAAAGGAACCGGAGTTCGACACCGATTCAAAAACCAACACTACACTTAATGTAAAGTAGGATTTTGTCAAACACATCGTTTCTACTACACGTTTCTACGAGTATACACAGAGTGTTTTAAGCATCAATTAACCTGGAACCTCGGCTAATCAATTACTTATTAAACAAATTGGAATAACGTTGATTGATCTGTGATTGAATTGTGTGAGAATCTCACGATGACAGCAGCACAGCCACAGACACAGACACAGACACACATATATACGCCCACAACTTATATCAGCAGATGTGTTAAACGCTCTCACTTGCTTATGTGTGCTTGTTGGCATTAATCTTGTAAATCCTGTTTGCAGAGATTACAAATCAATTGTAAAGATAATATAAACACACACTAACATATTCTACATGCATGCATAAAAATTAGGCCTGCTCTGTTGTGGATTCATGTGGAAGAAATCGACTTGGAATACAGTCGTGGATGGCAGCACGTCAATGGCAGGACGAAGGCGACACATTTGATATACTGACTCGCCACCCCGCAAAAGTACAAATGCCAATGATTTTATTTGTTCTTGCTGGTGCCGTTGCGTTCGCGGCTTGTTGTTGGTTTTAATTGATGCTATCGCAATATTACTGGCGACACAGTTTATCAATAAACACCAGTTGAGTGGAAATAATTTGATTATACTTGATTTATTTGTGGCATGTCTGTTAGGTTACGTTTGAATTGAGTTTGCATAATGGTTTAAGTCAGACAATGGATCAATTGACGTAATAGAGGGAATAAAGCCTTTCATTTCTTTCAGCACAGACCATTTTTATATTGAACAGTGAAGAAGGGAGTATAAAACGCGTATCCTTTTCGACGACAATTGGAGCACAGGGGCCGGTTCACGTAAGCCGATACTCGACTATCACAGAATCGATAGTTGAAACCCACATGGTCACACCGATAGTGAAAATTTGGTTCGAGTAATACTTTTTAGAGTATCGGTTTACGCGAACCCATACCCATACCCATACCCATACCTACACCTCAATAGGTGTGGGTATGTCCGCTGGCCATAATCAGTCGACTGCGACGCCTATCCTATATACGTGCAATGTATGTACAGTCGTCTTGTAAACTGTGCACCTTTAGGATGATTGGATTTATTGGCAGTAACTTAGCTCAAGGCTATATCGATACCTTAAAGCACAATCATCCTATGTTCGTTTTTGGATTTTTTGGATTCCTGAGGCAGACAGGCTGTAGTGGTTTGTTGGAATTTCCATACAAAGAGCTTTAAAAAAATTGACATAGGATGGTTGCGCTTTAAGGTATCGATGTCTACGTTTGAGTCAATTGCCTCAATCACTTTTGCATACTCATTGAAGTTGTGAAGTTACAAATTCGTTGAAATCACATTCCATTTTCCAATGAAGTACTACCGTCTCACTGCTGGTAGCTGTACTTCAAACGCCATTATTCGAGCTCAAACATTAGACCGCGTCTTGAACACAACCCGACGTTCAGAACCTCTTAATCCGAACTTTGAAAAGCACTTTCCACATCATGGCAGTCGTGTTCTTTTCAATTTATCGAAACGTGCACCACAAATGACATGGACTGCAGATTGCATGCTAAACCCCATAAACAATTTTTCGTAAGCACAATGCACAGATTCGGACACACACACACACGCAGACATCACATATTGAAGAATCAACGTGCCTTTTGTTCTTCTGCTTCTTTTTTTTTGTTGCTTTCTGGATACATGTGTCTTTACTTGCCAGGGCTCCTTGTCTTTGGGCTTTGTGCTGGATGCTGAAGGGTATTTGTTTGTGATAAAGGCAATAACGTTAATGAAATAAAAAGCGTCAGCAGCGTCAAAATCCTTTGCAGATAATGATGACGAAGCAAAACAATCAATTAACGCATTGATAGCCATCAACGAGACAATTTATTACACTTGCGTAAATCCATTATGGGGCCTAACTGATTTGTATATGCGGTGGTCATTCATCATAGCCAACATATTTCATTGATAAACGTGTCAATTAAAAAATTAGAAATGAAAGTACAATGCGTGCAAACTATTATAAACTGGATTATGCGCCCAACTTCGCCCGTACCCAAGCACTTCTGTTTGTCCTAAACGAAAGACAGGCAGATCTGTAAAAATCGTTGCCTGGGTAAATAATTGTCGTATATTACATTCAAAATCCATTCGCAATGCCAGTTCAACAATACATTTTTCCAAAATCTTACGCTCAAAGAGACTTTTTAAGCATAAGTTTTTGTTCGGAATATCCCCGTTGCGTTGCCAAGATCTGGTTAACCACTGAATCGTCATTTTTCACATACGACAAATATTTTCTCACGCGACGAAATGTATTATGAAATCAGAAATTCGGTTCAATTCCATTCAAAAGAGTCAGTGACTTGTTTCCTGGCTGTTGTGGATGTAAAATGTTAGTGACATGCAAACTTTTTAAAAGCACCTGGCACTTTTGGTTCCAATTTTGAGAAAAGGTTCCAATATTTTTCTTGCAACAGACCGTTCGACTGCCGCACAAAGTTTATTTTGTTATTAATGAACCGAACCAAAGTCGTATTTCCGTGTGCGGACTATTTTGCAACACATCTTTTCGAGCAACTTCCTCTTTTGTTGTAAAAGAGCACACCAGTAATTTCAACTGGTTTGCACGTGTCACTGACCGAAACATTCCTAAATCATCAATGGATATATGAAAGACGTTCTTACTTTAAGTGCCACTAAAATACACTTTGGATGCCATATTTCATGCATCGCAGCGATGATATGTACAAAAATTGCCATAATTTTTAGAATGTTTCACTGCAATAAAGCGCCGTGGCAATAGTTCAATAGGTTTTCCATGATTTTTGTTCTGAGATAATACGAGCAATTGTCCGAAAATGCTCGTATCACCGAACCCATCTCCTTAAAAACTGAAATTAAACCAATCATAAGTCCGCTTTCTGTGCTAATCATACTGTCTCAGTTCCGTTTCACTTGGCGGTGGGGTGGTGTGGTTCTGAAGTTGGTTCACATGCTGGTAATAGTCGCCAACGAACTTAGGAACAAATTTTCACTATAAATGCACCGAGTTCATTGACATACGAACGAGCACACAAATTATGGTGAAAACTCGCACTTATATACCTCGAAGAAAAAAATGACTACTTCAGGATAATGTCCTATCAGTGCACACAATTTTGGACTCAATCCACGTACGTAGGCCTGTGCCAAAATGGTTACCCGGCCAGTGACTTGAGCAGAAAAGGGGAGTAGTGAAGAGGAAACTACACTTAAATGATTATTGCCCTCAAATGTGTGCAGTACAGGGTGCTTTAATCGCTACGTCTCATATCAATTAAAGAGGAGCGATGCAAATCTATGGATAAATACTTATAGATCTATTGTGGTTAAAGAAACATTGCATGTATGGCTGGCGGGTATGTAGGGCAATGCAAGTGACATTTGCAATACTGAATTTTACATATTGCAATAAAGGATCTTTGTTGATTCGTGGCACTGGTAGCACTCTGTATGTATTGGGCTGCGCAGTCGAAGACGTGCGCACCAAAAATTACAGGCATCAAATTATTAGGTATAATCCGATATCAGCTTCATGGAAAGTATCCGACTAGTTTTCCATTTTCGCCAAGCCAGACAAACAATTTGAAAAGCTTTGCGAAGAACATTTGCCAAAGATAAAAGATAAACCGCAACATAACACACCATCGCCATATTATGGTCTATGGCAGCTTCATCCACCCATTTTGCTGTGTGATGATGGCCAAGTTAGCTGCTACACAATCCCAACTCAAGAGGTGTGCATTTTTTGGCTCATGGTCCTTGACAATGGCAAAACTTCACTTGGCATGGTTTGGCTTGGCTGCATGAGTTTGTGATAAAGTATAGCGAGCAGTATTTTAAGTTTCCGCGCCGCTTGTTTTACTTTCCAATACTGCGGTATGCTGCTGTGGCACATTAAAGTTGTTGGCCATGGTTATATTCGTACTGTTAGCGATGATAATAATAATTTTCCATCATATTGGTATCATTTTGGCCGGTGGACACTGGGAACAATATTGACTTCTTTTAATTATTGCAAGAATTGGATTCTATATAAAAGTAATGATGTTAAGAAAGAAACCATCGTTTTGCTCGAAAAGTTGTCTAACGTTGTTTTGTTGTTAGGTTATCTTTCCGAAATAGCGAGATACGCTCGCTGTAGTAATTGTTCTCCATCGCATCGAATTTACAGGAATGTGATGCGGAACGGTCATTTTGCAAATCTCCAGACAATTTATTGCATTTCACAAATCCGATCGAGTGTGGAAACAACAACAATAGCCGATACATTATAATCGCGTTTATAAATCGAATTTAAGAACAATTGACACGCATATACGGCGCGGTCTATACCATAAAAACACAGCCATGTTTGCGGTCAATGGCGATGTCCGTGGTTTGAGTCGTCAGGAGTGATGTGAGTAACACTTTGTTCAGGCAAGCCAGTTAGGATGAAAAAGTCCTCAAGTTGAGCCATTGTCGGCCTCCAACGACAATACTGCTGTCTGTGCTTGCAAATGAGTATCAGCCGCACCAATGCGACTTATTTACACTTGGAATGTTGCGAGTTGCGTTGGAACGCGCCGCGGCCGTCCCCGAATTCTTGACAATGGCTGCATCCATTTTCGGGGCATTGTTAGCAATTGGACTCAAAACTGAACGTGCCAAATATAACACGCAGTAATTATTGCCATTTATGAAATGTGCGGCGCTGCGTTTTCTGCTGTTGCTGATAGCGAATGAGAACGCATAAAAAGGTCAACCAATTAGTTATGAGCGGAAAAAACAGGACACCATCATGCTGATGTACATATGCGGCCTGAGCTGGATGTTTCTGATGTTGTAAATGATGCAATTTCAGTGGTAATAATGACAACAGCTGGCTGATGTCAACTCAAAGAACATTAGGCGCAGCATACATAAATATTGCATGGAAAAAAAATCCGCATGATGAGATTTTTGAAGCATTGTAATGTTGTTCCATTGTTGTAGTTGTGGTTGTGGCTGGTGCTGGTGCTGGTGCTGGCGTTATTCTTGTTTTGCTATTGTGATGTCACCATAGTTGGGCTCACAACTTCAGCACTTCCGGTTGATGCAATAAAAACTTGCATTTCCAAAATGCTGTTCATACCCCATGCTCAGGCAGTTGGATTGGGTAATTGCTGTTGCAACTGCCTGCTGATTTTTTGTTGTACGGGCTGCAACATTCTAAGTATTTTGAGATCCAAGCAAAAGCGGATTAAGCTCTGCTCACTGGCAAACAGAAACTTGTGACATGCAGCAGCAGCAGCAGACACACCAATGTCCTGAATGTCAGGATGTTAGTGTGGCCGCAGTATGAATGGATTTCAACAAGTAAATATTTCAAGACGGTCATACCGACTAATGAAATGCATTACCAGTGTCGATACTACAAACTCACGAACACATTTATATAATAGTTAAGATGTCACACATAGTTGGGTACGGCCGAAGCCGTGTGAATTACGTAGTTACGAATTTCTTATGTAATGCTCTATCGAATTCAAAAACAGTGCCAGCAAATAAAATAGATTCTCGGTATATGATGCAAATAAGCTAAAAGCTGTAAAAAAGGACTGGAAAAAATAACACAGCCGGCAACGAAATCATACCACAGCATCGCTCGAAATACTGCCGCTTGCAAGCGAATGGACTCTTTCTGCAACGTCGATGAAGGGAATTCAAGCAGTTGACGACAACGTCGGCCCAAGTCAACACAATCCATCCGAGTATTTCAGAGCTTCCGAGCATGCAGAGTAACATCCGGTTTAGTTACAAAGGAATGCACTGACATAGTTGCGAGAACAGTCAGCATGTCTGAATCCAATAATCTAGCAGGTAGCGTATGCGCACCCGTACTTCAATGCGGCTGCTTGTGGTCTTACCGCTTCCATATTTCATCAGTGCAGCATTTGGCTCCCACTGGTTGACAGTGGACAGGGTACGAGTGTGCATGTGAGTGTGTACCAAAGCGCCAAACGAATGGACCCACTTATGTCAGTGTGACACCTACAATAATACATTTTTACCTTAAAATTACTTTAAATAATACTATTTGTGCCGAGGAAGCGAATAGGATACTTTTTTTTTTATTTTCGAAAGGTAAGTTGGTATTAAGTTTTATTGAACATTTAATCGTATGTTTACAGATTTCCGTTCGATTGCATTAACATAGTCTATGCTGGCAAACATTGTATCGCTGAGAGGGAAGAGTTTGAAGTTTTTTATATGGAGTTTTTGTGATCTCTCTCTCTTTATGCACAATGATCAGGGAATGATGGTGGGGAATTACCCATTTTATGGGGAACTTTTCCATTTCACTTCTCTGTTGTGAATGTCTGTATTTTTTTACGTCACGGGTGAATGCCAGTTTTCGATCAAATTGTCGTAAAATTTCCCAAGAACGTATCGTGCTTTAATCAGGCCGAAGATAATTCTCTCACCCCTTCAATTGTTGGTTTAAAAGTCCGCAAATTTCGAATCGAATAATAAATTAAAGGAACCTGTCTTAAATCCTTTTGCAATCAATTTAACCCAAGTTCCAATAAGGCAAAACAACTCAGCCTTGAATATTTATAATGTCCTTAGGAGTGCCGAACATAAATTAAAAAAAATTAATTAAATCAATATAAATGTAAAATTTATGGAAACCATAAATTTATTTTGTTGGAGATGCAAGCACCTTTACTTGCCGCTCCCTTTGACAAATTCCAATGCAAATACAATACGGAGACGCAAATATTATTATTTGATACAGACATGGGAAATGCGTATAGCTTCTGCAATGATGCCAGTTTTGTAGGAAAAGGGAGATTTTTAGTTCGGCGTGATGTGGGAATTTCTACGGAATTATCTAATTGAGTCTCGGTTTTCCTAAACATGTTAGACTTTGTGTGTGATTTTGTAATTGAGCGTGCGTGATTGTGGGATCTTCTAAGATTTTGTTAATCACTTGATTATTTTTGCTTATGTTTTCTAACTTAGTGGAATTCGGTATTTTTTTTTACTAAAAAAACATTCAGACTTCGAAAGACTTTGAGGAAAATAGAAGTTTTTTGAAGGATTTTTAACTGGCAACACTGAACCGAGGAACACAGCTGTGATGTGATGGTATTGGCCGTGGTGCCACCGGGGTATCCTTATGAAACTGTAACATTGAAACCAGCATCAGTAGAATAGCATTGGTTGGAAATGTAGGAGAGCAGCCTCCTCCGTCCCTTTAATGGAAATGATAAATGCTGCTGCTATCCAATGTCCTATTACATTTTAATATGCGCTATAGTGTATGTGTATCGGTGTATTATTCGTGTGTGCGTGTACATGAGTGCACATTGGAAATGAATTGAAAATTTAAAAACCACAGCTGTGGCCCAAAGTTCGTTTCGTACTCTTTCCTTGCCTGCGGTAAAGGAACATCATCGTGCATATAATAATCGCTTAGAAGAATCCTTGCAACGTTGGGCACGCACTTGTACCAATCGAGCGCTTGAATCGAATCGATTCAGATGCCTAAGGTGCCGGTTTATATTGGGCCGCTGCTGGTGATGTCTGTACACTTTATTCAATGTCGACTGTGGTTAAGGGGCGTTTGGCATTTCGTAGCTGTGCAAATGGAGCGGCCATGATGAAACCTTTTCTTATTTTTCGCATTTTTGTTCGCCTCAGAACGTTCTTGCTCTTTCGATATCCTAAATTGTGACAACAATAGCACATTTTTTAGCTGTTCGTATTTCATTTTTTGTACATTTTTGTTATCATCTGCTTTTATCTTCCACTAGCATCAAGTATTTTTTGCGATTTACAGGACGCCATTATTTGTTCCTTCGTTTTTGTTATTTATTTTTGCGGCGTAGCTACATTTTTTTGCTACGTATATAGCGACGTTGCGATTTTGATATGTCTTCTTAGCTGACACATTCGCTTGTGCATAAATTCTTCTATATTAATAATGCTAATAAAGTGTTTTTTTATTCAAAATAAAAGTCGCGAGTCTTTACGATTCAAAATGTTTAAAGAAATTTGGTTTTTGGGGGATATTTGCTTAAAATACGGTTTCAGCCTCCGTATTTTCATTACATTTTTCTTCTTTTCGCAACAATGATTCCAATAAAAATCTAAGAAAACTGTCCAAAATTTTTAATGAGTAACAGAGGCGACTTTCGTATAGGTTAGGTTAGGGTTAATCGGGAGGTGTCTGTTAAATAAGAGCATGATAACACATGCAACTGATTCCTTGAAGTAAACCATTTTGGAATTTCAATTAAGTTTACAAGGGTGGTGGAAAATAGTCTCGTCAACGACAGGATCTCCTGCTCCTGCGAAGATCGCCCTGATTGACGTGACTTGCGATGAAGAAGTGACCAGTAATTATACTTATTCCGTTCGTTTTATCTTTTTGTCGCTGAAGGAAGGCTAGAGCGAATATGTCGGCACCGTAAATCTATGTCGAATTTTTCGGAACCATTGCGTCAGGGTACTCACTTTGGCATGACGAAAGTAGTAGATATGCAATTTTAGGGGAGTAGATTCAAAGTATGCGCAGTAATTTTGCATCGTATGAAATTCACATACAATTTTAAGTAGCAGAAAATACCGTGAGAGGAGTACAAAATGTACTACCGCAGTACAAATTCAAAAATCAACGCGAGAGTTGTAATTCTACTCTGATACGAGTAGAGAGAGAACGCTGCAATGGGTCTTTCGACAGACAAGTCAGAGGAAAGAGATTCATTTCTTCCGAGTTCCTAAGGTAAGGTAAAGCATCTCTACCTCTTGATAGTAGTTGGAATACCGAGTTTAAAGCTTCAGATGTACCTCCAATTATATTTCAGTTCATGAGGTTTTCGGTAAAGTTGTCACGGTATTTCCTGGTGAATTGGAATTTAAGTTGGATTTGTATTGGCATTTAAAAAGGGATTCCTTTTAAATTTACAAAAAAAAAACACATCGTATACGATGTGCTATGAAAACTAAAGATAGTATTGCCGAAGCTAAAATATCACAACTAAATCAGTTCAGTTTTTGATGCTGATCCAGAGTATATATACTTTTTCATATCGGACACGCCTCCTTGTGGGCCCGGTAACAGTAGTGTTTGGGGCTATAAATATCAGTCGGTCAAAGCCGACTTATTACTGCTTCATATTGGATTTGGAAATTTCAACACCAAATTCGAAATCAGCGACCCCAAAAGTTGGCAAAAAAACCCAATTTCCGATTGGCACAGGACGAGTTCCGAGTATTTTCAATTAAAGACTTTCATCACACAAAGGAGTTACTTGTGATCTAAATAAATAAATTGTGTCACAGAAAATGCAGCATGGAGCAATGATTTATCGCAACGTATGCAGCCAGTTTACTGTGCCATGTTTTGTCACTCGCTTTATGATTTAATGTTTTTCTTACAGAAATTATTAATCTCTAATCCGAAATCTGTGATGTGTGCACACAGTGCATGTATTCGATCAAATCCAATTACTCGGATCCAGTTTTTAGTAAACTATTTTGATATGACAAAAATGATGCAGCTTTTGTTGCGCCGCACTGACAAATGAATAGAATGTTCCGATATTTATCGTTTTAATGAACTCTGCTGCTGCTGTGAACAAATTTTTGCAAAACTTTTTGGCAATTTTGTCAGTTGGAAATGGAAAAAATATAACAACACCATAATGCAATTTCGCTTAAAAAGTGTTGGCGGCACAAAAGCACGTCTTTCCAGTCTGTTGCCAGCATTTGCAGTTTATTGACTTTGCAGAACTTGTCGCCAGGATAATGTCAACAATTTGTTAAAACATGCTTTAACAAAAAATAAATGCAAAACTTAATTTTCGCATACTTTCAATATTTTTCCCCCAAAGTGCAAACAAATTGCCAACAATTTTTAGATCGTCGACTGAGCGCATCTGTATGTGTAGCCGTGTAGGTGCCTTTTCCTTATTGTAAGGCTCATTGGCATATTTGCTTTAATTTTGTCACTTTTTGTTAGCAAAAATTCGCCCCTGTCTGCTAATGCCGAAAGTGTACACCGTGATGGCAAACTGTGTGATTCTAAGAATTACATTAGGCGGAAGTTAAAATAAATTTTATTCACTTTGCATAAATAACACAACCTAAGGGTCAGTCTATCATTATCTGACTTAAAATGGATAATCTGATTTGCATAAGTCGTGGTGTACTTTGAAAAAAAATTATGCTGGCCAGGAATTTCATATTTTCCGAGCGCTATTGCTGTGAGCGAACTTTACAATGTTTCCATTTCACTGTTAACAAGTTGCGACATAGCTATCGACGAGAAAGTCGCTACGAAATGAATTACTCCCGGATCGCTCCGGGAGTAATAGCAGAATAACACCCAAACTCTTCTGCTAACACACACACAACATTTGTTTGTATTCTGTCTACTGCACATTGGGTCTGAGAACAACCAAAAGTGGCCAAATGGTGTCATTATCTACATTGTTAAAGAACTATATTGTCCCATTGAATTTGTCAATTTCTTCCCATAGCTCCCGACCCCGTTTCAAAACTGCAAAAAACTTCAAGCTCGCATTTCCTCTTTATTTAGTGCACTCCAAGCCAAATTGGGACTTTTTGTTGTTTCTCATATTTCAGCCGCCTCACAATATAAGAACCTACTGAGGCAACAACTGACATGTACCCACCAAGTTTCATACTATTTCGGTGAAATCTGGACCCCAAACTACACTATTAATGCCAAATTGGGTTGGTACACGATTTCCCACTTGTGTGGGAAAAATCGTAAATCCAAAGTTTGGAATGCCTAGCTTGTTTCTAGCTCCTTCAATCATGCTTACCAATAAAGAGGACGGATAGTCGGACGTGCTGACGCATATGGAAAAATAAACAGAAAATACATCATTAACTCCAAAATACATTCATAACTTCATGACCGTTGGTAGGTAGGATTAACCATTAATATATGTTGAAATAAATCTTCAAAATTCGACAAAAATAGTGCAAAAATTCGAATAAGTTGTTGTTATTGTAAGTTCTTTTACCGCAATATTTTTAGCCTTACCTGTGTGGGGCACTGTGCACCTTAGGCTCAATGTTCTTCTTGCCACCGCAAAGCGACGTTTACTGTGTACAGTGTACACAGGTTGTGTGACGGTTATCTGACCGCACATCAGAAGCGTCGGGCTGTTTAGTTTTCCTCGGTTCCTGCGGAAAGATGCTGCATTTGCCGAAATGGAAGAGTTGCAAAAAATAAACGCATTTTTCACAATACCACTTTTATGGCGAGCAAAACAACTACAAACACAATATCACACAATGACAAATCCAACAAATTAGAAAGGTTACCTTTATGGCGCATGAGAACGCTTAAGCAGTGCTGCGAAGTCTTTGCACGTTTTGAGACCAAATTAATAAAAACCGCAAACACGGAAAACAACAAAGCTACCTTAGAAATTAAACACGGCACCTTTTCTAAATTGGGTCGTTGAATTATATTTGCACAAAACCAAAACAACGAGAAATCCGGTATTTCTTGTATTTTTCTCATTCCGAGGTGCCATTTTATTTATTTTGTTTGTTGAACTTTTTTTTTTAAATGGATAAATATTTTTTTTTTATTCCAAAACGATTTTTATTTAATTAATTTCTCATGAATATTTTTGTGAATGTCCAAGATTTTAAGATACAAAATATTTTCTGCTATATCAAACCATGGTATCAGAATAAAGAAAATTTAACAGGCAATAATTCTATTTGAAAATAAACAAGTGGTAATGGGGTGATATTAGGAGAAAAAAATATGTAAGTCAAACTTTAGAGTCCAAAATACTGAAAATTCGACTATACAACACAATTGTGACTGTGAAGAGAACGAATGTATATTGAAGTAATACACCGTTACAAACTAATTTGTATTACCTTTCTAATGAACCCTTACATGACTTTCTACCGTGCATGGCTAAGAAGCTATTCATGGAAACCTGATAACAAACTGTAGCTGAATAAAAAAAACGAGATTAATTTGTAAAATTAAAAGGGTGGCGAATTGCACCACGTGACATTATTTTCATATGTTTGGGCCCCCCATCGATGTATATAAGTCACCCTGTATATAAGTCGGCATTATTTAATTTGTGCGAATGAAAGACGTTTACCAGCAGCGATTTTCTCGATAGCTCTTGCAATTATGTAGTTTTAGTAATTTAATGTACATATAGCGAAATCATTGTACACACATTCGGAAATAACTTGCACAATGGCAAGCATTCTGAAAAATAGTTCAATGCTGAATGGACCATAGTTGAAAGCGCTTCAAAATCGCTCCATCGTCAACGAATTACAAAAGCTATCGCCATTAACACGCAGTCGCACGCATATGTTTAGTGTTCGGTAATTGGCACTTATGTCTTAATGTGCTCCCGACACCCAATAAAATACAAAATGCGCATGCAAATAGTCTATTCTTCCACATGTATGTACAGTAAAATTCAATTAATATCCGCAACGATCGTAAATCATGCTACTTGAGCGTTTTTATTGAGATAATGTGCTAAATATGCCATAAAAATATAAATTTAAATTAATTGATTTTGCGGTTGGAGAAAAGTGATATGTAGAGACTGTGAGAAACAGGCATTAGATGTTTTTAGCAGTACAGTGGAGTAGGTTCAAAGCACCAGTTCATTAACACGAGTGAATATTTCGGACCTGCTCCGGATATACGCTAACATCTTTTTATAGTGCGACCTTAAATATTTTGTTAAAGAGGAATTTCGGGCAACCCGTACACAAAACTAACATTTACTGAATGTCCTATAGAAAGAAATGTGGAAGCTAAGTAAAAAGGCGAGAGTCTGCGCTGCTTAAACAGTTTTATTAAAAAAAGTTTGTGCTTGCCAACCGTTTTTTGTGCCACATCGACAGTTTCACCGCACATCGATTGAACTTGTTACAAAAGTTTCTGCTGCAGTGTTTTTGTATTTTTCCCAAAATTTCAGATTCGGGAAACGTAGAAGAAAAAAATGTTTTAAAAATAATCCAACTGGACACTTAAGCGTTTACATGGGATGGCAGTGCTTGGCAGCCAGTCAGCCGCGCGGGGATTTCGTGAACATTTTTTGCCACGTTTAAGGATTTTGCTTCATTGTTTATTGCTGTGGCACCTTTGGCTTTTTATTGTTTTAACTTTGAGCACACTTGGAAGCCAGGTAAACAGAAAATTCACAGACAAGCAGTCAAGCACTTGCAGTGAAAGCAACCCCCGAAAAAGACCGCAGCGCGTGAAAGACGAAGGTAAAAATGAATTCCTCGAAATAAGCCGTTTTAATTAAAATTAATAAAGTTTTGAGTACTACCCGAGCTGAACACTTTTACTTTTCGTTTAGTAGGAAAACCACCGCGCTACCATTTTGAAAAATGTAGTTACGTCATCTGCACTAGGGATGTCAATGCCTCGATACCGGACACTTGTTAGTCTCGAAATTAGTCGATGCGAGTCCATCCATATGGTATAGTGTATAGTTATATTTGTTACTCCGCTTATGAAAATAACTGATTCTCAATTTGAATAGCAAATTTTGTTGTTTTTAATTTTTTGTTTGATTTGACAATCATTGAGTATCCTAGAAGCATTTGTATCAAACCCCGAAAATCCCGGGAAAAGCCCCAAAAATTGACCTCCCTAATCTGCACCATCATTACCGACCGCAGTAGGTACAGACCAACAACAATTTTTGGAAACACCTTTAAAATTGAATTTAATGTCAACTATCTTGACATCTAGGTGCGCAAAACGAATGAGGTCAACAACATTTAGGCGCACATTAAAATATTCGTTCGCTGTAGTAAGAAATAGAAACGAGAAAACAAATCAAACAACTTGTGGTCGGCCATTTTTCATTTATATCAAAGCGGGACAAAATGGCCAAATATACAAGATACATATGTGTGCATACATACACCGAATAAGTCATTATAAAGTTATAATAATAATCATGTTTTATGGCAAATTATTGTCTCGTTCATTAGAGCACATTTGCTTTAAAACAGCAGGTGACGACTTTGAATATGACAAAGGTTCTGTACCAATTGTACCAATATTGACTTTTGTAATTAACCATGCTTTTAAAACGGATACAGGTCGCTGAGTTTTCTCAGAAATCCCAATTTTGGTTTTGTCATGAGACAAAACACCTTCTTAGCTGGAGCGTTGGTAGCAGGCAAACCAGGCAAAAAAAATGCAATTCGTAAATTTTTCTGATCTTCCTTATCAGGACAAAAAAAGCCGTTAGAGCACATCGAATAAACCACTTTTTGTACTTCATTCCATGAACACAAGAGGGACAAATTTCTGAAAACTGGACATTTGCGTGGACCCAGCAATTCCTCGGGCACGGCGGGGCACAGTATTTGAAAGCGGAACTGTCACTGCCAAAGGGGGGCGCCTGGTCAAATTAGTCATGCTGTATGTAACAAATGCAGACAATTTCTAAGATGCCGTAGTGATAGCTAACCTTTACGCTTTAAGAATGTGTTTGTTTCATTTTAACACATTTTCCCTCAGTGTAGATAACGCCAAAACTGGTGAATGACAACATACAGATGAGACAAAAGAACGAACTAGACCAACCTGACAAATAACAAAGGCCCAACAAAGGTGAAGCAATAACATATAATTAAACGTTTCCAAATGCACCACAACGCACTTGAGCTTCAACACTAAGTACTCGCGGAAGAAGCAGTGTTAAAATTCCGGTACCTCTTGGCAGTCGAAGGTTTTGGCTGCCGTTGGCATTACTGCGGATAAGCTAAATTGAGCGTGTGTTTGTGCATTTGATTATTGGCAACGGCTTCCAAAATCTCGTTTCGCTTAACCATTTGTGCTTTCACTGAGAGCAGTCTGAGAGCAATTTTTTAAATTCACTATTTCGTTATATATGTAAATAAAATACGGTTTTCGGTTATACATACATAAAACATTATAAATGTACATAATATATATATATATATGCATGTACCTTATACATTATGATTTATCTGAAACCAATTTGCAGTCTGCACATCCACTGTACAGTTGCATGAAGTATATAACGGTATTGCGTGCATTAACCTCAACACGCTGCCTAACCATGGACTCTATTTCTTTTTTCTTTTTGTTTTTTCTCCAAAATACGAGTTTTCCTGGTTTGCTACCTAAATGCATTGTCACATGTTTTTCTTTCAGAAAGTACATACCGAAATGCGAAGAAGGAGTATCAAACAGACTGAAAAAATATACTTGCAATTCTGCTGGTTACTCACGAGTTTTCCTTCTGCAACTTTGCTCCGTCCACAATGCAATGATGCGGAAATTTTTCGTAATAAACAAATGATAAGCGCAAGCGCTTTTCATTCCCCCCACATCATGACCAAGAATTTGACCGGCACAAATCCTATGAAGCTGCAAGAACCAGCAGACACATGCCGCAAGTCCTTATTTTGCGTTGTGCTGTTAGCGGGAAACTTTCCGATGCTGATGCTACTGGTCGCGTGACTTGTTTCTTCAGGCTTTGTTTTTTCCTTAGTTAGCTTCACAGGAATGCTTGTTGGTGGTGCAAGCTTTTGTCTCTACACAATTTTCGAGAGTGTGTGCTTTTCGAGCGTCCCCGCACTGTTCCATACAGAGTCAACGCATACGAGGAGAGAGAGTGAGAGCACATAGTTTTTGAAAGTGTGATTATATTTGACAAATGTATCGCAACACTAGGAAAATGTAATTATCACATGTTCAAGAAATGCATCCAGAAAACGCACATATAAATATTT
Organism: Heteromyza rotundicornis; assembly: GCA_951394025.1. Classification (NCBI taxonomy): domain Eukaryota; kingdom Metazoa; phylum Arthropoda; class Insecta; order Diptera; family Heleomyzidae; genus Heteromyza; species Heteromyza rotundicornis. Next base: position 1,269,770 of record OX596010.1, on the reverse strand, counting down.
AAAAATTTTTAAAGTTAATTTAAAATGAATACAAGGTTAGAACTTACATACGTGGTTCATAAGAGATTGTGTTAATGGGAATTTAAAAAATGGAAAAAGTTATTTTGTAGAAATATCCATAATATTGTGCTTGCACTCAGAGTATTTTTCCATCTCTCTCTCCCATTATTTGCCCTGAAAATCCAGACCTACATCAACACTTAATTATGCCAACCCATTTGCAGAGGCGACGCCATCTGCAAAGCTCCCAAAATTCCAGGCGCATCTGGAAAATTGTGTCAAACACAACACAAAAAGGCACACAAACCCATACGGTGGCGCTGTGGTGTACGTACATAACGAATAACGAAACGAAACAGGAAGTGCTGCATTAACACACAGGCAAGCGCACACGAATGGTGTGCGAATGCAAAGAAAGGCAAAACGAACAAAATGAAAATATAAAATCAAGTGACAACGAGAAAACTGCAGTGAAGTGGTTGCGCTCTCCACACGCGCAACGTTTACTGCAAATTAAAGGGACATATACATATCGGAAGCTACAAGGAGAACACCGTCAATGCAATAAGGTAAAACACCGCAGTTAACCTCAATATAGACATAATTGACGCATTTAATTGCCGTCGTCACGATTGCATCACAACCGCTGAAATGGGATTCAAGATTGGTGCATAGGAAGAACTACACGAAAACGATCAGAGGCCTTTTTCCATTTCCGTTTGCAGCCGGAAAATAGGAGCGACCAATGACGTTGGCCTCCTTATTGGCGGTGTCAGCTGCACCGGCTGCATTTGATTTTGCGCCGAGTTAGGGTTACGGTTAGGCCCGAAATCGACCCGACCCGACCCGGTCCAGGCCGACCTCTCGCAGCCAACTCCACGGCAACTGCAATTGCATATCAGTCTGCTGCCACTATTGTGGCGTAATTTCTGCAATACCATCGACGACCACGACATGTACACGGTGTGAATGGCTTCTGCACAAAGCATGGCGGCGAGAGAGCATCCGCGTCCGGTATACTTGACAGTGTTTGAATGTGTTGCGAAATTGTTAAAAAAAAGAAGTGGATGCCTTCGTTTAAAGAGCGGCTGAACTGAGAGGAGCATAAGAGTGAAACAGTAAAGGTTCCGCACTGTTCTAAAAAATTGAAATATATCATTTTTTTCCACAAATATGTATGCATATGTGCTGGCACGTGTATTCTTTATTCTTTTTATTCTAAAGTATACAATCATGGTAGCATTTCAGTCGTGTGTCATTCAAATGTGGTCTAAAGGGAAAACAAACAGTACATTAAGTGCACCATTAGGCACCATTTCGTATGACTCTTTCCGTCATAATTGAATTTGAGCTGCTCACATTCCCTTATTTGCATCGAAAAATTTTAATTTAATACAATGTTGTCAAAATTCCAGTCCATTAGCACAATTTCCCTATTGTTTGCAGCCCTGTTCAACTTTTCCAATGCTGCTGAAAATACTCTCCCATTTTGATGAAATCCATTTGCGCCGATTTTTTTATTTTTTTTATTTTTGAACTTTATTGTGAAAGTTCTCTCATTTTGTGCGGATTTGCTTTGCTGAGATTTGCACAATTCCTGCATTTGCCTCTTAACAGGAAGTGGGAGTGCCGTCATTGCTGCTCTCTGCGCCTGCTGGTTCTCTCCTATTATGCCGTTATATTTGCAACCGCGGGGCTGTGATTCCGGCATATTGGTCTCGTGTACCGTCGCCAGTTTCGTGTGTAGTATTCATTCGTGTGCGGCTTTTCACTGCATTTCGTCGTGTGAATTGAGTGCTCCCGTTCGTGGATCTTTGGCTCGGTTGGTCTCGCCTGTTCCCATGAAGTGACAAGCCGTTTCTTAGAACAGTTTATATTTGTTTTTCCGCGTGCTCGCACACGTTACGGCAACTGTGCGCTGCTGTGTGAGCCAGCTTGTGAGACAGACAGACAGACAGACAGTGTGTTAGTGTTAGATAGTCAAACAATAATAACACTGACTCTATATGTGTGTTTGTGGTTTGTTCGCCCAGTTCTTCGTTCGTTCGTTCGTTCGATGGTTCGTTTGTGGGGAGACACGTCGGTCGAAATGAGTCGCGAGTTGAGTTGAGTTGAGTCGAGATTGAAGCGTAAAACGGAAGTGCAGTGCATGCCGGAAAACGGAAGCTTAAACAATATTTCTCCATTCTTGGCAAAAAAAAGTGTACAAGTTGTATAATACTTCGCTTGGAACGAAATGAAGAAAAATTTTCGAAAATCAGATGAAAAAAAGTAACAAAGTTTTGAAAATGTGAAAGATTCCTTCCACTTGGAAGTATCCCTACATCTTGGCATCCGGAATCCGGAACGTAGTCCAGAATTTTGAGCGTGGATTGCGAAACGAATTGAACGAAATTACTATTTTTTAGTTGCAGCAACAACAAGAATTCTGCATACGATTGAGGTGTGTAAATATCAATGTACTTGCACATAACTAGTTACATATTGACAACTTCAAAAATTGTACTAACCACGAATCGATAAAATAATACACGGCGATTGCATTTACCGAAAGAGTAAAAATTCTAAAATCACTTTCATCAAACTTACTAAATTTTTTAAAACAAAAAAAAAAAAATAAAGTTGAATTGGGAACTATTTTTTAGGTATTGAAGAATTGACTTTTGTATTATACATATAGACAATTATCTATCAGTATAGCGCAAACTGATAGTAAATGTGATCACCAAGGTAGCTCTCAGAGATTCCGATGAGATGTACCTCAAAATTATATTTGTGGTGTCTTCAGTGAGTGTGTTTATAGCTGGTAAAAGTGGGCGATTAAAGATTTCATATTTTCACGTTCCGTTTCTATCTAAAATGTAAAAAAACTTTGGAATTCGACATTCGAAAGTCGCAATGTAACCTTCACCATGTGACCAATTGAAGTTTTTCTTCGGAAGAACGTGGAGCTCGGCCGACATCCGGTGAAAATGTATGAAATTACGTAATACTTATGTACAATTTTGTAATAAAGATCGACTTTATTGTAAGCTGGAAGGAGGAAAAAGTTGATGTATTGCTGATTTACATAGGTACATATGCATGTAATAAAAGTAAAAATTGGTGTATACATTGCACCGAAGAGAGGAAAACATAGGAAAAATTAACTCACCATGCACGAGTATAAAATTGCAGCGACCATATTGAGAAATTGTCTTCAGTTGCATGTACAGCGACGGTTTTTTGTATGCTATGTATGGTAGCAGTGGCTGTTGTTGTCCTAGTTTAAGTGGTCGGTGGCTTCACTATTGTGTTTTGGTTTCACTATTGAGTGGATAGCATCACTGTTGCCATCACACCTTAGCCACCACCACCGCCAGCGCGGCTGTCGTTTACATCAGAGTTCTGGTGTAGTATGTCACGCTCCGAATGTGCATGTATGTATGTAAATATGCATATGCAAAATAGCAATAAAACAACTAAAATGCAATAATGTAGTGTTACAAAATATTAGCTGCATTGTTGCAATGTTACAGAGGCCAGCGCGAAGCGAAGCGAAGCGCCACATATGCATAAGTTTACTTTGGCAGAGAACAACGTGGAATAATGTGGGATAGTAGGGACAGGGTTGTATGAGTGTGCATTAGTAAAGGACACGGAAATTTACAAGTGCAAACTGACGGTGTGGAGGAAAAAATCGGAGCCAAGGGGAACACACGACGATTTCTCTAGTTCTTAACTTTGTTTCTTGGAAATAATGTGTACTTTTTTTGTTTGTTGATTTTGTATATAATTCCTCTTGCTGTAGAGTACAAGAACTCACTTCTCAGTGTACTAATGGTGTATTCGAGAAAATAAACAAAAAATGAAGACAAGAGCAGAATGTTTAATTCGGTCAGAGTTGATTTGGAAACTTCGCTGTTTTACTAGGCAACATGTATTTAGAAGTAAAGCATATGTCGGTTGGCCCGGCATTCGTCGCCGGGATTTCAGTATTTTTCGGATTCTGAACGGTTTTGATTGTTTTTTAAATAAAATACGTACATACAAGTGAATATTCTAGCAAAAGTTATATTTTTATTACATAGTTATTTTTTTGTTGCCCTGTATGCCTTGATTATTGTATCAAATCAAAAAAAGTTGGGCGGAAGTGGGTCAAAACATGAGTACCCCATCCTGTCCCGAGGTCAAAAAAATCCCACTGTGTCTTCGACCGAAACGATCAAATTGCTGAAGACCGCGTTCGTTAAACGAATTTTGTCGCATCGGGTCATAGTCGACAAGGTGGGCTTGTTCGTGTGAGCCATACAGCCATTGCAGCCCTACTTATGAACATACGGTCTCGGGTTCGGGTTCGGGTTCGCAGAAGCAATCAATGGCCAATTTACCACAGCCATGCCGTGAAAGTTTCAAGTTAATCGGTAAACCGGGTCTTACATGATTTTCCGTTTCGGTTTATTCGTGGAACCAGAACTTCGATTTCGTTCCAAATTTGACAACTCCACGTGAACGCACTTTGTCGTTCGTAGTACTCACACTAAACTAAAATGTTCATGATAATTTTGCAGTTTCTAATATTCAATGTAAAATTTAATTTTGAAGTATTCCACTCTTCTTCTTTTAGACATCGATGGCATGGCATGAACTGGAATTGAAGCGTCACTTAAAGGAAGACTTCGCACGTTAGTTCGTTCTGGAACTGCAATAGAACACGGCTAACCGTAACTGCATGGGATTGAAGCGAAAATAATATTCGACAAATGCAAGGTTAATAGACTGAAATAGAGTCCAAATATTTTACGAAATAAATGCAATTAATTACACATATCAAAAATAACTAGCAATTGCATTTTAGTGAACACACGCTGTTAACAACAATTTTATTATAAACTCGAACGACTTCGTAGACCGGAAGGGACACGCTCTTGTGCATTGGCCACACAACTGCCCTGACAATAGGAATCCACATTGCCAAAAACCACTAAATGCTATAAGTATGTAAGATAGTATTTCTATATATGTGTGTACATGAACAAACACACATGCATACATTCATATATGTATATAAAACAATACTAAAGTCTTCAAACAAACCGCCATTCGCAGTGGCGCAATTAAAAGCATGAGCGCACTCAAATCATTTCACACATGAGGTCAAAGTTCTTAATTAAACAAATAAATTGAAAAAAAACTGCTATTAAATTCATATACAATCGCAAATAAATTTGTAAAAACCCTTGCAGTACTTGTGAAGTGTTTGTGAAATTCATCATTTTTATGAGTATTCTCAGCAGCATACGCTTTAAAATCCGCCAAAGTGTTTGTATTTGAAAAAGCATTCTGATGCCGTAATAAAACAATTCGCTCCGAAGAATTCGTGTGTTCAGAAAATATCAAAATATAGAGAAGAGAACGTCTGGAAGTACTATTCGTGGATATATCGATTTATGATACAGTGTGCTGCAATTGAGGTATGTGTCTATGTGTCTATGGCGAATATATTTGATTGATATTCTATTTACAATTTTATTTAAGTGATTCTATTGTAGTCTTGCACATCTGCGGAGTGTGGCGAAATTGTTTACACGTGCTGTGGTACACGTCAATTTTCGTATTTCGCTTTGATGTTAATAAACTTAAGTTCATTATTTGCATTGGACCAGTATTTGAAAAAACATTAGACGAACATTTCAGTGCGAAAAAAATAAACAACTGCTCTTATTCGCTGTGGAAAACATCGACTTAAGTATGTAATAGGTCCAGCACCGGAAATTAATGTGTTTTTAATCAGAAGACGTGTTTGCTTTCATTTCGTTGCAACCACGAATTGCGAACAATTGTGATGTCATTGATAAAAATCTATTAACTGTTGGGAAATAAAAGCTAGCATTTTTTTTATCAAACCCATGAGCTGAATATGCGAAAATTACATGCATGCGTTCTCCTGGCTGATGGTTTCCCATTTCGGATGAGTCCGACTAAATTATATAATCGCAAATGTTTTGATTTTGGATATTGTTTACATGAAAACAACCCGAATTCCGAAATCAAACTTGAAACACATGTTGTCAGCTATGTATATCAATCTATACATAAATGTATAGATCACAATAGTTTCTTCCGCTTCGTATGAGTTGCAACATACCACAGTCGCACAAGTTCATTCATAGCGAGCGACCAATGAAAGAGTTTCCACTATTAAACTTAAGTCACTGGTGAGACAAATCGGAGGGACTTTTCCACCTCACATTTGGCTAAAAATAGCTAGCTTGCAGCCATTTGTTTGCCGCTGCCGATACGGTTTGTCCGATTTGCCTGCTCGATCAAAAGCAGCACACATTCACAATCAAAAAGTTTGCTACGCGCGGGTGTGGTTGTATTTCGGCTGTGTGGACGACAGCTCAACTGTCAATTCAATTTCGGAAATGCACATTTCTTGTCTAGTCTGGTTGTTGTTGTTGTTGGTATGTCTGCACTTTTCAAATAAAAGTTTCACATCAGCCTACGCCTGTTCAACACTAGACACTCCGCAGCAATAAAAGTTCGTAAATAAACAATATCTTGTAGGGCGGGCGGGAAATTATTCTATCGTTTCGTTAGAAAAATGTTTTGTGTGGCTTGTAAAATTATTTCTTAAAAACATAAACATGCCGTACGGTTGTCTGCTTATTTTGTTTTCTGTTAACATTGATGTAGGAGTAAAGCATAAATGTCTTTGGCAGTTGTTGATTGATTGTATTTCAAATTGTCGAAATGATTTTCAACTTGAATAAGATTTAGTGGAGTTCACACGACCACATTTGCCTTGCATTTTAGAGTGCTAAGGCTGTTGCTGTAGTACAATCGAGTACGGCCGTGAAAACTTCAGTAATTGTATTAGCAAATTTTTCACCAACTAAAGTAGTTGAATGGCTGAAAAAATACTACTACAAAATGAAAATATCTTCAGTAAACAAAAAAAGAAAAATTTGGCATTACGACGACCGAGGGATCTTGGTCCCAATACAAGCTGCAACTTCTCACAGAGACGACTTCGGTTCTTGAATTAAGATTTCATCGAAATAGTATGCAATTTTGTACATTTTGTACATATAAAGGTCTGGTTTGACCGACTGAAACCTACTCACTAACGTTCACTAACGTTTACCTCCTTTTTTTTACAATCCATTATTTTTTTTTCTTGGTACTCACCCTGTTTGATGTCTTTTTGGCAATTGTTTTCGGAGAGGTATCAAAGATACACTTTTTTGTTCATGCATTTCTAAACTTAATAACGGAACAAGATTATCCGAAATTAGACTCCTTACCCATCCCAAAATTCCTTGAGGACAGATCAAGTGTTTGCGAAATAAGTTGTGTTACTCATACGCCCTGCTCATCAAAACTGCTCATCTTTCATTTGAGAGATATTCACACCACATAATTTGATTAAACACATGAGGTGCGGTTGATTTAGTTTGAGTCTGGCTTTCAGAGTATATACGAGTTTCGCATGAATACAAACTTGTGCCGGACGGTGTAGTAGTAATTTGAGACCCATACAACTATAGAATACATATATATTCAGGTATGTACGTATGTATGTATATACATATTACGCATACATGAAAACAGTTTTTTCTTCGGCTATAAAAACGGTATATGAAAGAAAATCATTTATTATAAAGAATCATAAATTTAATTTTTCCCAAAAAATGTATCAATAAGAGAGTAAAACGTAAATACTGAAACGTCTCACTATTGAATGAATGACGCCAAATTGTCGTGTAAACAAACCACCGTAGACAGAAGTGGCCAAGAAGACGTCCAGAAATAGACAAGGGTATCTGCTATAAAATGGAAAAGAAAGATGCTAGATAAATTCTAAGCAAAAAAGGGTACACAGCGTTCGACGGTAGGCACTTTGTGCTCAACCATGTTTGGCGGAAATTCTAGAAATTTATTTTTCTTTTGGCTTTGATATTGGCAACGAGTTTCTGTTTGACTTTAATAAAGAACTACTTTAAACAGTCGACGGAAGTTATACAATCTTTACCATCGCACTCATATAAAGGCTATAAATGAAATCCTCACACTAATGTTTATAGCTACGAGTGCAGGCTGGCAGGCTGGCAGGCTATCAGGCATGAGGGCAGAGTAACGGTGTACGTAGGATGTAAGGATACGAAGCAATGAAGCGAGGCGGTTGTCAATTTTTATGTGTCTTCTATTGTGTTTTTCTTTCTGGTGAATGTTCCTTCCTCCCATTCACAAGCAAGAAAGAAAAACGCTGAGGACATTGAGAAAAATCGAAAGCACTAAAAACTGGAACGGACCAAAAGGACACACGACACGACAGTTAAGAATATCGACCGGCAACAAGATACGAAATATGTACATATTTTCGGAATATAAAATAAATGCCAAACATAAACTAAATAACAAAACAGCAATAACAACAAAAAACACCAAAAACAAAAAAACAAACGCAATAACAGGGAATAACGTTGGGAAGAACAAAAATATTGATCAATTGAGTTAGGAAATGCTAGCGAAATTTGTAGTCAGCGATAGCGCTCTTGCATACTATGTAAGTACCCGCGAGTCGCGACCATATACAAGTAAAACAAATCAATTCCCGGAACTCAATTTGGTGCAAAAAAAACTAAATTCCATTTCAATAATTTTAGAAAATTTGTATGAAGTAATGCATTTGTCAAACGTAAACTCATGAAATTGTTGATTATGATTTGTTTTGATAATCTGCAAATACAAGTACCTATAAAGAAAAATGGGGGTTTCCCACTTCAAATGAATCGCCTTTATATGTTTATACGAAAAATCCTGTAAAATCTGTGTTTCGGGGTCCAAGTATTCAAACAGATATCGGTGCATTGTTTTCCAATAGCAATGGCCCTTCTTCAAGTATTTCCTTTTGAAAATATACACTTCCGGTAATGATCATACCGCCAAATATTTTAAATGTATAGCCAAACAAAAAAAAAGTTGCTTTTATTTGAATGAGTACGTCTCGCGAAATTGTTATTTTATTTTTTGAGGAGGCGTGAGGGTACAAAAAGACAAAACTCAAAATGGATTGACCCATATGTATCTTGGATTTTTTTGTCTCAAATGCAAAAGCCAATTTGTAAAAAAGTGGATAAATGCTTGCATATTTTTTTATAGTTTTGATTATTTAATTTTGAAGTGGAATTTATTAGAGTTTATTACGCCCGACGTCAGCAACGCAGCACAAATTTGATTACTGACATAAAGGTTTATTTGTTGTTTCTACTGGTTTTACCTTGCTTTCACGTCTAACGCAATTACTTCACTGAACACCATCCGTAGGAAGCATTCTGCTCACAATATTGCTTGCGGTGAGCTTTGGCTTAACTAAGGCTGCCTTTGCACATTTTCGGCATTCAGACTACCTCCACCTGGCTTTATTTTCCCTAACAGACTAGAATTTGTTTTTACTTGGATATTTGAGTGGAGAAAGTTTACGTTGGCTGGCTGTAAATAATTAATTCGTACGATATTTTTGTACTTAGCTTGCTTTGAGGCGCACAGTTTTTATGAAATAGGCCTGAAAAGTACATACACACCGTTTGACATACACAATATGCGGGCAGAAGTTTCCAGAAAGTGTGCAAATTGATGGACACTAAAGTAATTTTGTGGAATATTCAATTCAATGCGCAGTTATTTGTTCAATTGTTTCGTGTAACTGTAGGTAACCTACAATCCTGGGACGTACTTCATCGACGTGACAATTCCGAACATTTTGGTTCAGTTATCGATTGCAGATACCTTTAAATGCAGAGAAAGGAGTCCGATTAGTTTTACCAACTACTCATGAAGTGTTTGAAGACAGCTCGGAAGGGGCAAGGCTTCAGAAACGAAATCTTAACTTATTTTTTCTAATACAGATCTGCTTACCGTTTTTCCCAAAATTTCGCAGCAGATAAAATGTTGGAATTCAGCATGTTCAAAAACATACGAAACTGTTAGGTCCGAAATTGTCAAAATGGCATTTGCATATGTACGTATTTATATTTGGCCATAAATGGCCATAGTAGCGCTTATGCCGAGCTGCTACCTGCCATTCATATGGGCAGCTGAAATGGTAAGGTCTCTGCGTATTGCGTTTGCGGCACTCCAATATTGAAATGTTTGCAATGTGTGCAGTGGTTCGTCTTTAATTATCTACTTAAAAATTCCTGCAAACAACAACAACAGCAAAGACAGAAACATAATTTTTACCCTTCGTTGATTTAATTTTTAATTATTTATATGAAAGTAAAATGCGACAAAATGTGTATGGAGAAGCAAATTGGCATCCTGCGCGCCTGCCGTCATTGCAACTGGAGGGTTGTAAGTCTATTGGGTCTAAGTACCAACAAAAATTAAACTCAGATATAATGAAAAGTTTTGATAAAACAAATGTTTACGAGGTTAGTAATAGTTTTGATACTAAAAATAAATAATATAAAATACTTGTTTGGGAAATTGAAAAGGAATGAAATTTGAAAGGTTTTAAGTGCCCAGCTGTGATACACCAAGAAGGGTCTAAGTCCAGTACTTGGCTGCATTTGAAAGCAGCCAAACAATATTATAGACAACTACAATTATGTTTCACCTGACTTAGACCCATTAGTCCAACACAGTAGTATTGGGCTACTCCTTTTTTTTCTTTTTGTACTTAGACCCAATAGACTTACAACCCTGCAACTGTGAAGCAGGGCCAATCACACGGCAATTTTTACCCCGGTTATTATATCATGGATATCTGTTCATGCTCGCCGCTTCAAAACCACCACATAAATAACAAATAGAAACGGCCTACAAATATGAAATGGATGTTGGAAAATGAGCTCAGTGGTCATGGGTAGCATCCTTAAAAACAGTTTCAACGCTATGCCGATATAGCTGCTTTAAACTGAAGGGAATGCCAATGTATTTTCACAATCGGTGTACAAATTAAAAAATTAACAAATGAACAATTACTAGAGATAAATGAGTTTTTATTATTGCCAAATGCAAACAAGCTATCGGCGTATTGAGATTCCCAGCGAATCGATGTGAACTTTGGATGTGACGGATTTGACAGGTCACAAGACGCGTTATGGAATCTCGATGCACTTGAAAAGGGTGTTCCAGTGGCAATTGCAGCGAACCACTTCTAGGGGCAGTTCTTTAGGATGGACGATGAGTTCGTGAGCGCTTTTGCTTAATAGAGTTAAGGTGCCTGTGGAGGTGGAGGTGGGGGAGGAGTCAACAGGAATATATTTTAATATTGCTTCAAATACTGAGTGGGATGTTTTTGCGCTGAAACTCATTACAAAAACGTGGAGAACAAAAGACATTTAAGTGTGTCGTTGCGATTTAAGCTGCGCCCGTGTACGGCTTTGCGCCGTGGCTAATGCTGCTTTATTTGGGCTTTTAATTATTTTCCTGCTGCTGCAACTTTGGTGGCTGATTTCATCAACATCCTTTGCAATGAACTCCGCTCGCTATGCTCACATTACAGTTAATCTGTTTGTTTTTCTTGTTTTGGTAACCAGAAGTTGGCTTTGATATTTCGCTGCTGTGTGGAATTTGGTTGTGTTAGAATACGCTGAAATGACACGGTCTAACGGCACTAAATAACGCCATGGGGTCGTGCCTTATGCGGTCTTTTTTTGTTAATTATAAAATGCTAAAGCATGAATATTCGTTGTTTACCAATTTCAAAATTTTAATTGCAGAAGTTGGCTAGATGCTGTGATGGTGTTTAGAGATTTTGGCGCTCGGTGAACTTTATTGGAAAATTAAAAAAGCAAAATATTTACACAAAATGAAATGGGTTGGTCGTTATTTCCTTCAGCGCTAAAATACCTGCACTATGTCACGAAATCATAAACGCTTAAAGTTGCCTTTTCAGCATTTACGTATGTTTCAACTATAGACTCGCAAACACTGACCAAAGCAATTGAAGGCTATAAACTACACGTTTTGGCCACAGATGCCACAGATGCCACAATGTGATTTGCATTTATTTGGGTCAATTAAACGGTCATGCGATAATATCGGAACGAGCTATTTATGTATTGTATTAACTTTCGGACACAAGTGCTCAGAGACCAGCCGCAGCCAAGTTGCGGACGATTTAGAATTGAGTGTGTATAGGCAGACATTCGTAATGGTTTGTAATGTTAACTTATGCATTGCACTGAAATACACAATCACCTTGCATTAATTAAAGGCAAATGCGCATCTACTGATATGGAAACAGTCCTAAGTATTGCGTTACATTTGCCTGTCTGTTCGCATGTATAAATTCTTAAAATTCTCGCTTTGAAATGCTATCGATTTTGCTTCAGTACTTCGGCCCTCTTTCTATCAGAGAGCTCAGTCGTACAGCTAATTTCCAATGTAGCTGAGCGTGCGCTGGTTATCTCTCTACAATACGAAAGTGGTTGTGATTTTGGTATCCTGTGATGACAAAAGCATATTTCATGCTCAAATTGTTTTCCTTAAGGCAAATTTGTAGTCCATCGAATAGACGTTATGACATGCAATTTTGGACTTCTGTCTCTACATCCTTGGAAGCAATAAAAAGCTACAACAGAAACATATCGTAAAAGGTGTATTACCTTTTCAAAAAGGTTTAAATTTTAAGCTTTTAATAGTGACTTAACGGAATGTGGAGCTGAACAGTTTTTACATATTAGCCACAGCTCAAAAATTCTTCTTGATCGGAAATCACTGCCGAATTCCGTCCAGATTCGTTGAAAAACAGTGAATGGAAGCCCAGTTGCAGTGTTGCAGTGTTCAGTGTTCCCTTCAAACTGCGTCCAGATGCTCCGCCTCATAAACAAACACCTCATTTCGCAGCGCATTCGGACACCAGTCTATCACGGTATTAACATATCTGTCAGCTTTTGTTCGCTATTCGAAGTAAATTCAAATTTCATATTTTCATATTTATGCAGTTCAGTTTGGAAATTGTGCAATTTCGCAAATTATATTTACATTCCGAATAAACATTGATAATCTATTTTTCCTTTGGTTCCATCTGTTTTCCTAGCATGTTGCAGTCAACGACTGAATGGTAATTTTAGACAGCTTAATTGGGGATTAAGGCCAAGGCCGAATGAAAGGTGCTAAAAAAATTATAGGCGCCAACACATTTTCAAAATCATAAGAAAATATACTCGTTTCCCGTTTGATTACTTGGCACATACCAACTCATCGCAATATAATAAAACGTGCAGTTCCATTCCAATTCACTGCTTCGCTTAACTCCAACTAATTCAGTTATCCGCGCCACATTGGGTAGAACAAATTGAAACGGGGGCAGAAAAAGCAATATCCAGCACATGCATGTGAAATTACAGCTCTCTAGGTTCACTGGTGTGTGTGTTTGCGAAGGGCTAAGTGAAGAGCACATATGAAGCGCTTGTGTTCGAAGCGCTTAGTATGCGCTAAAAAGTAGCAACCAATTTATTTTTCGTTTGGCAATTCCAACTTATGCTTTATCATAATGTTATGATGGCCAATTTGGAGAATGAATTAACACAATTGCAAACTGCCAGATGCAAATTTAATGCTGAAGGTAAACAAAGTCTCCTACATTTAAAAAATTTTCCAAAATAAATAAATTTTGTATTTGCAATTTGGTTTTTATTTACCCCGGAAACCCCATTATGTACGAGAGTTTCCATGTAATGTCAATCCTTTTGAGTAAATCAAAAAAGTCAGGTTAACAGTATGGCCACCTTATTTTCAATATGCTTACTGCCAAACAGCGGCGACAACGGAATCTGGGGCCACCGTGCGTCGGCTATTGGAAGCAAGTGCGAATGTGCCGTTGGTGTATGAAAACTAACTAACAAATTAAAACACGAGAAATTCCAGAAATTGAGTGAATTATTTCTTTGCAACGACAGCAGCAGCAGCCATATGTCCTTTCAGGCCTGTGCACAATGCGAACGTGTTAAGTGCATGGAATACTCAAAGGTACATTGCACGATCAAGTGAGCAACTTCATGGTGCTTTTAGGACACTGACTTCAGAATAGCTTTTTGACAGAAAACTTTGTGGACTGAAACTACAGTGTATTTTGCGTAAAATAGATTAAAGTGTTCTTCAATGTAAACGTAAATCGGTCTCGAGTGAAATTTAGTTTAATTAATCAAAAATTAATAAAATTGGATGTTTTGGCAAAGCTGTAAAACTTTTACTGTTTCGAATTATGTTGGGAAAACGACTTCATAATTTGCCTATTTCAGCCCCAATCAATATCAAAGCTACTCCGAGTATTTGCCGCAGCTTCACGTCATTCAATTCAAATTTAAGTGGAAAAACCACTCAGTCGGAACATCTAAAAAATATTTTCAAACATCGGAATAGATTTTTCATGGAATTACGCAAATCCTTATTAGATAACTACTTTGGATTATTTATACTATGGTAACGAAAATAAAATGATATTTATTCATAATTAGTTCCAACATTTATTAAGGAAAACAGCTCTTTCCATAAGAGTACTACGGAGCTCAAGCCAATTATGTTTGTGATTTGTGCAATAAATAAAAGCTTATGTACACATTCACATGCACAGCAAAAGAAAGCCAAAGGAACAACTCATATCAGGCGATGTAAAAACATCAAAACTTCATCATGACAGCGAGCGCGACTCGCTGACTGACTGCAAATTTATCATAATCCCGAAACAGCCACAACCAAGAAGTCCCATTTCCGTGCAATAAATATTTAATTTACTTTTGCTTATTGTTTTCGTTATGATATGCCATTAAATGAAATGTCGCAAGAGAAATGCGAATAAAGTCGACCAAAACTAAAAGGTGGAGGAAGACGACACACGCCGAGATTCGGAACTGCATGTTAACGTGTAATTTGTCTAATCAGTACGCACGGCCAAAGGCGCACACGTTAGTTTGGAACACGGAAAGCTGACTTGCTGCGGAGCCGGCTTGTTTCTTTTTGAATTGCGATGGCAAAATGCACCTTAAAGTATTAAACGAACCTTTTTATGCTCCGAATCTTGATATAGACATACAAAAAAGAATTAACTTCCAGTGCCAATGGAAGCATTTGCTTCCCAAACACCCCTCGGGCGGTGGGCTATTTTGGATTCTGCTTGACCGAAGATAATTTTCTTACATATTACTTTTTTCATTCAGGCAATTTGAATAGGCGCAGTAGAGGGACTTATGCCAACGTTATTGTCTCTGTGATAGCTCAGACGTCTACTTAGAAAGATATCACAGAAAGAAATATGCCAACTTCTGCCACGAGATAGGCACAAACAGGAGTCGAGCAAAAGCAGTGTACATAGTACAATTTACCCTTTGAGCTCGAAACTTTCAGCATCTTCAGCGGCCGTTAATTGTTGCAAACATTTTCATTTGCCATGGAACATGCTTGCTGGGACTTCGAAGAAACCAGGCACGGTAGAAGGTTGCAATACAACAGCAAGCATACATTTTTGCATTCGCTGCTTCAGTGAGTTGTCGTGATGAAAAGGAGAAGCAATTCTCTTGTGCGTCGTACTAATGCTTAATTATAGAGTCGTTTGGATTAAATAAAATTGCAAAAGAGTGCTCTGCCAGACTGAGTTCTTGCTTGTCCAAATTGAATTTGTTGGCTAGTGAACGGAGTCTCCGTGTCTAAATGTCCCCGTTGGCAACCCTGGGCTTGTAATACAATTTAGTCACGCGTTTTGTTAGCTGCTTCTTCTTCACACACTTTCCCCAAGACCTTCTCTGCCATATGTAATTTCAAAGAAAGTGGTGGTCGCGTGAAATATTCACTTAAAGTGGGGAAACCCCTCGGCAACGATTCTGGTCATCTACCAGTCAAAACATACGAAATTTGACAGTTCTTTTAATCAACGGCGCGTTTCGAGGGGTTTCCCACTTTAAATGAATACCCTTATTATGAATTTACCGTTGGCATAGATTTTGAGTACTATTTGTATGCTTTGCACTTAAATTTTATGCCTTTATCGAAAAGGTTAACCAATAGATGCGTGCTTCCGGTTTTCATTTCAACTCTCATTTCCACATTCCTTCATTGTTTTCCCTTCCTATTTCCGATTGTCTTCAATTAATTTGACGATTCTTGTATGCAGTTATAATAACATCCTTTGCCACTTGATCGCTGGAAGTTTTTCGGCAAAACTGTTCACTTGATAGCACCGAATTGAAACTGCCAAGCGGCCAAAGTGACATGGTACATGCCGCATGTGCGGCAAACTTCACTTCACCAAGTCTCGCCGCATCGCTACTCATCCAGTTGCATAGTGTGCGAGCCAGAAACTTTGAATAGTTTAGTTTTGTCTGATTCCCATTTAATAATACCGACGACACCAGCTGGTACTTCGGTTCCTCTAGCATTTCGTACCCATAAACTCTCTCAATGTGTTATCGCATCACTTGGTATGGATAACGACAGTCAGGGCCGCCCTGCTCAGAAAATTCCTAACGGAAATACATCCATTTGGTTGCTTCATTTTTCAATCCATTAGAAAGTGTGTGTATGTCGGTATGTGAGGTTCATGTGTCGTTCCATCTAGGAAGGCATTCATTCTCCTGGCCGTACATCTTTCGTTTCATCCGCAAAATTCAAAGTGGTCGGTCTGTCCGCTTGCCGCAGTCACGTTTAGAACATTAAAGTTAGATTTATGACTTTTCGGGTTATAAAATGGCTTTAGATTGATTCCCGTCACATGATGACAGTTTTTCGTTTTTCATCAGGAAGCACACAAAAAATTTAAACAGACAGTAACCAAGTCGGGAGACGCCAAATCGTTTGCTGGCCGCAAAATAAGGAGCGTTTTGCGGTAGCTTTTGGCTCTTCTTGTGTGTTTTATGTTTGACAGTTTTTAGCACGCCATGTGGAGACAATGAATTTTTAAGTTGTTGTAAGTTCGCAGAGATACAAACGTGGGAATAAGTTTTCGGGGGAAATTAATTTGTTCTGAAATTAATCTAATTTCGGCTACAACTTGACAAATAGCCATTTGTCTAAATATGGAAATAATTGCTTGTGTTAAACACGTGATCTGGTTTAAAAGGAAACGCAAGCGTTTTGATTAATGTTACGAGCTTCTTTATCACTGAGAGGCATAACTATCATGCGCATTAGTTCGAAAGAATTAGTTAAGATAGTACAAGCGGTTATGGTGGTGGATATACGCCGGATGCTAGAACCTTTGGCATGAAAAAGAAAAGGAAAGGAAACGTTTCCAACGGTTGTACGTCCGCTGATATCTAGAAAACCAAAAACCAAGTTAAGTTTAAGGAACAAAACTGCATCATCCGTAAAAAACGGGTCCACATCAAATTTGCCTAATTAAAATTATGTTAACGTACGAGTACATTATGATAAAGCGAAACAATTACCAAAATTAATTAAAATTGTTTTGAAGAACTACAAAACAGCTACTAAATACTCCAAATACAGCATTAATCAAGCGTTTCCTCCCAAGAACATGCAATGTAAGAATGTATATTTTATCGCATTTGCAAAGCTTGATTTCCCGATAGGTTATTCCATATCGGCCTGAACGGAAAATCTGATAGGGAAATCTTGGATGAATATCAGGGTAATTCCGTGTCGAATCGAAAGGATTTTGAAAAAATTACCCGACCTCTTCGATTTTAATGAAATTTGGAAGGTAGGTAAATAACAGCGAAAAAGCAATATAGCTTCTCGTGGCTGAAACAAGATGGAGCAACGATTGCAAGATTCTTTTTTGGTTCAGAATCAAACAGACTTATTGTATGCATATTTGTTGGCTATTTTGTATGTATCTTTTTCGACAATATATATTTTTGAACTCGAAAATATCAATGAGTCTACCAAGCGAATTGGCTTGGTTTCCAAAAGTGCTTGCTGAAGTCGTTATGATATAACCTCTGGATAGGATCTCTGAATCGACAGATTTCGTCTATAGGGTCTTGCACATTGAAAGACGGGAGACGGTACACCGTGTATACGTTTGCAAAGTGCTTTGAAGGAAAGATCTGCAGTTTTCATCTTCTTATACCGGAATAGCCGAAGTTCGTTGGGCCAAGTGGACTGCATCCTCCTAAATTCTGTAAAATTTCTCAAGTAAAGGTTGAATCTAAAATGGCCCATTCAAAGAGTAATAAAAAAGTGTGCCAAGCGACCAACAAATAATGATATTATTCGATTTCTCTTTGATTTTTTTCATATTTATAAAACTTTTTACTAATTGACATTGTTTTGCAGTGTATACAAATTTTGCGAAAAGTATTTACACTGGGAGCCACTCTGAATACGTAGCAAACGTGTTATTTTGGCAATGTCGTAAGTCTTTTTGACAACTCATAAGCCGTTCTCTCTACTTAGCACACTTTATTATTACTCTCTGGATCTATAATTTATTGGTGTGTTGTTGTAGTCAGTAATCAGTAACTTTTCATGATTATCAAACAATTCATATGCCCATAATTTACCACTTTCGCTAGTTTAGCAAATGGCAGTGTTTGCACACATGAAAACGCACAAACATTTAGTGGTGGTTGTGAAATTCAAACCTTCCTTATAATTTCATTACATGCATTCATTGCTCGCACGAGAAATTTTTGTTATAAACTATTGTGTGTTCCAAAAGGCCAAGATAGTGCATTGGCAAATATCACAAAGTCAGATAAAACAATGGAGACAACGATGCAACTAATGCACACGAGTACAAAAACCAACAGACAAAAGTTTCCCTTAATCGCAAAGCACAAAAGCCGTTGTCGAAGTGGAAGTGGAAGTGGAAGTGGAAGTGGAAGTGGAAGCTGAAGTACGTATGGAATATCATGTCATCTATGGCATAAATTTGATAAGTAATGGGGTTTAAGATTTTGAATGTGCCGGTAACCCTGCCCACAGTTTCGCTCTACCGTGATAAGACAAATTGCAACATAGCACATTTTTTTATGAACCGCTTTGAAAACACTCGGACACTCAAATCGCATTTGTCGAAGGAAACTAGCTTAATTTCCTCGGCTTCGCTCCTGTCATTTAGGTTTTCCATTATTTATGTTTACCGTCGGCATAAACCGGTGAGTGAACCTGCGTGCATTCGTCGCGTTGAACACAGACTGCGGTATTATCGAAGCCAAACTTTTTCGCTATTCCACAGTTATAAATGCTCCTTTAAAATTGTCGAGGTTGTTTTGAATGTTTCGATGTCAGGGGCGGCTCAAGGGGGGCGCAAATAGGGCTCTTTCCTGTCGGGAATTTGCGTGTTTACCTGGGCGCCAAAACACCCAGAGCCGCCCCTGTGTATTGTATATTTAGAAACATTGATATTGCAGATAAAAAGCCACCAAATGTCGGATATATTTTATAATTCGATATGAAACAAGTAATATTATATGCATTTCTAAAGGATACGGGCAAGAATGCTATGAGCACATGCAATCCACTTTCCCGTTTCAATATAAAAAGTAGAAAATTTGCGAATTCCCATTAGAATAGCACGTTTTGCCAAAGAAATTCTTTCGTAAAACTTGAAAGAACACGAACGCAAAGAAAAAAGGAAATAAGAAGATGAAAAAATGGCAACCAACTTCATGCTCAAAGAGAAGGCAGCCACCCGTGCTGACAGGATGAGGCAAGAGAAGTGCCTTCATTTTGATGTGGGTGATGGAGATGCAGATGGTGATGGTGATGGTGATGGCGCAAAAGAAGCTAACGCCAGCACTGATGCATATAATGGTAGTTAGTGTTGAAAAAGTAGTTGCAGTGCCGGCAAATGGTCGTTGGCAGGAGAGATGCTGTTTCGCAGGATAACACATGCAAGCCGAACCATAAGGGTTACTAAGGTATTCTTACTAAGAAAAAAATACGAAAAACTCCTGCTTCCTCCCATTTTGTGCTGGAGGAAAATGGTTTGCTTCTCTTTTGCGTTCAGGGGTGCATCCAACAATTATAGAAAAAGCACCAAAGCACTTTGGCAACCTGGAAGTAGTCAGGAAAAAAATTGTGGAAATCAGAGCAGAAAAAGAAATTGCACCCATTTAGCTTAGTTGCAACTAAGAAGTTTTCGTATAACTAAAGAGTGGGAAAAACTTAAACATTTAATATGAAATTTCCAGCCAGGAAGCCGCAAGATACTGAAATTAAAAATGCGGCCCAAAAACGACTTTCGGAGGTCTGACCCTATGTTTGCCCATTAATTTTAGTACTTATATACTCTAAGAATTTTTTCGTCCATTGGAAACGACAAAAGTAGACAAACTGCTTCGTTTGTGACCAACGTCGGATACAAGAAAAACAAGCTTGTATTTAAAAGTAGTATATTTGAAGCAAACTTGCTCCAAACATATCAATTCTTTGAGTGTAGTAGTGCTATTAGTTCAATTTTTGCATTTGCATAAGATATATTTCGAAAACTCCGTGGTCGACTTAGGGAACAACCGAGTTAAACAGTTTTCGGCATTCTACACAAATTGAAGCGTTTTTTGCAAGAAGGGAGTTAGTAAAACATCAAGTTTTGAGTTTGGTTTAATGTCGGAAATATTAGTTTTTATTTATTTATTTATTAAAATTTGACCTAGCGCTGGAAATTGTGTGTAGAGAAAAAAAACGGTCTTAGTGCATAAAGCACAAATAAAGTTTACTGCATCGAGCTGGCGTTTAGAGTGGTTATAGTAGGCGGCCTCAAATCAAGATTTAGCTGATCATGCATGAGAAGCACCTCTTAGCCCTTAGTGTATCAAAAAAAAATAAAAAAATACGACCTTATTATGAACTTATTATTGTTGCTTTTTGTTTCCGCATCATTGTATTGTGTAAATTGAATTAAAAATACTTTTATAGACGCAACGTTGATCGACCCGGGGGCTGAATTCGAAGCATTCTGAGGCGTGCCGCAAAAGAAATTCAACATTCAAAGCCAGAGTTGCTGCAGGGCAACTTTTATAAAAATAAAAATCTGAAATTATTGCGAGCGTCTACTAACCTTTTCCGTTCAGAGCATGTACGGCTCAGTAAGAAATATAACAATCTTATGCAAGAGACCATCTAGTACATAAGGAATAGCACTACTGGCAAACAATATGTGCACATAAGGAGAAGTAATCCTGAAAAACAATTACCGAAGGAAGTTGTAACAAGCTAAGGCAAACAAACTGGTCGATGAAATGTCCCTTGTAAATAGTTGAGTGTGTGTTTGCAGTTACTGAGTTTGTTCTGTTTTGTTTTTTGTTTTTCGACATTATTTCTTTTACCATCCCCTACTTTGACATTTCGCCAGATAAATTATTTGCTTGATTTCTGGGCGGCTTTCAAATGGAGAGACATTGGTGGGATTGTATATACGTGGAATGGCAATTGGCGAAGATGTATTTGGTTTATCCAGTGGAAGATGGATGAAATTGTTCTCAGAGGTCAGAGTTTGTTTTCATATTGTACTACTACTGGTTAACATATGTATGTGTCCTAGGTTTTGAAGAATTCATGTTTCAGGATGACGATTAGAGAAGGGCGGCGTGGCGACAAATCGCGTCAGGGTTTTTCACATGTTCCCATAAAGAGTGAGCATGACTTGATTTTTTTTTCACCGCTAAGAACTTTTTACAAACGTTTCGTGCTTTATCTGGTCTAAGCTCGTCGGATAAGTTTAACAATGCAACTATAGGCCCAGCAAAGTGGGTCGGGCCCAGCTAGTGTTGAATAAAGCAAATAGCTGCCATATTATTTAAAGGAAAGTAAAATGTTGACTTTAATTGACCAAGGAGCCAGACAGTTGGATGCGTATTAATAATATGCTTCGAACATACGGTCGGAGGGAATGACACAAAATGATTGCCATCAGTCACTATGGTATTTTCGATTCTTTCTGCTCTGTGCTCAATATAGGACATTTAAAGACCGTTCCCGTCCCTTTAGGAAGTATCAATGAGTGTGCATGAAATGATCTTTTTGCAAGGTGAGAGATTAAAATCCATTAATCTCCAATATCGATGTAATCTTCGCCCATAATGAGAAATCTATTGAATTGCTTACAAAATTTTGCATACCGGTCAGGACACATCAAATTGAATTATAGTGTTGGGCATATTCATATGGCTAAAGGAGCACAGTGCTTCCCTTGTATCAATGCAATGTATCCAATATTTGTATGTGCACAATTTGCTCCGACTTTTTGCATGCTCAACATCTTTATCTTATCTATCCGTTTTATCTAAACAAGTTTGCATTACTAGCCACAACTACCGTTTTGCAGTTATCAGATGTGCCTGTGTCTGTACGTACGTACCTCTCCAGAAACTATTATTCCCAGCGGAAACTTCTCATCATTAATTTCCACCCAACAACAGCGCAGTGCGGACAGTGGAGTATGTAGAAATAACGAATGATGCGTAAACATGATTTCCGTGTGGCTGAATATTTCTGAATTTTTCGCAGCGGTGGTAAGGTCGACCGACCCTTATGCCTATTCAAGTAGCCGCACTATGAAAGGATTTAGTATGTTCTTCTCTGGTTAAAGTTTTTATTTCATCGCATTGCGTATGAGACTTATTTCGTTTCTTTTTGGTTGTATTTTGCATTATGTATCGGTTTCCTTTGTAAGTCGACGTTCGTGTCTTAGTGTGTCCGTATGCGAACGAGAGATACCTCGAACCAACTTCGGTGCGAATTTAATGTAATTCATCTTATTCCCCATGGTAGGCGAAGTTGTTGCTTGATCGTGTTTCTTTTCTTATAATATACTTCTGCTGCTGCTGGAGTGTATCCTTTGGGACATAAATGCCATTTGCGTTCCATTGCGTTGCGTTTCGCACACATCATTGCGTTGGGATGCTACTTACATTATGCGGCGGGTGTGGATGCTCTTATTTTTGTTGCTGTATTACGTTACATTGCGTGCATGCCTATAAAATTCGTAATGAATTTTAGATTTCATTTCAATGGAGCAAAAATTATAGCCATACTGATGTTTCCTCTCTTTTTATTCATAAGATTTATGAATACAACAATTTTATTACGCAATTACGTGTTCCAGTAAACCATTTTCTGGGCAGGACACAGATAGGTTAAGCTGGAAAATATTGAAAGAGTCCACATGGCGTCAAAGCAAGAAGAACGTTTTTCGATTGCCTGCTGAGAAAGCAAACAACAACCATAATTCTGTGTCTTGCCGGCATAACCAGATAAGCAAGTCCACAAAACATCTGAGAACGTATCCAGAGCATAATCAGTTAACTAACATCCATTGCAAGTTTCAAAAGAGCCTTTTCTCGCACAAACACGTGGTTATGTCAAGAAGCCGCAGAATTTAGAAATACTAATAAGTCTAGATTTGAAAACTGGTTGAAAAGTGGCCTATTGTGGTTTGTGAAAATCGTAATGAAAGTAATGGAAAAATAAGGGAATGAAAAATCCATGAGGATGGAACAAACCAGTATACCAGAAATCGAAAAAACCTTTTAAAAATTAGCAAACCTTTCCAATGGACAAATTATGATTTCTTATGTATTGTATCTTTAAATCGAATGCCTAGTAAGTACTTGTGAGCCTTGCAATTAAATGGAATTGCAAAAAGCCACAATTGTCCAGTCCAAAAAATAAACGGAATCTCCCTTTGCCTAAGCCCACATGCATTTGGCGTATTGATTGATTATGCGAAATGTCTGGGCGAACTTGTAACTAGATTAATGAACTTTGCAACCAAATACCGACCGACAAAACAATGTCGACAAACTAAAGTTACTCGGAAGAACCGAGTGAAAAACGCAGTGTATATTTGGGTATTATTCGCCATCACTCACAACCACAGTCCGTACTCGCTGATTTTGGTGCAAATGCAGAATATTACATGCTGCATGTGGTGGCGGCATGAATTTTACTTTGCAGAAAAAGTTGAACATGTTGTGGCCTACAAAGAAAAATCTACTTGTGCAATCATGTAAATGAATATAAAAGCTCTGTGTGCAGTACATAGTAAGCCGGGGTGAAGAAATTCTGTACCGAAGAAAAGGGCGGCAAAAAATTAAGTGAAAAGAAAAAAAACAGTGACATCGCATGTAAACGATGTGTTACAGACAAGGCGTTCTAGTTGTTATTGGTGTGGCTGGTTTGGTTGTTATGGTGGACGATTGAGAGAGGTGGGTGCTGTGTGGTTTTGAGGAGAATTATGTAAAGTTGGTCAATGGGTCGAACTTTTTTCCATTGTAGAACCAAATCGATAGCAATACCACTGAAAGCGTCGTCGCTAAAACCACGGCTGAGGGCGCAATACCGGTCGAAACTGAAGCATATGACAAGAGCAGTGCGAATAGTTCAAGAAAAAACTCAAGAAATACGTTTGAAAACCAGCTGCTGCCTTGCAAATTCGACCTTAGCTGGTCTCGTCTCATTACGATTGTTTATGATTGTGTGCATGTGTGGTATTTATGAGTCCTGTAAACTACACTAACTAGGAGGTATCAGTGGATTCGCACCTATGCCGTGGACACCCCCAACATAGGAGCTGAGGTCCAAAAAACATGGCATAAAACATTCTATAAATAAAGGCAATAAATATGACGATAATTAAGTGCGGCACACATTCTCAATTTGCCCTTATAACACAGATATTAATTTCGGAAAAACTTCCGAATACAAGCGCACACAACCACATACAATTTACGCAAGGAGTAAATTGGCGAATTTAGGCAACAAACGCAGAGATAATGTGCACAAAAAGCGAACGAAGGAAGCAAAAATGTCAACAATCTATTGACAGCAGCTGAGTCTAACAAAGGAGTCGAGCCGAGTATATGGAATGACAAAGTAGCACAGACACATTGGCACGCCCATACTCGAACATAAGCTTGGCAGCTTAAATACTCACACACACACAAAAGTGAACACTTCTGCAAATATAATAAAATATGAGATGCCATTAAGCGGGATAGCAACGACGTGTGAGCGTGTAACTATGTACAACTTTTTTAGGCAACTGTCAATATTTTTCAAACTGAACGTACCAGTATCTCTGAATGAAATACTTATCATAACATAAATAATTGCAGACGTTCGATAAAATTTAAAGCACATAATTGCTTTGCGTAGTTGTGAGATCTTCCCCACTGTATCATTTGTATTTCATACGTACATACATAAGTATGCATTGCATATATTGACATTGTAAGAGCTGCAGAAAAAACGGTGGGTTCATGTTACGGTGCTTGATTTCAGCCCGCAATACGAAATATGTCCCTTTAAATACGCATACTCTCGTAAGTTTATCAATACTTTTGCCATTCACTATTATATAAAACTCTTCGTGTGTAACTCAAGAAATACTTCCTCGATTTTACACACATATCAAAGTGCCAGTAATTTCATTGATCTCGACGAAGGCTATATGAGGCGCCGAGAAGCAAAGTGGTCCAATCCACATCGCCGTCAGTATCACGAAATGACTTAACTCCTTTTGGGCGATGAATAGGCCGAGGGCTGACTATGAAAATTTACGGCCGGCACACTGCCACGCCCCAAATTTGTAAAGAACTATACATCAGGCCCTATTCAAGAGATGTCGGTGATATTATGGATTTGGTGCTGGGTAACGAATGTGAAAATGTATTTGTGATCACATATTTTAACCTTTGCATATAAGAATAAAGTATGAACTTTAGCAACTTAAAGTTAAATTGAATTTACGAATATGTGATAGAAAAAACGTTAAAACGTTGGTGACATCACTCAAGCAAGTGTATAACATGAATTACGAAGTGTGAGTGCCACTACGACCAACGCAAGCGAAATAAGAATGCAATGAAGTAGATATGATACGATGCAGTGACACTAGCCAGAGAGACTTCTGATGACGCTGCGAGTCGCAAGTCGCCTCGCAATTCCTGTGCCGCCACAACTGATACGCAAGAGCAGGTAATAGTTTGTCTATGTGGGTGAAACAAAACACTCGAATCCACAATGGCGCATGGAGTGCAGCGAACGCTACACAGCAACAATAGCCGAAAAGAGCGCTTAAGAAAGGAGGGAAACCACAGACTAGCTGAAAAGAAACAACGTAAATATTTCCCTTTTAATTTCCACATAAGTGCGTTTTGCATGGCAGCACCGGGACAACGGCTATGCAAAATGGAGTGTTCCTTTCTAATTAGTGCTTTAAGGAAAAAGTTTAACTCAGCAATCCGCCTTCACCGCACCTTAGCCATTTCAACTACATTGGAAATGATTGCATGTGTAATGAGACTAACTTCAATAATTTGTGCACAAAGTTCGCTAGACAAAAGGGCAATAGCACATGTTCAGATTAACTAAATTAATATTGTACAAATACATTTTATGAATAGCAATGGAAGATGTTCAGCTGCAATGCAAACGTGACCATAGCACGATACAAACAGCGCTGCGAATAAAGCTACATGTAATGTTTACGAATTGTTGCAAAAAATCTAAGCACATATTTACTGTGGGAACACATATGAACATATCTCATGAGCCGAGTAGATGTTGACGACAACATGAATTTCATTCAAAAATGTCCTTGTGCCGGGTTACAACGTTGCATCTCAACGAACCTTGCGAGAGTAACTTTCAGTTTTGAATTTGGCAGTAGCTTAACTTAAGGCGCCCGAACTGCTTTGACGTGAGGACGATTCCGGGTAGGTGAGTTGGCGTCCGCCTATCCGCCTACATGTGACTTAAGTGTTTGACTTTACAAAAGGCCATAGCGTACGTTGCTGGTTGACTGGCAGGGCACCCTGCACGTTTTTGATTCGAGACAGTGGCGCTGACGGCGATGCTGACGATGTTGACGATGTTGACGATACCGAGAATGACGACGTTCCTGTCTTCGAGCAGGTATGCGCATAATAAAACGTAAATGTGCTTTAGAACATTTTGTGTGTGTGATTCAGCAGAAAATAGTCGTTGTTCTCAAGACAAACACGTGCTCGTCCGTATTTTGAGTATTTTTTTTCATTCAGTCATGTCGCGTGAGAGTGTATGTGAGCAGAAGCGGTGGCGTTGAAAATTAACCATCATCGTCATCAGCGAAGTCATTGTCTCATACCTCCCTGTAGGAAAGCGGACTAGTCTAGGACTACTCCAGCTATAAGTACAATTGTTCTGAATTCTAGTCTACCCTCATGAAAGAAACTAGTCTCAATTAGCATGGCATCTCCTTGGAGCAGCTCAACTGCACCCTTTTCAGTCCATTGAATATAATCTCTAAAGTAGACTAATGAAAAGTGGTCTTATTGGAAGTAGTCCCTCAAGTACCCCGAATGGAAGCAATTAAAAAACGACCTTATCGCATAGATTGTATGTTACTTACAACTGAAATTATTAATTTAGGTAATAAAATGTATTTTCTTCCAATAACTCCATGCGATCACAATTTGGGTAATAGACCTCATTCAGTCTAATGTTTGCATTAATTTAAAATAGTCACATTTCCAATTGATTGGAACTGCTCCAGTCTTTTGCTACAATTCAGAAAATTTGTCTGATGTTTCATTACAATGGGATCTGGCTAAAACCCTTGGTTGCAAGGCGACAAAAGGTGACAATTGCTGGCAGTACTTTCTTGTGAAGTCGCTGGTGATTTTCATTCTACTGCTGATTGGGATGATGACTGTGCCATTGTGCACTTTAACGAAATCTCACGGAGACGCTTCATTATGGGAGTTTTTGTGGATTTGTGTGGAAAATTATATCCACGCACTTTTGAAATATTTAGGATATTCCCAGCATCTCATCTACTGCGGGAAATCAAATCCGACTGCAGTACATGTGCAAAAGTTTTCTGGAAATGCGATTGTTGGAGCTTTCTAGGCATGTGATGCTATCGTGTGCCGTCAGCATCAGCAACATGTCTTTTATTAAGTTGACACATTTTTTGAAACCGTGTGAAGGAACAGGAAATCGCTGAGTGCAACAAGATGTTGCACTGGCGCTGAAGCACATTGTTTTTGACACAACTGCGTTCTGTGGTTTTGGATGCAAGCACTCCAGCTGAAAGCATGTATGGTGCCAGTTGTTATTTGATGTTGTCGGTGTAGTATCTGAATACAAATGTTTCTTTTAAACTTGTGTAACTAAAAATTGCATTCTTAAGCTGCAGATGCATTTGAAATTACTCAGAATATTGCGCACCCCCCCTCTTTAGCAGGAACAACCATATGCTCCAAATGGGAAATCAAATATATGCACACCCAGAATGCGTAAAATGGATACCTACGACACACTGTCCCAAGCCGCCATTGCCAGCTGTGTTGTCGCCGCTGAATGTGGTGCATTACGTGGGGGCCGCCTGGACTACTCAACTACTGTGTTCCTGACGGATTTTGATCCTTCTGGAATGTTTTGCTGACGCGCCTTCGGCCTGCATCTACGCTGTCGACGACGTGGATGCCGCCTTTGGCGCTGACGTTATTGTTCTTTGCGGTCTGTTCACGTATCTGCTAACTTCGTCTTGTTTGCTGAAACTCACACCACCTCAAGAACTCAAGTAGAACTGATTTTCCAGAAGGAAGAAGAAGCTAGGAAAAAATTCACTATTTTCATTGTTGTCGAAGCTGTTGTCGCTACAATGGCAATGTTGTTGTAAATAGTTGTTATTCCAGCTACTCTGGGGGTAACTGGCATGCATATTCATGTTCTTGTTGTTGGTTTTTCGTCAGATATTGTGGATAATGGTAATGCGGAAGCGTAAAATTATTTTAATATAAGTTGTGAACAAAGTTGCTCATACGCCCCATATGTCAGACAACAGTATTACTACAACAGAGTGTTTAACATTGGTTTTTCCTAAATTTGAAGGACCCTAATGAAGAAAGCCCGCCAATTAGATTATGTTAGAGTAACTGAGACCAATAATCTCGTTTTTTGCGATTCGAACAATAGCTGTTAATAAAAATTTGGAGCATGCTTTTGGGGGCCAAAAAAAAAGCAGAAAATGATCATGACGTTATCGTGAAGATATGGTGTGAATGGCGGACAGATACTATGAACAACGTAGTTATGGAACTATTGACTTAAAATTTGGCCATTTCCTGGTTTCTTGGCTCCCAAAAGTACGCGTGAAATTTGTATTTGCATAAAAATCATCACCCTACCGATGACCAGTAAGACTATGCAATACAAATTAATAGTCTTGTTGTTAATAGCGCGAAAAATTGTCATTGCAATTTGATGTGTGACTTAAGGTTTTGGCAAGATTTGGGTTTTTTTTTTTGGATTACATAAATTTGTACCTTTGAGGAATTTGCTTAAAAATACATGACCACGCGACAAACGAAATCAAATTGAAGTTGGTGCGAAAATATGTAATTTTCTTTCCAATGGGCTGAACCGGAAGTCCTTAGTTAAACTCGCGTGTGTTACAAAAATGTACTGGAATACATCAGCCACAACGAACGGCGAAAATTATAGCTTTTAAGCTGGAAAAATGTCACACAAACAACAAGAGCTATTGCCACAAGAATTGTGGTTCATTGAAATATTACTCAGCTAAATTGTTGTGTGCGTAATACCACAGATAAGTGCATGATTTCTGAACTGGCAAACGAGGCAGTTGGTACCACCAATTGGGGCGTAGGTACATTATTAAAACAAGCCTTATCCGTTTCAACCTATTCAGGACAATTGTAATATGCAATATGTAACCGATGGAGATTAATGGCGAATGAATGACTTATTTTATTCTAAAATTGGATCGCGCTTGTTTTGGAAACGGACGTAATAAGCAATTGTTTATTGTGAATTGTGAGATTTCTCATGATGGGTACCTACAAAAAAAGTGCAGACTACACACAATTCAAACAATGTGTTTTAAAAGATTGCATCGTTCGATGAAATTAGTAGGTTTTAGAAACGATTGTAGAGTTAATGTGTAGAAAATCGCTTTTGCGATTTTAAGCTATTTAATGCACTTTATCTTAAATTGCTCGTATCGTATTTTTTTTAACAAATCTGTGAAATGCATATTTCTTTTTGTAAATCCGGATATAAGCCAACTCACTGACAGTTTCAGCGTTTTTATGAATTTTATTTGAGTTTTTTTACAATATCAACAGTTCGAATAGAAAGGAAGAAGCACTCATATAAACCACAAATGCAACTTTGTGTATGTGCGTGGAAACGGAAATGCACATAAGCGGAAATCATGGACATTTTTATTGAATACATAATTTGCATTGAAAAGGCTTTCATAATTGTTTAGCATAATATTTGATTTCGGAATGAAATGCTTTTTTTTGAGGGAAATAAATTTACTAATGGAGTCCAAATGTAAATATTTGTGTTCATTGTGGAGTCAAATAAATGACTATAAATCAACGAATATAGACTTAGTGCAATGTGGAAAAATGTGAAAAAGTATGGAGTTCCGAAATGGTATCGAATTACCGCTGTCTGGCGAAGATAAATTACTTTAGGTACCGTCGAAGAAAATTTTTCGGTAATTTAACGACCATTCTTTCGATAATTTCCACTTCTAAGGTTGTTCCAATTCCATTTTGTCCAATAACTGCCGCAGTATCGTGCGAAATGATAGACAGACCGGCGGACAGGCAGATAGATAAAGAATCGATGCGAACTAGCAATGGATCTGGAACTGACCTTGTGAACTTACGTGCGCGTAAATTATTTGCAAAGCTTTGACACTACATGTAAATTTACACAAGAAAAATAAGATGTAAAATCAAAGTTGTACAAGTAGTTTACGCGCACGTAAGCAGACAAGGTCGGTTACATGTTTAGATGAAATCCATTAGTATTTATGAGCTTGCATGCTAGGTCCTACATCCTACACCATGTCTCGTCAGAGGTATTTTTCACTGTAACACAGCGTAATAAACTCATGAATCACACGTATCTGGAAAGTAGGGGCATCGGCCGCGGCAAATGAAGCATCACGACGAATGAATTACGAGGCTAATATAGTGCTTCTTCTTCTGCGTCTTGTAATTCTTCTGTCGCTGTCAGCACCATGCAGAAACCAACTTACCCCACATATAAACACTGCCACCAACAGCATTCGTACAGGACAATTAACTTTTTACACTTTTTACACTTTCTCCCTGTTCCCACCTCAACACACAGCAGCTTCAACGCAGCAGTCAAGCGAGTATTTTTGTGTCTATTTCCCTTTGTTTTCATTCCTAAATGCAGTTTAATTTTTTCAGTTTTGACGCAGCTTAAGCAGCTAAAATATCACCGACTAACAGCATTGGTACAGCGTAAGGATAAGCAGCGAGAACATTTCAGTATTTCAGTATTTCAGTATCACAAAACAAAAGCTAACCGTGCTTCTAGCCTTAACGACTTTGTTAATGATGTGTGCGCCAAATGGAGATGCAACCCTGAAGATGCTTGCAAGTGTCAAAGTTTGGTGGGCTGGGTGGTGCGGATGTTGGCCTCGCTGTGTGCGCTGACGACTGCATTAGGCAACGCAGTTGCAATTGCATTTGTGTTATAAATATCTATGAACGTGTATAGTTGCTGGTGTGATAGTCTTTAAATGAACTGCTTGTAGATGTAGTTGGCGTCGATGCAGTAACCTACCGTCGTGTACAGGTTCATTTACCTTTGTGTTTGTCTGGTAGTCTGTCTGTCAGTATGCATGAATGTATGTATGTATGTATGTATGCATGCATGCATGCATGCATGCATGCTTGTATGAATGAAGAATATATGTATGTGTGTATGTCTGCATGAGAGTGTGATGTGAGTGTATTCAGTGGGTGGTTGTCTGAGTTATTTTTGTAACTTTTGTCTGAAAGTTATTAAAATATATTAGACGATGCCTTTCGGAAATGTGAGTTTCAAGTGGATTGCGACACTATTCTTGAAATTTTAGTTTTATTTAACGGCAGCTTGGTTGCTTACCCTAGGACTTGTGAATACAAATTACGGAGTTTATTCAACAGAATAAATTAAGTGATTTGACAAGCACACGCACAAAATGGTAGGTTGCACTACACTTTGAATATGGTTTGTCAGAGAATAAAATATGCGCGGTAATAGTGCAATGGCCCCAGCAAGCCACTTTAACTATTTTCAAGATAAGTTGAGGGGACAGTTGAAGGGGATGGATGGATTTGTGAATGCAATGTTACTTCGTTGAGAGCGACAAATTCTGTGAACTCACGTAGCACAAGAAAAGCATTTCTTTGCGAAATATTAGAAAACAATAAAATGCCGAAGGCGCCAGGTAGCAACTAGAAGCACGAGAGCTGCTCAGAGCAGAAAGCAAAAATGAGGTATGTTAAACAGTATGTAAGTAGCAGCAGCAAAGCAAAAATTTGCTTAAATTCAAAGAACATTTGCTGCATGTGCTAGCATTTTCCATTGCGCAGCTTCTTTGCGGGGTATAACTCTGCCTTCCTGCCGCCCTGCGTTCGTTGTCCTTTGCCGAGTGGTATTTTTTGCACCCTCCTATGTCGTCAGTCCAATGAGTCGATGTTTGCATGTCTTTAGGTTACTGTATGCACCCATATACAAACACAATACCAAAGTGGACCATGGAAATGTTAAAAAGTGAGCAGAGCCTTTGGCAAAATCCAACACGGCCAAGAACTTTGTAGGTTGATTTTCCTCGCAGTACAATGACAAATGTTGCAACTTGTGTGTTAATTTGCGACCTTTCAAAGTTGCATTTTCATTTTGCCCCAACAAACCGGATCCGGCTCAGTAAGAATCACTTGAAAAGAAAGCAATGCAAATTTTGGATCGACATTTTTTTGTGCTAACGAAAAATCGTTGGATTGTTAATATTGTAAAGAAATAGGGGCCAAATCACACTCACACTGATCATTTCGTGGATTTTGTGAAGTTTTTATTTGGAATAAACATATTAACGCTTAGCTTCTTTCTTTGAAGATGTTTTGACTAAAAAATTATCTAAAAAAAGTAACAAAACACATATTCAAAGCGTGCGCAAAGTACTGTTATTAGTGTAGGGAATTAATATTACTGTGGGAAAAAGGTTTGAGGTTGTTTAAATTTATTGAAACAAAATTGCGTGGGTTTAGGTTACTCATACGCCCCGTTGTACAAGCACATTTTATTCTGCGTACAAAATGTATATATACCAATCGGTGTAATCCATTACACATACAATCGGTGTATAATCTATTACACATACAGGTCCCTTGACTTTTAAAAAAACCATCCAATTAATTTTTAAAAGTATATGTATATATAGAAACGTTGGTGCCTATGCATGACGCAATATTACGGTTAAGTCACTGGACGTATCACAGTCATAATTCCACCATATGTTGGTTGTGAGCTGTAATAAGTTTTTATGTTACTTTGGATGGCATTGGAAAAATGGGGCGTGGCATCGATCATACAATTCAATATTTCAAAATGCTATAACTGAGCTCTCATTGAATGTTTTTCTCCGGCACATGGCACATGGTTTTATGCATTCAATTCTAAGCTTTATTTACTTAAGTTCGCAAATTGGGTTGCTGTTACTCTTTCGCAAAGTAATTACACACAACGTTCACAAAAGCGCAAGGGAATACGAAACAAAAATGAAGAAAATCGTTTGCCACTCAAACGAACTCAATTTAAATATTCCGCTTTATGTTGCATTTCCATGCTGCAGTATTGCAATTAACCCAAACACCACCAATGACAGCTACAAAACAACAGCAGCAACGAAAAACCCTTCACATTTTCTGTTTTTTTTTGTATTGCAAATTTAATTTCAATTTCTTTGCTTTTTCACTTCACCTACCTTTTTCGCAATTGTTTCTCGAATACGATGTTGTGAACCCAATCGACCCATAAACCTAGTTAATATAGAAACAACAACAATTGGAATAACAACGGAACCACTAGCAACCCTCCACGTTGCGGTGCGGCATTAAATCAGTGTTGCCAATAAACCCTAATACTTTGCGATATGATACTAAACAAGCCGCTGCAGCACTGTAGAGTGTGCGCCGCTACAACCGAAATGAGGTCATCGTGCTTACAGGGTAAATGTGAAAAAAGCTCGTTTCCGCTTTGCTGCAAGCTTGCTGGTGGAGGTATCGAGCGGCGGCGCAGCGAACTGTAAACTGCAATTGTAACTGCAAATGCTATTTGGACGTGGTGCAAATACACGTTGTCACTGAGTGTGTGATTTATGTTTGATTGTGTTTATATGCAAATTGCAAGAGAATTTGAATGCGGCAGTGGTAAGTGGTAGTGTAGTGGATGAGTCTGTCGTCAGGCTCTTTGCTTTTTGATTTTCATTTACTTGCCCTATAACTAGTGTAGAGGATTCCTAAAAAATGCTACCGCACATTAGTGAATTATTAACTTCTACTAGTAATAATTAAAGAATTCACTGCGACGTGGGGCGCAAGTGGTTTATTTAAAGATGATAAAAACTAAGCATTCCGCTTAATGGCCATGTTTCAGTGAATCAAGAAAGTCAAAAAGAGTTCATTTTGTTGTAACAACACTAATACTTTTTCTCAAACCTTTGGTTCGTCTCAAGACTATTCTCTGCTATAGAAAAGCTTTTATTTCGTGCATCCATATATGCGTTTGCCTCAATTTCAAAAGATTCATTAAACTGTGTAATACGCCATTATACCGAAATATTTTATTAGCAATACCGTATTATGTAAGCTCATTTGTAAAGAATTCACGCACAAACACACACTTACACCCAAATCCATTTGTCTGCCTGGGGAAAAAGTGTCGTTCGCCTGTGGCTGCCACCGGCTGTCGCGCGCCGTTCCCAACAATACACTGAAATGATTTGAATTAATTATTGTTGCTTAATTGATTGCATGAAATCGTTGGTGGTTAATAGAGCGTGAGTTGCTGTTTTAATAAAATCGATAAGTCTTATGCTGCATTCGTTGCTTTAATTGGTGATAAAATAGCAAAAACGAAACTTAGGAAATTCAACGTACCCATTTTCAAAAGTTTTCACATAATGGTTCACTCCCATACTCCACTGGGTATGTCACAAATTTGACATAAATATACCGTCGCATACCACTGCGTACACTATACAGGGACTATTAAGTTTGACATAACGATTATGACGTGGCAGATGCGAATTATCGAATCGGCCAAGAACATAGAGGGAATTAGAGTAGCGAATTTCAGTCCCAATGCCAATGAAAATGTTTGGAAAAGAAGAAGTTTCAAATTTATGACTCTGTCTGTCTTTGCCTACAACTGTTGAATATCGTGCGATGTGATCTTAAAATTGTCTATACAGCCTGATTCGCATAACAGCCCCTCCGATAAGTGTATAGGTAAACTACACTACATTACAAAACTTGAATTTGTTTCTAAAAATTTGTTAAAGAAAAAAATGTGGTTGAAGTACCCTATCTGGATAGTTGCGCAATCTGATCTAATTGTGAGCCGCATAAGGAACGGCCCTGCGAAATTCATTGTGCATCAGTTGCAAGTGACCAACATTAACACAAGAGCCAGGCATTCTACCCTTCCGTGCACTTAAATCGCAACGGAGTAGATTGAAAGGAATCAGCTGCAACTGAAACCGAAGCACTGCCAGGCGCTTGACTCAACTCGAATTGGGATTGGTGTAGAAACATAAAAAAGCGAAACGGGACATTAGAAAGTGAACGTGAAAGAACTACATTGTGAATTAGAGCGCATTTGCGGCAACTGCAGTAAAAATGCACGACGACAACAACAGACAATTATGAGGACATGCAATAGCGATGTGTTTCTTTATGACACTGGTACTACTTGTTACAGTTTATGTACGCAGGGGACACGGTTTTTTTGCTGTCAACGTCCTTGACCCCAATTGCACCAATTTATATATTTTCTTTCGAATTTTCTCATTTTAGCATGTCTTTGCATTGTAATCACCATATAAATGGTTGTGGTTATCCTTCAGTCCTTCACAGAGCATTGATTTGGTTGAATAGTTGGATTTGTCCTTTCTGCGTTAACAATGAGATCCTACACTGATTAGGTATTACGTGATATTCCCTTGTAAGACCTTCAGTGTGCAGTTTAAGCAATTGGTTTGAAAGCCGCTTGTAGTCTCTGAATCGGTAACTAAAACATCATAAAATCGTAAAATATATTTGCACATTTTCCAAACAGCTAACAAAAAGTTCTGAACTATTCGATCGCCAATGCCGATTAGCCAGTATTAGATCCATCAACAGAAGAAAACAGTTAACATCTCCTCCGACCCCTGCCAAGTCTCGAATTGCAATTGTATAAAGAGAATCCCAAAACAACCATAAAAGCAAATGGCAAACTAATATTACTCACAGCGCGTTTACTTTTCCATGTCGTTAGTTTTCATTGTCAATTGACAGAAATAACTGCGGAACAGCAAGCGGCGGGAAAAGTAGGAGGCCCAATCCAAGGAATATCGAAATACACACGACGACGTCAGCGATAAGTTTGTGCGTACACCGTACACCACATTCAAAGACACACGCACAAATAGACTGTACTCAAACATTTTTGGAGGGTGTATTGCCACCAGGGTTGCCAGATGGTACGGACTTGCAGAAGTCTCCTACGTATTATATCAAAAAATGTATTCTTCTGAATAAAAAGTGTCCGTTTACCGTCCATTTGGATTCGGCTAAATCAGAATAGCTTCTAAACGATTTAATGCCGCGTATTTAAAAGGCACATTTTAATCTGCGATAAACGTTTTTAAATTCTATTTACTGGCTCGTACATTAGAGTCAAAACGTATGTTTTGACGGGTTTTCTGCAAAGGTGCTGCACGTTTCCGAGTGCTTTTCGAGTGTATATGAATCACCATAGTGAATAAACTACATACTTTCCATCAGTCGTTGCATTTCTCACGCTTAGCCTTAACTGGTCTTTAACTTCAACCTAAATAGCGTGTTTCAGTTTTAAAGACCCTGAAAAACACCGATATAAATGGGCCTTTGTTTGAAGTAGGCAAATGTCAGCACGGAAAGCAAATACAATGTGTATGAATGGATGATTTTTAATTTCTGCTGCAGCTCTGACTACCAATACTCCAGCATGAAACGGAAAAAAATACTTGTCATTGTAACCAAATGTCATCCCTTGTTAGGAACAACCTCGTTCCGCAAACAACAATGCGACAATGTACGTCAACATAGCAAGAAAAATGCCAGCACGTACCAAGCCGAGCAGCCACGCTGTCATAGGGACAGCGTGTACGAATGCAGAGCTACGAGCAAGAAGCGGCATAAAAAACATTTATTGCCAATCCAGCATGAATGCACCAATGAAGTAAAACTGCAAGGCAAAAGTAATTTTTCAGCTGCTTCAAAAGTTTTCGCAAAAGGATAAAGGATCACACTAAACGAAGAGCCTCGTATGTACGGTTCGCAATAACAGCCACCCAGCTTGCTAGCCTTAAACGCATTTAAATAGAGGAACTGGTAGTAGTGGTAGAAGTTTGTGGAAAAACCACAAGAAAAATGTCGAAAACTTTTGAAACTATGTGCGCAGATAATTTTACAAACATTCTTGTATGCTCTGCTCTACTTAAAAGCGTAACGGATTCGATATGCTTCCTTTCCTATGCTAGTTAACGGGACAAGGTGGCTTCTGGCATGCTGGCATACTTGGCCAATTGGTTGCGGCAAACATTTTTGTAAAATATTATTTTTATCTGCAAGCTATGTACACTAGACCTGTTCAGAATCGTGCACCGAGAGAAAAAACTGTTAAGAAAACTGTTAAAAACCATCCGACAGTCGAAAAAATGTTAAATTGACCGCGAAAACTGTTTTTTTGTCCCTCGATGTATGAGAGAAAAAAATTAGTGCTCGATGGTCCGATTAGGCTAGTTTGGTTCCTTTGCATATAAAACGGACTTATGTGAAGTTTGGAACCTTCAAACCGACTTCATACTTGGGATCAGCGACTCCAAATTAACTAATATGTATATAAAGTGTCATCAAAATCCGAGCACAATTTCCAATGTTTTTCATTTTTGTATGGGGACAAAGAAGTGCATTCCGCGCCGACTTTTCTTATCCGCATAAGTCCTTTTTATATGCAAAAGGAACCAAACTAGCCTAGTCGGACAGTTCCTAAGTTTTTGAACCGGTCTAATGTACACACTATAGCGAATAAATAGTTTCTGAAACTATGCACGCATACACATATATGTACAAGCCAGGCATACATACACACCGACAAAGTTTTGTAGGTATATCAGAAAATTAAAAGTTGAAAAATAGCTTAAATTTATATTATGAAGTTTTCTGCCGAAAATTTATTGTCAAACAAAATCTTCGGCATGCTTACGAAAGCAAACACAAACAACAACCAGCAAGTATGGCTGCGGGCATTGTCCTTGTGCTGATTGTGCAGTCACGAAATTTTGATATTCTATTGCAAGCTGGAATAGTTCTTAAATATTTGTGAGAAGATTTTAAATTAATTTGGTATCCGGGCAGAAATAGTTGGGCTCCAAAACCATTAGACCCTCTGAAGAAGAAGACAA
Organism: Heteromyza rotundicornis; assembly: GCA_951394025.1. Taxonomy (NCBI): domain Eukaryota; kingdom Metazoa; phylum Arthropoda; class Insecta; order Diptera; family Heleomyzidae; genus Heteromyza; species Heteromyza rotundicornis. The sequence goes on along the minus strand of OX596010.1, from coordinate 1,231,339 downwards.
CCACAACAAAGCAAACACAATTAAAAATGAGCAGATTGATTTTGAATCCTACGAAACTTCTGTTTGAATCTTACTATGAGATTCTTACATAATAGTTAATTGAAGTTATTGGACAACTATACATACATACACACTGGGGAATTCAATCCCGAGGTGTTTTTTCGATATATTTTTTTTAAAGATCTTGAAAATTTTATATAATATTTCTAACCAAAAGAGTAAGTAAGAGTAAGAAGTTAAAAAGGTTTGCTTTAATTCTTAGAATATAAGGACTTGGTGACTGTTTGAATACAATATAATAGAAACTTCATAAAACTAAGAATCTCCATCATCATTTGTACATTTATCATTTCTACTGATTTGCCACCTGCTTTGTGCCCCCAACTAGCTGGGTGCCCCCTAAATTGATTGGTGCCCCAAGCCAGTGCTTAATTTGCTCAAGCGTTAATCCAGGTGTTCAATTGTTGCTGACGTTCAGCGTAGACAGGAGCCTTCACGTGGTCCCACAAGAAATAGTTCAGTGGCGTCAAATCGCAAGATTCCCACCATAAATTGTGCGAAATTTGCCAGAACATACTGAAAAAAAAGTCATCTGACAACATGTCTGACAGTTCTATCCCACTTTTATTGCATAGAAGCGACCATTTTGTTTACCCAACGTCGGTGGCTTGGCCGAGGGCATGCAGGCATTGATTTCGCTATTTCGTGTGAAGTCACTTTGAAAGTGAGAATGCAGCATAAATTGCACATTATGTCCAACAAATTATAAAAAATACATGAAAGTCTACCGCCATTTATTGAAGCGGCACCCACACCAACACGGTAGAAGGACATACACATAGACGTACATATAGACATTAGCATGAATTTTTATCATTTATATGCATGGCATGCGAACGGAAGTCAGTTTTTTGGTTACATCCGCATATTCTGAAGTACATTTGAACAGCAGACAACTTCGTGGGCAACATTACAGTTGGTGCTCGCTCTGGAGATACGCTGCAGCATTATGCCGCATCGTCTGTTGGACGTAATAGATTGTGCGCGTCCATAAACATTCATAAAACATGTGCGTAACTCACATAATCGCTGTGTTATTTCATTTGATTTTATTTCAACATACACACGAAATATTGAGATTTGGAGCGTTCCTTAAATTCAGAAATTGAATTACGAAAAATTCCGTTTTTGGTATTAGATTGAAATAGATGGACGGTTGGTCTAAAAGATGTTTCAAATGTTTGTTCAGTATTTTAGTTGGTCCAGTATTTAGTTTGGGTAGCTTGTCGTTTTTGAAAACCGTTTAACATTAAAATGTAACCTTTTAATTTTAATAACTAGTTACAATTTCAAATCATCTCCCGGGGCTAAATGTGTGAGTTTTCCAAGTTTAATTTACATTTTGGAGTGTACGCTGAGCATTGTACAATCGCTTGTCGATTTTACACGGGCCATACATGAACATGCTGTGGAATTTCCAAATGAAGTAACCGACAATTTTCACTGCCGATCGCCCTACCGTTGTTAAAGACACTAAAAAGCGCCGGTTACTTCGATTCGATGAAACTAACGACCGATTCGTTATCAGTGGCAAAGAACAATCATAGAAAACAATCATATTACCGTAAAGGTTGTGCATTCGCAGTACTCAAATTTATGTTTATTTTATTGCAATGAATCTGTCTACACCACCAGTAATACTTTCCAATTGGATGCCAAGGATATCACAGTTGGGAGATTTATAAAGTAATTGATGTAGAAGCGAGTATACATAAAATTCGAAAACATGTAACATAAAAGAAACATCGCCCAACTTATCCGAAAAAGCTGCAAAAAATGCTAATGCCCATTCCGATGGCCCAACAGCAGTGTGCGCCAAGACGTACTCTACTCGTATATCTCGTTTATTTGTAAAGCATTTGGCTTGCTGCTTTGTGCGGGTCGGTCGTCGTTTTTCTTTTCCTTGCTACTGCATTTTTTACAACATGTACATATTTGCTAAATGTGCTCATAAAAAATCAATCGTCTTCGAAAATGGGCCGAACATCCTTGGCAATAAGCATGCATATATGCAGTGCACTCACTGTATCTCAGCCATTTAATTTTATTTGCAATGGCAAAAGAGCCTGTCGTCAAGGAAAACTTGTGCTGGTAACTACAATTAATTGTGAAGTGAATTAAATTGAAATCGGAAGGATGAGGCTGCAAGTTTTGGCAATTCATCTGACGACTGGCGACGGTAGTTCGGTATTTACCTAAAAAAATCACGGAAAATTCCCGAATTTCAGTGCCGAAATTCTTGGGATTGCGAACAGTCTTCGCGATCGAAAGCCCTAGTGGGTGCGTATGATGTTCTATGGGCATGGTCTTGGAAAATGAATTCGTAACTGATCAAGAAGTGTCCAAGGGTACATTGTTTCTGTCGCACCGTTTGCCACTGTTTGTACAGAGAGTATACATGTATATACTTGATAAGCATCATTTCCTGAGCCTATTTAACGAAGGCCGTCTGTCCGACTGTCGTTTCGCACGATAACTATCGTAGTAAATGGGCAACATTGGATCGAAACCACGCCTACTCCCCATACAAAACGGCCGTCAATTTCTTTATTCTCGGAACTACTGCACCGATTTGGAGGTTTTTTTTCATTTTGTTGGAAATGATGCAGGGAACGGATTGGAAATGGAACTGGAGTTGGACCAGCACAAATTAAACTTCGAACACAAATTTGAAATAAAACGAAAATGATGTGGAAATGGAAAATAATGAAATGTTATCGATCGAATTTCGAAAAATGATCGATAAAATATCGAAAAATTATCGTGAAGTACTCGTATGTGCAGGGTATTGTAGCATCGGTCAGGTCGAAGATATTTTTCTTACTAGTTTGAATTGTCCGTAACTGCTGATTCGGTAAATGTAAAAATTTAGCGTCATCAGCATTGTTCAAGTTGGAACTTAAGCGCAGGTAGGCTTTTCAAGTATTCGATGGAGTGCATTTACCTTGATAATTTCTAATTGATATGTGAGAATACTTATCCATTGACAGCATATTTTCCGTGAACCAAAGGTCAATTGTAAATACTAAAGAAGACAGAATTTCATTTACGCGTCGACAATATGAAGTCAACCGAAATGGCAATATGCTATTAATGCGATGTTGCTATGGTGTATTATCAAGCTTAATTAGCTTAAAAATGTGCATGCTGCAAAACTTAAAGAAAACGGAAAATAATAGCAACACAAGCACCACGAGAAACCTTGTATTTTGCCAGCATTCTTGCCTTGGCTGAACATTGAATTTTTAATTTAAATCACAACTACGGCATGCTGCTGCTGATTTGGTGAGTGCTGAGTAAGCTAAAAATTTTATCGCTTGACAAAATCATAAATTTATACCTTTCTATCCAAACACAAAGGAACATGAAACTCTAAAAGCGCATGTCATCCCCAAATGCCTAATAAAGCATAATTTAATGAAGTACATATAACCCTACCCAGCAGAACAAAGCCAACTGAAAGCACTTCCGGTTTCAGTAAACAATAGTTTATTATACAAAAACAACAACAAATTGTCACACATACATAGAAATTACCCCAAAGGCAAAAGGGTTAACTTTTAAATATATGAATAAAATGATGAACCCTTTCCGAATATGCCACGGTAGACAGTGATGACAGTGATGACAGTGACGGGGTGGGCGCTAGGTGGGCTACGAGGTTTGACTTGCAACAAGCCCGCTCCTTCATACATCAACTAAGCGTTGGCCGTATGTGTGAAATGGTATGTGCTTATATTTAGAAATCATTGGATCGTCTCCCTAAACCAGATCTTTGTGGGGGTTCTCTGCAACCACATTGGTACTGACACTGCAACGACTTGGCTTCTGTATTTCTTATTGGCAACACTTTGGCGAGTCTCTGGATTACACTTTGGCTTTCTTACAAAACTTTTGGCTGGCTGGTAGTTCTTCTTAATTTTGAAGCTTGTTGCTGCAGCATCTCCGCTCCTTTAGTCAAAGGTTGTTCGGTGGCAATGTGGGCAACAGTTTAAAATTAATTTGTTCCGTCTTATCAACAATTAAACAAAGTAGATTTTCAACGAATTATAGGGGTTTAATTAAGGGCGAGTGCTGAAGATGACAGTGGTAATATTTGATTTGTATTCCTGTTTGATGGCCATTTTTGGGGCATATCTGCCAACGTATTTCTTTCTGTCTTCCCCGGTTATTAGTTGGGTTGGCTATAATTTGGTCTATCTGACCAATCGAAAACCGTTCAAAATATATTAAAAGTGTTCATTTTAGGTGTCCGCTAAATGCTCATAAATAAGGATTATTGGAGCACTTTATGCCAATATGCTTAGCCGTTTACACCATTTAATCCTATTATTTGCATAAGTGAAACACTCGCACTCGCATTCGTTGGCAATCAAATGTTTAAAATACCCTTTTCTCAAAACTCCAAAAGTCCACCCTTTCACCACGAACTTTACCGCCGACAGGCTGCACCACGATTTTGAAGATTTGTAATGACAAAATGACTTGATACATTTTTATGGTTATTATCCTTTCTGTACGAGCACGGTCGGGAGAGTGTTTCCACTCGACTGTGTCGAAATAGTCCCAAAGAGCCGCTGGAAACATTTGAGAACAAACATCATACGGATTCCTTGGTTGAAAAGGAAATAGGCAATTTTTGCGCATTAACTTTTTATGTGGTATTTTTGAAAGGATGTCTTAAGCCAACGTACATCCTGTCTGGAATTGGTTTTCAAAGGCAGTCTTACATCTATGGTATTGCCAAAACGCTTTCAATTGACAACAACTGCACACACATGTAGAGACGAAAAGGTTTTCGAACACGTCTTTCTATTAACAGGACACTATGGAAGCCCCAGAAAATCGATTATCTCTTGCACCCTATCCTAATCCTAACATATGCTTGGAATTTCTTACTAAATACCAAATATTATGCTTACAATAAAATTCAAATTAGCCTGTCCGTGAGCGCGCCCGCATCCATTATCAGTTAAGCAAATTCCCGACAAACACTTAAATCCTCTCGACCCTAAAAGGGTACAGAGCCGCAGCCTTAGGCATAGTGCTTCCGTCCTAATCTACTTAGCATGCGAACGGCGCCGATTATAATCTAGGCAAATCAAATCAGAATCAAGCCATTTGGTATGATTTTCAACAATTGACCACAACGCAATTAAATTACGACCACGATTACAGAACCGCTTCTTATAGCATACAAATACCAAAAAATCAAGTGTACACATAAAAGCGAAACGGAGGAATTGGATAAAGGATGATGTCGTTGAGCGGAAATAAAACAAAGGATTTGCTTCACACCAAATGCCGAAACACATTTGGCAGCTCGTTTATTGTTTGAGTTTTTGTGGAGGGGTTAGACGAATTGTAAGTGAAAGAAGGCCCATGTAGATGGATGGATGGATTCCCCATGGATACGGAAGCCTCTGCAAGAAAGGGAGGCGTAAGCACCAACAAGTATATCTGAAAAAGAGACATGATTTTGTTAAATCCTAGTTTTGTGTGTTGTTATCCAAATTTTCAGTTAGGCCATTAAAGGCTTTCGGCGGCTCAGAGTGTATTGAAGTTTGAGCAATTCACTGCTATCCATGACGTTTTACAAGTTGTGTTGCGTTAAAAGTACAGCAACAAACGAATAAGCTGTTAGGAGTTTATTTCCAAACCAAGTGAGCCGCATTTCGCACCAAACACTATTTTGACCATTGATGAGAAGCAAATACCAGTTCTTGTTGATTGACATGGACCCCGGGGACCCAAACTGAAAGTTTCCATGGTTCCGTAACATTTTCATATTCACACTATCACATGGGAACTTTCAATATTTCTGAAGAAGAAACGTAGCCACACTTATGCATAATTGTGTCATGAACGCACATACAAAAACATTAATTTAAAAATGACCAAGCCGAACGTGTCATATCTTAAATCGGGCCGGCATGGATGGCAAGCGAAATTGCCCAACTCCTTTGTTGTGTGGGGGTGGATTCCACTCGAAAGAAACGACATTTTCTGTGTGACTTTAAGCAGAATACTTCTGCCAGTAGAAAAATAATCCAAGTAGTTGCTGTGTTAAGCAGAAATTTCTTCCATACTAAGTTTCAGGGCAAGAAAGTAATAAACAAACAAAATATGTTGAGATTCCGAAATTCGTTTTATTAACATTTTTGTATACCATTCTGGAAATTTTTTCCTTGCAGAACAAAGCACACGTAAATTTGTTTAAAGCTTTAAGGGTTTGCCTTGGGTATATTTGAAAATGACGCAGCTGGTTGTGCTTCAGCCCTCATGTTGGGAAGTATTTTTGGAGAGCATGGAGCGGAAACGTTCGCTTGCAATGTTAATATTTGGTAAAAATTCAAAGTCGTATGAATAAGGACTTCGTAGAAGATACCACGTTAACGGCTACAATCCTTTTCAAAATAAATTTTATGCACGTTAAAATAATTTCGAAAAAAGTTTCCTGAACTGCGCTTAAACGTCGACTTTGGATATTAAATTAAAGTCACAGTTTGGCGTAGTAGGTTTAACATGTAAAATTAAGCAAGTTTATGCAAGGAGAGAATTAAATTGCAAAGTTTTTTCTTGAAAGCACCAGCATTCAATCTTTTTTGCGGTCAAAATTTAAATACGATAAAAATGACATGCAAATCAAGCGTAACTGAAACGACAGCTCTCCACGTTTCTGGATATAATGTCGGTTAACGCAGTGCAGAAGACAGCAGCCTGCCTCGCTGGCGGATGAAATATTATATTAAGTGAGTATTGCACATATTGCTTTTTTGGCTGGTAAATAAGCAAATCAATCAATCATAAGACAAAATTTGCTTCTATAAGTAAAGAAATGCTAGGCGATAATCAGGAGGTCCTCGCATTTGTGATTCAGTGAAAGCATAACCGTCAACAAAGTAGAGATGGGTGCGTTCCGCGATTTTCTCGTCTAAAAAATTTATATTCGTGCGTGAGCATACGTGATCGGAAGCTTCCTTTTGTGAGGGTGTTCGTGCGTGAGCGTGAGTCACTGAAATGCAAAATGCGGCACTTATTGAATAGGTGCATTAAGAGAGTACGATACTCAAAGTTGAATGTCTACCTACCTCCGCCATTGACAACGCTAAGTGCAATTTTTGTAAGTGCTTCTTGTTCTATAACGGCGTATTAACTGTCCAGATAAATCTCAAGTTAAGAAAAGTGAATAGAACAGCCCTTGATCTGCTGTGTACTTTCATTCCATCGTTGTCAAGTCTTGTCCCTCACAACTTCTCTGAGATTGTTGCACTGTGTATTGCATATGTTCAATCTAAAATCAAATTGACCAATTGAATTATAGTCCATGGGTGTCATTTAGCGGTGTGCCGGCACTTTTTAGCCGTGCGTGAATGTGATCCGATCCACTTACGCGCCCATCACTACAACAACGTAAATGTGTGTTCGTAAGCTGTTGAAGTTCTTGTTTTTGTTTGCTTGTCTATATTTTCCTTGTGCTATAAGGGGCGAATTTTGGCTTTGTGTGTGTGTTTTTTTTCCTTCTTCTAATATATCCTTTATTGATGTCCGATTTGTTTGAGTTTGTTGAGATTTATTGGGAAAATATTGCGGAACAATTTTTTTCACAGATGAAAATGCGTGATGGCTTGTGGTGTGCCTCTCCATTTCGAGCAATGAGAAGTGGTGGTTGAGATTTTGGGACAGTGCCTGTTCTAATCATGATCTTTTAAGGAGTATTTGTCTAAGTTTGTAACTTCATTTCAGCTATTAGAACGCCTCAATTTCCATATTAAGCCATACAATTCAAACTGCTTATATTGAATATTTTGGCAATGACAAAAAAGGAAATCAAAGAAATAGCACGGGAGCCGTTTGCATTTGAAAGCAAGACTCCCCCTTACTTTACAATTTATACTATAGTATTTCGTTCTTAGAATTGCAAATTTACACGATGTCTTATGTTATATCTTTGCAGAACTTTCAATTATGACGAGTTGAATATTTTGTGCAATTTTGATTTCAAATCGCCGCAGCTATATGCCAACATGGATTGGAGTCGGTGGCAATACACGTTTCTGTGGTGCATTGGAAAGCCTGGGGACATAATGTGGCTGCCCATTTGACTCGCTATACAAACATCAACGAAACCACATCACAGCGTAGTAGTTTTGGATCGTCATCATCGCCGTCATTAGTTGTGATCGTTAAGTAACCAAACCGAAAACCAAGTAAATCGCAATACATGTATGTCGACATTACCCAAAACGTTTTATACCAATCGAATAGTTTTAAATACATCAGCATATAAGCACATTTATACATGAACCTCCCAAACAATTGCATTTGTAAATGCCATATTAAAGCATAAGTATAATATCAGTAGCAACGAACATCGCTACACCGCAAGTACTTATATATACGCAATAAGAGTAAACTTCGAAAATATGCAGAAATGATACTGAGAATACACTAAGGCAAAAGTATTGTACGGCTGCGGGAGCAACGATTACTCCATCGCAACGCATAATTCCGTTTGTGGAATCGAGAATTAGAGGGTTCCGAAGGAGTGGCTTAGAGGGTTCCGAAGGAGTGGCTTAGAAGGTTCCGAAGGAGTGGCGGAAGGAGCAGGGTTGACGGAGAACCAGAACAGCTAATGACCAGATACTCTAAAACTCTAATAATATCACGTGTATGCATTGATTTCGTTTACTATATATGTATATACCTATTTACATAATTTACTAACACAATCTATGAAATTTCTATGAAAATAAACATGTACATTAGAGTGGTTCTTATTTTTCGATTGTTCGAAACTAGATACGTGGAGAGGACCAAACTGTTTCAGAAAAAAATAAGGATTTGTAGCCCGGAAAATTTGCCTGTTTGGCCTCTCCCATAAAGGAACAAACTGGGAGGTGCACTTGTTCAATTTCGAAAAATCGAAAAATGAGAACTACTCTAATGTACATACTGTTCAGTGGCGATGTTCCACTACAACAGCTTGCACATAGTATAATTAGCACATACTAGGTTTTTTTTATCGAAATCCAATAGGCATATTGCAATTTGTAACTACTCACTACTCCATGTTAGATGTTTTCAATCATACCCCAGATATTCACTAATAAGTCGGAACAAGTCACCAATCCATCCGGCACCTGTTATGTCCGCAATAATAGGGTTTTTCTCGTTTAAAAGAGTTGCTTAGTTGGTTATTGTTGTGTCATTGCAGCGAATAACGATCCAGATTGTAAATCACATTAAGGGAATTCACAAGCATTCATAGAGTCATTCCCTGCAATAATGACACAACTCAAGTTATGGATGCACCTAGGATCCTCAGATCTAAATGCTGCCAGAAGACAGAATTCACAACTTTAATTTCTGTTATATCACAAATGTCAAAGTGACATTCAACCTAACCTAATTCGCGGAGGCAGGGATACGGCCCAAATCAATGGTCGAAAGAAATTGTGTCAGCTTTGTTTCAATATTTTCAACAATTCGAGTGCAATTATAAATTAAATATTAAGGGTATTCACAAGTCGTCGCATTGGTCATAAAATAAATATTTGGAACTGAATTTTTCATACAAAGTTTAACGCCAGATTATAACTATGGTTTAGATTCAGGTAAAACAAAACAACAAAAATTGGAAAGTTGAAAATTCATTTCACAAGGTTTTAAGCCTTCATTTACCGACAATGACCCCTTCAACTAGAGAATTAAGTTACAATAATTTTAACCCCGGGAATTTAAATTTTGGAAGATCTCGAAAAATCATAAAACCTTTGCCTCAAAGTATTACGTTACAAAATTTGACTAGTGGATTTCCACATTAAGCTTTTTGCTCCTCGAAATTGAGGAGCAAATTTTTTGCCAAATATTTTTGGGGAAATATGTGAACGAAAATAAATTAACGTAATACTCTGAGTGAAATATATCACTCATACGCCCTGTTGTACAGGAATTTTTTTCTCCATGCCTGACCAAAAGTATGCCTCTTGAATATAGTTCGTGCTGTTCGGAATGAAGTATGGTTCGGAAATATAAATTAAAAGTTCAGTACCAACAAAATTGTAATAAATAAAAGAGTGCTTCAGAAATCCCATTGAATCACAATTAGCTGTAGTGCCAACTGTATTGTTGCAGTGTTGTAAAGATCCTTTCAGTCAGTAGGGCCCGCACAACTTCATAAACTAGAAGACAGTAGACAATAATTCATAACCCACATGATGTTATGTGATCTTCTTTAAATATGTGAAAGTTTATGAAATACATATTCTACTTCGTTAATTTTCACATCCTCGTCCATATCAGTTTTGTCACTTTTATGAACTTGTCGCGATTCAGATATTTTAGTGGTAATAATCCTACGACTTCTGCATACGGGGCGGTGTGTTTGAGGAGCACATTATTATCTATATTATACCATCCCTATGTTTGTGATGGATGTCCATCCAGTACTTCCCGAGAAGATAGAAGGTGGCTCCCGCCACCTTGGCTAATCTATATATGAAAGTTCCTGGCGAAGGCAGGCCCATTAGCTAGTATTTTCACAATTTTGCAGAACATGATTTTGGCTCGGGTTTTTAGTATGTAAATTCTAATGAGGTTGGAAAATTAATAGAAGTCTGTATTTCGTAGGTAACTAGCGTACTTTCAGAAAAAAAGGAAAATTAAAAAATGTGTTAAGTTTAATGGCAGTAGCTGCTTATGTCTCTTTTTAATGCAATAATAACACACTGCGCCCCCAAATTTGTCCATGCTTTTTCTGATAGATAGACTCCTCATCACAATGGCATCCTTGTTTTTTGCAAACCCCCCCCCCCACTTTTAAAAGGGAGTTGTAGGCTTTCAACAAAATTGAGACAAGTGGAAAAGGAGTTGACAAACTGACATGGAACGACCAATATTTCGTTCAGCAAAAAAGCCTGTGCGACAAATTAACAACAAGAGATCCAAACATAATCGCGTGTCGGTACAGTTTTGCGGAGAAATTAGCCGATATCCATCATAATTGGACATCATATTAAGGAAAACAAAATGTACAACAGCATATGATTTCAGATTACAACTTCAAATTGCCTCATGGCAAATTAATGAGGCGTTAATCTCATTATAAGTAATACGCCTGCGACAGCATTTGTGAGAGCTGCTGCAGGCAGGAGGCCGGAGGCCGGAGGCCGGAATAGGTGTGAACGGTCACGCAAGCTCACGTGACACAACGTTTGCCTACAGCGCGACGTCTCGAAGGTCGGTTTTGATTTTAAAAAAATCGAAGGGAAGATATCGAAAAAAGTAATAAATGTACAAATCGGAACCATTAACCAGGCGCGGTAGTTTAAGATCCCTTCGCAGTGCACCTTTACTTAGCACGGTTTTAGAGAGTACACTATCATTGACACGTATTCATCCGATCACTTCGCTGGAATTACCCGGTTTGGACTATGCGTTCGAGGCACAACAATCCGCCATTTCGGCACATCATCGCGAATTAGCCACGTCTCTACGCAGTGACATTGCAGCGTCCAGATCGCAGTCACAAGGGGTGCTGTTGGGCCGATTGGCCCCGTCAACATCGATCCGACGTAGTGAACAAAAGCGTAACATACAGCCAAAACGGTATGTAAACCATGAAGGGTATGGCCAGCAAAAAACAGAAACACAGCAAACATGATATGTCATGAAAAAGCAACAAGACCATACCCATGCACACACACACACACACACATACATTGTAAATTGTAAATGTCATAAGAAGTGACTTTTTAAATGCCATGTTATGCTAGGAGACTTTCATATACAAAAGAGTAATTTTCGTTTGTTCAAATTATGCGCAAGTGGCGTAACTGTCAAAAAATACTACTGAAAGTACGAAATGACTTGACAGTCTAGAGATTGGCATTTAGCTTAGTCTGCCAACACTGTCATGTACGTAAATTCGAAATTAAACATGTGCAAAGAGAGTAACCAAATGCCAATAAATGATCGCTCATTCCCTGCAATAAAGACACAACTCAAAATTCGGGTTTATGGAGTTATGAATGCCACTAGGATCCTCAGATATTCACCTACATGCTGCCAAAAGACAGAATTCATGTCTTTAATTTTTGATGTATTTGAAACTTTTTTAAAAACATTCCAAGTGCTGAAATTCATATGAAATACGGAAAGTTGAAATTGTTGGTAAATCGTTATTTCCCAACAATACGATTTTTTGAGTTGTGTCTTTATTGCAGGGAATGATGCGATATATAAATCCAATAAAAACAAGAAGGCGATATGTATTGAAAAATCCATTACATATCCTATCCCTGAGTTTTTAAACGATTTGACAATGGTGCACCTGTTTATAATTATCTGTGATTGTAGATATGTAGGCAATGTTTTGAAATAATCATGGTTTTAAATAATGTTTACAATTGCATTTGATAATTGCCGGGGACATACAGTAGAATGCTGAATCCGAACGATGGATTGCATATTTCCATGGTCGTAGAGTAAAACTCTTGAAGTTACGCGATACCTTTCGATTGTGATATGAAAATTGTCGCGAAATGTATTTGTTAACTCATACCTCATACCCAAAAGTAATAAATTACGTTAGTTCCTAATACGGTAAATGGGTTTATCAAAACACAATTAATCAATTACTTCAAATACTTTTAGGCTTTTAAATATCACTCATAACCGTCGAGTGGCCGATTTGCGTTACATGAATGCACTTATGAAAGGAGCCTTTCATATCGTTAACCCAATTTTTCAATCAAAGCACAAGCACTAATAGTTTCTGGAAGATCATGAGACGGTAGAGCATTCTGTGTGGAGGACTTACTAAGTCGTTAATTATACCATACTTGAAGTCTCGTCAAAAACTTTTAAAGAGCAAACTCTAAGCGACCAGAAAAAAACACAATTATGAAAAGAAAAACAGCCTCTCACCACGCACACAAGGGCGTCATTAGGAAATTTGCGTCACCCAACTCCACCGATTCAGCAAAGCGAGGGCGTATGTTTTACGAATAGCACCGTTAGCTCCCCCTTGTTGAAAAGGTTGCCACTGTGGCTCGTGACGCCAATGTGTACATGGAAAGGGACTACGAACTTCCGCACGACAAAATCTGTCACCCTTCAAAAGTAATTTAGCGCTTTTGTACGCTTTTCCTTGACTTTTAAATTGATTCCTTTTCTATTTGGTGGAGACTCACCCTTCACCCCTGCGGCTTAAAACAAAAATACAACCAGCGAATGAGATTCCAAGATACTAAACAGATTTTATTAATAATAGTTCAAGTAGTGCTGTTTATTAGAAAAATATTCTCCTTTATTGTATAGATCAAAAAGTCACCCCTTCCGATCCGAATAAGAAACGGCCCCGATGCAATCATTCAGAACGTCGAGTCTACCGGAAATTCTGTTCTTTTTATTTATTGGAATGACAATTTTTTGTGGTTTTGCTTGGACTGTGCCTGTCCAGTGCCTTAAATCAGTAGAGCATTTTAAAGACACCAACTCACACAAACACACACACACCACCTCATAGAATGACACTCCACGACAGCGACATTGTGTTGACAGCGAAAATGTGTTTGTAGGAACTGTTTTGGTTGGCGCTTCCCATGAAAGAGAATTTCTTATCCATCCCCGATTTTACTATGCGACGATGTCCCGCCCTACACCTTGCGTCCTGTCTTTGATTTGGTTCATTGGCGAAGTTTTAAGTAAATCGTTGTAATCAGCCTCACGGCGTTTTTATCGCCCTCACGGCATTTTTATCGTATTATACGGATTTTATCTGGGTGGCTTCATGCATATTATTGGGCCTCCACGTGGTGGTGTTTGTTGCTCTTGTTTTCATTGAAATATAATTTCATTCAGAATTACGACGGCAGCAGCGGCAAAGCGCACAATGGAACTCATTCAGTTAATATCGCACGGAGTGTTTGTTGTTGCTGCTTTGGTGGATTTCTTTTCCTTCACCTGCGGGTAATTTCGTCATTTTGGCGCTGTTAGGGATTTGTGATAGCGTCAACAAGAGATTATTTCAAGACTATTCACATCCTCGGGAAATCATTCAGATTCGAAATATAATTTATTGTTGAATTCTTCTGCATTGAAAACAAAATGGAAATACCATTTGGTATTCCTTTATTCACACCACCCATTCTATTAAATATTTTAGAGATCGACCGATTGATTGGCTTCGTCCGTTAGCGCCCGTTAACTACGCCTTCGGCTTAGGTGGCGGTCATTATAGCCGAAATTTTGACCAAATGTTTTAAAAAACAATAAAATGAATTCATCATCAAATTATTTAATTCTGAATTCGGTTTTGCTTTTCAAAAATTTACACTCGCATGAATATTACTTTAATTTTTTTGGGGTTATTTTAGTAAAGGTTTTTGTGATGCTTATCGGTCGATCTCTAAAATATTGAATACAAAATGTTCTATTTTTTTTTTGGGTAGGCAATTTTTGCTTCAAATCATTCAGGGTGTCGTCCGGTATTCACTATTTTGTAAACGCGTTTCCTTGATATTACAGTTTTGAGCTTAAGATTTCATAAAACGAAAATTTCATAAATTCCTGATCGAATTTTGTCGTAGGCAATTGTGGCTTTAAATTTTTAAAGGCATACATAATATGGACGTGAGATAAGCGACGATCTATCTGCTTTCTAAAATTTAACTCGCTTTCATACAATTTTCTCGATTGCGGTGTACAAAAGCCGAAAGGTTCGTTGCACTCTGGCGCAAAAACAAAAATCCGCAAAGTATTTTCGTTCGGTTTTACTACACTCGCACAGTTTATTTCCTTTTTTATTTTGTATTTAATTCCGAAAACACAGGCGTGGTTGTTATCGTTCGCTTCGTTCCTAGTGTTTTTTTCCTTGGTTTTTGCTTTTTCCTGCTGCATTTTATTTCTCATTTTCAACTGTTTCTGTGTTGCCAAAGTGACTTGCATAACACATTCAATGCAATGCAATAAATTTTGAATGTTCAAGCTCACCCCCATGTCTGCGCCCGCCATGCAACCAACACACAATCCCGAACTCCTCCACATACAGCGAAAGCGCGCTAATTCAGGATATTTTGCAGCGCCTGCTGCTCTAATATCGCACAGCTCAAGACTTTACGCCTCTACACCAACATGAACTCTCACAACCGCTTCGCTTGGGTAAAATATTATTTTCGCTTTGGCTTCTATTGATTACTTAAAACTTTATTCAGGACATTCATTTCTTCGCTTTGAGTTTAGTTAGTATACATATATAATAATCGCTACTCTCTCACACACTCTCACTGCACCCACTCACACAAGCCACAAGACTTTGGGGATTTCTTTAACTGTTTTAATGCTTTTTTTTTGTTGTATTAGTGCATTGCATGCTTTTGGCTTCGAATTTTGTTGGCTTTGTGTCACAAACACATGCGCACCATTCAAAGCTGTTTGTTCAATGTTCGTCTACGATATTGGTGCTTTTTGTTCTACCGGCCTGTCAGCTTCATACAAATCTGCATCGCGGGTTGACCCAATAGCTAGCTACGCCAAAGTCTAAGAAAACAGGCGCTTTATTAGTACTTACTAATAAAAGGAGCTTGTAAATGACACTCTTTTATTTGTTATACACCCTACACCTCATGTGGACGAAAGTTTGTAACGCCAAAAAGGAAGAGTGGTAGGTACTTGTGTACATGTTCACCTCTTGAGTTGATATAGCCCTATCCACTTTATTGGTAATCACGATTGCAGGAGCTTGAAGTAAGCTAGGCAGTCCATTTGAATCTATATTTTCTTGGTCCTAGAAGGAGTTGGTTTGGAAAACAGGAGGAATCGGTCAAATGCCATGCCTTCCTCCTTCCTCCCATACAAGCGCAAAATCATGGAAATTTCAAAATTTAAGATGGCAAATCCAATTTGGCGACCGAAATTTCCGGATTTCACCGAATCAGTATGAAACTTGGTATAGGGGGATTTTGCCCCCAGTAGGTGTTGGGTACACAAACTTCGTAAGTGTTCAAATTGAAAGCTGCACAAAAACAGCGGCAATCATACAGGCATGCGATGAAATCGGCCTAATGAGACCCCCTTCCTCTCATTCTGGTTGTCATATTCCGAGACCAAGTTCTCAATCATAATAAACGCATTTGTCAAAACGTATTTCCGACCGTATCTTGCGTTCTTTAAAAACTTCCGGATTAGTTTGAAGTAACTGCTGTTCGCTTGTTGTTGCTTTAATTTGCCGCCACTTTCCTTTACTTCTTAGGCTCTTCTTCTTGTTCATCTCGTGCAAATAAGTCCGACAACGACCACAACATGGCCTGTTGTTGCCGTCATGCGTTTTAATTAAAATGTTGCTATTAATTAGGACCTTTTTTTTGTTGTCCACTCGGTGGTTAGGTCGGTCAACACTTCAGCACAATTTCTTTTCCTTTTTTTTATAATGTGCTTCTATTATAGTGGGATTGCCGCTTTTGTGGCAGGCAGTTCGTTGCTATCTTGTCCGTCGTCATTATGTTTAATATGGACCTAAGTTGATAAATTATTTTCTTTTGATGTACGTAAGAGAAAGCGTGCTTTGGCGCCATAAATAAGTTGTTAATGCTTCGATTTTACGCAGAGATTTCTTTTTTCCGACTTATTAACATCGTGAGTAGTTGTGCGAAACGTGTCCCACATGTGGGTTAGCATGTTTTGCTAAATATTTGCGAGTGTGTATGAATAAGTGCTTATTAATATAATTAATCAAATCTATGAAAATCGTCTGCCAGTCAGAGCCGCAACTAGACAAATTAACATTTTGAACGCCGATAAGTAAGCCATCGTAAAGTGTGAGAGAGTGCAGACTCGAAACAGCCGTCGTTATTAAATATGAGTTGTTATAGCCGATGTTTCCTCAAGTGAATTCTGCGGCGTATAATATGTATAGCAATATGGCGGAATGGCCTACTAACGTGTCCATAATGGTATTAAAAACTAAAGAAAGTCAATCAACATATATCGTCCCCTAATTGCGAATTTATCGTAACTGCAGTTTCTTACGAACGAACAAATTCTTTGAGTGTGGTACATTTTTAGAAAATAGTTTCGTTTATTGCAAATGGTTCCTTGGCATGTGGTGCATCTTTCCACATACTTAGAATACGCAGAATGTACATGAGACAGTCAAAAAATTAGCTTACAATTTTATCGTATCTCATCGTTTTCATATAAAATTCATCGGAAAAAACACTACAAAAATCCGTCTCCTGAAAAATTTCAAAATCAGACATACGATACATACGCGATTAGGGGACGACGATATGTATGCACATTAAATCTACCAATAAAAAATGGGAATGGTTAATTTTTGGTTTCCGCTACTATTTTTGCAAGCATTCATAGTGTATGGAAATTATAGTGGTCCACGGCCATATGAGTATTTATATTATTTTATTTTAGTTTCTTCACGAGCTTATCTTTGTTCATTTAAGCAAAAGTATGCATCGGAAATTTCGTTCATGCGGGACATATTCTGAGGCTGCTACGATTTTCGACTTTTATATTTCGCCCTGTACATATATCCTACCAACCTTAGTTGCAATAGGTAAAAAAATACCAAATAAAGATGGTTGGAAAAGTAATTCATTAGCTTAATTCCAAATAATGCTCAAATTTGAAAGGGATTTGCTTGATTGGAAGAAGCACAAAAATTCAATAAAATGGACCGGCCTAGTGTACATGTACTTTTGATGAATAAATGGGTCTCTTCGGAACACTGAGCGTTGCATTTTTATCCCACATCGCTCCAATTTCTCAACATGTTGAACACATTTGTAGGCGACTTGAAGTGTTATATTTTTCAACGCATACCCATTAATGCACACTACTAGCACACATGGATGAATGCACATTTAGTTTTCATATATGAATGCATTTTTGGAGCAATCAAGCCACAAACGCTATTCGCTTAGTAGCATTATGAAATAATGTCGATGTTGCGCTGCTTCATGCCGCATATCGATTTTTATTTTATTTCATTTCTCCTTTTTCGTTTTCATGGCTCTACTGAAGTAATTGAGGAGAAAAATAACAATGCAATGTGTTGCATGAAGGTACCAAATAGAAATGCGAAACTATATAATGCAACATGAGGCAACTTGAAATTATGTTATTGCGCAATGCACAATGCAGCAGTAGCCTAATTGAGTTGTGCTTTTGTTACGGATTTTCTACTCCTGCACACGAATGCGACCTTGTCGCGGTAGGAACCAATTTAGTTTGCTGCACCTTAACTGGGGCTTGGAATAATTTTAGAAAATCAAAGAAACGCGCTTTTTCTGTAATCCACAGACGTGAAATCGTTTCTGTGAGTTGCAGAGGCAGGAGTTGAACTCGATACCTCCCGATCGTAAATCAAATGTTCTACTCACTGAGCTAAATCCACCACCAATAATTTCAGAATGGGCCAACATATTCTAGAAAAATAGTTCCAACATATGCAAACTAACTATTTTATGTAAGGAAAAATATGCGTCTCTAGTTGTGGGCCGGCACTACCTTTTCTATACTAGACATACTATTAAATGGGGGCTTTGTACATACCAATGTTGGATAACATTTTGTTGCTTTAATATTCAGCAGCAAGTTTCATCAATTTCGAGTGTTCCTTCAAATCGGGGAAAACGAACCGAAGTCCTTTGCGCAAATGCTAAAATGTATCCTGAAAGGGGACCCCAAATCAGCAAAGAAAAATACTCCAGTTTCCTCTTTTCCAATGCAATATGCACACTTGCAATGTGAATTTGGCATGTGCTGCATTTATAGCGCGCGCGGCTTGCAGCAAATAATGACCATGCACATTTGGAACGGACGAACGTAAAACAGTCGAAGCGCTGCACAGTGCTGCGAATCACTGATCTAGCTGGACAAAACTCAAAGTTCTGAATAAGAAAAGTAAGTTCGGTACTACATCAGAAATAATTCCAATTATTGTTTGATTAGTGTGAAGCCGTCATTGAAAAGACTACATGTATAACAACATATGACACGTGTGAAACTAAGAAAATTGTTGTCTAGCGGTAAAAATCAATTTTTTGATTGTTAGAATTTCTCAGAAATGGACAAAAGTATAATCCGCGGTTAAACATATTTTAGTCATAAGCTAACATTCGTCAAATTTGGTTTTCCTAGTACCATACCAAATTTCCCGAACATTGACAAGATTTTCTATTTTTGTACCCTCTTTCTGTAGAGAAGTTGCACTGTGCGACTGCAGCGCGCTGAAATAGAAATGCGAAACACAGTTGGGTGATTTATTTTCTTTTATATAATTTAACTAAATTTCCTGCAGCAGTTTGTGAAAAATGAAAAACGTGATTATTAATAAATGGAAATTTGCTCAGTGGTGAAGTTGCTTCGCACCACACGTAAAGTCATTTATTCCTGAACCAACTTACCTCGAAGTACAATCAGCAGCTTATGTTTCACCCAAACATTTTAGCTAGGAACTTAATAAGAAAGCTGCGTCTCACATGTCTTAAATGAAAGTAATATTATCTACTTTGGCCAAATCGTTGGATGCAGCACAATTAATATATGTCACAACATCGTTTTTTTATTTTAACCGGGATTACTTATTAGTACATATATGTATATGGAAAAAACAGCTTTAAACCTAAAAAGTTAGGTAATTAAATTGAATAAAGAAAAAAAACAAGGAAACGGAAAAGTTTAATGCATTTAAACGCTCTTAAATACTATGAGTATGCACTTATGGCCTAACTACTCGTCAACGTCTTTCAAAACAGACTATATTTTTTGCGAATCATAGTCAACAAATTTCCCGCTTAACGTAAACTCCAACACAGAAAATAATACAAACTACCAACAATTGCACAATCTAAAAATAAGAACAACACTTTGCAAACCAACTAATTCAAAAAAACCAACCAGTTCCAGTAACTTGGAGTAATACAATTTTGCAAGGATGATTTCATTTCAATATTTTCTATTTGCTATGTTTTTTTTCATCATTTTTTTTGCCTATCACAATAAGACATTACGGAGAATACGAAATTTAAAAATTATGTAAATTCAACATATAGTTATAGTATAAAATTCGCATTTGCAAGATACTTTGTTTTTGCACTTTTGGTACCAAAAAAATTGTGAGTAAAAACCACCTGGAAAAACCTCGAAAAAGAGGTTTTTATGAGCCCTGTTGACAAGGATATTCGCAGAGCACTATTATTGGAGTATTGGAACACTATTGCCTATTTATGGCTATCATTGACCATCAGGAAATCGTCTGTATTTCAACAACCACTGTCGACTGCATATGGCCATGGTGAATACAACTTGATTTATTGTTGTCGTTGAAGCCATGGTCATTTTAGCATCCATCAGATCGCTGAAGATTGCCTTTGTTATTGTTCTTGCTTTGGACGTTGGCTTATTTCCTTTAAAAATACATAAAAACAAAAAGAAGCGAACGAAAATATTAAAAAAATTATCTGAGTACAAAATAATGTACGAGTATATTGGCTTCATTTCATTTGTGCCATTTCCCTAGCTGTTACATACCCGATCTTTCATGGGCTGTGTACAATTTTAAAATTAACTATAATTAGAAAAGATTCAAGGAAATCGGTATAGCCGTTTAGTGGTGATGTGGGAAAATAATAAGGTGGTGCCACGCCCCTTTGTCCTGTTATGCCCATAGTCTCCGTAGCCACATATTGACAAATATCCACGAAAATTGTCAAGGTAATCGGTTCATACATAAAGACACACGTAGAGACATAAAGACAAACAAAAGGACTTGTAATACATATACACTGAAAAAAAGACGTATTTAATAACAAGTAAATTTTGTCCTTGCTAAAAAGACACATTTTTAAGGATATTTTTTGAAATGAAGGAATTTTTCATGAATTTAAGTAAATGTGTCTAAACACGGAAGTCACCTCTTCTCTAAAACAGAATTCATTAAGCAATATTCCTTTTATGTAAGAAATAAGTATTAATTTTTAAGTCAAAATTTATTCATCTTAAGTAAACTTGTTCCTAATATCAATTCTATCACGACTTTAGTGCAATGTCATTCCCGTTTTTTCTTTGGATTAAATTCTAGAAAAATTCCATAAATTGAGGAAAAGGACGTCCTTTTTTTGTACTTGGTTTTTTTTCAGTGCACTATATATTGGGATTTTCCCCTGCTGTAACACACTTTCATATTCTCCTACTGCCTGACTCGTCCTACTTCCCAGAGCTCTGTTTTATTTATGCAAATTTTTGCTAACAGAATGACAAATAGTTAGTAAAAAAGTTCATACTTATGTTGGCAATATGAGCTGGCTTGAGAATGATTAAGTGAACATTACATTACGTTTTACTGTGTGTTGTCAGACCGCTAAAATTAATTATTAAAAAATGTACGCTAAGGCATTAAATTACAGAGACGGTTGAGAGGGTAATTATACATGAGAAAATCGATGGTCGTGTTGACCAGAAAGCACAAAATAAGTAATCACATTAACATTTGAAAATCAAAAATTTGTTCCTAGTAATTTTGTGCGAATGGTTCATTACTTCTGCGGTAACATTTTTTTTTCAAATTTCCAACTGTGTTTTAACATACAAACTTCCCTCTGTCCTATGTGCCTGAAACCTACAGATAAAGTACTCTGATGGAATTGAATGCGAGAGGGATGACCTCATTTCCACGCAAATCCCACAAGATAATAGGAATAGTACGTAGTTTGTGAAGTGGAAAAAAAGCGGCATAACAATAAGATGGTTGGGAATTACTACGGCAAAAGACAATTTCGAACGCATAATTTTTGGATAATGAAGGCAGGAAAACTTCGAGTGCGCACTCCAGTTGAAGCGGAACGATGACTATTTATGCAATTTGCAGTCTTCGAAGATTGTGACATTTAGATTAATTAAAGTAAAAAATTACGCTCATGGCTATTGCCACCTGCGGTTTCGTATTCCAAGTGAAACGAAACCTGTACAACTAAGTACATACCTAATTCGTATTACAGGCTAGAATCGTCGCATGTACATACAAGGAAAACACACGCCCACTGACTGAGATATTTGATATGCAAGTACGTATCTCTTATTTTTAGCTGGGACCGCAGAGAAGTACAATTGCTTATAATTATTTTGGAACCATCGTCCCCCAATAATAGGCATAGCGAACAGTTCCAACCGCGCCGTTTATGTGTGTGTGTGTGTGGAAGTGTCGTGTATTAAAGAAAATAGGTTAGCAAGCGCACACACGCTGTGCGATGTCATGTATTTGTAGCTTGATTCATTCCTAACACAGTTTTCAGGAAATTATTATCCTGCTACGTTTATAGATCAGGCTTTCCGCCTCAGCTCTTTTTGCTGCTTTTGTGTTCTGTTCGCTGTTGAAACGGCAGCGCCATTGTTCTTGGCACTGCTCCATTCTTTTATCTTCGATGTGCAGACTTGTTCCTGGAGTTATGCATTTGCATGCATTTGTGACGTTTCGTTTCGTTTAGTTTGACTTTTACCCTTTTGTTTGGCTGTGCGAAGATTTATTAATATCATGGCATGGAGACAAATACAGACTCGGAGTACCTATGTATGTAAAAATGTGAGAATACACAAAACAATTGGCATTTCAACTATTCAAGTGTTTCTAGAACGACGTTCAAAATATTAGTGATACATATGGTGTGGGCAGCCCTGGACTAACGCTTGAGCAAATTAAGCACTGGCTTGGGGCACCAGGCAAGTTGGGCCCACAAAGCAAGTGGCAAGTACTTAATTTGGTAAACTTATATTTTATCCAAAATGGCAAATATTTGCAACCATGCAGACAGCATTTGTATTTGTCACATTAGCTCGTTACCGCAGAAAGAAATAGAGTTTAAAAAGAATACCGAAGACAGCTTAGACACATCTAAGTCCACCTTAGGTTAGGTTAGGGTGGCGGCTGTAAGCCTCGCATAGACCACAATGGGTCCATAGCGGTACCACAAAGCTCTCTTATCCTTTACGTGAAGAATGTAGACCTTGGTCTTCCAAGTCCACCTTAGACACATCTAAATCCACCTGGGTGTGTGGAATAACGATGATGGAGACTTGGAGCTTCAAAATTTATTTCCTAATGCTATTCTTATCGCTGCAGAGTAAATGTTTCAATTTCGACCAGTCTGTGCGACTTCATTCAACACTGAAAGTTTGTAAACGACCCCAAAACCTCGAAAATTGTCATTGATCTCTTTATGGCAATGCAATAGCTCGACTAAGATACCGAAACAAGCACACCCTCTGCGGAAACGGACGAAACGAATAATATGAAAAAGTTGAAAAAGAAATATATATAGAACATAGCGGGGAAGTGCAGTTAGTGGGTTAAATGCTGAATAATAATAATAGAAATAATGGCGCAACAATGCAATATTATGCTAAACGTGAACAAAGACAACAAAAGGGCGAGTGGACATTCGCATTTGAACCACTTTTGGACGACGTCGATTACTACAATTTTCTACTACGAATGTAGGACAAGGTATGCATTACAAAGCGGTCCGGTGGTGCACTGGCCACGTCGCTGCTGCAAACACACAAGTATAGGTGGCATTGTGGGTAGCAACAGGAAGTACCGAAGAGGTACGAAAAACAATGTTCGAAATAACGGATACTGAAGTTAACGGTTGGAGTAATTGTGAATGAGTGTGGTTAAAGTAGGTCTTGGTCAGCTTTAATTTGTATCTGGCATTGGTGCAAGCATCGTTTCGAATGGCTCGAACAACAATAATTGGCAGTGACAGCGTTTTAGCTTTTTGCGCTCCGGCAATTCATTGTTATAATGTGAGGGATCCTTTAGTATATATGCACATTGTACATATACGCCAATTATAGTGATTTTGACTTTGAGCTGTAAGTGGAATCGATACCTGATTTTCTTTGAGATATCCACTCTAATTGCATTCCGAATTTGCTATCTGTGGTACTTTGTAATCATCTGAAAATACATACATCTAAATACACCTGAATACACCTAACGCAGCACCAAAGCTGGGCACAAAATTGTTAAAAATTCATTAACGGTGTTACATTTTACACTCACTTTTAAGCTCCCTAACTTATGCATTAACTTTCGATAAATTTATGTCGTTAAATTGATTTTGTTAGCAATGAAGTATTGAATTAATTGAAAGTTTAACATTCGCTACATGCACTGAACCCTAATAAATTGAAAATGTGTGAGTATGCCCACACTCACTGTGGCACGGTGTACTAACTTTGACACAACGTTTTTTTTTGGTGGATTATATTTGAAAATTTTTAGAAACGGACTTTGAGCGTGGTCCGAGTTTCCGAATCCACCCATAAATGGCTCAAAATGAGGTCTTGAGACAAACATTTTCTATGTTCGAGATACTTCTAAATGGATCATACTGTGTGGGGGTACTTCAGCTTCGGCATAGTCAACTCTCTCGTTTTAATTGAAATTTTTACCAAAACGATGATTTTTCATAAGCAAGCACATTTCGAAGATATTCTCAGAATAGAAATTATTGTCCACAAATAGGAACAACACTGATGTCAATCAGCATCACTCAAAAAAAACTCAAGTCAAATTCTCTATACAAACATACCCAATACATACATACGACTCATGTCTCCTCACATACATACACACGCGTTCTTCAGCAAATGCACCAAGTACACAGTAATTGCCATTTAGCCAAATGTAGTGTTTGTGCTTGTGAAGACAAAAACTAACAATTCCACCGCAATTGGTTGCTTGATTGCGAGTGTAACATTTGCTTTTGTACGTGTTGGACATTTTTTGTGCGAAAGTGGTTGCGTTTTATGCACACTTGGAGTAGCGCTTTTTATTTGTTGTAAGTAGCGTGTTGTAAGTAGTGCGAGTAATGAGCGCAATTATGGTACAGTAAAACTAGCCTAAGTTGGCCACCCACGCTGCAAACACTATAGTCAACTTAGATTGGTGGCAAGCGACATTGGGCCGTTTTCAGAATTACAAACATTTTTGTAGGAGCGATTTTTCGTTTAATTTAAATAATTATGTACATGTAATAGAACTTAAATAACGAAATAAAGTATGACAAAGTATCACAAAGTAGGCACAAAATACACCAGATACATTAAACCAATTGGTCAACTCCATGCCAAATCGGCTCATTCACGGCATGTTTAATCATAAGGAACATAAAAAATACTAATGTTATCATTCAAGTGATTCTTGTTTATGAATTGTCATGAAAAACCCACTTGTTGTATTTTTGCGCGTTCAAATACTACCTATGCCGGACTGACATTTTAATTTACATTTTCTATAAAGAAAACGGTTTTGTGACAAAACTAGTGTTTCTTTATTGCACAAATATGTTGTGTTATAGTGTAAAAAAAAGGAAATCAAAAAGCTTTTTTGAAAACCGATTTTTAATTATTAGTATGACGTATAATCCCCAAACAATCCCCTTCTGTGACAGCAAGCATATGATCCTACTACGCCGGGTTGTCTTACAAAAAAGGACATAAACCACAGATAGTTACACAATGCATTTCAACTTCATAATGCAATTTTGTTTTAGTTATAAGTCGAACATTCACTTCAACACATTAACTTTAGTATGTAGACTTTGGAAATAATCTAACGATCTTTTAATTTTGCAAATTGGTTTTTCATTTGAAAATTTATATTTTTTGGTCTCTTAGATTCGAAATACAGCCGAGTTGCAATTCAGAATTCAAAATTAGTAGAGAGAAACTGAACTTTAGGAATAAACCAAGAATGAAAAAGAACGTGGTAATAAAATGGAGTTATGAAATTGTGAAGTAGTACTAAAATGTACATGTGGCTGTCACTGTACATTTTACACTGCTTAAAACGTGGATCCATATACACAGTAAAAGAGAACGGCAACAACTAATGTGTCAAGATGAAATAGATGCGGTGGTCACATTTGTGTATGCTTTGCGATTTGTCGCAGTTTTAAGAATCTGTTGTTATTTGGTATTTCTCACAAAAAAATATAGCTTTTGGTTCGGGGTATGCATGTATGCATGTATGTAAGCAAACGCACACAGTCAAAAATAGTCTGACGTTGCGCTTTCGTGTCGCTTCGTAGGCGGTCTTTTGTGTTTCTCACAAATGACGGCACATATAATTCAAAGAATTCTGTTATTCGTGCTCATATCAGCCTTTGTATATCCACCGATAGCTTTGTTATTAATTTTCCATATACCAATGCGAAACCACAATAGATCTGAATCCGAATTAACATAAACAACTTGAGGAAAATAAAACTACGCTTTGACACAAAAGTAACATGCACAAAAAAAAATACTACATATAGTAACACCGACGTTTACAGTGCAGGTAGAAGCGCGATGTTGCCAATACAAAAATAGCTCGAAACAGTCAAAGTGCCATTTTTGGTAACAGTTTCGTGGCGCAAACGTCAGCAGTCAAAACGTTACCGATTCTTTGCGAAAGTAGTTGGGTTTAGCTCACGTGACAGTTATACTTGCCGTAATGAATTCGCAAATATTCCTAGCTTTTCTCTAAACCCATACTTTCTTGACTATTCCAAGTGATGTTGGCACTTTCAACTCAACTCTCCATTGTATTTTGCATTGATGCATTGTGAAATGTATTGTGAACCTATTGAATAAATTGAAGTAAATTCTAAATAGTATAATTAGTGAATACAATTAAAATTGCACGACCAGAAAGTGACAAATAAGCTAAAATACGCTAAAAATACTTGACGGCATTAAAAAAGCCATCCGCGCGGTGAATTTGCACATGCAAACACGGTAGATGTTTACGTATTCACGCACACAAATGCATCGGTATAAATTATAAGGTCATACAGAATTATTCATGCAGACTCGCACACGAAAAACATCCTTACAATGGGCACACCGAAACCATAACCACTACCACTTCGACTGATACCCCGCCACTCGCAAAGAAACCCACGCTCACACTTCCTGTCACAGTCAGCTGTCATAACTAACTGACGCAACCGGCTCGTCGGCAGTATCTTAAACAGACGTAACTCAGGGGGAAATGTATAGGAGATACGGCATTTCGTGAAATGGAAATTTAGTCAGTTACCGTCAGTTAGTCGCTCGACGATATATGTGCAATAAAAGAAAAGAATATGTCGCATTTGTGTCATTAGTCTATGTGTGCTATATACGGGCATAGTGGTGTGTGCACATACTGACAAATGTGTGTTTCATATGTGTTCTTTAACGTACTTGTGGGTTAAATTCAATTTCAACTTTATTGCTCTGATGAACTTATCGCACTTTGTGCAGATTTAGCACTCGGCCCCACTTCGCAGCACATGAAGTGAATATAACCCATTTGTCAGGCATACAGACTGGCAGCGTTTGCCAACAGTTTAAATCAATTAGCTGAAAATTACAACTTGACACAAACTGAGATTATATTGTCTAAGTAAGTAAAAATGTTGAGTATACGATCGCTGGCGCTCACTGAAAACAGAGTACAGCTATATTCGTAATACGGCTTAGGCCCTTCGCCGAAACCAACTTCTGGATTTCAAGGTTAACAACCTGTAGCATATCATTGAATACTTGCAATTTTTTGGGACGTGTTACGTTTTAAAATGCGATAGGGACGATCGCCATCGACGTGTGAAGTATGTTGAAGTGAAATTGGCAGATATGAGAAATATTTAGAAATAGTAAAGAAGATGCCGTAGATAAAGTAGAAAAGCGAGAAGAAAGTATAGCCAGAAGAGATTACAATCAATATCTTTGGTTTGAAAATAGTTCTTGGATTGCCACTGGGCGTATGCGTAATATTAAATATAAACATGCATTTAAAATTACCTACTTGTGCAAGATTATTCATTTCCCCTCGTACGTACATATATACAAGTCGAAGGCTTGCATCCCATCGTACAACAGCTTCCTGCGATATTCACTTTGTCAAATGTGCTTCGACAAACATCCCAACAGCCAAGAATTTGGAATTTCTTCAGCTAAGCTTACAAGTTTAGCTAATAAAATCTAAATTACGCACAGTGAGCGTGGCTAATGTGTAAATCCGTGAATCTTTATTCATATGTATGAGAGAGTGATTCCTTGGGGTGATAATGCGTTAGTGTGATTGTGTGCGGTGCGGTGCGGTGCGGCAGCAGTGTGACTTGTGCTGCCATTTAATGATAAGAGTAATCTGCTGAATTCAGTTGGAAATTAAATATACCTAATGAGCGTGTAAAGTGCCGCAAGAATGTTTGCAAAACGCTATTGAAGGGGACAAGGATTGCGACATAGTCGCCGTGAAGAAGTTTCGAGTGAATAAATGAAATGATTCACAAATGCAATTGCTTCGGTAATACACCGCTCAACCTTATACATTATGTCATGTAAATGTCCCTATATGAGTTTCAATCAATTACACACGGACATAGTTCGCCCCGAATTCCCTCGTATTTGCATTTAAGTTTGCATTTTTCACACCATCCTGCAAATGCAACTTTCACCTCTCTCTTCCTGTCCCCAGCCCCTTCCGGACTTTAGTTTTTTTATTGTTTAATTAAATGAAAACATTTATATAAACAAAATGCAAGTAAACGTTTATTATTGTCACGCACATAGGACCGTGCATTGTGCGGCTACTGGAGGCGTGTGCACTACATTGTAGTATGTGTGTGTGTGTGTGTGTGCCGTTGCTTGTGTTTCGTTGCGGTAGTGAATACCATTTTGTTTCTGCAGAATGCCGACCACTCGCCACGCATACTACAATAACACCAGAAACAACTGCAACTGCAGCCCGGAAAAAACAAGGAAACACAAAAGCGTTTACATTTACACTTGCAAGTTGAGGCAATTTTGTGCTTAAGTGAGTTGCATGCGGTATATATGTAGGCATTGCAGCGATTTTATTTCATAATGCAAATGAGTACTTGTGTGTATGTGGGGTTGGTGGGGTTGGTGGGGTTGGTGGTAGGAACAAAAGTAAGCAACAACTTGTTATCCTGTTATTTCACGGTGCTTCTCCAACTGCCTTCCAAGTGGAAGATGAAGTGAATGGAGCAGCATAACAATTGCGAAAGCAGCAACCCACTCTCTAGCAGTGTTGCCAGATGAACTTCATCACATTTACCCTTTTCCATGGCAAAATTTCCCCTTTTTCTTGCAGCTTTAAAAAACATGTCACACTTTAATTAATTTTTCAGTTCATTTTGGTCTTAAATTTCGATTTCGAATAGTTTTTACGGTAGCTTGTTTAGTTTTATGAAAAAAAATAAGAAAAAACAAAACAACAAATCTTTCAAACAATCACAAATATGTCCAAATGGATTTCTGAGATACAGCAATTTTAGGTCAAATATCATTTGCATATATCGTCCCCTAATCGTATGTATGATTTTTGAAATTTTACAGAACGCAGTTTTTGTCAAAAATTACCCCTTTTTGGGAAATTTGCCTCAATCTGGCAACAGTGCTCTCTAGGAATGTATTCTGCTGGATATGTTAATTTACTTTTAAATTAATGAAAATGACCATGCGTATTTTTAATATTGCGAAACGCTGTGGTTGTGCTAGTGTTATAACGTTTAGAAGGTTTTCAACGGTAAGTGATGTCTGAGCCCCCACTGCTTCCTACAAACATTTGGTATATCCGAATGGGCTCCTCGTTTCGCGAGTTTATAGCAAAACCGAAAGTTGAAACACATTGTGAATATTTATTTTCATATTTATTCCAGAGCGTTATCACGTAAACTTAAGCCACACATAGTAGCCGACACTGTAAAGCAATACATCAGTCGGGCGCAACGCACTACCAAGGGTTCAACAGAGCAGCAGCCTAACATGGAGTTTTTACGTGGTGTCTATGCGTTTATGCAAGTGAGTAGATCATCGGTGAGTGTCGCTATTTCCACTTAACAAACTTACTAATCCATAAAATCTTCTTTTCCTTTTTTTGAATTGCGTATGATTTGCTCTCAAATCATAAAACTCTGTTAATGTAATAAAAAAACAAAAAACAAAACAAAACGAAACGAAAAACATGTATTATAAATATCCAAATCGAAACCAATCTCAAATAACATCTACTAACGAGTAAACAAATTGGCAAGCTCAAATGAAAACCTAACCAATTGGAGCGTATATACATACATACATAGTACATGCCAAAGGCTGGGAATGGCGAATGCTTGAATAAAGTTGAAATTGTGGTTAAGTTATAACAGAAAGCATGAAAGCATTCAGGACAACGCAGTATTACCTACTGATTGGTGTCGATTGCCAGTACAAAACTCACACCTTTTCCTTACCGTAAACTAAGCAAAACTTAAGATAATCATTTTCATTGAGGTATTTGTTTGTATTGGACATATCTAAATAATAAAAGTTCAATTTGGTCTTAGTTCAGATGAAGCATAACTTTGGCTCAAACATTGACAAGAATGGATTAAGCAAAGTGACTTTCTCATAAGACATGCACATATGTCATAAGCGATATCCACTGTGCAATTGGATATGGGGCTAACTGTAAATTATGATACCGGACTGCACATAATGGAAAACATTATACATCAGTTTTAAACCACTTGAGGTAGTTATGTACATACTTTAAGAGCCATTCAACAATTCTTTTGTTTGAATTATAATGTTGTCAGCCTGTGGCACTCTTTTTTAATTTAATATTTGGGAAGTACATAAATAGCAGTGAGTGAATGAATCCGAATTTCGTATGCTTTGTAATGATAATGCTACCATATAAAAAAAGAAGTCTCTTCAGTGAGCGAGAAAACATCAAAATTGACCAAAGTTATGCTTTCTTCCAAAAACATACATAATTAAGTACTTGTATAACAAAAATACAAAACAAACATTTATAATTCCGACAAAAAAAATACCGAGCGAGCGAGCGAGTGAGCGAGCGAACGAACGAACGAATCTAAACAAACTGAATAGAAAAAAATTGAAAATTAAGAAAACTCGTTTCCCACTTTGTTTTCCTCTCATCGTAATGAAAATTAATAAGCAAACATTAATCATGCTAAATTCAAAAAGGCAAAAACAACAATATTTCTTTAATGCGAATATCAACAACAACAATAACAGCGTATCTCATGCCACCGTACTCATTAAAAAATGTTATTACATCTCGTCTTATTTTTCATTTAGCTACAGTATATTTTTTCGTCTCTTCCTTTTCATTTGTTGCGGCCATTCCGCATTGCGTTCCTTTCAATTTAAACATGCTTTTTTTTCAAACATTGTACAATTTCCATTTTTA